>CM034703.1:30693356-30704159 GCA_020142125.1 Phrynosoma platyrhinos | reverse complement strand
TTCTTATATCACTTTCTTGCCGCTTTGAGACCCGTGTGTGATAAGGTCGATAGAATTGCACTGTTAAAATATTTTTGATTTTGTAATTATTGTTTCATTTAGTAAATTGTTCTATCCCAAACGCAGATAAAATCATTGCTGATTAACAGGGAGCAAATCAAGCTAAAATAACTGCTGATGAAGAGGGAGAGAATTAAAAATATGAATACACAGAGGTCACAATCTCATGGCTCTAGTGTCTCAGTGAAAGTAACATTTCTCAAGCTTGCTTGCTTATATGACCTAATGCCTTATGTTTGTTCACACCCATGCTACACTTTGACATCACATTTAATCAGCTATTGAATAATTCCTGTTTATTGCTTTGGGTCATATTCTGTTCCTTACCTTTCAGAACATACCCTGAATTAAATAGCTTTAAATACTGCAGCAAAAATGTAAAATGTTACAGTTAGTACTCTGCTGAGCTGGTTTCCAGATTCTTCCTGCCCTTCCTACTGACTGACATTTCAAGTAGCATGACCTAAAGAGGGAAAATGTCTGAATTATGAGGGAAGTGGCAAAATTGGCTCACAGTTGTATTGCTACAATAGTTTGGAAAAGTCCCTTTCTGTACTTCAGCTCCTCGAATTCCCCAACCAGCCCAGTTAGTGACCATGTTGGTTAGGGAATCGGGCACTGTAATCCAGAAAGCAATTTTTCCAGGCTCTGGTTCATATAACGACATAGCTACATTCAACATTGCTTTCAGCTTCTTCTCACTGTGCTGTTACTGCTTTCCCAGAATGTGTCCCTTCTCCCCCTTAATTTTTTAATTGCTAGTTAAGAATGCCTTATGATGGGGACTAAGGGTCACATGCAAGGTCAGTGCTATTCAAATGGTTGACCATGAACCAGTGCTGGCCTGTGAACCATCAGCTGCAGTTACCAAAAAAGTTTCCAGGAAAGAGGGAAACAATTGTAGCTGATGGGCACAAGTATAGTATTGGTCCCTGGTGCACTGGGGGGAATTTGCTGGTCCCTCATAACTTAAGAAACACTGCTGGAGATCATAGTAGTGATGGTGGGTGGAATTGCCATGGGGTAAGCTGGACTTGAAACTGTAAGCACATTACTTATGCTAGAAATGTTTGGCTAATGGAACAAATGTTAGCAAAGTGTCTCTTGAGTGCTAAAAGCACTCAGACTTTAGTTAATTGGTATCAATTAAAGTAATAGAACTCAGGCAAACCACATTGCAAAACAAGATGAAGAGACTGCAAAGAAGTATGTCTTCCTGTATACCAGATTTCCAGAGAGGAATATCATAAAGTTAAGTTACAGTATAAAGTTTGCAGACATAGTCTAACATGATTGTACAAGAATCAGAGTACAGATGCTGGAACAATTATGCTGTGCCCAGAGCTTGGAAAAGTTACTTTTTACCATGTCCCAGGTGTGTGTGTGTCTAGCATCCCATTTTGCTGCATGTGGTCAAGTTGTGTCCTGGACAAGAGATGAACCTTGAGATTTTAGGCGTCAGTCATTGTATTAGACATTTCTCCCAGAGGAGGCCCAACTGCCTCACCTAGCTTTCAAGAGCACAAACATTGGCTTTTGAGTATATTTGGTCTGACCTCCCCCTTGCCCCCAGATCCTCAGGGCCTGAGTTTGAAGCAGGCTGTCTTGGATGTTTACACCATGGTACTTTTTTAGCCATGGCTTGAGATACTATTCTGAAAGTTTAAAACATGACTTACTTGCAACATAAATCTAATAATCCAGATCAGATGGCCCATAGACATCACCCCACCACATGCACCTGATGAAGTAGGCTCAAGTCTACAAAAGTTCATGCTACCAATTTCTGCCTTTCAGTTTGTCTCAAAGGTGCTGCAAAATGCCTTTGCATACAGATTTTCCAGACTAAAGGCTGATGCAGACTGCCCAATTGGGACGGAACAGAGCCGCCCTGGGGAGTGGTGGATTGGGGCTGCAGCAACCCCACACTGCAGTTCTGATCCTCCTTTTTGCCACCCCCAAAAGAGTGGCAAAATGCCACTCCTTTTGGGGGCGGCAAAAGGCCGCCCTAAGAGCTAGCGCTGTGGCTCTTCTGTGTCCTGATGCCGCATGCTGTTAGATTAATTCTGCACCTCCAGGCTGGCCCTTACACAGCTATGAGCCTTATCACATTAAAAACAAACCTAGCAGGCAAATGGAGAGAAGTGTGTTTATTTTTCTGTCTCCGCATGGCGTTGAAGCACTTTTGTTCTCTTTCAGCCATATAAGCAAGGGAGAGGGTCATATAAGTGTCCCCTTTGCCAAGCTGGAAAAATCCATTTGGAGAAAAGGATGTTTTTACCACTCTCCCACTTTGAATTCTCTCCCACTTTGAATTCTTTGAATTCATGGTCTATACCAGTGATGGCGAACCTTTTAGGGGCGAGTGCCGAAACTGAAAGAACTTCTAGCACTGGGTGTTACCCGTGCTGGTGTTCCACCCTCTGGAGTTGGGACTTCTTCTCCCTGTGCCATCCCCGGCCTTCAGCTGTCTCTGGATGGCTTCGCATGCCATCACTGGTCTATAGAGATAATTATCAACTAATTCAGAAAACATGGAGCCATAGTGCAGTCCATGGGCCTGTTCTGTCCCTCCCAGGTTACAGCCCTCAAAACTTTTCAATGAGTGAATGTCACTGGAGCAGTAGTTTTGTTTGAAAATGGGGTGCAAGCTCCCAAATCCTTATACTTTTGAAAGCTGGGGGGCAAACTTCCAATCATTTCTGATTTGTTTCTTTTTTTAAAAAATCAAACAGCCTAAAACTTACTGAATGTATTTATTTAATAATTTATATTCTGCTTTTCACTCAATAATGGGACTCAAGACGGCTTAACAACATGTTTAAAACTATACTGATTAAAACTATACAGAAACATAAATACAAAGTATAAATATAATAGTTACTTAAAAGATAATTAAACAATTTATAAGATTAAAATAATTAAAATTAATTAAAATACTATATACACACTATAAAACAAAACAGCAGACCATTAAAAGCCCATCCCAGTCAATTTCTAAAAGCCTCTCAGCATAAGAATGTTTTGACTTGCCGGTGGAAGGAGAACAAGGAGAGCAATTAAACAATTGAATAGTTTACAAATGAAATAATTAGAAAAGTTAAAAATCTAAAACATGTTATGTACTGTGTACAGATTTGGATAACACCATTAGGTCTCAAAGGTTAAAAAAACATTTTTAACTTGGCATTTAAATTAAACCAAAGTAGGTACAAATCAGGCCACCAAGAGGTGTCATACTGGAGAAGACCCTGTCTGTCCTATTTCTTCACACAGTATAAATATCAGTCCTTGGCTGGACTTACATGAGGAGATGCATTCCTTCAAATGTTGAGGTCCTAATAAACCCTGTCCAGTAAAGGCTGTAGCTGTCAGAGCAGTTGATGTTGACCCCTAGTACTCCAAGCCATGGAGTTTGAGTCTCCAGTGGTAAAGGCGGATTTAGAAATATTCAAAGCTACGCATCTCTTTCAGAGTGAGAGTAGCTCATCCAGAGCAGGTTGGTTACCCAATTTCTGTAGCTGGGAATCACTAATCCAGGGGTCGACAAACTATGGCCCGGAGGCCGAACCCGGCTCCTCGAGGCCTTTCAACTGGCCCGTGGCCGGTCCTGTTGCCATTGTCGCCACGTGGGGCACCATTTTGTGTTCTAAAATGGCGCCCCTGCTCACGCACACATGTGCACTACTTATGCGCATGCGTGCGCAAGCGCGGTCGACATTTTGGAATACAAAATGGCGCCTGCGCTCGCGCACACATATGCACGATGGCGGGAGTAGTGTGCATGTGTGCGCGAGCGCAGCCGCCATTTTGGAACACAAAATGGCACCTGCGCTCACGCACACACGCACACAACAGCGGGAGTAATGTTGTGTCTTGTAGATTCGTGCTCATGACTCCCCTGATTGAGTCTAGCCATCTTGTGTGTGGTCTCCTCTCTTTCTGTTGCCTTCCACCTTTCCTTGTATTACTGTCTTTTCGATTGAATCATGCCTTCTTTTGATGTGGCCAAAGTATGACAGCTTCAGTTTCATCATTTTGACTTAACAGGGAATGTTTTGGCTTCGTATGTTCTAGGATCCATTTGTTTGTTTTTTTGGTTGTGCACAGTATCCTCAGCACTCTTCTCCAGCATCACATGTCACATTACAGTCACTCCTCTGTTTTCGCAGACTTGGAGTCCGCATCCCTCATCTGTATGTGGGCAGCAAACAGAGGGGACAAAATGGGGGCGCACCTGTGGCACGTTCCCGTGGGCATCCGTGGGCACGTGCCGCCATTCAAGCCAATGGGGCTTGAATATTGGCAATTTTCCATTTTCACGAGGTGTGTGTGTCCAGAACAGATCCCCTGCAAAAATGGAGGGGTGACTGTAATTGATTCTTTTCTTGTCTGTGTAGTGTATTTTGACTACTGGGTAATTATTCTAAGCTTACATTGGAATATATACCATAAGGTGGTACTCTGTTGATACAAATGCACCATGTGAAATAATAGATAGTTGTCTCTGTAACATGAATCATGGAACATGCTTTTCAGGGCTAATCCACTTCTTAGTGCAGAACAAAGCAGCTAAGCTATATTTGTCTTCGGACTTTATCACACCATGGTTTGTTTCACTATTGCAATGGTTTAATTCCATGTTTGATTCCAGCTTATTGCACAATGTTGTGATGATCCTGTGGACACATTGTGATGGTCCAGTAATTGGGGTGGTTCTTTCATTCACAGGAAAAATCTGTGAATGATGCCAATATTGCAGCTATGCCACAACTATTTCTTGTACAATAATTTCATGATCTTGTGATTGCAACAGAAAAAGAAATTTCGCTCTTACACCATTTCCTGGTGTGTATTTTTTGTTGTTGTTTTATTTTTTCTCTCTCCATGATTGTGTGATTGCAGAGAAGCATGGGAATATTTCTTTCCCCACATTTTTTATTTCGGAGTGTTGGGAGGGAATTGGTATGTAGTTGCTCATTCATACTTCCTATTTCCATCATTTTTTCACAGGGTACTTACACGTTTATTGCTATGGCTGTACTCTCATGAACTTGTTTTCTGACCAATTCAGTAGGCATGAGGTAGGTAGGAGAAACTTCCTTTGTACCTTTCCCCCTGTACACAACCCCCCCAGAGGGACCTTCAGCAATTTTGCAATGTGTGCTATAACTGCTGTTTGTGCTGGGTTCTGCCATTTTGGATTTTCTTTGCTGGAGGTCTTTCTGGTGGCGTATTCTAACCATCACCAATGCTTGCTTATGTGTTTCAGTCTATTTGCCTATCCTCTCATTTACGATCCCTTGTTTCTTCCAGGCTACCTCAATATTTATGGCCATTGCTGGGCTCCCATTTGCCCACCCATGGAGCATGCCAGAAGAAATGGAGCTGGTAGGCACTGCCTTCTTAGGGGACATGCTTTAGGATAAATTGTTTGGGGATTTCATGCACATTGAGGATGCTTCCCTTGCTCAAAATTATGTTATGCCATGTCTGCAACATCTGTTCATTGAACCAGAGGGTAGGGGAGACTAGGTTCCTGTAGGGTTTGAGGCAGTCAGGCTTCCCTTACCTACTGTTCATAATGCCCTTGTCATGTCATGCAAACCACCCATCAGTGGCATCTTCATGTATCATGGCAGAAATGGCCAGACCTGTGAATGGAAGTTGGGTGGGATGGATCTGATCCGTCTAATTAATCCCTTTCTTTTCTGTTGATTACCTATGTGTTGCACTGGTGCATTCCAGGCTCAGTTTACTTGGCATCTGTTCCTGTTGTACCAGCAACCCCAAACCCACTGTGGATCAATGCCCAATCAGCTGGGACATTGCATCCCCAACCATCTGGGGAACATGAATGGGGAGTGGACAACCCACAAAGAACAATCACTCCTGGATTGCAAGTACTTTCAATTTCAAACCACAGCAGCCACAGGTGAACTGCTGGAATTTATTCCTATGGCTTGGCTGTTATGCCCCTTCCCACAGAATTATGTGGGCATTTAGATCTTGGTGGTGATGGTTCTACCTTGTCTGTAGGTGGTTATCTCTATGTGGGCTCTCAAAGTGTTCCTCCCTATGTTTAGGTTGCAATGCCAGAGACATGGAGGGGGCATGATGTTCATTGACCATTGAGGAAGCGATCAGCATACCACAATGAAGTTGTCCCCTTGGTAATGCCAGTGGTCCCCTTGGTAATGAAGTGGAAGGACAGAACAGCCTTGCACATCTGATTATGATGCAACCAACCACAGTGTGCACTCTTGCATGGCCAGCAACAGCTTATGGAAGTTGTTTCAGAAGCCAACCACCTATTGACTGGCATGGCAGAGTCTTTATGTGCCTCTTCCAAGGCCATGAAGAGTCTCTTCTGCTGCCCCTGGTGTCAAAATTGAGGGTGGTGATCACTCTCAGAGAAGCTGCCCAGGACTTCTACTCCCTTTATGCCTCTAGAGATAATGACAGAAAAGAAAAGGATGGATCAGATCCATCCCTCTATTCACAGATCCTACCATTTTTGCCATAGTGCATGTAAATGCCACTGATGGGAAGCTTGCATGACAGCAGGAGCTTGGGGGCTCCAGTATCTAGGAGAAATAAGGCCATACTCTGAGGGGCATAATTCTGTGTTGTATGTGTATTGATGAGCTTTGTTTGGTTTGATTATACCAGGGGTAGGCAACCTTTCCCCTTTAAGGGCCGAGGGACTTCAGCTCCCAGAATCCCAGGAGCTATTGGCCAACATGGGACTATTGGCCAACATGGCTGGGGCTTCTGGGAGCTGAAGTCCTTTGGCCCTTAAAGGGGAAAGGTTGCCTACCCCTGGATTATACTTTTTATTCTTATTATTGCTTCTCCCTTTATTTTTTAAAGCACTCTGTTCCAAATTTTTGTTGTTCAGGGGCCAACAAACAAACAAACAAAAAACAAGTCCCTCTCATTTGGCAGGCAACTTAATAGCATTTCAGTTGTTAGGGGTCAACCATGATACAGACACTGGCCTTATTTCATAACCAGTATTTACATTTAAGAGCCAGTGTGGTATAGTGGTTTGAGCATTAGACTATGACTCTGGAGATCAAGATTTGATTCCCCCTCAGCCATGGAAACCCACTGGGTGACCTTGGGTGAGTCATACACTCTCAGCCCTAGAAAATCCCATGATGGGGTCGCCTTAGAGTTGCCATAAGTTGGAAATGACTTGAAGGCACACTACAACAAATAATTTACTTTTAACAACTATATACAAACAACCGTATTCTAACATAATCTTGCAATGCACATCACGGGGAGAGGGGGTACTTGTTATGGCCCATCCTCCACTCAAGCCAATGGCTGTGGGTGTTTATGGAGGCATCAAGGTCCGTTATCCAGCAATCTAACTGTGCATTTGGTCGCTTGCCAATCCACCAGTGCTTGTTCTGCAGGGAGGGAGAAAATATGGGGTGTTAGTAAAGGTGGGATGCTCTACAAGCTTTTAGCCCTGCACTGTCGGGAATGATAAATGCTCCCCTGTGAGCATACTGATCACAAGGGGGAAATCTTGTGTACTCCAACATGGTTACATACTCACTGTTCTGATGGACCGCTGGTAGGACCTCTGGTAGAACAGCAATCTGTGAGTCAGTATGGCATAGTGGTTTCAGTGTTGGACTACAACTCTGGGGACCAGGGTTTGATTCCCAGCTCAGCTGTGAAACCTCTCAGTCTATTTTGTTGTTGTTTCCAACTTATGGCAACCCTTAGACCAGGGGTAGGCAACCTTTCCCCTTTAAGGGCCGAGGGACTTCAGCTCCCAGAAGCCTCAGCCATGTTGGCCAATAGTCCCATGTTGTCCAATAGCTCCTGGGATTCTGGGAGCTGAAGTCCCTCGGCCCTTAAAGGGGAAAGGTTGCCTACCCCTGCCTTAGACGATCCTATAATGGGGTTTTCTTGGCAAGTTTCTTCAGAGGAGGGTTGTCATTGCCATCCTCTGAAGCTGAGAGAGTGTGACTTGCCCAAGGTCATCCAGTTATAGGGAATTAGAATTTGGCTCAAGCCTCTTCTGGCATTAGAAGCTCCTTTCTGATGGCAGAATCCTCTTCTGCCAATTGAATTCAGAGACCTGTTGATAGAGCAATCTGTTGGCAGAGCTGCTCTGCTGACTAAAAACTACTCAGAGAAAGAATAAAAAGCAAATGAACAGGTGACAGAAAAGGGACTGAGTGAGGAAGTAACAAAGTTGCACCAGATGCAAATGTCCTCCAGCCAAGGAAACAGAAATTTAGGCAAAGGTAGGGTAGTTCTAACAACCTCCACTATCCATGGGTGGAGTGTTTTAAATTCAGCAGAGCTCACCATCTTTGGCCATCTTTGCCAGTTAAGATTATATTCTTCCTCTGGAGTCACAGCTCCTGAGTTCATTATAAACAGTCCTTGAGTAAATGATGTGAGGATTGGATCACATCTCCAGTCCCTCAGTGCAGATGGTTAAGTGAAGTGTCACATAGAGCAAACAAATGGTTATCACCACCCTCAGTGATGAGTCCAAAGCAACAATTTAGATCTTGTTACCAGTTTGCTGTAACAGCCATTGATGACTTTTTCACTAAGTGAGTTGTGGGCTTTTTCCCTCCCCATAACTGGAACTACCATATATACTCAACTATAAGTTGATCTCACATATAAGTCATGGACAGGTTTTGGGGCTAAAACTATGAAGTTTTATATGCACTGGCAGCTGGGCAAGTGCAACCCGTCTGCCTCCCGAATCTCAGTTGTGCTTATCCTGTGGCTTTTCAAATATGGCAGACTCCCGTTTTTGAAAAGCTGCAGGATAAGCACAGCTAAGGTCCGGGATGCAAACGGGTTGCATTCACGCAGCCGCTGGCGTGTGTGATAAAGCCCGGTTTCATCTTTATAATCCCACATCTATTGTGGCAGCATTTCTGCATGCAATAATCTCCTAAATCAAGGATAAAACTTAAGGGCCTGTAATGAAGGATGAATTAAAGGCAAACAATGCCAAAGAGCTTACAAAATTATGGCAGGCATAACTATGTGCCCATCCAAAAAGAAGAAACTATGCTAAATGGTGGCTGTGCGATGGGGAAAAGCAAAGGCAACAAAGTAGAGAAACTGTGGACCTCTACAGCTGGGCGGCTGTGGGCTGCCCTGAGAAGCTGTGGATTGGGGCCGAGGATGCCCCACTCCTCAGCCCCAAACCACTCTTTGAGCGGCCCTGGAAGGAGTGTTAAAATAGCGCTCCTTCCTCAAGCCGCGGAAAGGGTGCTGGAAGAGGCAGTGCATACCTCTTCCGTGCCTCTTCCGTTACAGCGTTTCTGGATGCTGCAACAGAAGGACGTCATAGGAACACCTGCCGTTTGCAACAGCGGGCGCTCCGATGATGTCCTCAGGAAGGGGCTGGGGCGCTTGACGTTCGGCTGCCCCTCCCCTTCCTGGGATTGATGACAGCACTTTGAGCCATCTGCAAAGCCCCTGTGTTAGCAGTGATTATAGCCTCTAACATTAATGTGGTAATTTTGCCTGATTTTAACCTAGGAAAGCTGATAAACATGGACAAATGCCTTATTCAAATTCTTCACAGCCTTATTCCTCTTTGTGTTCCTTTGAGGGGAAGTCTCAAAGAGTTGCCACTGCTGGCATTTTCCCATCCAGGCATTCAGAAAGGCCAATGCGGCACCACGGCAGAGAGTAGAGGAGATCAGTGCCTCTTTTAGATGTTTCCAGAAATGACTAAGTTCTTGCCTTTCACCACTCTCTTCAGAGAAAGGGATGGTTCCTTTTTTAATGAGAGCTGAAGTACAGTACTTACATGACCTGTGGATAAGTTGATCCAAGTTTTCTGGGTGGATTTTTAAACTAAAATTTCTACACTTATAAACACAGCAATAAAGGCGAGAGGCAGCTCTTCTTGCAACCTGTGCTTACTAGAAGCAAAATGACATTGCTGTCTCTTGTGTGCAAGCTGTTCCTCCTTTGTTAGAATTAGTCACAGTTTAATAACTGTCGCTATGTACAAAATTGAGACTCGGCTATATTTTAGCCTCCGCTCATGAACCCTGTTTTGTTTTTCTGTTTCCTGCTGCTGTTCTGCTTGTAAAGGCCAAAGAATCAGATCAGGAAATGGGGACAGGGAGGAGGGTAGCTTAAAAACAGAATGCTTTCTATTCCAGCTTCCCTTCTCTCCTCACTTTCTGTCTTTTCCAACACACCCTCCCCTTCCCAAAACAGTGGTGTAGAAAGCAGGTAAAGATGTATACAGATCCCTTGAGGAATGGAAAATTTTGATTACCTCCCAAATGTGTTTTCACTGTGTTTCTGCTCAGCATGGTTATAGAGCATGGCTGCTCTGGAGCATGTACAAACACCATTATTTAATTTCTATCCCACATATCTCCTGATACAGGACCCAAGGCAGTGTACCACACATTTTTAAAAAGTACAGCTAGAATCTGTTTGATACAAAAGTTTTAATTAAAAAAAACTAATTTTATTGAAACACTAATTAAAACTGATTTAAAATATAGCTGTTAACCCAACTAGATTAAACCCACTGACTCAATAGAACTTAAGGGTTGATTTATTATTCAGTAATTTATTCAATGGCTCTCTGCTCTAATTGGACAACTACATTTAGGTCAGAGTTACCAAAACATACAAGATCTGAACAGGGTTGTTGATCCTGGAGGTCTCTCTCTGGATGTTATCACACGTGGGCCAGTTTCATTGTTAAAGAGATAA
>CM034703.1:30654748-30667511 GCA_020142125.1 Phrynosoma platyrhinos | reverse complement strand
AATAATGACTACTGAGGACCTTCACAAGTTCAACCTAGACAATGAAGAGTTAGAAATAGTAAAAGAGTTCTCATACCTGGGATCAAACATTGATAGAAATGAAGACTGCAGTCGAAAATCAGAAGAAGATTAAGAATGGGGAGGGTAGCTATGAAAGAACTAGCAAAGATTCTAAAATGCAAAGATGTACAACTGAGCACAAAAGTTAGATTTATACAAGCCATTGTATTTCCTATTGCCATGTATGGATGTGAGAGCTGGACAGTTAAGAAACAAGGCAGGAAGAAAAACAATTAATTTGAGCTGTGGTGCTGTAGAAGAATGCTGAAGATCCCATGGGCTGCCAGAAAGACAAATAAATGGGTCCTAGATCAAGGCAGGAATCTCTCTGGAAGCCAAGATGACTAAACTTAGGCTGTCGTATTTTGGAAACATCACGAGAAGGCATGACTCACTGGAAAAAAACAATAATGCTAGGAAGGGTGGAGGGAAGTATAAATAGAGGAACGTCACATGCTAGATGGATGGATTGTATTAAGGAGGTCATAGATATGAATGTACAGGAACTAAGCAGCATAGTGGAAGACGGGGAGTCTTGGAGATGTCTCATCCACAGGGTCGCCATGAGTCGAGATTGACTCAAGGGCAGTTAACACCAACAAACAAAGATGTGCACATATTAAAACAATCCACATCAGTAGAATATAAAACCAAAAGTATAATACCTTTCAGCATATAAAACCAAATCCATTCTAGCAGCTGGATAAAAGTGCGGTGGCTGGGAAGTACTGGAAGGGTGAAGTGTGAGAATAAAATCCTTGGAAGAATTATTCATGTGAGTATTGTCTCCAGGATGGTTGGGAGATTTCAAGTAGTGCTTAGTCTTGTGCAGGGGTAGGCAACCTTTCCCCTTTAAGGGCAGAGGGACTTCAGCTCCCAGAAGCCTCAGCCATGTTGGCCAATAGCTCCTGGGATTCTGGGAGCTGAAGTCCCTCGGCCCTTAAAGGGGAAAGGTTGCCTACCCCTGGTCTTGTGTATCAGATTGGTCTGTTGTGGATTATATTGAAATAAATTTTTCTGACACCAGTAGCCAATTTTAAATGTACTGGCTCTTCATCACTACTGAACATATGTTTGTTGCTTGTTGTTTCTGGCCTAATCTTTAGACCTAGGAGTTATTGGAACAGTAAGTATTTAATGCTGAAACAAGGCCAAAACATCACAGCAGTAACATACAATAGAAACAGTGTTATGGCTAGATAGAATAGCAAATCTAAAATAGATTGGTCAGTCTTGCAATGGGTCAACGCTACCCACCTCTAGAACTGCATCTGAGGAAGTAGACTGATGCATATGACCCAGAGAGCCGGCCCGGGGAGCCGTGGATCGGGGCCGTGGCAACCCCATGCTGTGCCGGAAGGGCATCCTGATGCTGCGCGCCATGCATAATGGTGCATGGTGTCAGGACGGTGTTAGGATGGGGGTGTCAACTCTACCCCCAGGCCAGCCCTAAGTTTATGAAAGCTTATGCTACAAGTTCTTTCAGACAGTTACTCTCAAAGGTGTTACAAGATCTCCTTGCATCTCTAGAACTGTTAACTTTAACTAACAGTGTGCCTTGATTTCAGGCCGTATTTTTTCCAAGTCGATGTCCTGTGGCTGTAAGAAGACCTATCTATCTCTTTATTTTGTCAAGACAAAAAAATAGCTAGCAAGATGTGGTCCTTTCATTCTATATATTCAGAATGACATTAAAGGAAACAAATGATTGGATGAGACGATGATGCACCTTGTAAAGAGCCCCCTCCCCCCAAAAAATGAAATTGTCCTTTCAGCCTGAAATTCACATGACTGAAGTTTTTATAAAAATCATGTCTGCTCTTTGAAGAGGTTGAAAGAATTCCTCACTGAAACTGACTTTTTTATGGGGTATTTTTGTTGTTAACTGCCTTCAAGACAACTTTGACCTATGGAGACCCTATGAATGAGAGACCTCCAAGTCACTCTGTCTTCAGCCACTCTGCTCAGCTTTTGTAGTATGGCTTCTCTGATTGAATCTATCCTTCTGGAATGTGGTCTTCCTCTTTTCCTATTGCCTTCAACTTTAGCAAGCATTATAGTCTTTATTAGTGAGTCATTTTTTCTCATGATATGGCCAAAATATGACAACCTCAGTCATCTTTGCCCCTAGGGAGAGAGTTCAGGCCTGATTTGCTCTAGGCTCTCTCTCCATTTGTCTTTTTATCAGTCTGTAGTATTCTCCGAACTCTTCTCCAGGACCCCATTGCGAATGAGTAGATCCCCCTCCCCATCAGCTTTCTTCACTTTAACAACACTTTAACATACATAGAAATGGGAAATACAATAGCATGGACAGTCCTACCTGAAATATTTAATGTCATACCTTTACACTTCAGGTTCTTGTTGAGTTCCTTCACAGCTGCCCTTCCAAGTCCTAGTCTTCTTAGTATAGTGTACAGGTGACTTATTGGAAGTCAGTGGGTTGTACTTAGTAGTAGCACCACTCTGCAAAGTGCAACAAATTGATGAGTATAGAAAGGCACCAGATCGTGTCTGATCCTGGTAAGCAGGGTAAGCTTGCTCACCACCTGTGAGTATTCCTTACTTAAGAATGCCCTATGAAGTTCATGAGGTGGTCATAACTCGACAGGTGACTTGACGGTGTGTGTACACACACACATGAATATCAGATCCAGTGTGAAATGATAGAGGGACACTTTGAATGATGTCTTTGAGACGTGAAGAGTGTGTTTTAAAAGGTTTAATATACCTTCTTACAAAGGTGATTGTCATTTAACTATAGGAGCCCTGATTGGATCTTGGAAAATTTACTTTTTGGAACTGCAACTCCCAGGATCCTCCAATGGCAATGCAGATTGGGGAATTCTGGGAGCTGTAGCCACAAATTTTCTAGCTCTCATCTGGTTTATCTGTTTTTTAAAAAGAGAAGACAATTGACCTGTGTCATAAGCTTTTCGGTAAAGCTAAATTTAATTCAAGATATCCGGGCCCTTTAATAGTTCTGCCTGTTTTAAAACACATCTACCAAGAACAATAAACTACCCAGTTTAAGAAATCACTGTAGACAAGCTAAAGTCTTGCTTATATTTGCTCTTCCTGTGTCCCTCTAAAGCTGACTGCAAACGTAAGTTTTCCCCATTGAATAGGGAAGTCTGAATTTATTTGGTACATTTACTATAGTCTGATGGTGCACAAGGGTATTGTACAGTTAAACATATGTTTTTCTTAATGAAACTACACCCTTTTCCTTTCTTTTTCATCTTGACTTTGCAGCTGGAGAACATAATTCTTGTAACATTTGCCAAAGGTCATCGCTAACATCAGTGTGAATTAATTGTGTGTTTAATAAGAATCCACACTCAGGTTATATAATCACCACTGTTTGTGTTGGCTTCTCTCAGAGAGTAATGAGTCTGAACTTCTTGCAAGCTTTTGTCATGCTGAACATTAACTATATCCTTGTATTGGAAAATTGAGCTGGGGAGGAGTCAGTAGCGTGTATAGCTACTATTTTTTCTTGAAAGCTTGTTTAACTGAAGAAGGCTTGACATAATGGAAAGATGGAATGAACAAGTTAAATTAAAAGTTACCAAGGTCAGTGATGAACTTTCCTCAACACCTTAGACTGCAGCTCTCTGTAGTGCCAAAAAACCTTCCAGAGTAAGGTTTTTTGACATTTAGAGTGTATGTGCAGAAAGAGGATGGTTGTGAACAAGTCTCAGTGAAGTAGCAGGATCCAGCTAAAGTACAGCATTGGATTCAAGCCTAATTAACATTTGTAAGCTGCTCTGATAGCCTTTTGGCTGAAGAGCGGGCTTTAAATACTTAATAACAACAACAACAAAACAACTAATTAAATCAAACGTTTAAAAAATCCATTGTCTTACTCCAGCCATTTTGCCCTTCCTTGAATAATTAGATGCCCAGTTTTGTAGAGTTTCACCCCAAACACCTTTCAGAGCATAAATAACCAGAAAATAATGGTAGGAGCATCTTTTTTTTGTCCACTGTCAGCAATTTATTTAACTAGCCAGGTTCAAACTGCCATCTCATTTGTTTTGTCATGCACATTTGGGGCTTTTTATAACCTGTTGCTTTTGTATAACAAGGTGTTTTGTTTTGCTTTGTTGCTTTGTCCTTTGTTTTATCTGTCCACAAGACAAAATTCGATATTGTCTTGCAGTCTGTGACACATCTCTTGTTAGGGAGTAGTGAATAGCACAGGTTTTCCAAGTCCTGACAGATTAACTCTCACAGTTTTTGCTCATCTTTTACTGCAGGTTGAGTCTCCCTTGTCCAGAATTCCAAAATCCTTCAAAAACCAAAACTTTTCCATGAGTGGCTGAGACAGTGACACTTTTTCCACCCTGATGGTTCAGTGTTTCATGCACAAAATTATAAAAAAATATTGTATAAAATTACCTTCAGTTTATGTGTATAAGATGTATCTGAAACATAAATGAATTTTGTGTTTAGAATTGGCTCTCATCTTCAAGACATCTCAGTAGGCATGTATATGCAAATACAGGTATTCCAAAATAAAATAAAAATCCGTAATCCCAAGCACTTCTGGCCCCAAGCATTTTGGACAAGGGATACTCAACCTGTACTGAGGTATCCAGTGTGATGCCCTCAGGCACCTCTCTTGGCATCACCAAACATAATAATGCCAGAGACATGGCATCAATTCCTCTTAATACTTAAATATTTTTAAAGTTTTAACTGGGAGGCTAGTGTGCTACAAACCAAAAGGCTCCAGTATCACACCATCTTTATTTCTGAGGAAGACCACTTTCTGGACATAAGAACATTCTTAAAGAATAAAAATGTTGGGTGCCTGCGCTCGTTTTATTTTGAAGCTTGGCTGTAAATCCCATCCTCAAGAGGAAAATAACCTATGAGGATGTTACAGTGGATCTTGGGGGACCAGAAGTAGTGATAAGGAGGAGGGCTGGGTTTTGTTTGTTGCCTACGTATAGTAGGGTGCATGCTTTGCCTGTGTGTATATGTTTTCCTCTGACCACCACCAGTTTGCTTTCTGTGGGACAGATGTTCTTACTGTGCTTTGCAGATTCAAATTCATGAGTTGGGGCTCTAGTTCCACCTCTTGCATTGTATTCATTTTTTTTAAAAGCCAAGTTACTTACCTTTGAAACTCATAAATTTCCCTGCTGATAAATGGGTCTTGGAAACCTGGATTCAGTTCAAAAGAATTTTGTATGTGTGAGTCAAAGAAAAATAACCTCCCTAGGAACCTGTTTTTTCTCTGCCAAATGGGTGTTTTGTGACTGCACATATCCAACAACATAGCCCTTTTTATAGGTGGGTAAGGCATTATTGTAGCCACATTGTGAGAGTAATGTGCTGGTAATAAATATTATAGCTATTCAATTTGTAATCTTGGTAACAAATACTAATTTGTAGTCTTAAATAGGCCTAATTGAAAATGATAGAAAATAAATTTCTAAATTGTGAAGAATAATATTTATAGCTTAGAAGAGTTACTTTTCTGGACTGCATCTCCTGGTGTTTTCCTGTGGCCATGCTGACTAGGGGTTCCTGGGAGCTGAAGTACTAAAAAAGTAACATTTCTTATCTTTGAGAAAATTACTGTACCATTTTACACCAAAGAAGTGAGGTTTGAAATTTCTCCTGTCCATTAAAGTATCACAAGATTAATTCACAATACTACCTTTTGAGGGATGGGAGAGAGAGAGAGAGAGAGAGAGAGATGATAAAAGTTGAATGTCCCTTATCTGGAATTCCAAAATCCAAAATATTCCAAAAACCAAAACTTTTTTCATGGGTGGCTGAGATAGTGACACCTTTGCTTTCTGATGGTTCAGTGTATATACAAACTTTGTTTCATGCACAAAATTATTAAAATTGTATAAAATTGCCTTCAGGCTGTGGACATATGATGTATATGAAGCATAAAGGAATTTTGTGTTTAGACTTGGGTCTCATTGCCAGGATATTTAATTATGTATGTATATGCAAATACAGGTATTCCAGAATCCAAATAAAATCCAAAACACTTCTGGTCCCAAGCATTTTGGATAAGGAAAGCTCAACCTGTATTATCAAGAATGACGGCTTACCCTTTTCTCTCTTAGAAACACTTGGTGTAGTTTGATTTGTGTGGTAGTAGTAATAGTATGTGACGTAATGTGAAGCCATACTCATAAGGACTACAGTTGGCCCACTGTTTTCATGGGGAATCCGTTCCAGACCCCCCCACGAAAATGGAGATTCGAGAATATTCAAGCCCTATAGGCTTAAATGGGGTGTGTCCCCACTCTTGGGAGCGCAGCCCATTGTTTTAAATGGTGGTCGCCCCTCCATAAATATATAAAACTGCAGACATGAAGTCCACAAGAATGGAGGGGCAACTGTATATAGTGGACTTGACAAGGATGATTTCTGAATTTCTACTTTGAAGTTCCTGCCCCATCTAAGCCACATGTTTAGCATTCATCATATGATTGTAATATTTTGACTTGATGCCACATGATGTTTATATACTTCTAATATGATAAACTGTTTGCATAATGTTTCTGGAATAAACATCCTTTTTGTGAAGCTGCCTCAGAATTACTCTAAACATGTTCTGCTCAAAAGTGGTGATCTGTTGACTGTGAGCAATCCATTGAATACTAATCCCTGACATGTTTCCAGGAATGAAATAATCAATTGTACCCAACGGGTACCAACATTGTACCAGTCTCTGGCATGCCAAGAAAAGACTCATGTTAGAAAGTCTGAGAAGCACTGATGTAGGAAAAAAAATATTTAGATTCCACTTTGTCATACCTAATTGCTCAAGGGTTAATTGTAGTCTAGAAATCTGTGCTGGAACCAATGCTTTATGGCATTTTTTAAATGGACACACACATGTATTTTAACCATAACAGTACACATGTTTATCAAAATTTGAGGAGGCTATAGCAGGAAAAACTGAAGTCTGCTATTCTGGCCAATCTTTGTATAGCATTATTAAAACTTCCTTTGGCCTACCAAGATTAAATTTACAATAGAAAAAAATACCCATGTGGCATAAATCAGTGTTTTAAAAAAGTATTGTTTTCTTCTTCCTTCCACCAGCACTTGTTAATATTTTATTTCAATTTCTTTAGAAAATGTCTGAATGTATCCAGCTTTCATTTGCTGTTTGTAGAATTGGCATTTACACGGTAAGCAATGTGCCATATTTTAATGCAAAACACTATTCTTTCTTGCAGATTTAGACTTGATGCCTAAGATCTTTAGCTAATGATACACTGTATTTCCAGTCAGAATTCCATTGCATAGGCTTAGAAAATGTATCTTATCAAAAA
Organism: Phrynosoma platyrhinos; assembly: GCA_020142125.1. Taxonomy (NCBI): domain Eukaryota; kingdom Metazoa; phylum Chordata; class Lepidosauria; order Squamata; family Phrynosomatidae; genus Phrynosoma; species Phrynosoma platyrhinos. The sequence goes on along the minus strand of CM034703.1, from coordinate 30,660,132 downwards.
ATGCTGTGTAGACATCTGCAACCTCGACAAGTTGACTTCATGTGTTAGTGTGGTGTGTGTATGTCTGCCTTTATAAATTTATGCAAAATATTTAATTGTAGCTATCACCATTTGTAACCCAGTTTTTGAGGATACAAATCCTTCCAAGGCAGCTCTCACCATTTGGATTTAAAACATTTATTTCTTACCCACCTCTTCTCTTAGATTGAGGTGAGAAACAACAATGGATTAGACAATAGGAAACATGATACCAGTTAGAAGAGCATATAAAACCAATATATATTAAAAACAATCAATACATACTGTACTTCAAAAACCATCTGAGTAGGTCTTCTGGAAAACATTGGCCTTTACTGCTGTTTTAAACTCAGAAAGTGTATCTGCCTAATGAATGTACTCTGACAGGTCATTCCACAATTTGGGGGTGGTCAAAGAAAATGTCTTCTGTGTAACAGATATCACACTAGTTTTGGCTGGCTGAAGTACATATTCCCCAGAGGACCTGAGTGTATGGGATGGATTATACAGTGGGCCCTCCCTATCTACGGGCTCTGGATCCATGGATTTAACTCACCAAGGACTGAAAATGCAGATACATTTTAAACAGCAACAACAATGAGCTTAGTATGAAGCGATCCCAGAGCCGTGGCGGAGGTGGCAACAGCAGATCCTGGCTGTCAGGTGCCCATTCGTTGGCCTCATTCTCCTCCAGGGAGCCTGCCAGCTGCCCACTTCTGCCTTGCAAATGAATGAGGAAGAGTGCTGTTGCCATCTTGCTCATTTGAAAGGCAAAAGCAGGTGGCTGGTATGCTTCTTGGAGCTGGAAAGGCCAAATGATGCACCCCTGGTGGCCAGAGCTCGCTGCCACCTCCGCTGCTGCGTTAATAAGGACTTGAATACCTGCCATTTTTTATACCCATGCGGGATCCTGGAACCACTCCCCCTCCCATATACAACAGGTGCACTGTACAAGACAAGGCGATGCCATAGGTAACCTGTACCCAAACTGTGTACATCTTTAAAGGTAAAGGTAATCAGTGAAGTGATTTTAATATTGGGGTAACATGATCACTGCTAGATGTACCAGCAACTAATATGTTTTGAACTCATTGAAGTCTCCAGACTAGGTACAGAGGTAGCTAATGTACAGTGTATTGCAGAAACCTAGCCTTGAGGTTGCCAGTACATGCACTACCATCTTTAGATCTTTCAGCTCTAGGAAAGGGTGCAGCTAGTGTAACATGAAAAGTTGATAGTAGGCATTCCTGGCCATTGTATCTTTACGTGCCATCACCTGGAGAGACAGGTTGAGAAGCACACCCAAGCTTCAAACATAGTCTTTTCAGTGCTAGTATAACCCCATCTGAGAGCCAGTGTGGTGTAGTAGTTTGAGCATTGGACTATGATTCTTGAGACCAGAGTTTGAATCCTGGCTCAACTATGTAAGCCCACTGAGTTACCTTGGGGCACATCATACTCTCTCAGCCTCAGAGGATGGCAATGGCAATCCCACTTTGAAGAAACTTGCCAAGAAGACCCCATGATAATTTTTCCTTTGGGTCTCCATACATTGGAAATGATTTGGAGGTACACAACAACAACAACAAATAACCTCATCAAGGACTTGTTGACACACCTCCAAACCAGGTTTGTGCCCTTTGACAGTAAGTACTTTTATCTTGTCTGGATGTAGCTTCACTTGTTTTTCCTTATGTGACCCATTTATTGGTAATTGGTGAATGATAGCTAATATTTTAAGGCCTCCCAACAAGTTCTCAAGGAATGACTAAATATTTTGTGTAAATGTTTGTGGTGTGGTGGAGGAGGGGAGAGATTATCCAACATAAATCATATAAATAGCCCATACCATGAAGCAGGTATTTTCTCTATTAAAACTATGTTTAAAGCACCAGTGTAATTTTACAAAAGGATATTTAGAGGTATATTCACAATTTTTACATAGGGAGTGTGAATACAGACATGTTACTATTGTCTTAAATCTATCACTGTTTGAGGGGTACTGTGTAGATCTGCATGATCAGTAGAAATTACTTGGTAGTGATCATTCCATATCACTGAAATCTATATGGAACTAGAACCTCGAAAACATTTTCAGTGTGGTCAGTTTTCTGACCTCCATGTGAATCACAAGGCACAAATGGAGGAAAACCTAATTTCTCACTGATACTAGAAAGTCTGGATGTTGTCTGGTTGAGACACTCTTTTAATCTATATTCAGACTAAATTAATTGGGCTTGACTCCCATGGAAATCAAAGGAACGTAAGTCATGACTGATATGCAGTGGTGTTCTTCAGTTGGTTAGTGAAGTAACCACTACCAAAGTAACCGAGTACAAAGGAGAGGAGATGATAGAGAATAGAGTGAAAATGGAGGACAGAGAGGTGAGAGGGCCAAGGGAGGCAAGGACTGGATCCTCTTAAGCCATGGAGGAAGAGCAACAGATGGGAACTAGTTGTTAATTATTGGGAATTACACCACTGCTAACATGCCTCATGGAGTTCAGCCTAACTTAAATGCAACTAACTTTATCTCATTCAAACCCATTGTGAAGTGAGCTGTTTCCTGTTAAGACTGTGTGCCCTTAACAAGAAACTCACAAAACTGAAATGTCAAAAATGTCCAGGGCTGATTAAGACCTTTATTTATGTCCACATTAGTTTCAGAGCCTGTCTTGTTAAGGTCTTATCTCCATTCATGCCTGAGCATGTATTAAGGAGCAGAGGCTTCCTTGTTAATGGCCTGTAGACTTTGCTGTTCACTCTGAGAGCTTCTAGTAATCTTACTTGTTATTATGCATCTAAATTAAAAATGCACTGGTTTTACAAGGGATAAATTACTTTTACGGGAGTGGCTTAGATTGCAAATAATGCTGAATCTATTTTGTTTGTTCATGCCTTGATCTTGGGCTTATGTGCCTGTATTCCCTTATTTCCTGCTGTGATCACAATATGTGCTTCTGTCACAGTCAAGCAATAGTTGATCCCAAAACCACAGTAGGAAATTGTTCACTTTGGATGTAATGGTAAACTAATTGGAGATGCAAGGGAAAGTGAACAAGCTGACCCACTACTGGAACACTAATAGCCAAACTATAGTTTGCTTTTCAGTAACCACTGTGTGCACATGTGCCTCAGTATTTGAACTTCCTTCCTAGCATCTGTTGTTTTATTTTCTAAATTGCCTTGTTTGCAGATGTGTCCTTGTATGTTGCTGATCATCCTTGTATGAAAATGATAGCTCATCCAATCTTGAAGGTTCAGGATAGACCTCAAATATGTTTCTTTTTTAAAAAGAAAAAAAATGTAAGTTTCTATGAAAAAGTTTGTTACAAATAGTAAGGCATTTTTTGAGATCTAGATAACAGAGAAATTTCATGCTTGTAGGGAAACCGTTGTGATGCTTCATATGTAATAGCAAACCATGATGTGGCCACTTACGCTTGAACCTTGGGTTCTTGGATTGCCAGTCCCTTCATTGTTAAAACACAGTGTTTATCATTGTGAATCAGTAATCTATGGTTTGGGCTTGCCCTGCACACCAGAACTAGAAAGCTGCTTCAAGCTATGGCTTGTAGTTCTGATGAAAGAGAAGTGTAAACTAGTTTATTGCTGTTACATCTAGAAATATGGCTTGTGTGAACAAAGCATAGGGAAAGAAGTAATTGGAACAATGGAACCAGGGATGAGAAAGTCATGTCTTGGGTGTCAGCCATGAGATCTTTATGGCTTTTGTGTAAGCCAGCCCATCCTTAGTGCCTCTACTTTTTGATAATTGTTCTTAGAGACACTTAATATTGATTTTACACATTTTAAAGAGACCGAGCAGGAACCTATGCTATGCTTGGAGAATCTTGGAGTTTTACAAGTTATATTCAACATGCTTCCAGTTGGGTTATGGCAAAATTTTATAGTTCTAATAAGCCCACCAATTTTGAGGTATCATTTCATTTTGTATAAGCTGAGGCTTTCAGGAATCAACAAGTGCAGAAATCTGTAGAGTGCATCATGATCGGCTAATTTCAAACTTGCAAAGATGTGAAGGAAAGCTGGTAATTCTTCCACACAGTGAAAATCCCAAGACTTAGTTTGAGAAAGGTAGCTTTTGCCATCATTAATACTGGGAGTTCTAAGTATATTGATGAATATTCTGAGGTGATGACTGAGGAGATGCTTACTTCTATAACCAAGGGGCATTTTAGTTTTTCTTGGTTCATAACAACAATTTTCCTTTTATTTTAGGGATTTAACACTAGCTTTTTGTCCTCTTGGTCTTCATGAAGTACAGTTACAAATATTAAATGACACATAAGAGTACTGTGCATAGCCAAGAAGAAGAAGAAAAAAACTATTTGGAAATAGTAGATCCACACCAATTGGCCCTGATTCAGAGCTGCACCATACCATTTTAATCCAACAAATTAGTCCACAACACACATAAATTCACCTTCCCAAACAAAAGACCACCATAGACATCCTAGCACTCAGTCTTACCTGTATCCAGCTAATTTTTCTTTTCTTTTCTTTCATCAGTTGAAGGCAGATACCACAGGCTAATTTTTCAGATATGTGCAACATCATTTTTGTTTTCATGTGCAAGACAACATGCTGTATCAGTAGCCTTTGAAATTGTGTGACCCTGTGGGCAGATTATGAGATGATAACTCTTCGTGGTAACACTTCCAGCCTGCAGAAAAGCAATGCCCTATGTAGGAAGGAAATACCGTTACTGCATTTTCCATGTAGACCCCATATTTCAGATGCTAATGATTCAGTTTTGGATCCAGCTGCCTTCTCCATGTAGACCCCATATTTCAGATGCTAATGATTCAGTTTGGATCCAACCGCACAAAAATTTGCAGTTGTAAACTGCTTAGAGACTGCATAGTGCAGTATGAAGCAGTATATAAATGAAGCTGCTAAAACCATGCTGCAGATAAAAATAAGTAAGACTGGATTCTGCATACTGATACATAACACTTATTGCTGTGTTTCTATGCAATTTCAGCCAATAGATGTTAATTGAAAATTAATATATGACCTTTCATAGCACTAATCAATTGTAACCCCAAAAGAATTTGTCTAGAATTTTGGCCCAGGATGTAAGAGATCCACTGTTGTATGCCATGTTAGACTGGGATGTGGCACTTCTAGGTTATCATTCCCACTGAATAATGAAATTCCCTGGATGAATTAGCCTGATCTACATCATAGGATTGTTGTGAGGATGAAGTACTGTGGAGGAGAGCCATATGTGCTACTTTGAACTCATTAGAAGGCAGCTGAGATATACCTTATTTTCTGGAGTATAAGACTACTTTTTTAGCCCTGGAAAATCTTCTCCAAAGTTGGGGGTCGTCTTATAC
>CM034703.1:30644447-30654648 GCA_020142125.1 Phrynosoma platyrhinos | reverse complement strand
TTTGCAGACTTTTTTGTTGTTCTTGTGTGTCTTCAGGTTCTTTCCTACTTATGGCAACCCTAAGGCAAACTTATCATGGGGTCTTCTTGGCATGTTTCTTCAAATGGGGGTTGCCATTACCATCCTCTGAGGATGAGAGTGTGTGACATGCCCAGGGTCACTTACTTGGCCAAAAATTGTACATACCCCAGAATGCATCACCTAGTATATTGGCAGTCCTTCCCCCCAACACTTTCTCATTTTCCCCCATTGGAAGAGGGGTGGTCTTATATGGCGAGTATATCCTAAACTCTATATTTTAACTGGAAAAGTTGGGGGTCGTCTTATACGCCGGAAAATACGGGTAAATATATTTAATACATAAATAAGACATGTTTAAAGCAACTTGCATATTCCAGTTGGCTATTCACTTGACCTTTACAATAAATCTGAAAGAGGGAAGGCCCATTTGTGCTGCTGTAGTCTGATGTCTCTGAACACATGATGATGTGTTCAAAAATATTACCTTGGCTAAGGTTGCACAACTTGTGTCCCTCCAGATGCTGTTGGATTGCAACTCCTATCAACTTTAGCTTATGTAACCAGTGGGTGATTGGTTATGGGAATTGCAGCCCAGGGACATTTAGAGGACCACAAGTTACCCAGCCCTGGCTTAAAGTTTTATCCTTCCCATTAATTTTCCCCCTGCCCTAAATCCTCTGATAGATGGTTTATGAGAGATGCCAAAACTTACCTTATTTTGTGCAGTGGAGTGGAGAACATTAGAACAAGCAGGAGAGATTCCTATTCTGTCTTTTCTTCAGACTACAAAGCAACTTGGGGTGTGGGAGGTTGCTGGATGTTGTGCTATCTAGAGGACTTGGGACACTTCTCCCAATGTATGAATGCCTATAATTTGTAAGCCCAAAAATGGGTTAGAAAGAATGTCCATATACTTCTTGGTTCAGTTGCAGTGCAGTTTCCCTACAGCATCCAGACTTCCTTGCAAACCTCTCTGCTGAACCCTAATCTAACTTGACCTGTTTATCATCAGAGACTTGACAGGATTACAGCAGTGGAATTTAAAGCCATAGGGCACAGTAAGCCACTGGTGTTAGTTTGCCAGAAGCTAGGCCAGTATCTAACCATGGGAAAAACTATAAGCAAAGTTCTAATGGGTGCTTTTGGATACAAGAGGGGATGCGCAGCACTTTGTCTTAGCAGAAGGTCATTTTGTGGTATTAAAAGTTTGGAAAGACTATAAATAAAGAGTGTGCTCTATTAAACCAATGGATGTCATTTTCATTTCTGGCAGTCTGTCAGGAAAACTCTTTTTTTCAACATGAGATCTTTTTTCCACTAATAATATTTTGAAATTCATCTCTAATCCTGTCCATTACTGTGTAGAAAAACAAAGTATGGTTTCTTTTGGTTTTTGCATGAAGATTTTTTTTTCCATGAAGGCATGGCAGAGCGAGCTTGGTGTAATGGTTTGAGCATTGGACTATGACTCTGGAGACCAAGGTTTGAATCCCTGCTTGGCCATGAAAACTCATTGAGTGACTTTGGAAAAGTCACACTATCTCAGCCTCAGAGAATGGCAGTGGCAACCCTCCTCTGAAGATACTTGTCAAGAGAACCCTATGATAGCTTTGCCTTGGAGTCACCATAAGTTGGATACGACGTGAAGTCACACAACACAGACATGGCACCACATATAGGCATATGAAGAAAAATTGTATGGTGTACAGATATTCTTTAGGAGTTCGTAACAACTAGAATTTCTTGTACAGGACTTCCTGCTATCCCACATTCTTTTTGCAAAGTAAAAGCAATTTTAAAAGTAATCACTATTTATATAACATGCCTCACTGTGGTAAGAAAAAAAGTTGCAGCACAGCAAATTTGGGCTGTGAAAAGGTCCTCAAATTTAATTTGGGACTCAGGTTGATAGCTCATACTGGGTTACAATTCAGTTTAAACTAATATTGATCTGATTTGATCTGATGCTTGTATAAGATTGAAAGCTATCCATGAGCAAAATCCAGATTGCTCCCTTCACTTTGGAGGTTTGTGTTGCATAGTACCCTTTTGTTGAAAATGGGATAGGGTATCAAACCACCTAAAATTAAACTAACCCATCTCCTTTCCTTTCATTTCCCAGTTTTAGCTCTGTTATGGGTGCTTCACCAGTTGACACACAGCAGCTCTTCCTTCTCTTTCCTGCTTCTTTTTCTTCTTCTCCATGAACTCTTGCTCCAATCCAAAGGTTTGGGAGCATTCTGTGTTCTTGGTCTTGAATTAATCCAGTACTTTATAGAACTGCAGTTGAGGAAAAGAAATCCCATATTCCCCAAATCTGCTTTTCCCCAAGTAGCCTGAATCCCAGGCAATGTGGAAGCTTTACAGTATAGTTGTCTTGTACAATCGTCCCTCCTATTTTGCAGGCTTCCCATTCACAGTCTTGAATTTCCATGGATGGGAAGCCAGGAGGGAAATACTGGCGTGTGCAGGAGCACTCGGCCATTCAAGTCAATGCGGCTTGAATATTTATGTTTTTCATTTTCACAGAGGGGGGGTCCAGAATGGATCCCCCACGAAAATGGAGGGATGACTGTATATGGGTCTAGAGTAGGAACAAAAAGATGTCTGCTGCTATATAGGGACAGTATTTTGGCCAAGTTCAAACTACATAGTGAGAGTGCGCCTTCCCTTTCTTCCAGTCCAATGTGTATATCTGAAATTTCTGGATGGCTGTCTCATGACTCCGCTCCTGAGTCTGTGTTTGAAACAGAGGAAAGGAAACATCTATAAAGGAAAGACCAGTGGATGCAGCCCATTCAGTGCTGGACCCAAACCTTGATTCCCAACCAGATCCTATGTCCCAGGAGCCATTCAGACCAGGGGTTTCAATAAATTAGCGGCCTCCATAATCTTCTGCCTTTGCCTGGCAGTGGAGGAAGCAGCAATCTTAAAACTCTTCTTCTTCGTCACAAGGTTCAATGGCTTACCCAAGGCATAAAGGTTCTAATAGTGCCACCTGCTGGTGTCATTAAACAAAAAATATAGAGACAGAGATGGACAGAGGCTAACCGTGTTTTTGTCAGCTGGCTTTGGGTCGACCTCGATTTATGGTGACCTTGTGAATGAGATTGCACCAAGTACCCCTATCTTCTACATCTCTGTTCAGGTCCTGTAGGCTCAAGCCCATGGTCTCCCTAATTGAGTCCATCTATCTGGCATGTTGTCTTCCTCTCTTTCTACTACCGTTCACCTTCCCCAGTATCACTGTCTTTTCTAATGAGTTATGCCTTCTTGTGATGTGGCCAAAGTACAACAGCCTCAATTTAGTCATCTTGGCTTCCAGGGAGAGTTCAGGCTTGATCTGTTCTAGGACCCATTAGTTTGTCTTTTTAGCTGTCCACGGTATCCTCAGCAAACTTTTCTAGCAGCACATCTCGAAAGAATTAATTTTCTTCCTATCTGCTTTCTTCGCTGTCCAGCTCTCACATCTGTACACGGTAATAGGGTATACAGTAGCTTGAACAATTCTTACTTAGTGTTCAACTGTATAGCTTTACTATTTAGGATTTTGTCTAGTTCTTTCATAGCTGCCTTTCCGAATCCTAATTTTCTTCTGATTTCTTGATTGCAATCTCTGTTCTGATCAATGTTTGATCCAGGTTATGCAAAATCTTTAACTATTTTGATTTCCTCATCTAGGTACAGTCAGCCTTCTGTATCCACAGATTTTTTTATCCATGGATTCAACCATCCACAGCCTGAAAATATTCAAAAATAATACAAATTCCAAATGCAAACCTTGATTTTGCTATTTTATATTAGGGATACAATTTCACTATACCATTGTATTTAATGGGACTTGAGCATCCATGGATTTTGGTATCCACGGGGGATCTTGGAACTGGATACCAAAGGCCCACTGTACAACCCCCATGGTCATTATTTTTGTTTTCTTTATGTTTAGCATTAGGCTTGCCTTTGTGCTTTCTTCTTTGACTTTCTTTAGTGTTTGTTCCAAGTCTGTGACAGATAAAATCAGAACAAATGCACTAAATTGCTAGTTTAGAAAACACCAAAGAGCAGACAGAATATGAGACCCTGGGCCTGATACTGAAGAATAACTCCACAGTCACCTGTAGGAGCTCTGTTTTCAGATAACAAATGAAGACTGTCTCCCCCTCCTTTCCTTTTATTTTTCTATTACGACATACTTTTACTATGTTTGTTCTTGTTACTTCTCTGCCTATGGGTTAGTTTTGTGTGTGGGGGGGTGTAGTTGGGTGTGTGTGTCTCAACTTTCCCCAAACACTCTCTTTGTAATATTGAAACAAGCAAAATGCCGGTTTTGCAACTTGTGACTCTGACAGCATGCCATCCTTCCCTGATGGAAAAGTAAGTGAGCATTGGTACCTAGTTTTGATACTTTCTGTTTGACCTAATAAAGGTACCACAATGTGTATTTTGGATTCTGTTTCCATACTGTTTGTCTTGTTCCACCGTCTTCCAGATCTTTTACCTCTCATCTCTTATTAGCTTGTCTGAACTTTGTCATCCCCACAAGGATGTCCCTACTATGCTTGCCTCAATTTATTCAAGAGCTCATTGTACTGGTTTTGGTTGGACAGCTAAAGGATGTCTTAAATTCTGTCTCCCATTAGTGTCACTGGAGAGCAGGAAACAGGGCCCTCCTAGGGTTGTGGTGGTGGTGGTGGTGATGATGATGATGATGATTTCTTAAAAATACATTAATAAAAAACTTTCTGCTATTAGAATTTAGAATATGCTAAATATTCTAAACCTGGATGCCCAGGTTTCAGCAGTGGCCTGGAGTGCATTGCATAGTTAAAACTAGAGGTCCAGCTGTGCTTGCCTTTGAGACATCAGACCTGCCTACAGTGACACATGCCTTGATTAATCTGGTTTGGATTACTGTAACAAACTCTATGTGAGGCTGCCTTTGGAAATTATTTGGAAACTTCAGCAGATTCAAAATGCGGTGGTCAGAATGCTGACCGTGGGTGCTTATGGAGAGCATATACAGTTGGCCCTCTGCATTTATGGATTCAACCATCTGTAGATTCAACCATCTATGACTTGAAAATATTGGAGGGAAAATTCCATAAAACAAACCTCGATTTTGCCATTTTATATAAGGGACACCATTTTGCTGTGCCATTATATTTAATAGGACTTGAGCAGCCACAGACTTTGGTATCAAGGAGGAGGAGGAGTCTCTGGAACCAAACCCCAGCAGATACCAAGGGCTCACTGTAAATCCCTTGTTGAAACAACTTCATCGGCTGCTGGTTCATTTCCAGGCATAATTGAATGTTCTGGTAATGATCTATAAAGCCCTGTATGGCTTAGGTCCGGACATGACCATATCTCCCCATAGGAACCTGCAAGAACACTAAGATTTTCAGGAGAAGGCTTTCTCTCAGTCATCCTGCCACCATCACAGACTCATTTGGTGAGGACACGAGAGAGAGCCTTCTCAGTGGCTGCTCCCATTATCTGGAATTCGTTTCCAAGAGAGGCTAGGCTGGCCACTTCCCTGCTTTCATTTCACCAGCAAAAAAAGACATTTCCATTTAGGTAAGCTTTTAAAGTTTAGGTTAAGCAGGGAAGGTTCTTATTTAGATGTATGTTTTATTTGTTTTTAACTTTTAAAAACATAGTGGAGTGTCTATTGCGTCGTTTAATTTTAAGTTTTAATTGTTATATTGTTTTTTAAGCTGTTGTGATTTAATACTGTTTTAAGGTGGGGAGGGATTGTTGTGGGGTTTGTATTTGATTTTAATTTGTAAGCCGCCTGGATGGGTTTTCCAATGGGTGGGGTATTAAATAAATTTTATTTATTGTTTATTATTACTAAAAATGATTTTAAATGATTTTATAGTATTTAATGTTGGGATTTTTATTGTTTTTAAAAGTTTATTGTAAATGGATTTTAATTTGTGTTCCTTGGAAGCTGCCTTGGGTTCCATCCCGGGGGAAAGGTAGCATATAAATGAAGTAAATAAATAAATACTGGTAAATAATTTCATAAATGTGTGAAATGAGTTTTCACAGCACACACTTAAATTGGTTATATTGTTTCCCATGTTAAATGAAAAAATTGTAATTATAATAGTATCGTTGGTCCTCGTTTGCTTTTAAAAATATTTCATTAGCAGTATTTGCAAGTGATACATTTCCCAATTCAAGCATATTCTTGCTGTGCTTTTGTGAAAATGCTTAAGCATTTTGCAGAGGTGCTAGTTTGGGTGAACCTGGTCTTCACCACATTGGTGCCCAGTGCTTCTGGCTATCCATTTGGTAATGTTAATTTTGTTATTGATATGGTTCTTTTTTATACTTCTAATACCATGTGTCTAGCTGGTACTGAAAAGTTCCAAAAGGAAAAATAATAGGTTCCTGTCCAATGAACCTCAGTTTTTATCCTGGAAGCAGATAGATAAAGAGGAGAGGCAAGTAAAGCAAAGGATTAATATAAGCAAATACAGTTATTTGTACTTAGCTTGGTGATTTGGCAGAATGTAGGCTTTTGGAGAAGGAGTTGAAAATATAGCAGATGACTATGAACAATTCATTAAACCTACCTTTCCTCCATGGAGCCCAGGGGCATATGTTTCCTTCCCCTCTGCGTTTTATTCTCATAATGTTGGTTTGCATGAGAGTGTAACACCCAGTCACTGAATGAACTTCTTGGGATGTTAAACATGGGTCTCCCTTCTTTATCTCTGATGTTTTGGACTGTGATTCCCATCATCACTGACCATTGATTGGGATTTTTAGAGCTGATCGGAATGGTAGTCTGAGACATATAGAGGCATAACCTTGGGAAAAACTACTTGAGTTGCTATTTCATATTCTTCTGCATTTCCCAAAGTTCCTATTTGCCAGCATAATCTCTGCAGCTGTGACTCTTGTTTCTTTCTATATTCTGAAAGCAGCAATAATTTTACAGTAAAAAACAATCCAAAATCAAAACCTCTAACAGATTTCTTTTCTCCACAACCACTGTAGCTATGTTCTGTCACACTGTGATAAGTGTAGAGGCTGGCTTTGCATTATAAGTAACTTTTATCTTTATTATGAAAGATACTTAGTGGGTGAAATTATTCTCTCATCATAAGCATTTAGCTAATAATTATATGCTGTATAACACAGCATAATGAAAAGCTGTGAACTAAATACATCTTATGGGAATGCCTGCACTGAATTGTTTTTCATGATTTTCCATTGTGGGGGAAAAGAAAAAATGAAATTCCATTCATCACAGATTTGGTGATGTATCCTGTGTACTCCTCCCTTTCCTATTGTGTGATGGACAAAAGCAGACCGAAAAAAAATCAAATACATAACAATGGAGAGGAAAAATATTTTCTTCCTTTGCGTTGGGTGCTACCATCCAACTGCTCAGTCATAATGTGCTTTGCCATACTGTGACTTGTTTGATTCTAAAGGCATTTTTCCCAGCACCCTAAACACCAATGCATTAACCATTATTTCAAATTAGACCCCATTCTGTAGGGAACTAAACATAGTATAATCCTTAATCAGATAAGGACTTGTATCACAGTAGATAATCTCTGTCCCCTTTAGTTCATGTGTTTCTGTTTGTTGTTGTGTGCTTTCAAGTCGTTTCTGACTTATGGCAACTCTAAGGTGCTGAGAAGGTGTGACTCGCCCAAAGTCATCCATCAGGTTTCCATGGCTGAGTGGGGAATTGAACCCGGATCTTCAGAGTCCTATGCTCAAACCACCACACCATGCTGTTAATTCCTTTTCTCTCTGTATGTATATGCCTTCAAGTTGTCTGCCAACTTATGGTGAGGCATGAATTTCATAGGGTTTTATTCTAGAGCTGTGAAAATAGCAGGAAACATGTTTTAGCTCAGTCGTGAGCTATATCATGGAAATGTTGAATCTTTGGAGTAAAAACCATAAGTCACAGAGGTTGACTTGTAGTTGTCAACAACAAATTTAGTAATACTTGGCACATTTGTGAAATTTACAGTCATAAGTTTTGTACAAACAATATTGTGAATGAATTTTCTAATAAAGAGAGAGCTGCAAGCTTTTGTCTCCTGTGTTAGCCCAAAAGATGTGGCTTAGTTTTTGCCATCTGAGACATGGGGGCAAATGGAGAGAGACACCAAGCATTTTGCCATAAAATGAAATGTATTATTTGGAAAGACACTATCTTTTTTACACAGTCACAAAGCACAGGCTAGCAGTATCTTTGGATATAAAGGATGTCAACACTGAAAATATTGAACTCATCTCAGAGTATTATCATTATGTATAGAGAGATCTTGTAGCACATTTGAAACTAACTGAAAGAAGTTGCCATCTTTTCTTTCAGTTTGTCTCAAAGGTGCTACAAGATCTCTCTACATACTGATTTTACAGACTAACATGGGTGTTATCTTAGAATTCAATGCACTTTGTGGACAGTGGACAAAGGTACTAGTCTGGATTCTAGTATGACTGTCACCATCTATCCACCACTTTATTTACCGGTATATATCTCCTTTCTCCCAGGCTAGGAAGGTGGCTTACAAAAGGCAGAAAACTACAACAGAAACACATACTGTATAGTTAAAACATGTGAAAGCTAAGATTAAAATAATATTAAGTTAATAACAGAATTAAAATAATTAAAAAATATTACTTTAACACAGAGTGCCTGTGTGTTTGTGCGTGTATAAACACACACCTTTATAGTTGCTTGCCTTCAAGTCATTTCCGACTTATGGAAATCCTACGATTAACCTATCATGGAGTTTTCTTGGCAAGATTTGTTTGGAGAAGGTTTACCATTGCCTTCCCCTGAGGTTGAGAGCATGTGACTTGACCAAAATCACCCAGTCGATTTACATAGGCAAGCTGGGAATTTTGCTCTGGTCTCCAGAGTCATCGTCCAACACTCAAACCACTACGCCAAGCACCTTCCTTACAGCACCATGAAAAGACCTCTTTTTGGCAATCTGTTTGCTGGAATAGAAAAATCACATGCTGTGGAAAAGACAACAAAGAAGGAGCCATTCTAAACTCTTGGGAGAGAGTCCCAAAGTATGGGAGCAGCCACAAAAAAGGCCCTCTCGTCTTCCCCCCAGGTGTACCTGTGAAGGTGGAGAGTTAGAGAGAAGGGTCTCCTTAGAAGATCTCACAGGCAGGTTAATATGAGATAATTTAATCCAGACCTGAACAATATAGTGCTTTGTAGGACATAATCAACACTTTGAATCGTGCCTGGAAATAGACTGGCAGCCAGTAGAGCTGTTGCTTTATGGCAGTTGTGTGCTCCCTGTAGCCAGCAACCATTAATAATCTAGCTGCAGCTGTTTGGACCAGTAGAAGTTTCTGAACACTTTCAAAAGCAGCCCCATGTAGAGTGCATTATAACAACCCAGTTGGGATATAACTATGGCATATGTTACCATGGACAAATTAGATGTCCCGAGGAATGGGCACAATTGATGCATGAGCTTTATAACAGTGGAAATGCATTATTCTTGGCATATTGAGCTAGTGACACTTTGTCTTAGGAAGCATTCAAATGTTCTAAAAGAGAAAATACTTAATTGGATTTTTTCACTACATTTCCCTATTTTTTTCCCCATTGATGATGTGGTCCTGGGAATTGGTGGTCCTGGGGGAAAATGGAAGAAATTGATTTCCTCCAAATTTTGTGGGTTATTTCCAAGGGTTTATGTGATTAGTTGGATTACAGCTCCTATCATCTATCACCATTAGATATACTAAGCGGAGCTGATGTGAATTGAAGGGCTGTGGTTGCTCATCTCTGTTCTAGATTATCTGATTAGTCTTAACAGACCGCACTCAACTGAAGAGCTCTTGCATTTTGTTTGACTCTGGTGACAGCAACAATGAGTAAACAAGAGAAAGAACTCTTCAGGAGCTGCTGGCTCTTAGTAGCCACAGTTGTGTTATCCATGAAGTTACATTTTCATTTCTGCCTGCTGATCTCTGTGTGCTGCCTAGGTATTTCCTTATATTGGTGGGTGTAGGTTTATGGGACAGAATATAGTCATGCAATAAATGGGTCAGCAATAAAAAGCTTATCATGTTCCCTTGAGCAAATGAGGCTCTTCTTGGCATTGTGTCCCACAACAACCTATCCAAGGATTTTCCTTTTCATCTGTCCTCCTCCTGAGGATGACAGTGT
>CM034703.1:30588082-30644347 GCA_020142125.1 Phrynosoma platyrhinos | reverse complement strand
ATAACACAGAATTAAATTAACTAAATAATTCATTAAACAAGAGACCATACTAAAGAGCAACAAATTTTTACATTTTCCAGTAGTTTTTCTCCCCAAAACCTCTTCTTGCTTTTTGTTAACTTCGCAAGGTTAGAGAATTACATGGAAGCAGGAAGCTAAAAAAAAAGGTTGGATTAATTTATTATTATTATTATTATTACTACTACTACTACTACTACTATATGAAATTGTATTATAAGGGAAGGAGAAGGGGAAATCAAGAGAAGAGTTTTTGGTGTGATGAATGAAAAACGAGTTGTTTCCTTCCCTCCAGAGCTCAAAACAGGAAAAAATGGGAGGCGAAGGGTAGGCAGTGAAAAGGTCGCTAGCAGATATTAATTTAAATGGAAATTTAACATAAACTTAATAGTTAATTTTTTACCTTTCTAACCTAAATGTAGTCGAATTCAACTTTCTAACCTATTAATGATTAACTGCACACATTAACCCCTTTCTATTAATGTTCCTATCTCTGGTATCTAGCATAACTGGAACCTCTACCAGTTCTCCTGGATCAAGAGAAGCAACAATAGTGGCATTTGTGTGGTATTTCTTGTTGAGATTCCTTCACTCATTCTTGGGAGTTCTGTGGTTGGAATAGATGCCTCTCCCAGCTGTGGTAACCCAAAAAAAGACATATGACGTTATTCAACTGTTTGCTTGCACTACCAGTCGTGCTGCTCATGCCCAGTGAATGGCTAACTAACTCAACTTCTGGGATACTCATTGACAGAATATAACCTCAGGCGATGGGGTGGGGAAGGGAATGAAGCTGTCCTCTAAAGAATATCTTGCGAGAATTAAAAGGAGAATGAGCTATGTCCTTTGAAGGCTCTCTGGGAATGTAGAAATGGCTAAGGCTGGCAATTGAGGGTGCTGTTTCACTGCTTAAATACCCCTTGTCCACATTTGTGTCAATTTTGGTCTCCAAGGCTGCATCCACATTGCAGAAATAGTCCAGTTTGACACCACTTTAACTGCCATGGTTCAGTGTTGTGAAATTCTAGGAACTGTGGTTTTTTTGTGGCACCATTGCACACTGATAGAGAAAGCTAAACGTCTCACAAAACTGCAGTTCCCAGAATTCCATAGCATTGAGCCATGGCATTTAAAGTGGTGTCAAACGATTATTTCTGCCATGCAAGAGCAGCCCAGGTGACACAACACTGTGGACTATGCAGCCTGGCCAGATTGCTGCTGTGGCAATTGTAGAACTTAGGAACTTTTGATTGTATATTTTGGTGCTGTGTTAGTAATGTATATGAGCATCTTTAAACAGAATCAGGCTATTAGTGACTATAGTGCATGACTATGTCACTAGAAGAGGCTCTCCATTGTCTCAGATTTAGGCTGCTGCCATACTGCAGAATTAATGCAGTTTGACATCACTTTAATTATCATGGCTCCATCCTATAGAAACCTGGATTTGTAGTTTTTTGTGGTACCAGTGCTCTCTGATAGAAAATGGTAAACATCTTAACAGAGATCCCAGAATTCCATGATGTTGAGCCATGGCAGTTAAAGTGGTGTCAGAGTGCATTAATTCTGCAGTGCAGATGCAGCCACACTCTCCCAGGATCTGCCCCTGGAATCACTTTAACCAGGGCTGTGGAGCTGGTGTGCCAGATCTTCGACTTCAACTCTGCTGTTTTCCTACTATCAGCTTCACTTCCTTACTAAATGGCATATGCATATTAATTAGTAATAACAAATTTACTGTAGTCAAATGTAACAAAAGACATTTCATCACTACCATGTGAATCGTCAAGCTCCTTAGAGTGATAGAACAACAAATATATTTGTTTGATCAAAATATCTGAACAAGAAAATTTTTCTAACTATGCAACATACTAGGTGTTTTAATATTATCAGTTTTTATTTTGAAGTCTGAGTCAGTATCTTTCTACTGACTTCAGATCCATCCAGTATTGCTTCTGACTGGAGTTGCTAAAGATATAACTTGCCAGTTTCAAACATTTAAGAAAGCTGATAGGAAGAAAATTAATTCATTTGAAATGTGGTGCCAGAGGAATAGTTCTGTGGATACTGTGGACTGCTAAAAAACCAATCAATGGATTCTAGAGCAGTTCAAGCCAGAACTCTCCCTAGAAACCAAAATGATTAAACTGAGACTGTTGTATTTTGGCCATATCTTGAGAAGATATGACTCACTAGGAAAGGCGATAATGCTTGGTAAGGTGGAAGGCAGTTGGGAAAAAGTAAGACTGCATTACAGATGGATAGACTCAACCAAAGAAGCAAAGGTCCTGAGTTTGCAAAATATGAGCAGGGCTGTTGGAAATAGGGTGACTTGGATGGTTCTCATTCATGGAGTCGCCATAAGTTGAAGGCAACTTGACAACAGTTAACAGTTAATAAAGAGAATATCCTGAGGGGGATTCAAGCAGTATACCATGGTCCTTTCCCACAGATGGATTGTGTTTGGTGAAGGGCAAACCTCTAAGTGCTTTTCTCCCAAAGCTTAGAAGAGTTACTTTTTGGACTACTGCTCCTGAAATCTTCCAGCTACCACAGCCACCTGTAGTCCAAAAAATCCCTGTCGGAGTTCTGTTTCCTTTCTGCAAAAGCTCACATCCGGTAGTTTGGCTTTGAAGGAAAAGAGTGTGAGGTGTAAGTAGTGGGGGAGGAGCCAGTATTTTAGTCCTGACACTCTCGCAGACTGTACTTCAGATAGCTTAAGGATAACTGTGTCAGATAGTGTTTTCAGGTGTCCTTTATTGTAAAGGGTGTCCCTTGTATGATGTCCAGAAAGCTGGTCGTTTATAGGACTGCCAGGTATTTCTTGTTAATAAGGGATGCCCCCTATTTGAGGGTTGGAAACCTTCTCTTCTTATTTATACAGTGGGACTTTGCCATCCGTGGGCTTGCCATCCAGTCAGTGGGACTTGAGGTCCCATGGATCCACCTCAAGTACAAAGATCTGATGGTACTGAACAAGATGACAAAAAATAAAATAAATCCCACGTTTTGGAATGTGGGCTATTCAAAACACACACACACACACACTGAAATGTGTGCATCATGTAATTTATGAATGTGGACAATATGCCAGTTTTCAAGACTCTTGGGAAATCTCAGCAGTTATTTTTATGTCTCATTTGCTAATAAAGTAAGATTCAGCACTATCTGTAAAATGTACAAGAAGACTGAAAAGTTTATATTATGTGTATATGAAAGGCAATCCAATTCTTGCTTTCCATAGAGCCAGCTTGGTAGAGTGTGAGTGACAGGATGATAGCACTGGCTGGGGCCTCTTTCAATGCGAAATAAGTTTTGTAGAAGGTTGTACAACAAAATAAAAGACATAAACATAGCTCAACTCATTCCCTAAACAGGATGCAGATATTAATAAATCAGTGCAAACTGAGCTTGTAGTAACTTTCTCACACGATGCTTGGAAGATGCAGAGAACATAGGTCTCCTGACTTCCAAGTGGTATAGGTTTCTTGATGACACGCAATGAGATGGTTTTATTAAATTTGTTGATGTACTAAATAAAATATTGCAAAGAATCTATTTTTCGGGAATGTATTTGAAATGGATTAGATATGTAAATTCTTAACTTTTTGTCTTTGCATGTGAGGATGAATAGTAATAGTAGTTTTCTCCCTACAGCAGGGGCAAACAACTATTCCTCTGCAGTGTTCTCTTTGTCTTTGAATGTCTCAAAGAGCTGCAGAGGGATCTGTTCTATAGAGAAAATCCCCCCCAAAAAACTATTTTATGCACAGAAAACTGATTTTGGGGCCAAAACCCCATGTGCTTTTCCTCCTGAATAATTCTTCTGCAACGTATCAGGATATTCAGTTACCAGGAGAAAATTGTGCAGGATTCTTGCTGGTCTGTTATTTTTCTTGTTAGTCTTCATGACTGTTGAGAAACCTATTTTCCCACCTAGTGAAAATAGGAATACCTTGCATGTTATGTATGGCAAGTTAGGTTCCACACTGCCTCTATAAAATGAATATCAGCTACAGTTGGCCCTCCAAATTTGCGGCTTTGACTTTTGCAGATTTGATTATTTGCAGTTTTGATTAATATGTTCTCTCTAAGGATCTCCAGCACAACTCTGCCAGAAGATGACCAGAAGATGCTAGTTGTTCCTAGAGAAAACATTTCTCTAGGCATTTGTAAGTCCTCCAGCATGAGCCTATGATCAATTTCTGGCAGATGTTGACCATAGAGTTGCACTGGAGGACCTAGAAGTTCCTAGAGAGGTGTTCTCTTCGGTAGAAAAGAATAGTGTTTTGTTATTTTGGGTTTTTCCCCCCACATTCGCAGGGGTCTTTCATCCCCTAACCCCAATGAATGTGTTGATAAACACGAACAACTATAATATAGTGATTTAAAGAAATAATAAAAAAAATGCATGATGCACTTGCCCTAAACTACTAAACTTCAATTTTGACAGTGGTTCGACAGTGGAACACACTCCCTCCGAGAGTAGTGGAGTCTCCTTCCTTGGAGGTCTTTAAGCAGAGGCTGGATGGCCATCTGTCGGGGATGCTTTGATTGGGAGTTCCTGCATGGCAGGGGGTTGGACTGGATGGCCCTTGTGGTCTCTTCCAACTCTATGATTGTAT
The DNA here is from genome assembly GCA_020142125.1 of Phrynosoma platyrhinos. Taxonomy (NCBI): domain Eukaryota; kingdom Metazoa; phylum Chordata; class Lepidosauria; order Squamata; family Phrynosomatidae; genus Phrynosoma; species Phrynosoma platyrhinos. Next base: position 30,639,704 of record CM034703.1, on the reverse strand, counting down.
GATTCTATGATTTTATGATTCTAATTAAACCAGAAAAAAGAAGTTGTGTATTTAATTGTTTTAAATGAAAACAATTGATATAAGAAGCCATGAAATCAAAAACACTTGACACTTTCCCTTCTAACTTTATATAAAACAGCTATCTGTATTTTGTTTTGTTTGTTTTTTAAACAGGACAGAATGTTCCTTGTCCTACATTTTGAGTCTCTTTGAGCACTTGACAGTGTTATTTCTGCACCAGGGGTTTTCGGCCTTTTCATACTTTAAGCCCTCTAGAGCTCCAGGAGTCCAAAATTGTTTGTTTGTACTATAATAGGTACTTTGAAATAAAATTGGGAAAAAACGAACACCCAGACTTGATGCCAACATAACAAGAATGGAGCCAGAAATAGTATTCAGTTTCTTTGTGTAAACCTAAAACAATTAGCATTTTAAGACTTTACAGTTCTGGAGTCTTGTTACTCCTTTATTTAATTTTTCCATGGTAGTTGATTGTTTGTGCTGCTAGTCACTATATCTCCCTGCCCTCTCTGCCAACCAAAGGAAGTATAATACCTTTGCTATTATTCATAGTGTCATGAGCTCAAAACGGGATTAGAAGAATTGGGTTTTTTTTTTGTCCTCTTTCATTAAAAGTAAAGGCAAAGTTAGTCCCTTGACATGACTGTCTAGTCCAGGGACCAGCAACCTACGGCCCATGGGCCGGTTAAGGCCCAGGTCCCTGGACTTACCGGCCCAGGCGGAAGGTTGCTGCCGCTGCGTGCCGCCGTGCGCTTTTGCCGCCGTGCGGCTGCGTGCACCACGACCGCCATTTTGGAAATCAAAATGGCGGCTGTGACTCATTTGCACATGCACAGGAGTACTGCGCATGTGCAAATGCATTGCAACTGCCATTTTGATTTCCAAAATGGCGATGGCGGTGCGCGCGGAGGTGGCTGCGCAGCGGCAGCAGCGCACACCGCCATTCCCCCCCTTCGGCCCAGTGGCAGGAGGGACTTCGCGGGAAGGCCCCAAGCTCAAAAAGATTGCCTACCCCTGGTCTAGTCTGTTGCCATAAGTTGGAAACGACTTGAAGGCACACAACAACAGAAAAAAGAAAAGAAAAGAAAATTCTGACTCTTCTTAGGTTGCATCTACACTGTAGAACTACAGTCGTCCCTTTATATTCAAGGATTTTTTATCCATGGATTGAAGCATCCACAGCTTGCAAAGATTCCAAAAATATATAAATTTCAAAAAGCGAACCTTGATTTTCCCATTTTATATAAGGGACACCATTTAATGATGCCATTATAATAAATGGGATTTGAGTATTCACAGATTTTGGTTTCCATGGGGGGGCGGGTCCTGGAACCAAACTCTAGCAGACACAAGGGCCCACTGTAATGCAGTTTGACACCACTTTAAGTGCTATAGGTCCATCCCTTGGACTCCTTGGATTTGTAGTTTTACAAGGTCTTTAGCCTTCTCTGGTCCAAAACACACTGCAGAAATAATCCAGTTTGACACTGCTTTAACTGCCTTGGCTCAATGCTAGGGAATTCTGGGAACTGTAGTTTTGTGAAACATTTAGCCTTCTCCTGTCAGAGAGCTCTGGTGTTCCAGTAAGCCATGGACCCTTTTTGTCCCACAGCTGCCACCACCCTTTGCAAAGAGCCACTCCTTTATTAACCTTCTCTTCTAAAACTCTTATCTTGTATAAGGCTTAGTAGCGTGGATATTCATTCAGACTCTCTAGACAAGTGTTTCATAAAGTAACAACAAAACTTTATTTACAATACAAGTAACAGTGTTTCACTTGGTCTTGCTGCATTTGTTATAATTGGTTACAGTTACAAATAATAATACTGTAAAAAATTTCTTTCCTTGGAACACTTTCAATTACCCCCACAGGACACTCTTAGCCTTTCTTTGGGTACCTTTACCACTATTTCTTAACCAGCCTCTTAAGGCAGGGGTTGGCAACCTACGGCCCGCGGGCTGGGTTTGCCCCCCCGAGGCCTTTGGACCAGCCTCTGCCGACCCCCGCCGCCAACCCCCACCGCCGCCGCATGTGCTGCCGCCATTTTGTTTTCCAAAATGGTGTCTGCGACTCGCTCGTGCATGCGCAGTACTCCAGAAGTACTGTGCATGCGCGAGCGGGTGTGCGCGTTCATGCGCAGTACTTTCGGAGTACTGTACATGTGTGCGCGTGCGTGCGTAGCGTGCGCGCCACGATTCCCCCCCAGCCCGGTGGAAGACCCCAGGACCAGCGGACCGGCCCCAGGTAAGGGGAACTTGCCAACCCCTGCTCTAAGGCTATCAATACCCCTCAGGATATTCTCTTTATTAACTCCCTCACTTGGAGTTTAGTATGGAGTTTAGGCCCCTCTTTTCTGGACCTTAACCCTGTTGTACTCTGTTCCTGAACTAGACAGCCAAAAAGGAGTGGCCCAGCTCTTTTGGGGTGGGCTCAGCACAACTTCGGGCCGCATTCAGGGCATGCGTCATGTAAACACAATGCCCCCAACACAGCCTGATGGCGGCCCTTTTGGCTCGTCTGTTTGAGGCCATAGTTTTTAATCCACTAATGGAAAATCCATTCTCTGTTTCCATTCACTTTAACAATTCTCCTTGCTCCCTCATAAACATGTGTGACTTCTGGATGCCTTCCAACACAGTTTTGTGGGACAACACGACAAGAGTTCCTTTGCTGCAGCATCTCCCATCCATCCAATAACTTTGTCACAGAAGTTTGTGTCCTCTGTCTAAACTTCTCAGGAAAGAGAACAATATCCAGGAAACAGCAAACAAGATTGTCCCTTTTTCCTGTTTTAGCATAGCAGGAAAAGGGGGCTTCAAATAAACCTATTTTGGGAACTGTAGGTAGGCAGACGTCTCAACATATCCTGGCTATAAATGATCAAGCGACCTGTTTCCCAAGAGATGCTGCTTCCCACATTCACCAAGATGGCCAGTGCCATGGTACTCAGCACACGATTATCCAAATCAGAAATCCTGTAGCTGCAGGAAGTAATAAGTTCAATGTTTCATTCTATGTTGTCTAATCTATGTCACCAATGTTGTAACAGAGAATAAGTGATGGAGTAAAAAGGTATTGGCAGGAAGAAAGGGAGGAAATAGATGCTTCCTCTCTTGGATTATGCTTTGTTCAGTCCAGGAATTTATAATTTTATACATTTTCAAGTATTTAAAAAGAATGACATATATGTGGCCTAGAAATTGTTTTGTTGATTATTTTTGATAGATTTTTCTAAAGTGGTAGGTACTCTGTCATTTAATGACAAATGTGTTAGTCCAAAATTTATTGGATGTAGTGGTATGTCTGAACTTAAGTACAGCATTTGTGAAACCAACAAGGTATTCTGGAAGTACTTCTCTGAGTTCCAAGTAATATACACATGCATCAAACAAAATGGAACTAGTACATATTCCATTTAAGGGATCTTAAAATACAGCTTAGTTTGATTTAAAATGATAGTGGTAGTATTGCTGGTATATATTGTCTCCGAGTACTATTCCTAAACATGTGCTTTCTCAGTTTTGTACAGTTATTTAATGATTTTTTTTAAAAAAATTGTTTTGTGCCCCACCAGGGCTCCAAATGTGAACTTTAGCATTTATAAAAAAAAGCAACAACAATAACAAAAAACACACCATTATTTAAAAACAGATTGAGAACAAATTTGAATGCAATTTTTAAATCATTTACAGTAGGCCCTCCATATCAGTGGACTTGCCATCCATGGATTTAAGCATCCGCGGATGGCAAACCCATGAGGAAGGGCATGGCAGAGGAGGAGGAGGAGGAGGAGGAGGAGCCGTGGGAGTGGAAGGAGAGAGCTGGGGGAGGCAGGAGGAAGCCAAGGAGAAGGAGGAGCCATGGGGGAGGAAGGCAGAAGAAGGAAGAGCCAAGGAAGAGAAGGAGGAGGAACCATGGGGGAGGAAGGCAGAGGAAGGAAGAGCTGAGGAAGAGGAGGAGCTGCAAGAGAGGAAGGAAGAGCTGAGGGAGGCGAGAAGGAGCCGAGGGGGGGGGGGAAGGCAGAAGGAGTAGCTGAGGAAGAGGAGGATGAGCCATGGGGGAGGCAGGAGGAAGCTGAGGAGGAAGCAATGGTGGCAGAGGCCCTTTACTGACTACTGCCACAGGTGAAAGCAGGGAGGGAGGGAGGATGCATGAGGTGAAGTCCCATTGTCCCTAATGGTGCTGCGGCTGTGCCACAACTGAGGACAATGAGACTTGAGCATTCACAGATTTTGGTATCCACAGGGCAATCTGGAACAGATTTCTCGTGGAAACCGAGGGCCCACTGTATAAAAACCAAGGGCTTTGGGAATAGTATACCATATATACTCAACTATAAGTTGACCTCATGTGTAAGTTGGGGGCAGGTTTTGGGTCAAAATTATGGATTTTGATATGACCCGTAGGGCATGAGAGCCAGCATGGCATAGCAGTTTCAGTGTTGGACTCTGACTAGGGTTCGATTCCCCGCTAAGCTGTGAAATCCTCTGGGTGACCTTGGGCAAGTCACATTCTCTCAGCTTCAGGGGAAGGCAATGGCAAACCTCCTCTGAACAAATCTTGCCAAGAAAAAAACATGATAGAGTTGCCTTAGATTCTTCATAAGTTGGAAATGACTTGAAGGCACACAACAGTCTCTGTCACACACAAAATGTAGGGCAGGGGTAGGCAACCTTTCCCCTTTAAGGACCGAAGGACTTCAGCTCCCAGAATCCCAGGAGCTATTGGCCAACATGGGACTATTGACCAACATGGTTGAGGCTTCTGGGAGCTGAAGTCCCTCGGCCCTTAAAGGAGAAAGGCTGCCTACCCCTGATGTAAAGGATGAAACAAAGGTAAACATTGCTGAAGAACTTGCAGAATTGTGGAAGGCATAACTGTTTGTGCTCACCCTAAAGTCTTGATATATGAAAATGGTATTACATTAAATGGTGGCTGTGCAAAGAGTGGGGGAGGTGACCAGGAACAGATTGGGCTACGAAATGCACACACGTCAAAAATGGAAGAAAAGGCAAAGTAAAGGACATGGTGATGATGTTAGCAGTGATTATAGCCTTTAGTGTTATACCTTTGCCTGATTTTAACTTAGTGAAGCTGACAAACATTCACAGATGTCTCATTCAGATTTTTCAAAGTCCATTTCTTCTTGGTGCACAAGTGACAAAAATCTGCCCCTGCCATTTTCCTGGCCAGACATTAAAAAAAGGTGAGAAGTGGTGCTGTGGCTGAGTGAGTAGAGGGGGCCTGTGTTTCTTTTAAGTTCTCCTGGGATGGACTAAAGCAATGATGGTAAATCTTTTAAAGACGGTGTGCCAAAACTGCAACCCAAAACCCACTTATTTATCGCAAAGTGCCATGTCCCTCTGGCTTTCTAGTAATGAACTTTGGCAAACTCTGTGCTGGTGCGTGCCCACAGAGAGGGGTCTGAGTGCCATAGGTTTGTATGCCGTAGGTTCACCACCACTGTAAGGTCTTGCCTTTCACCACTCTAGTCAGAGAATACAATGATTTCTCTTTTTTTGATAAGAGTTAAAGTACAGTACTTACATTGACCAATGAATAAGTTGACCCAGTTTTTTGGGGTAAATTTTTGACTAAATCTCTATACTTATACATGAGTATGTACAATAGTTTTGAAAGCCTATTTGAAATTCAGAAGGAGTCAAGCCACTCTGACTTCTCTTAGAATGGAGTTCCACAACCAGTCACTCCAGCAGAGAAAGCCCTGGATTAGATGCTCACTAAGGGCCTTTGTAGACTGCCAGAATTAGTGCAAATTGAGTCCACTTTAACTGCCCTGACTCAGTGCTAGGGAATCATGGGAACTGTAATTTATTGTGGCACCAGAGCTCTCTGACAGAGACGTCTCAATGTCTCAGAAAAAGATACAATTCCCATGATTCCCTAGCACTGAGCCAGGGCAGTTAAAGTGGACTCAATTTGCACTATTTCTGGCAGTCTGCAAAGGCTCTAAATTAGGATGAAACAGACAGCCTCAAAAAAGTGGTGTCACACCGCCTCTTTGATTCCTGGATTGGGGCCATGGCAACCCTACGTCACACCTCCAACCTGCCGTTTTCCTGGTGCAAAAAGAAGCAGCAGAAAGCCACTCCTTTTTGTGCCGGGAAAAGGTACTTTTGCCGCTGCTGCCATGGCTTTTCAGCATTTCTGCAGTGCGTGTAAATGCTGCACCGCCAAAATGCTGTGAAGCTGCCACATGTTCAGTCAGTCGTGTGGCTTCCCATTGGCTGGGGTGTGTGTGTGCTGCTGTCTGAACACTGTGCCTCCAGGCTGCTGGAAAGCCAGCTCTTACTGTTGGTCTGTTTCGCCCCTCTATTTCCTAGGGTAGTGCAACATGCAACAGGAATTAAATCACATAAAACTGAATAGACTTGGTTCTGAGTTAAGAATGGGGAATGCTTGTACCCCCAGTTGTTATTAAATCATCCCTCATCCCTAGCTATATAGGTAGATCAAAGAGGAGTTGGTTTATACCTTGGTTTTCTGGGGTCATAGTTGACACCATGCTGACTGTCCTATTGAGTAGACCTGTTAAAATCAATAGGACTTAAAGTTAGTTGTCACTCAAGTCCCAGTGACTTCATGGGGGTCATTTCTGTGCATGACTTTATGTGTATCCCACTCATTATTTATAAATAAAGCTGAATTGGTATGCAAATTTACAGTGCACTTACTTGTGCAGTCCTATACATTATAAGAGAATAGAGTAGCAAGTAATAGTTAAATTATTGGCTAACTTTGGTATGTGAATAAACTGGATTCTGCTTATCAAATCTTTGTTAGTACTTTAATGAGACAAAACAACCCTCTCTTGGATGTGTAAATAAAATAAAACAGTGACTAATTACTTTATCAAATGGATAAGTAATTCATCTAAGAGAAGAGCGACATAAAGATAAACATTGCTTCCTGGGTCATACGGTTCATGGTAAATCCAATACAGTAGTAATAAAGCTGTAGATTTCAGTTTACAAGCAGCATGTTGAAGAATATTTTATTCAGTGAGATAGAATTATGTTTGAGTATTCTTGTTTTCACAGCTAAAATCTGCCTTAAAAAATAAAATCTGTTTTCATCTGTGGACACATTAAAACTTTTATAGTATGAATTTCCTTTAAATTTTTACTAAAATTTCCAAATTCAAGACATGAGAATATTGGAGAAGAGGGGCTATTTTGTTTTTTAAAAAGCTTCTAAGTATCTGGTGCTGGAGACAATGCTGCGGAGTGTAGGATCTGATCTTCATACATGGTGATTGTGCCCAGTACTAAACTGTTTTTGGAAAAAAATGTGTTAAAAATGCTCAAATGATAACTCAGAATATTGACTTCTCAGCAGATTGTTTCAACAATTCAGCCTTATCTCATAGGCTCCTGATTTCTTTTATGAGTTTGTCAGCTTGAATGGTAATTGCTAAAAACTATAAGAATGTGGTTGGGAGAATGAGATTTTCAGTGGATGAATGAAAAATAAATTATGGAATGGTATTAATGGAATGACTAACCAATCAAGTAAAAATATTAGAAATAAAGCAGACCATGAAGCTTTTTTTTTTTTTAAAGCAACTTGGCTCCCCTTTATTGTGAAAACCATGTCCTCCAGCATTTAGTTTTATGGAACGATATATTGTCACATGTTGCTTGATCTTTTGTATTTTTCTAATATAACTAACTGTGTGGTTGATTTTGATTTTCAGTAGTCTTGGATGCTTCTGTTCATGCCCTCTCCTTGGTTTTCTGTTTATGTTATTTCCAATTCATGTTATTGGCCTAAAATAAAATAAAACTCATTATTTTACTTCCCTCAACACAGCAAACTTTGGAGAGCAAACACTGAGCCAGCTGATAACCAGTCAGGACTTGTCTTAAAGTCATTATATGGCTTGGGAGAAAGAAAACTGAAACAAAGACATAACACAAGACTCTCTTTTTAGGACAGTAGAAAAGAATGTTTTGAAAAGCAAGAAGCCTAAGAATGATCTCCTTTGAAACAAACTTTAAGACACACTATTTTTGAACAGTTTTGAGTGCCCCCTTTCCAGCTCTTTCCTTCCTAACTCCAGCTAATATGTTGTTAAAACACTCTTGAGCTCTTAACATGACATAAGGGCTGTTATACTGAATTTCTATCATTAGTAACATGCTTAATATGCAGACTTGGAACAGTACTAATATACATGGCTGTGTATTTCTTTAAAAATGACATTGGACCACTAGAGGGTGCAATTTAATCTTCAATGAGTCCAATCCCATGTGAAGCAGTACTTGCCAAGACCGCTGTGAGGTTTACACACAATTCATAATGCTTTAAAATTAAGAGAAACACAGAAGTTATTGATACAGGTGTGTCAGCTTTCCGGCATTTATTTCACGATATGCCACTGTAGAATATACATTCTAAAGTATTTCCCCCTTAATTACCTTTTAAAGCTGTGAAAGAAGGTATATAGAAAGCACAAGGTATTCCAGATTACTTGTACACATATGAGCATAAATTGGGATCAATGCAAAATATCCCTATGTGATCATGGAAAGTTGCTGGTTGATTTTCTTCTCTGTTTTGTGGCAGCTGTTTATTGGGTTTATGAGTCAGGGTGCCACTGAAAGGGGAAAGATAAAATTCCCCCATAGCTAGAATATTTTTGAAACTGGTAGTCTTAGCTGATAAAGTATAAGAAGCCACATTGCTTGTATGGAAGGGCTATCATTGATTGTCGACCTCTATCAGGAAAGAGATGGGATATGAAACTGCATCAACAGCCTTTGATACCATTTGCCTGTGTTAGTTGGATGCAGGAAACTCAGTGAGACAGTGTTTTTAAAAAGTAACATTGGGGAGTTTCTACTCAGTATCAGAGCGCTTGTTCTGTAACACATCCCATGTACATCGACATCTTTGTGAAACCACTGAGTAAGATGATCTAAGACAGGGGTAGGCAACCTTTCCCCTTTAAGGGCCGAGGGACTTCAGCTCCCAGAATCCCAGGAGCTATTGGCCAACATGGGACTATTGGCCAACATGGCTGAGGCTTCTGGGAGCTGAAGTCCCTTGGCCCTTAAAGGGGAAAGGTTGCCTACCCCCAATCTAAGAGTTTAGAGTGAGATGTCATCATATGACGATTCTGTCTTCCATGAATGTCAGATGAGACATTGCATGGTGCACCAGTGTGTGGACTCATAATAATGGCCTGGATGAGCATTAATACGCTGAAACTAAATCTTGAGAAGAAGAAGTCGCAGTAGATATGTGGTTGTTGCATCCAGAGACTAGAGTTTAGACTGTTCTAGAGTGGATTGGTGTTCCCTTGAAAAAGCAGATATACAGTTTGGGAGTAATCCTTGATCCAGCATTGTCAGTTCTAGCCCAGTTGTAGCTATATGTTTCCAAGTGTTTTTTTAACCTGTTTTGGGTGTTTTGTGGCCATTTCTAAATAGTTCAGCCCAGCCATTCCCAAACTTTGGTGCTCCAGATGTTTTAAGCTTCAGCTCCCATAATCCCTGATTCTTGGCCAAACTGGCTGGGGCTTCTGGGAGTTGAAGTCCAGAACACTGGAGAAACCACTGGTGTCGCCAGTGGCAATTTATATCCTAATAACCTCCTGCTTGGATTACTGTATTATGCTTTAGAAGTGGCTGCCTTTGAAGATTACATTCCAGTTAGCAGAGAACTCAGTACTTGTAATTTTGGCTGCTTCAGCTACAGTTATTCATAGTACTGTACACCTAGACAGAAAGAATTACAGTGACTGTCTCTCAAGCCCAGTATAAGGGGCTAGTAAGCTTACTTTTAAATATCTGAAAAGCTGGAGTGCCAGGAGAGTGCTGGTTTTCATACCAGCCAATCTTTGTCATAAGATTTTTCAGAGGTCATCTGGCAAGTGCCCTCTTTAGCAGTGATGTGAAGTGTGTCTGTACTATATATTTAGCAGTTGGATCCCACTTTAACTGCCATGACTCTGTCCCATGGAATCTTGGGATATGTAGTTTGGTGAGGTACTTAGAATCCTATGCTAGAGAGCTCTAATCTGGTCCCCTGATATGTTTGGGGTGGGTGGGGGAGATTGTGCAGGATACTGTGGAGGGCCGTCCTCAAAGAGGCTTGAATGGTGCCAACATTAGAGTATTTTTGGTCAAGACTCTTCTATTGGCCATGGCATTTTAAAAGGAATTCTGTTCTGTTTATGTTCATGCTTTCTTCTTGTTATATTCTGTTGCATTGGTTTTCTGTGAGAGTATGAACAGTTTTATTGACACTTGGGGTAAGAAATGCTTTTAGCAAATCAATAAGGGCTGCTCAAGGCTTGCCCTTTTTTTCTTCTTCTTGCTTCTTTTGGAAAGGAAGTGAAATGGCACCTGCTGAATGTCTTCCTCCTTCAGAGATTGTGCCTGCGAGTGACCTTTGGTCCATAGACCAAACAGGATTTGATCTTTAAATAAACAGCCAAACTGCTAGTAAATGCTTAGACTGAAACAGACTTTGAGTCGAAAGGGCAGCTGGGGAGGGGTGTGTGTGTTCCCCCTTTTCTAAAGTAAGCTTCCAAGCATCCTGACTACAGAAGGATGACTAAAGTACAAATATATCAAATTTATGCTTAATTAGAACTGCTGGGCTTTCATCGTAAGTTTACCATGGAATTATTTGGATATGTACTGGTACAATTTGAATTCATATAAGATGGTAGTAGTGTCCAGGATGCAGTCTACCAGAAAAAATGCTGACTCTAAACCAAACTTGTAGTTTGGCCCTACACATCTTTACTTGTCCAATTGCACGTCCCTGTATGTTAACAAAAAAAGAGGCAGGTCATGTGGTAGGACTGGCATGCTACTCAGTTTGAAAGAATAGTTGCCACTTTGGTATGAGAATTAAGTAAGAAACTACAAGGCCAAACCAAGATTTGTGTGTTGGGACCTCTGTAGGACCACAGATATTTTGAAACTTAGTCCTGGAGTACCTTCTATAAACATCCGCTTGGATTATCAGTCAAGAAGTCTCTTAACCAACCTTGCTACCATTTCTGTGCCCCATTTGACATGGATGGTGAGTTTCTGGAAGTGGCATAGTTTATTTTTGTGTTGCAGAATGGAGAAGACAAGTAAAAACTGGAGTCTCTCTCTCTTATCTCTCTCTGTATGTGTGGATATATGTGTGTCTGTGTGTGTGTGTGTGTGTGTGTGTGTGAGAGAGAGAGAGAGAGACCTTTTTCCAGTCCTGTGATAAGTGCCTACGGCTTAGGAGACAGATGGCGTTTTCTCTTCATGTGTGGAGATATATGCTTCTTATCTTAAGCTAAAGAAATCTCCATGCAAGGAAAATCCCCATCAGTCTTCAAAGGCCTCTGTGGTTGCTAGAGGGCTAAACGGAGAGGAAAGATGTTTCTGACTTGCAAAGGCACAGAGAAAATGAGACAAATGCTTGCTCTTCTTTCCTTCTCCCAAACCTTCTGTGAATTCGCCTAAAAACTTCCTATGTGTTCTTCCTCAAGTCCTCCAAGAAGTATGGACAGCTTGAGGAGGAGGTGAGGTCTTGTAGAAAGCTCTGAAGAAGGATAGGAATAACAGACCTTGTTCTCAGTATTTCTGTCCATCTCCAAAGCTTGGATCTAGATCCTCCATCTCCAGTAAGGATGGTAGACTGGTGGGGAGGCAAGGTCTTGGCCTACTTCTGCATAGGTTTCAAGAGAGTACAAGTTAGAAGCAATTTTTTTGCCATCCCTGTCTTAAGCAGCTGCATTAGTGAAAACCTGTTGGGTTCCTGTGATTCCTTCTCTTGCCTGGGAGACAAGGACACTCAACTTTTATGACCAAGTGATGGCAGTGTTGGGATATGATTATTCCATAGCGATGGTGAAGTCCTCTACAAATTTCATGAGATGCTGCTTTTCTCAGATTGTATTTTTCACAATTAACAATAATGAAGAATTTCATTGTTCTGCATTTCCCCCCACATCCATTCCCCAAGGAGGTTAAAACCATTGGGACCAGATCTAGATGCACACTCATAGAAGAATGAAAATATTGCAGAAGCAGAAGAATTGCGGTACTAGGATATGTTGCATAAAGTCTATTGCTTCTTGAACTTAGGGTCTTTGCAGACTGCCAGAAATAGTGCAAATTGAGTCCATTTTAACTGTCCTGATTCAGTGCTAGGGAATCATGGGAACCATCGTTTATTGTGGCACCAGAGCTCTCTGACAGAGAAGGCTCAATGTCTCAGAAAAAAAATGCAATTCCCATGATTCCCTAGCATTGAGCCAGGGCAGTTAAAGTGGACTCAATTTGCACTATTTCTAGCAGTCTGCAAAGGCCCTTAGAAAGCTGGATCAGGATTATTTCATTCATAGAACAATATTGAGTACAGGCGTACCTCAGTTAATGCAGCACCTGACAAAGGAGCTCCTTTTTAATAAAGTCTTTTAAGCCTTTTCCTTCTTATCCCCTCTTCATCTGGAATATGTTTAGGAGCATTGGTATTGGGAAGATGGTAAAGGAGGTTTGGAGAAATACAGACTTTCAGTGTTGGGTTATAGCAGTATGTCTGCAGTAAACAATTGCAGCAAAGCTTGACCTGGGGGAAAATGGGATTCTTTTCTAGCAGGTCCTACTGTACCTGCCTGTAACAAGCAAAGGAAGCTACAACTGTTGCAGAATCCCTTACTGAGCATGTGTGAACAGCAAAACAAAAAGGAGAAAGCAGATAAGCCTGTCTGATCAACTATCCCCCCCTTGTAAAAAAAAAAAAAAAAAAGGCATAGATCTATAAATTTGACCACCAAAATGGAATTCATAAGAAAAGGGGTGCCTGGTGAAAGAAAGGGGGGGAAATCCTTGGATGCATTTTGACTAAAGCTTTCAGGTAGTCTCTAGAAGATTTAAAATGTTTTGCTTTACTTTTGCAAGGATTACCTGACCTAGTTGTTTCATTACACATGTGCATATTGTTTGTTTTGGATAAAAAGTTTGCTGGAAAAATGTTGAATTCCTCTTCTTTTTGTGATGCAATAAACTGACCCCATTCTCTCCACCTTCTTTCTGCCTCTGCTACCAAATTTTCTGCTAATGAACTACTGCCCAGGAACAGGTGGACTTAGCTCCAAAACACACTGTAGAAATAATCCAGTTTGAGCCCACTTTAACTTCCCTGGCTCAGTGCTATAGAATTCTGGGAATTGTAGTTTTTGTGAGACATTTAGTTGTTTCTGTCAGAAAGCTCTGGTGCCACAACAAATTATAGTTCCCAAGATTCCCTAGCACTGAGCCAGGGTTGTTAAAGTGGTCTGAGACTGGATTATTTCTTCTGTGTGTTTTGGACCTTAGTTATTGAAGTACAATAGTAATGATAAGCCCTGGTGGTGCAGTGGTTAAATGCCTGTACTGCAGCCATTCACTCATAAACCACAAGGTTGCGAGTTCAATACTAGCCAGGGCTCAGGCTTGACTCAGGCTTGCATCCTTCTGAGGTTGCTAAAATGAGTACCCAGCTGTTGGGGGGCAATGAGCTTACAGTTGTAAACCGCTTTGACACTCCATAGCACGGTATATAAATGAAGCTGCTTTGCTTTGATAAAATAAGCTGTACGTCTTCCAACCTGCCTTCTGTTGGTGTAGGATGGACATGTATGAAGTTCCTACTTGAGCAAGATGTTAAAACACAAATGAAAAATCAACAATTGTTAGTGTTTCCATCATAAACGTCTTTGGGTGACTTTGGGTCAGACTCACACTCTCTTTTAACTTGATCTACTTGAGAAGGTTGTTCTGCTGATAAAATGAAAGTGGACTGTGTATACTGGCATATGCTTCTGAGTGCAGGTTTAATATCTAGCATAATATTTTAAACAAATTTAGTGAGACAGTAGTCCAGTAGCTTTTATGATAAATTTAGGTGGCTAGTGTCCTCAAACTATATATGTGACATGCCTGTTTTTAAATGTGCTAGAAGTACTTGCAGAAGTAGCAGCTGAGTCCTTGTCCAGTTTGTGCATTTAAGCATATTCCGCTCTGTGAGGACAGCCAGACATGCTCTGGTGAAGAAGTGGCTGTGAAAACTTCACACTGCCTAGCTATCATTGAAGTGTAAATCTGAGGGGAGAAATCTAACATACAATGTTATTTGTCTTTACCAGGTGGATTCCTGAACTCATCCTTTTCCTCCTTCTCTTGGATGATAGCAGAAGTTTTATTGTCTGAGCATCATTCACAAAAAATGGGAAACTCAATGTATTTTTTGGAAGCACCATATGCTGGTGTTATTAAAGTGGCCCTGCTGAAAAGTGGTTCCATCTTTCCAGCATCCCACTACATCTGGACCTTGATTTTCTAGAAAGGAAGCAATTTCCTTGAGACTTACAGGAGATTAGGATCCATAAAAAAAAGGTCCAAAAGGAGTTGTGATCATAATAGAAAACAAAACCTGAAGCTCTTTTGTCTGTTGTGTGCTTGCTTCTGCTAGCCTAAAAATCTTGAAGAAAAGGAACGGTCTATTCATGGGGGTGTCTTTTGTCTAGCCATAAAGGGCCACAACAATTCATGGTTGCCTAGATGCTTGATGATGTGGCTGTGGCAGGCAGCCTTGCAAGTAAGAACTTTCTGCTTCATTTGTCCCACCCTGAGAGTGGGAGAAGAAAGGTTTTTTATACATGTCACATCCTGATGGTTTCAAGGAATAGCAAATACCTACTTGATATTAAACATCTGGGGGAAAACCATAATAGAATGTATTTTTTAAAGTCCATAAGTAAAAACAAAAATTAGAGTTGTATAATACCTTTATTACACAACATCTTTATTTATATAATACCTTTATTTATTAGGATCAACCAAACTGTTGCAAAAGTATATGAGCTTTCAAGTTCTCCAGAACTTTCAAGTTCTGCTGAATTCTTCAGAACTTTATATGAGGCTGGATGGCATTAAGCAAACAGCTGAAAAAACTAGAGTCCAAAAATCTAGCCTCGTGTTGTGGTCATTAGTTGCGGTGCTGAACTCTCTTCCAAGATGGAAATTTTAGGTTGAGTAAAGGTATCAAATTTTTATCCAGTACTGCGATTCACAGTTAATGGCTGTTTTCCATTTCCAGAGAGTAAAAGGCTAGCTGTGATTTAGGGACCTATCCATTGCCTTGATTTAAGCACACTTGTTCCAGAATTGACATAGTAGGAGGTGAGAAGCATTTGCCTCTCCAGGTTTGTTGGAACGTGTTGGCTAGGGCTGTTGACAGGTGCAGTCAAACATTTGCAAAGCTACATGATTCCCATCTCTAAGAGCAAAGTGACAAGAGTAACATGGCAATTTTTATATCACTGATTGTATTGCATTATTTTATGAGTAGAAAATATCAAGATGGCTTCACTTCATGTTAGATTTGTTCTGGCCTTGTAGCTCTTGCAGTTACTCTTGTTCAGTGTTGTTAAGAATATGGCAGTTGTTATTTGTGGGGATTGTCACGGATCCCTGTACAATTCACAAATATTATGGCACAGCCTGGAATGAGTTTGAACAGGTTACATTGCAGTGTGATTAAGAAAAGGTAGTCAGAAAGGTCACAAATTAAGATCTGAACAATCCAGTAGATAAGGGGATCAGAACATACACTTTCTTTTGGGAACTGGTCCTCTCCTTTCAGCCTAGCCATGAAAAGTGAGGTGATATTTTGTGAGAGTTTTGTCTGGTTCCCCATTCTCAAAGCTACAAAAAATATGAAATTTTATTTTTGTCTAGCTAGTTGTACAACCTTGTAAGTCCCTGCTTGAATCATGCAATGGCTGGTGGCCTTTATGATCATGTTTTTTTGTGGATCGGGCTAGGAAAAAAACACCACTGGCTTCTTTTCTATGAAACACCTGCTGTATCCATTATCTACCAATAAATCATGTATTACACCAGTGACTGTCTCATCCTAATTACTTTCAAATCTGTTTTGATGTGATGGCCCTGATCAGGCCCCCAAGATAATACAAACATCAAGAAGTTAAAATGTTTTTGGGTTGTTGTTTTTTTTTTTAAAGAAGTTTGGCATTCATGGCTGTAGGGACATTGAGTGATCAGCTACAAAGCTTACTGGGTGGCCTTAGAAAAGTCCCTTTCTCTGGCAGTGGTTATTTAGAAGAGCATTATGTCATAGCCAGCTGGGTAGATAAAGATTTCTTGGATTGTCTTTCCAAATGAGGCCACAGTCCAGAGAGCTGTACAATAATTCTGCACATCCAGTGGGATTTCAGTTTTTTCTTTCTTGTTTAGTAGGACTTCTCTCCCATGTCACAGGTTGTCTTTTAAACCCAAGAGAGCATCTGAAGTAATACCGAAGTGCAAGGAAGCTCTTGTCAGGAGAGGTAAAAGACTAAAGGCCCCACTGAAAAGAAACAGGCTATAATTCTAAGCCATATGTAGGGTGGTGTTTTTTGGGGGGTTTTTTGCTGGGTGGTGGTGGTTGGAGTTGCTACAGCTTGCTACAGCTCCGTGTTTCTGGACTCTGAGGATGGAAAATGATGCTGGTCTTCAGACCACAATTTATAAGGAGGACATCATCTCCAAGAGATTTCTGGGTGATTTCTGGGTACTTAATCCTTGCCCTGTTTCTTGTTTCACCATTCTAAAGAGTAACCTTGTGTTGCCCCTAATACTTTCAAATGCTTATTTTTGAGAATAAATATGTATGTGGAAATTGATTATGTAGAAAATAACTTGGTTACCACTCTCTGATACTGATTGCCTTTCCGAAAGTATCTTATTCTTTTAAAAAAGAGACATTTAGGTAATTTTGCATTCATCAGCATGTGTTTATCTATTTAATTCCTGTCCCACCTTTTTCTTGATATGGGATCCAAAGCAGCTTACAGTGTAAGTTGAAACAAAATAGCTAAAACAATATATGGTACGTACATTTAAACCATTGATTGAACAACCAATCCAATCATAAAATTAAATTAAAACATTAATTTAAAACAATTAAAAACACATTAAGCACACATTACTTTTTTTTTTTAAAAAAAAGTAGACCTGTTTGCTCATCCATCTACCTCAGTCAGTTAAGATAGGCCTTTGAAGGTGATGAGACAGACAAAAAGCTTTCCCCCAAATATTGTAATACTTGTGCAGGCTCATGTGGAGAGAAACAGGCTTCCAGCTAGTCAGGACCTAAGCAATATAGGGTTGTATGTTGGTCCACCCCGTTGCCTAACAGACCCCCTATCCGAGCTGGCACAGCTGGTCTCCGAGTTGTTGCTGGAGTTGCCCAGACTTTTAGTTCTGGGCGATTTCAACATTCCACTCGAGATCAGTTTAACAGGTGCGGCTCGGCAGTTCATGGATTCCATGGCGGACATGGGCCTATTCCAATTGGTTCTTGGGCCTACACACTCGGCAGGTCATACTCTCAAAGCAGTCTTTAGTACGGAGCAGGCATATCCATGGGCGGAGGTAAAAACTACCTCCGCACTGTCATGGACGGATCATTTCCTTGTCAAGGTTGAACTAAGAGCCACTGCCCATCTCACCGGGGGTGGAGGACCCATTAAAATGGTCCGCCCTCAGAGGCTAATGGAGCCAGTTAGATTCCAGAAAGCCTTGGAGCGTTTCTTGGTTGGTAAAGCTGACGACCCTGTTGAAGTCCTGGTGAATACTTGGAACAGCGACCTCACCCACGCTATCGACACAATCGCTCTCAAGTGTCCTTTCCATCCCGCTCCAAATTGTCATCCCTGGTTCACAGAAGAACTTAGGAAAATGAAGCAGGTTGGACAACAACTAGAGTGCACCTGGTGGAAAACTCGACTCTTATCTGACAAGACTCATCATAGGAACTTCCTTCGTTCCTGTAGAGAGGCAATACAGGCAGCGAAGAAATCTTTCTCCTCTGCCTGTATTGCGTCTGTGGAATCTCGTCCAACAAAACTGTTTAGGGTGGTGAGGGAACTGTCACAGGCTCTACCTATACAGAACCCTTTACTTAATCCTACAACAGCCTCCTGTGATGTTTTTAACAGCTTTTTCGCAGATAAAATCTCTCAGATAAGAGCTGACTTAGACACCGGGCTTACAACAAAAGTGACTGATGAGAAGTCACAGAAGTGACTGATGAGGTGTCCAGTAATCCCGTTTGTGAGATTAAACTGGATCAGTTTGAATTGGTGAGTACTGATGACGTGGACATGATCATTGGGAAAGTAAGGAAGATGATGTGCCCTCTCGATCCCTGCCCATCTTGGCTGGTCGTCCAGGGGGGTGATGCCTTGATGGCCTTTCTTAAGAGGGTCATCAGTGCATCCCTTAAGGAAGGAGTTGTTCCATCTAGCTTAAAGGAGGCAGTCGTTAGACCACTCCTGAAGAAACCTTCCCTGGACCCCCTGGATTTGAAAAATTATAGACCAGTCTCGCATTTACCATTTTTTGAGCAAGGTGATCGAGCGGGCCGTCGCCTTTCAACCCCAAGCGATCTTGGATGAAACCGATTTTCTAGATCCATTTCAAACCAGCTTCAGGCCTGGATATTGAGTGGAGATGGCCATGGTTGCTCTGGTAGATGACCTTCGCCTGAGCATCGACAGGGGAAGCATGACTCAGTTGGTGCTTTTGGATCTCTCAGCGGCTTTCAACACGATAGATCATGGGATCCTTTTGGAATGCCTGAGAGAATCGGGAATAGGAGGCACTGTTCTTTAGTGGTTCCACTCTTTTCTCTCGGGCATATTTCAGAGGGTGGCACTCGGGGACAGTTGCTCATCTAAAACAGAACTAAAATTTGGTGTTCCTCAAGGCGCCATTCTGTCCCTGATGTTGTTTAATATTTATATGAAGCAGCTGGGAGAGATAATCAGGAGACATGGAGCAGGATGTTATCAATATGCTGATGATACTCAAATATTCTAGTTCAGGGGTAGGCAACCTTTCCCCTTTAAGGGACGAGGGACTTCAGCTCCCAGAATCCCAGGAGCTATTGGCCAACATGGGACTATTGGCCAACATGTCTGAGGCTTCTGGGAGCTGAAGTCCCTCGGCCCTTAAAGGGGAAAGGTTGCCTACTCCTGTTCTAGTTTAATCCTGTTTTAAGGGGTTGGGAGGGTTGGATTGGGGGATGAGGGAATGTTTTAATTTTGTCTGTTTTAAATGCTGTAACCCACCTTGATTGTTGTGCAGAGGGGCGGGCTAATAATAATAATAATAATAATAATAATAATAATATTCTGCTCCATGTCTTGGTCAACTACTATGATGGCAGATGGCGGTTCTCCCCTCAATGAATGCCTCGAAGCGGTAATGGCCTGGATGAGGAAAAACCGACTCAAGCTGAATCCAGACAAAATGGAGGTACTTATGGTAGGGGCCCCCAAACCAGAGATTGGGTTGCGACCGGGTTGTGACTGCCAGTTCTTGACGTGGTCACGCTTTCTATTAAGGACTGTGTCTGCAGTCTGGGGGTGCTTCTAGACTTGTCGCTTCACATGACAGATCAGGTGAATGCGACAGTCAGGAGTGCCTGTTATCAGCTTCGGCTGATACTCCAGCTGTGCCCATTCCTGGAAATAAAGTACCTAGAGACCGTAGTACATGCACTGGTAACCTCATGACTCGACTTCTGTAATGCACTCTACATGGGGCTACCCTTATACCTAACTCGGAAACTGCAATTAGTACAAAACATGGCAGCCAGGCTGATCACCGAAAGATCTAGGAGTGATCATATTACACCGATTTTAAAATCCCTCCACTGGCTGCCCATTGGTTTCCGAGCACAGTATAAGATGTTGGTAATGACCTTTAAAACCCTACATGGCTTGGGCCCAACTTACCTAAAGGATCACCTTCTCCCATATAATTCGCCCCGTTCCCTCAGGTCCTCTGGGAGGAACCCTCTTCAATCAACAAGAACCAGATTGATGGCAACCTTCCAGAGGACATTTTCCACCACTGCTCCAAGACTCTGGAATGCCTTGCTGGAAGAGATCTGTCAGATATTCAGCTTAGATGGCTTTAAAAAAGCCATCAAGACAGATCTCTTCCGGCAGGCTTATCCGGAAGAAAGCTAGTTTGAGACCTGATCCTCCCCCATTTGATGCCCCTTTCCCCCCAAGACGGTTTTTCTGAGGGGTTAACTTGCCCCTGTTGTAATCTGGGGGTGCTTTATTGCTTTATTGTTTTATTAATTTACAGTGTTATTGTATCTGGGGGTGCTTTATTGTTTTATTAATTTACTGTGTTATTGTTTTACTGTTGTTTTAAATATTAGATTTTATGCTATTGTGATTTAATTGTAATTTTAAGAGGGGTGTTTCATGTATGTTACAATTTGTGGGATTGCACTTTTAATGTAAGCTGCCTTGATAGCCTCAGCTAAAGGTGGGGTATAAATAAATAAATAAATAAATAAATATTGTATAAGACATAGCCTAGCTGTTTTGCATTGTGTCCAGAAATGGACAAGCAGTGAGTAAAACTGTTTCAATGAGGGAGTTACACGCTACCTATAACCAGCTGCAGGTAACATACAGAAGGCATTCAGTAATGTAGTGTGCCATAAAGCCTGTTACAAGGGGATGTGATTAAGGATTATCATACTTAAAATAAATAAGCCTGTAATGCATGTTATGTTTGCATCCTTTCCCATAACAGTTATCTACCTCTAGTTTCTACTTCAGGTAAAATGAACAAAATTGTCCATTTGTGCTATCTATTGGTAAAATGTAACCTAGTCCAGGTATCTCATGTGAAATTCACTTTCTACAACAATTGACAGAAGCCCTACTAAAATATTGATGTGAAATCTAGTTGAATTCTAGCATAGTAGGGGAGTCCCATAGTATCTTCAGAATTAAAATACTCTAAGATGGCCCACCAGAGTCTATCCTATGCAGAAATTTGGGAAGGCTTTGTGATGTGCATTTGATACCAGTTGTATAGAGACTATATGTATGTTTTGTGGTTGTTGTTAACTGCTCTCAAGTGAACCTTGACTCATGGCGACCCTGTGGATGAGATACCTCCAAACCCCCTGTCTTCCACTGGTCTGGTCATGTTCTGTAAATCCAGGCCTGTGACCTCCCTAATTGAGTCTATTCATGTGGCATTACTTTAGTGCAGGGGTAGGCAACCTTTCCCCTTTAAGGGCTGAGGGATTTCAGCTCCCAGAATCCCGGGAGCTATTGGCCAACATGAGACTATTGGCCAACATGGCTGAGGCTTCTGGGAGCTGAAGTCCCTCGGCCCTTAAAGGGGAAAGGTTGCCTACCCCTGCTTTAGTGGAATTGAAAACCACATGTATGTTACCCTCCCTGATCCAGAATTAGTGTCAATTTTGGTGCGGCAGTTTCCTGCTTGTGTTGTAAAAAGATATGTGGGAAACAAGGTGGAAGATAGCAAGAAATGGGTAATACAGATGCCAGGTACATGTGTGAGACATGTTGACTGCCATGTGGACTTGGATGAGCTTTTTGAAGCAATGCAGCTGACTTGAATAATATTGTAAATTAAAGCTTTTACTTCTGTTTTTGATTGAATGTAATTTATATTACATCTACGCAGTACATCTGGGTGAGAATCATGCGGTTTTCCTGATGTTGTTGGACTGCATCTCCCAGCAGCACAACCAGGGATGAGGGATACTGAGAGTTGCAGTTCAGCAACATCTGGAGGGCTGCTCAATTCCCATTCCTGATGCGAAATTTAGTAATCTTAATTATGGTTTTAGGTAGGCAGCTTCATTGCCCATGATCTGAAGTTCCCTTCTTTCAAAGAAACCTTAGATTGCTGGGTTGGGGTGAAGTGACAAACTTCAGTTAAATCAAAATTGGAAACCACAGCTTCCTAAACTTCTTTGAAGATGTAAGGAGGAGGGGCAAAAGAGTATCCAAACTCTAAGCCGCCTGTGCCTCCTTATAATCATGATAAACTGTGAGATATCAGGAGATCTGAACACAGCCTGCTGTGAATATAGCAAAATATCCATATCCAGCTGTTACAATCTCAGAAATGCCAGTCTTCTGAGATTCATTGCAGCTTGTTGCCATTTTAGTAAAGCACGCCTTGCTGTGATGTCTGAATGCAGTTCTTGACATCACAGAAGACAAAAGAAAAATGCTTATTTGACTTTGATTATAGTTCCTCTGGCTAGTATTTATGTCTTCAACCTTTGTCAAGCAAAATCAATGCAAGCTGGTATTTTTTGTGTATAGTAAAGGAACTAACTTAGTGGGACAGGGAGGGAAAAAATCATCCCAGATACAAAATTGTGCACCTTGAACACTGAATCATTTTGCAGACCTTGCAAAAATTCTTTCAAAGACATCTGTGCAATGGTGAGCTATTGCCAAGTTATAGAGGAGTCCAGGATTTTATGACAGTTATTGGGCACAATGTTGAAGATCACAAGGGGCATACTTCTTTCTGGAAATGTGGACTGGTACTATAATTCTTAGGAGAGCCGGCATGGTGTAGTGTTCTGAGCATCAGACTACAACTCTGGAGGGTTTGAATTCTTGTTTGGCCATGGAAATCCACTAGGTGACCTTGACATGTCACACTCTCTCAGCCTCAGAAGGAGGAAAGGACAAACCCCCTCTGAACAAATTTTGCCAAAACCCCTCTGTGATAGATTTGCTTTAGGGTCGCCATAGGTCAAAAATGACTTGAAGGCATACAGCAACAACTAAAATTCTTGCTGGAGACCTACCTGGACCTGATTTTGAAGTTACTAGAGTTGAGCCATCTCCTTGTCTTTCAGTCACACATTGTTGTAGTAACATCTGTTGTAAGGAACTTCATGGGTCAACAGATTAATATGGCTCTTTCCCATTTTAGCAATTCTAGTAATATATGAATCTTGCTCCAGTGTCCTTAGCAGTGTGTTTTTGGCAACTATCAGTTTTTTCAGGACCTACTGGGAAATGCCTCATCCACCATTTTGGAACTGCTTGGTGTAAGAAGCCAAAAGAGCTGTCACTTGACTTGCTTGTTTGCATTTATTGTTTATGCAAGATTTATGTGTTACGAGGAGTTGGGATTGTTTTATGAAAAGTGCAGAGGGAGCAAACTAACACTTCTCGCTAAGTTGTTCCAGTGTGGATGTGTTTGTGTTCACTGCTTGCTAGTGGCTTCTCAGCAGTGATGTTTCTCTGTAATAAGATCTCTACCAGGGAAAAGGAATACATGTTTTACTAAAATCTGGTCTTATTTTTATTTGACCTTTCAGTAACTATCCTCTATTTAGAGTCTGCTGTCTTAAAGATGAATGTCCCCTAATGCTTTGTCTGGAACAGAATTCGCTTGACTGTAGTCTGGTAGAATCCACATACACAGTTGCCAATATAGAGGCTGTGACATACTGTTTTTCAAGATCAAATTGAGCAAAAGTTTTATTGTAAGGGTCAGCGGTTAGTGATCCTTGGGCCAAATCTCCCTCTTTCCTCTTTTACTAATCCCAAAGTGAAATAAAGATTTGGGCAAATAATGGTTTTGACAACTGGACTTGTCTGTAGTACATGCTGAGATGTAGTTATCTCCTGAGCTAGATACAGCAATCGTGTTTGAATGAACACTATATACAGGCATGGAGAGAGAGAGCAGCAATATTGCATGATGGCACATGTGTTCTGCTTGACTTTGAAGATGAGATTGTATTGTAGGGTAGATCTGTCATTGTAGGGGTACATTGTAATGTAGGGTAGGCGTGCATCTCACATGCATGGCTTGAATCAGCATTGACATCAGGTCAGGGATTGCACTATGGATAATCTATCATGCTGGTGGGCAGCTGGCACAAAGCTGAATGAGGAATTTTCCTCATTCCTGCTCAGAAGCAACACCACAAGGTTGTACTTCTGTATTACTGGGATGAATAGGAGTGATTTTGTTGCAGTACATGCAAAACTGAAGTGGCTCACAGCTGAGATTAGATGCTGAACATACACTAGAAAAGGTGTATTCAGATTTTTGCTTTACCATGTCATTTCCTTGGGTTGGCCTGTTGTCATCTCTGTCTTTCATCACCCACTCTCAGGGTGAGGTCAGATGAATCCATTATGTGCACTTTGAAACAATCCTGTCTGTTGGCTCCAACAGCATGTGGAGCTTCCTACTTACTTTGGTTCCATGATGAGTCAAAGTGCTGTTCCAGGGGCCCATTCACACTACACAGTTGTAGGGCTATTTGTATTTTGGTGAAGTATTGGAGCACTTTGTTTGAGGAATCTAAATGTATCTCCCTAAACTGCAATTTCCAAGATTCCATAGGATGGAACCATGGCAATTAAAATGGTATTATAGTGCTATAATTCTGTAATGTGAATGGGACCTACAGATGGGAGCTTTCTTCTGGGATGTTTCTCATTTGTGTGTGTGTATTGTGTGCCTTCAAGTCATTTTTGAACCTAAGGTAACCCTATAATGGAATTTTCTTGGCAAGATTTGTTCAGAAAGGGGTTTGCCATTGCCTTCCCCTGAGGCTGAGAGAGTGTGACTTGCCCAAGATCACCCAGTGGGTTTCATGGCTGAGCTGGGAATCGAACCCTGGTCTCCAGAGTCACAGTCCCAACACTCAAACCATTACCAACCACCCTGGCTCTTTACACCATGCTGTTTCTCATGTGCCCTGTACTAAATGTTAGTTTTTATTTTAACCCGTGGTTTCAAATATTTAACACAACAGCTTTAATGACTGATATAAAAATTGAGCTGTAGCAAGGATAAAACAAGATGCAAAATCTTACCTATACAGGAATGTTATAAAATGTTTTTCATTGGTGGTAACAGTGATACCCCACAGAATAATAGCAACTTGCCTGTGGGTCCCTTGAGTTTTACAGATTCCCTAATCAGAAATGATTAGTACTCATTGTGGCCAAGCGCTTAACTGTTGAGGTTCAGTAGTAATCACATGCCAATGTCTTTACATTTGGCAATTCATTAGCCTGAGAAATGCTCTGCAGTTCCACTATTAGACTCACATTTGACTGGAAATGTGTGGATACTGAGCAGTAGATGGCGGTGTTGCTCTGTTGTATCTAAACTTTTGCAAAGTTCAGCCCTGATTTTAAATTTTACTGTTTCTCTTTGCCTAAATATCCTAAAGACACCAGATCCATTCTGATCTTGGAAGCTAAGCAAGGTCAGCTCTGGTTAGAACTTGGATGGGAGACTGCTAACAAATACCAGGTGCTATAGGCTATATTTCAGAGGAAGGAACTGGCAAAACCACCTCTGAGTATTCTGTGCTTAAGAAAATCCTATGAAATTCATGAAGTTACCATGAATCAACAGGCGACTTGAACTCACACACACATTTGCTTCTACGTTGACACAGTTGTTGATTTCATTCAGTTCTAAAACTACATTATTGACAAGTTTCCTTACAACTTGCACATATCTGAATGTGCTACACCATTATCTACTTTTGTGACTCTTAACATGCAACCTCTATATAAACGTATATTTTCTTTTTAAGATTTCCAAAAGTGATACTGCATATTAAATTTCATCAATGAGGATATAGTTGAGTCCAGATGGCTTTTCTTCCAGTGGTGAGGTTGTGCCCTCTTTCCCATGGGTGTATTTTGATGCTTAACATCATTTAATAGCACTCGGGAATTTAGGAGTCCATTTACAAAGTAAATGGAATATGTGTAAAATAAGATACTAAACACTTGATAATACTTAACCAAAGTTATGACTGATAGTTTTGATGGTGAAAACTCTTGTTGCTCAAACAAGTGAATTTGGTTTTTCTGAAAGAACAAAATTTTATATAATAGTTGCTTTATTGTCCTTTGGGGTAGAGGGGAATGAACCACATAATATACCATACCTTGTTTTTCTCCAACATCTGCCACCTAGACATGACAAACTAGAAGTTTCAAAAGCCGGATGTGATATGACACAGGAGCCAGGTATGCATGGAAAAATAAAGGCAATTTCCTCTGGGCTATAGCAAATTCCTTTTTATGTGCTACACCTGTATGTTAATAGTGATGTTATTTTGCTAGAACTAAAGAACGTATTATTTCACATCAGAAACAGTCCAAGTCATTTTGCTGCTTGAAGCTGAACACCAAACAATGTCCACCCCCTCCCAAGTCAGCGTGTAAATTACCCCAAATCAGTTATTTTACTTTAAAAACCCAAAATCTCATACCACCAAAGTCAGTGTGCAAATTACCCAAAATTGGTCATTTAATACACAAATACACTCGTACCTTCACATGTGTGGCTTTGACTTTTGGAGATTTGATTCATGGATTTTATTACTATGTTCTTTCTAGGAATATCTAGGTCCTCTAGTGCAACTCTGTGGTCAACTTTAACCAAAAATTGCATTGAAGGACCTAGAGAGAACACTGCTCTAGGCATTTGTAGCTTCTCCAGTGCAATCTATGGTCAATGTCTGGCAGAAGTTTAACACAGAGTTGCACTGGAAGACCTAGAGATTCCTAGAGAGCTGTTCTCTCAGGTAAAAACATAGTGTTTTTGTTATTTGCGGTTTTTCCACATTTATGGGGGTCCGGTGCCCCTAACCCCAGCCAATGTAGAGGGACAAGTGTATCTCCTTATCCCTGGCAGTTACAACCTATCAACAACAAAATAAGTAAGTAATAACTGAATGGCATTTAATGACACTAAAAATGTGCTACATTCACTGTAATCCTAATAGCGGGACCAGACCAGCTTTGTATCCTTAAATTGTACATATATTCACTGTAGAAGTATAATTTGTCTATGCTCTTTTAAATTCTTCCTTCAAAAGAAAAATACTATAAGGCCATGAATCCTATACTGAGAGAAAGGCAGGGTATAAATTAAATTATAAAATAAATGAATCATATTAGGGAAAACAATGCAAAAATAAAAGCCATCATAGACACAGTTACTTGCTGGAATCTCTTTGCTGATGTGAAATATTCAGGGCTGGAATCATCTCATACCTTTTGGAAATGTATTTTGTCAGTATGTTTTGTAATAACAGAGGCAGATATTTAATATAGTGTAATAATACAGTTAAATTGGATAGAATATTTTTTTATTTTGGGGGGCATGGGGGGTGGATAAGGGAAAGGGAACTCCAGAGCTGTTCTTTATATTTGTAATACTTAAAGGTCATTCATTTTTGAGCCTCAAGATGCTTTGTGCTGATGCTGCAGAGTACACTTAGTTTTAAAGAAAAATTTGGAATATTATTATGATACAGAACATTCTAACAATTTATTGCAATAAACAGAAAAAAGTTACACCTAGGGGGCACTTCTGCTCTCTCCAGGCACCTCTGTTTGAAACAGGTAATTACGAATGGCCTCAGATCAGTTTTGTAAAGGCGGCACCCTAATGGGTGCCATGACTGAAGTGTGACATGAGCCCTTTCCAATACAATGGGTGGCCTAACATTCCTCTGGAAGGCCAAGCTCATTAAATATTCAATTCTCTCTCTTTCTTCTTCTTCTTCTTCTTCTTCTTCTTCTTCTTCTTCTTCTTCTTCTTCTTCCCACCCGCCTGCCCCCCTTGCCCTCTTCAAGCACTTAGCTTGAGTTGAGCGAAGTCTGAGGTTTCTCTGCTGAGGACTTAGCAAAATTGCTTAGAGTTCTCAGATTGAATTTTTTTATGTGTATGACTTCATGATGGCATTAGCATGCACTTTGATCCATGTGTGAATGGCACTGGGTCGGCTCTTATTGCCATATCCAGATGGTGTTACGGGGAACAAACAGTTGTGTTTTAGGATTTCTCAATAGACTGTCTAGACTGGCTTTGTAGCAGACAGATACAGCCACCCATCAAATTAGCGTTTGTCAGATTTATGGTAATGGTTCACCAAAGCCTTCCTGTCACTGACATTAAGATTTACGCCAGCCAAGTTATTTTGTTTTCTACTAGATATAGGGAGCCTAATTTATTTACAAAGCCCCCACTGCCTTCCCAAACTCCGATTCAGTAGAAACAATTTTCAAATAGATGGCTGGGTTTTACGAAAATTAAAAAATAAGTGACTTGCAGCTGGATTGACTGAGGAAACCTTTTATTCCCCTTTCAGATGATAAGATGGATATGTATTCTTCTTGTCAGTGAACCCCATATGGTGCTTTTAGAAAGAAAAACATATATGTGGACTACTCTGGCTAGAGTTTGAACTTTCATGTTACACTGAAGTAACATGAGCTGCTCCCTGTACACAGTGGGAATAACCTTTTGACAGGCACTATGTCCATTCTCAGTGGAAATGTTTTTCCAATTCTGGTCCAAGTGGCTTTGATCATACCACCTCAAATGTAGGGGTCATAGCTACTATGCAAGACAAGAACCATTAGCTGTTGACCAAAGCAAAAGATAAATTGGAGCTGGGGCGATGCTTGGTTGGGAGGGCATTAAATGGAAACAAAAAGGAAGAGGAGGTTTTGGAGTGTTGGGTTTTTTTTTTTTTTTTGAGAAACAATGATATAGTGCAGATATTTAACAGTAGATAGCAGAGGTACCGCTAACTCATTAGTAAATATTTATGGACACTACAATTTTGAGGGGGTTTTTTTGTGATTCTCCAATCCCTACTGTTTAAGGAGGTGATTTTTTGTTTTTTTTGTGCCTCTTTCCTTCCCAAAGCATGAAACAAAAGAATGTATTTTTGTACTTGGTGTAAATAAATATGAGATTAACTAAAAGGAAACTAATTCGAGGTGCATTCTCTATTCTCCTGTATAGTGTGTGTATTTTAAAGGTAGTTATTTTATTTGGCAGTAAACAGATGAATGAATACTCAGATGATGAAACCTTTCCCCTGTCTATATACCTTGTAAAAAAATGTATAAAATTGGATTTGTCCTGTAATGGAGTTTCACCTTCCCCGTGCACCTGTGTTTTTTTTGGGGGGGTGGTGGTGGTTCCCCCCCCCCCCCACGAACTGCTAGTACATCAGGATGTGTGAGTTTCCCTATGTTACTTGTGTGCTCATTAGTAAGCATGGACTAAAGAGTAAGAAAAACTTGTGTGCGGACAGACATGTGGCGCCCATTATTTTAATTAACTCTCTGTGTCAAAAACAGCACAAAGCAGCCATGTGATCCCATGGGGTGATTGCTTAGCATTGTTTTTGTTGTTGTTTTGTGCCTTCACTTAGTATCTGACTTATGGCAATCCTAAGGCAAACCCATCACGGGGTTTTCTTGGCCAAATTGTTGTTCAGAGAAGGCTTGCCCTTGCCTTCCCCTGAGGCTGAGAGCATGTGGCTTGCCCAGGGTCACCCAGTAGGTTTCATGGCCAAGCTGGGAATTGAACCCTGGTCTCCATAATCACAGTCCAAAACTCAAACCACTATGCATTAGGATATTTAAAAACAGGGGCTTTAACCATGTAATCATAACTGACTGCATTCAAGTTTTACTTTTGGAATGTTAGGCATAATAACAGCTTGTTGCCTGTTTATTTTTAGGACAATATAGGTTGAGTCTCCCTTGTCCAAAATATTTGGGACAGAAGTGTTTTGGATTTCAGATTTTAGAATATTTGCATATACATAATGAAATATCTTGGAGATGGAACCCAAGTCTTAACATGAAATTCATTTATGTTTCATATACACCTTATACACACAATCTGAAAGTAGTTTTATACACAGTAATTTTAGTAAATTTGTGCATGAAACAAAGTTAGTGTACATTGAACCACCAGAAAACAAAGGTATCACTATCTCAGCCAAGCATGTGGACAGTTTTGGAATATTTTGGATTTTAGAATTCTGGATAAGAGAGACTCAACCTGTACAGAAATGAATGCTGTTGAGATTACTTGATGTGTAGTTGCCAGAGCAATTTTACTCTATGGTGCAGTAGAGAATGCAGAATATATCCAACTATGTGCTGGGTGTATGTGTGATACCGTATGTTTTCTTTTTTAAGAGCATACCTTGCTTTGTTTATACATCTGCAGAATGTCAGCAAAAGAGTTTGCTAGAGAAATGACATAAGGTGTCGGAGGCAACTATATAGTCATGCTCTCTTGCTTGCTTAGTTTCTTGCAGCTTAGACACTAACTTGGGGCAAAGTTCCATGTTAGGATTATTAGGAAAGGACTGAAATTTAGAATGCCAGTATAATAGTACCATTATTGAAATGTGTGGTGCTGATAATATTGTATATCTTTTATATAATAATATTTCTTAGAAAATATGTCATAAAGCTATGACAGGTACAGAAAAGGGGGGGGGATTCCTTACCTTAATTGGGAGTGAGGATGACTGAAGGGCCTGATAGCAGTGCCATAAAATTATCATTGATGGGGAGAAATTAGAGGAAGAACGTAAAATGACAGTTGGCAAAGGCCCTCTAGTTCAGCTGCCTATCATGAAATAATACACAAGTAGCATGCTCCCGAAAGATCCAATATCTGTATTAAGACTTCCAAAGGAACGTCTTATAACCTTACCTTGAGTTTAGCAGATTCATTGAGAATGGGTCTTTCAGTATTTGAACCACCATCCCTTATTGAAGCACTATATTAAGAGCCAGCATGCTCCTGAGCGAGAACCAGCGTAATGCAATGGTTTGAGCACTGGACTAGGACTCTGAAGATCAGGGTTTGATTCCCCAGCTTGGCCATGGAAACCTACTGGGTGACCTTGGGTGAGTCATACACACTCAGACCCAGAAAACTCAATGATAGGTTCCCCTTTGGATTGCTATAACTTGGAAATGATTTGAAGGCACACAACAACAGTAACAACAATGCTACTGAGCACTAGTATCTGAGACATAAAGACCAGAGGATGACTTTATGGTCTCCTGAAACCATAGAGCTAGCCACTGTTTAAAGGAGGAGACTTGAATGATCATTGGTTTGATCCAGCAGGATGTGGCTTACATGATTTTTGGTAGATACTGGACACCTGACATTATTTGATTTTTGTTAAGTTGCTGGGACAGGATTCAAGTGAAAAGAGAATACTTTTTTGGATGGTCATTCCCAGAATTCCCTACCAGCATAGCCAATGCCAGGGGTAGGCAACCTAAGGCCCAGGGGCCAGATGCGGCCCCCCAGGCCAGTCCTGCCACCACCACCGCTGCCCCCACCGCCCGCCATGATGATATTGATTATTGTTGTTATTACTTGTGCTTGGGGTTTTCTTGGCAAAATCTCCACAGGGGTTTTGCTATGGCTTTTCTGGGGCTGAGAGAGTGTGCATCCATATATTTTTTTAAAAAATTAATTTCTTAATTTTTAAAATTTTTATTTATTTATTTATTTGTTTGTTTATTTTTGGTGCTTCGGCCCCCCAATTGTCTGAGGGACAGCAACCCAGCCCCCGGCTCAAAAAGGTTGCCTACCCCTGGCCAATGCCATGTCAGCTGGAAGGAGTCTGGGAGTTTTCATTCAAAAAACCTCTGATTTAAACACATATATTTTTCCTGATCCAAATCCCATCTGCAAATAATTTCTGCTCACTTAGTTTGAACCCCATGCTTGTCTTTTTCTAAACCACAGAAAGGGGAAACAAAGGGAGCATGATTTTGAATGGAGAAATAGTGGCTGGGGAAATGGAAACTCCTTTTCACAGTTTCTGAACTCAAAACCTTTCCTTCTGACTTGTTTTTCACTTTTGAAAGGAAAAAAAACACCATTGGGCTTTATTACATGCATTTGCCCTTGGTAAACCGCTTAACAGGTATTACTTTAGTGGATGGCAAATGCTTTACCATTATGTCATGAAACATGGTTGTTAAGCCAGCAAAACAGTGATGTTTTGATACTATTTGGGTATTGATCTTTAATTGGAAGCTTCTTGGAATTTTCTAATCCATGAAAAGAAAAATGTTTAAGGATTCCCATCCAAATGCCAGCCAGTCTACTTCCTTCCTTGTCTTCAAAGCGGTGTTACTCAACTGAGTGTCCAGGGACAGATGTTGACCCACAAACCATATTGTCCAGGGACAGATGTTGGCCCATGAGCCATATTGTCCAGGGACAGATGTTGGTCCATGAGTCATAGGCTGCTGATCTGTGGCGTATTTCCAGAAAAGAAACAGTAGTAGCCAATGGGCACAAATAGTTGTACCCAATGACCAGTGGTACCAGTTCCAGGGGAAAAAGGCAACTCTCCCACATCAGATAGCCTGAGAAGCACTATTCTGAAGTAGTGTGTCACAGATTTTGTATGTTTTTGGTGCAAAGAAGTGTTAATTTTGTAATGTCTCTTTCATGTGTATTTGGGATTTTTTATAACGTTCCCTGGTATATGACTCTGTTACCATATGTACTCTCCAGGCACGTGTATAAACTCACCTGTGTTTCATGAATACATGTATATAAGGGGATCTTTGAATCTTGGCAGTAGCATGTTCTGGCAAATTGATCTTGGTGACTCACACTCAGTGCTATTTCTGAGTTCTCATGATTGAATATAAACAAATCAAAATATATACAATAATTTCATTGGGGAATAACACATATTGTTATGGCTTTTGTAATGGGGAAAGCGTTAGCTCATAAATGACAAACAGTGTGGCACACCCTAAGTGAATAAAATAGATCATTAAGGGAATGAAAAGCAGGCTTCTAAGCTGGGAAGCATTAGTTAAAGGAGCTGCAAGAGCAGGAGTTATGAGGTTTCTAAGACCCAGGCTTTAGTTATGGAGTTTTGCATAGACTATAGTGGGCTAAAAGTTCATTTCAGAAAACTTGGGGGTGGCAGCTAAACAAATTTGAGGGTCCAAGGAGCAGGAGACAAAACAATAAAAAAGGCAAGAAGAGCAGAGAGGTTAAGAGACCAAGGAGGAGAAAAAGGATTTCAGGCAGATTGCTGAAAGTGAAAGGGGTTCTGAGGTTAACCTTAGTGCTGGGTCAGGGTAGCAAAAGGGAAGGGCAAGATGATTCCAATATACACACCCAATTTACATTGTCCTGTGTGATGGCTGGTTCTTCCTAGCTCCATCAAAGCTGGAGAATTCTGGGCATTGTAGTCCTCACCAAAAGGATTTCTTTTCTACTCTGCTGTTTCTTTCACAATAGTGGAAGACTCATATTTGTTGCTTCTGCTATTGTGTGTTTTCAAATAGCTTTGTGGTGAGATTTGTTTAGAGGGGGTTTGCTATTGCCTTCGTCTGAAGCTGAGAGAATATGACTTGCTCAAAGTTACCCCATGGGTTTCCATGGCTGAGCAGAGATTCAGACCTTGGTCTCTTGAAGTCCTATTCCAGCACTCAAACCACTACACCACGCTGGCTCAAGCCTCAAATAGGGCAGGTTTATTGTTTTTGAGAAATGTTGAGCAGTTGTATTGTGCTATTCTAAATATGGTACTAGTAACTTTTTTTTTAAAATGAAAAATAGTTTGCAAATGGTTGCTGATGTAGAGGAGCAGACAGGCTGCTGTTAAAAGGAGGGGGGTGAAGATAAAGCCCAGGATTGATAAAGGCTTAATATTTAGGGGTGTGCATTCATTACAAAATGTGGGTTGTTCATTGGATAACAGTAAATCGTTCCTGAGAGAAAAAGCAATCTTTAAAATAGGAATATGAAAGTATTAGATGGGTTCTTCTTGGTTCTCAACATTGGTACTTTCCTGTAAACATTTTCAGTCTCTACTGCAGGGGTTGGCAATGTTATCTTACCTGGGGCCGGTCGCTGGTCCCCAGGTCTTCTGATGGGCCGCGGTGGGGGGGAAATGGCGGCACGTGCGCGCTCATATAGACAGAGTGATTAATAAATGGGCATAGGTCTCTCTGTTGTCAGTAACTGCCAATTTTTATTTATTAGTTAGTAGTAGTAGTTTATTAATTATTAGACCATAGGCCATTTGCATACAAAACAAGTGAGTAAAATAAAAAGTGCAACATGGAATAAATTAGCATATTGATTTAAAATATTTTTTAAAAATTCAGTAAGATCAAAACACTTGGAATATGAACAACACTATGATTAGTTAAGAGCATCCCCAGAACAATGAGCTACAATATCAGCAATAAATCTCACCCAAATTTTCATTGCTTCTTCACCAAAAAAAAAAAAAAAAATGTGTGAATTGCCATAGTCACTATTAGACAGGAGATAGAAAATCTTTTCTCAAACAGTATTAGAGTGTAGGCAAGACAGAATAACTCCCCAAAAATTTAGTTCATGGTTCTGAATGTAAAAAACATAAGAAATAATAACACATACTCTGGGTTCTCTTCAGATCAATATGTTCTACACTAAAATATGAACCTCCGAGGTGAGAGGCCGCAAAGGGCCTTCCAATGTATGCAGAATCTCTCATTCTTCTTCGTGGTGTCTGTGCCTCACACAATAGGATTTTGCATCTTTGCAGAGACTCCATTTGGAAGCTCAAAAGCTGAGTAGATTGGCAGGTAGCCCTGCCCACTCCTGTGCACTGAGTATGCCCAATCCTGCCAGTCTTAACTCCACCTTCAGTTCTCTTTCGTCCACTGCAAGACAAACTTCATTCGGATTGTTCTCTAGCTGAGCACTCCATATACAGTCAGATTGTTTGATTTATTTGTTTTTGTTTTTATTCTTAAGTTTCTTGAGATTGCCCCCCCCCCCAAAAAAAAAGAGAGAAGAGAGAGTTTGGTTTATTTCCCTTTTTCCTCGCCTGGCTGTGTGCTTTTCTCTGGGCCTCTTATGGCCTCCACTTCTCTTTTCAAACTTTGTGTTTCTTTTAATAGGAACACTGTGCTCACTGACAGACACTCTCAGTGCCTTTTTTGTCTCAACGAAAGCCACATTGTTGAGTGCTGTTCTGTTTACTGTTCTTTTACCAGCCAAACGTGCCATAATAGTTCAGTGCTAAAAAGTTTTTTATTGGTAGCATTCTTTGTCTGTAGCTGAACACTTGACTATTTCTCAGGATCCTCTGGTTCTTGTTCCTATTTCCAAACTTCCAAGGATCCCGAAGATTTTGAAGAAAATGGCTTCTTCTTTGGCTTCTGTCACCTCGAGACCGACCTCCTCAGTATTGATGGCCTCAACACCGATCCCTTTGTGACCGACAGCTTTGATAGCATCTGCAGCCAGTCTGGACTACATGGCGACCTCTGCTGATTCAACTGCTCCTTTACAGGAGGTACCCTCTGTTTCTCAAGAGAAGCTGCATTCTCACAATGTAAATAAAGAAGAGATCCGCAGCTGCAGGGGCTGAGTCTGAGTCTGATAAGCCTAAGAAAAAGCACAAGACCCCCCCTCCCCCGTATTGGGTTTGATGACCATGGCCCCAGTATCGACAATTGTGGTACCAGATGTTATTCCTCCCATTTTGGTCCCTCTTGTGGACTCAATACCAGGAGTGCTACCATCATCATTAACGAGTGCAACTTTGATATCGTCACCTCAGCCCACTCCTTCTGCTTTAACTTTGCCAGCTCCGATAACGACAGTCTTGTCTTTGCCACCAGTTCCTTCGTTGTTACAATCACAGATCTTTCAATCTCTGGCCAGGGCTTATAGGCTGTCTTTCTCACCTCTGCCCCCATGATCATGAGCTGCCTCACCTGCAAGATGTCATTACTCTCTGACACTGTATAGAGATCGAGCTGATCTGTCTGCATTCTCTTTGAGGTTCTACTACCATGATTCTCTGTATACATCCACTTCATATATGAAGAGATACAGAATGGAGGACTATTGGAGAGAGTGTCATCTCTCTTACAGGTCCAACTCTTCCTCATATCGAGATCACTACCATCACAAGGAGCTCTCTTACCAATCTCCTTCTCCATACCAAGCATGCTCGCAATCTCAATCCCACTCTCCCACTCAATACTGTGTTTCTTGGTCTGACTCCTACCTCAGACCTTCCAATCCTCCATCACCATTCTTGCATCCAGGGGACTGAATTGCCAGAGTGCTGTCTCCGCTGCCCCGCACTATGGTGACAGTATCAAGTCTTCCTCCATCTCCACCCTGCTCTATGGTTTCTATGATAGTGGTGCCTCTTACTATGGTCTTGACACCCATCCCTGCTGTCATTCCTTTGGTATCAACTATGCAAGTCTCGTCTATGGTACCAACCACTGTTACAACACAGGCTGTCTGGTCCACCACTCCTCATCCTTTTCAACAGTCTATGGAGGAGTCTAACTATGAGATGGAGACTTCTCCAACCTCACCCTCTCCTTTGATAGAATCACCTCAAGAGGAGGTTGAAGACACTAGACCTCACTCTCCACCTGAGGACATTCATCTCTTTTTGGATGTGGTAACCAGGATGACCATGGCTCCAAGTGGGCACCTCTCCCAAAAGAGCATTTGATCCAGTGTTCCAAATTGTTGATTCCAAGCCAATCACACCAGCTGTGTTACCTTTCTTGGCCTTCTTGTTTGACGTTCTGCATCTTTCCTGGACAAAACTTGCATCTGTACCACTTGGCCTCTAAACATCTAGAGAGCCTTTACAAGGTGCAGCCAGATACAGCTCCCTACTTCTTCACCCACCCTACTTCTAACTCTTTGGTAGTTTAATCAACATCTAAATCCTTGGGGAAGACACATCCTGCTTCTATTGACAAGAACGGGTGACACCTGGACATCTTTGGCTGATGTTTCTATTCTTCAGCAGCACTTTCTGCTAAGGTCAGCAAAATACAGGCTTGCATGGTAGCCTATCACAAATTTCTATGGGACAGGATGGCAGCATTTATTCCTAGTTTACCCAAGGACCAAAGGGCATTGGCCTTGGACTTTTAGGGTAAAGCCCTTTCGCTGGTGAACCAGCAAATCTACTCTGCCAGCCATTCCCTGGATTGTGCCTCTAAAGTCATCTCTGGTTCTGTGGTTCTTCAGCGTTAGACCTGGTTGAAATCTACCAACCTCTCTGATGAGGCCAAAAGGTATGGAAGACCTCTCATTCAAAGGGGAAGGGCTTTTTGCAGCCAAAACCAATGACTCCTTGGATCACCTTTGTAAGGCTCGGCTTACGGGGGAAAAGTTAGGTGTCACTGGCCAGAGGCAACAATATTGCCCATTTTGTCAATGGTGTTCCAGAACTGCTTCTTCTACATATTCCCAGCCTCACTGTTCTACATCTTCGCAGTTCCATGGTTCCTCTCAATTCTCCATGACTTTTTCTTGGAGGCCCTTTAGGCCACAGTGCTACAACAACAACAACAACAACAGCAACAATCTTCAAGAAAGCTGTCTTCTTCTACAAAATCATGTTTTTGACCTGTCTGTGAGGATGTCACCTGTATACCAGCCAGCCCTCTCACTGCCAACTCATATTCACACTCCCGGTCTCTCCCATTTTTACAACACCTGATGGCAGATCGCCACAGATGCCTGGGTCCTTACCATCATTTGTTTTGGATATGCCATAGAATTTTCAAGTATTCCGCCTATTGGCGTCTTTCGTTCTACTCCATCCTCCCTTCCTCTACAAGAGAAAATCACCTCACTTCTCAAAAAAGGTGCAATCCAACGCATCCCGGACAAGTGCAGACTGGATGGTTACTTCTCCAGGTACTTCACAGTTGTGAAGAAGGACAGAGGCCTCTGTCCTATCTTAGACCCGAGAGAAGTCACTCAGTGCATCACTCCACACAGTTTCAAAAATGGTGACTCTACAGTCTATTCTGCCCTTTCTCCATTGAGGAGACTGGTTTGCCTCTATTGATCTGAAAGGCACTTATTTTCACACTGCAATTTGGCTTCAACACCTCAGATTTCTTCATTTTGCCATAGATGTTGATTTCTATCAATATGCCATCTTGCCTCCGGCCTCTCTACTGCCCCCCAGAGTCTTCATGAAGTGCATGGCAGTGGTAATCTCACATTTTCGAATCCAGGGGATAAAGATTTTTCCATACCTAGATGATTGGCTTCTGGTATTGTTCTCCTTACACCAAACTGTTTCGAGACGTCCATTATACTCTCTCCCCTCACAGACCTTGATCTCACTATCAGTCTTTCAAAGTCCATCATGGAACCAGTCAGAGTGATAGAGTACATCGGAACATGTCTGGACTCCATCATGGCTCGTGCCTGTCTCCCTACCTGAAGGGCTGAGTCACTCTGGTCTCACATTCGTACTGTCCTTCATCTCTCCCATCCATCAGCGAGGGACATCCAGTCACTTCTAGGCCTCATGGTGTTGACCACAGCAGTCACCTACCTAGCATGCATGAAATTCAGACCTCTTCAGGAGTGGTTCCTATCTGTCTTTGACCACCTCCATGATTGACAGTTCAAAAGACTTAGGGCCTGTACAGACTGCCAGAAATAATTCAGCTTGAGGCCACTTTAATTGCCCTGCCTCAGTGCTAGAGAATCATGGGAATTGTAGTTTTTTCTGAGACATTGAGCCTTCTCTGTCAGAGAGCTCTGGTGCAACAGTAAACTACAGTTCCCATGATTCCCTAGCATTGAGGCAAAGCAGTTAAAGTGGCCTCAAGCTGGATTATTTCTGGCAGTCTGTACAGACCCTTACTCTCTCGACAGAAATACAGGAGAAATACTCCACTGGTGGACTGTCCCTTGGAATATTCTTGGAGGGATGCCATTTCAGCCCCCGCAGACCTCCAGGATGATCACCACAGATGCCTCTGTGAGAGGCTGAGGAGCCCACTATGAAGATTTTCGAGTTCAAGGATGTTGATCTCCTTCTGAGTCACAGATGCACATCAGTGCTCTAGAAATCCTAGCTGTCATCAAGGTGTTCAGAGTGTTCATGCACCACTTTTGCCGCAAAGTGGTCCAAGTGGTCACAGACAATACTACCACTGTTTGCTACATCAACAAGCAAGGTGGCACTCACTCTCAACCACTTCTCCGCCTCGCCCTGCAGTTTTAGAGATGGTGCACCATTTGCTCCATCCACCCAGTGGCTATTCACGTTGCTGGCAAGGACAATGTCCTGGCAGACTAAGCTGAGACAGGGTTCTACAGCATAAATGGACTTTGTCTTCCAAGGTATTCCAGCTCATCACATCTTGTTGGGGGATTCCTCAACTGGATCTTTTTGCCTCTCGAGAATACACAAAGCGCCCACTCTTTTGCACCAGGGCTGGACAAGAGGTAGACTCCCTAGGAGACACCTTCTTTTGAATTGGACCAACCACCACCTCTATGCCTTTCCTCCACTTCCTCTAGTGGTGAGGGTTGTGGTCAAGATGGCAGAGGACAGATCCAATGCAATACTAGTTGTACCGTATTGGCCAAGGCAACCCTGGTTTGCCCCTCTCTTCCACCTGTCCAAGGGCCATTACCTCAAGGTTCTGGAATGGCCAGACCTTCTCTTCCACTCCAGTGGGATGATTCTCCACCCAGATGTATGCAGCTTTCACCTAACAGCCTGGAGGATCCAACACTAACCTCTCTTGAACTCTTGAGGGTTCTCTCCACCTCTCGTAAAGACTCCACCAAGCACTCCTATTCCTACAAATGGAGGCATTTCTGTGCATTTGCTGAAGCACGTGCGGAGCCTTCCTCACCTATCCAGCTGTCTACAGCTCTGCACTTCCTCCACATGACCAAGGACTGGTTTTCTCTTCTCTAAAAGTTTATTTGTTCTGCCACAGTGGCTAACCAGCCCCATGGCTCACCCTCTGCAAAACCCTTCACTTTGCCTACAGTAAAGAGATTTTTCAAGAGGCTACATCACCTGTACTCTCCAGTTCCTCCGTTAACACCTCCCTGGTCACTTTCTTTGGT
The DNA here is from genome assembly GCA_020142125.1 of Phrynosoma platyrhinos. Classification (NCBI taxonomy): domain Eukaryota; kingdom Metazoa; phylum Chordata; class Lepidosauria; order Squamata; family Phrynosomatidae; genus Phrynosoma; species Phrynosoma platyrhinos. The sequence goes on along the minus strand of CM034703.1, from coordinate 30,600,062 downwards.
CCTTACGCAACTCATAAGGCCTCCATTTGAGCCTCTGGGATCCACCTCACTGAGGATATTGTCCTTCAAGACAGCATTCGTGGTTGCCATCACCTCAGCCAGAAGATCTTCTGAACTCACTGCTTTGCATTCAGATGAACCCTATTTGATTTTTCACAAGGACAAGGCTGTCTTCAGGCCAGATATTTCCTTCCTCAACAAGGTGGTCTCCTCTTTCCACCTTTTTCAGGACATCATTCTGCCTACCTTTTATCCAGACCCATGCACTCCTTTGGAAAAGACTATGCACACTCTGAATGTTCAACATGTTCAACATTCTGCTGAGTTCAAGTTGACCAGCACGTTGTTTATTTGTTTTGGTGGACCCAGGAAAGGCCACCCTGTTTCTTCACAAAGGTTTGCAAATTGGATTGCTCAAACTATTCTCCTAGAGTACAAACTGGCTAAATGCCCTCTTTCTATTGGTGTGTGCCCACACTTAACCAGGGCTGTCTCCTCATCTGCTGCCTTCCTTTGAGGTCTGCAAGGCTGCTACATGGTCTCAATCTTCTATGTTTCTGGCACTACAGGCTTGATTCCAGGTCTCATTGAGATGCCAATTTTGGTTGTGTCATTCTCTCATCTATTCTGCAGTGACCTTCCCAGTTCTTCAAGTGGTCATCTGTGCCCTCACACAAACCCACCCTACCTCCCCTCTTTTAAATGTCCGTAATTTTTGCGGTGGACTAGATTGAAGGTGAGCTAGATTGACGGGGTTGAGCATTCTCAGTAGTCAGGAGTGGGCAGGGCTACCCACAAATCTAGTCAGCTTTTGAGCTTCTGAATGTAGTCTGCGCAGGTGCAAAACCCTATTGTGTGAGGGCACAGGTGACCACTCAAAGAACCACAGTTACAGGTAAGCAACCTGTTCTTCTTCACTCCCTGGTGCTTCACCACATGGCATGTTAGATGATTGTGTAACTCTGAAGAGCAGTTTGGGGAGGGCAGGATAGAAGGTGGGTTTGCAATAAGAAGTTTGGAAAGTCTGGTTCCAGGAAAAGGACAGTGTTTGCAGTTTGTTAATGCTTTTTTTATTTGTTTTTTTGATGTTGAGCTTTGTTGAGCTGGCTCATTAGCTGCCATTCTGTATCAGGAAGTGACCTTTAGTTTACAAAACAGCTATTCTATATTACATACTAGAGTGTTGTGTGATACAAGTGAAATTAAATCTGTTAGTGTTCCTCCACACACATAAACTCTTCTGGAGACCCAAAAACAGCTACAAAACCTACGCATTAGAACACTGTGTATACAGTTATGCTAAGGTTTACAGAACAGCCTTTTTTGGCTATTTCTCTTCTCATAGAATTATAGAGCTGAAAGAGACCTCAAGGGTCATCCAGTTCAACCCCCTGCCATACAGGAAGACACAATCAAAGCATCCCTGACAGATGGCCATCCAGACTCTGTTTAAAAACCTCGAAAGAAGGCGACTCCTCCACACCCCAAGAGAGTGTTGTTTCACTGTCAAACAACTCTTACTGTCAGGAAATTCCTCCTAATGTTTAAGCGGAATCTCTTTTCCTGTAATTTGCATCCATGCTTTGTATCATAGTCTCTGGAGGAGCAGAAAACAAGTTCGCTCCATCCTCAGTATGACATCCTTTCAAATATTTAAATAGAGCTATCATATCACCTTTTAATTTTCTCTTCCCCAGGCTAAACATACTCAGCTTCCCAAGTCTCTCCTCATAAGACATGGTTTCCAAACCCTTCACCATTTTAGTTGCTCTCCTTTGGATATGCTCCAGCATGTCAGTATCCTTCTTGAATTGTGCCCAGAACTGAACACAGTATTTCAGGTGAGGCCTGACCAATGCAGAATAGAGTGGTACAGTCACTTCCCTCTCATCTTGATGCGCTTTTTAAGGGCAATCCATAGAACAATATACAGTGGGTTATCTGCTTGTTATCCGCTTGGGTTTGGTTCCAGGACTCTCCATGGATAACAACATCTGTGGATGCTCAAGTCCCATTAAATACAATAGCATAGTAAAATGGTGTTCTTTATATAAAATAGAAAGTTAAGGTTTGCTATTTGGAATTTATACTTTTTTTCAATATGAGCAGTCGGTATGAGTAAAATAACCCCCTCCTTTCCTCCTTAAATAATGTCCCCCCAAACAGCTTGGGTTATGGCAAACTTAAAGTGTGATTCTTAGCTTGTGTTTCTAATAGTCTTTGGCTGCCAATCTTCTGATTTGAATCTTATGGCAATGACTAGAAAAAAATATTTGTGCCATTTTCCTCTGAACTATTTCTTGATCTTTTATAATATTTAGAGATTTTGCTGTTCATATATTTGTTTGTTAAATATGTGCTGTTTTTTAAAGTGAGCAATAGTAGTGCCTTTAAATTGTATTGACTGGTTAAATCTTAAGGATTACTTTTTAAAAATTGAGAGGATGGATTTGAATCAGGAAAACAGAATGTGCTGTGCCCAATTATTTTTGAAGGATAAAAAAAAATGACTTGCAGAAATAGAAAATTAAAATGATCATTAGCAAAATACAGTTAACAGAATATTGTTTGTCTTCTGCTTTCACTGTTGTTGAAAATACAGTTGGCCCTCCATTTTTGTGGGGGATCTGTTCTGGACACCCCACAAAAATGGAGATTTGCAAATATTCAAGCCCCATAGGCTTGAATGGGGCACGCCGCGCTGGCATGCCCCATTGATTTAAATGGAGGTTACCTCTCCATGAATATGCAAAACTGTGGAGTTCAAATCCACGAGAATGGAGGGGGTGACTGTAGTAGAGTTACAGTAATTAAGATGCATCAGAGACAAACAGCGTGGAGTCACGAGACTGAGTAGAGAGAAAGAATTGATGGAGAAATTAGAACTCAAAGAACAAGGACTTAAAAGCAGACCAAAAGATAAAAAGATACATCAAGAAATACAGATATTAAATAATAAGTTAAACCAAAATATGATACAAGAGATAACAAATAAAATCAAATATGTAAGACATTATTACTTTGAAAATGCTAACAAAGTAGGAAGATGGTTGGCCCGTAAACTGAAGAAAGAAAAATAAAAGAAAGTAATATTAAAACTTAAAAATAAATATAAAGAATATACACAGCAAAATAAAACAAAAGAAATAGCTGTAGAATATTTTGGTAAATTATTTACAGTGGAGGAAATAACACAAGAAAGAAGTGTAAAAATGAGAGAATTTATAAGAAAAGAACAAATCTCTCAGTTTACTAATAAACAAAAAGAAGAACTAAATTCTCCAATTACCATGGTGGAAATAGACAAAGCTATAATGAATTTGAAAGAAAACGAGGCACCAGGACCAGATGGACTGATGGCAAAGTATTATAAAATATTTAAAGAAGAACTACAAAAGGCAATCCAAGAAATAGACTATGGTAAATTTCCAGAAACGTGGGGTCAATCACTTACTAAGTGGTTTGAGCATTGGGCTACAACTCTGGAGATCTGGGTTTGATTCCCCACTTGGCCATGGAAGCCCACTGAGTGATCTTGGGCAGGTCACACACTTTTTCAGCCCCAGAATAGCCTGTGATAGGTTCATCTTAGGACTACCTAAGAAACTATTTGAAGGCACACAACAACAACAACAACAACAACAACAACAACAACAACATAAATGCAAAAGAAGAAGAAGAACAATGAAGGGAAGGAGAGAAAGGATGAAAGAGATGTGGAATCTGATCTATATAAGATATGGATATGAGCTATATAAACTCACCATATGTTCAACATTTTATGCTTGGAATTGGTGTCTATGGAATACACATCCATTGAACAAGGGACAGAAAATATTTTTGTTTCCAGCATTTAGTTATAGTTAAACATGTGGAGGATTCAATCAGTTATATTCCAATTTAAAGCTACATTTGTGTCTAGAAATATCAAAGATTTTTGTACGAAACAATTTATATGCTGCAATACATCCAGCCAGAAAAGAGTGATTTGTTGGCACATCCATATCATATGCCACAAAAAATCAAGAAAGGAATTGACACCACTACCACCCTGCAAGGTGAGTGGCAAATCTGAGTTGGCTGTTGTGAAATGTGTAAAAGAACTTCTTTTTTAAAAACTCTGTTGCTGGATTTCTGGTACCTCTGACATGTTGCTGGTTTTATTGTTGCTTTCAAACATTTTGAAGCTACCCCTGAAATCTTCAGTATGAATGCTAGAAAACTAAGTACTGCAAAAACAAATGTAATTATATGGTATTGCTCTTTACAAGGATATGTACAACTTCATCTGAAAGCTTTTAGATTGACACAAACTGTTGTGGAATACATTACAATCTCTGTTACAAAATGAAAAATGTATCACGCAGAGAATGCATAATACAAGTCCCTTTTGGAGGGGGTGCATTCTGAGTGAGTGGTTTTTATTTCCCCCAACTCTCAAAAAATGCCTATTCTTCTCCACTTTTGAAATGTAAACCTAACATTTAAGGTTAAACAATACAGTGTCTAAACTGCCTATAGTTTAATTTAGCATTGCTTCATAACCTATATCTATTTGGCTTTTTAGAACCCACCAATCCAATAAAAATAATCTAAAACTAAAGAAACATATAAAAAAGAAAGAGTGGAGTAAACTTTGTGCATCTGTTTCTTTGTGCTTTTATAGTCCAGTCTTGAACAAGATGTCTAGTCTTCTGTAGCTGCATATGATGCGCTATTTGTCTGGCTTTTAGATAACAACTGAAAGAACAGTGCCCTTTAGAAAATGACAATGTCCTGTTCCTTTCATTTGCTTGTCCTAGACGTCTTGGAGCACTTGCTCTATTGCAGAGGGCACCGTGATCTGTTTTCTAAAGCCCATGCCTTTGGCAAATTGTTGTTTTTCTGCAGTCAACATACAATAGTAATCTTAATGTGCAGCACTGTGTGTGAATAAGCAAATATAAAAAACCGTAGGCTCAAGACTGTAAAAATATTGTGTATTTTTGTAAAGACGGAGGCAGTAGAAAGGTCTTAGTCACTGAAGTGGATAGCAGTTGTAATAGAGCGGAAAACTGGGGTCTCCTCAAAGAGGGAAGTGAAGTGCTCTAGGTATACTGTACACATGACAATGTAATCTGGCTCACTTTCTTATCAGGATTTTATTAGCAATATATACTGCCATGGGTGGCTGTTGTAGAAAAAAATCTTTAAAATTGGTGGCCAGTTTTACCAAAATTAAAACAGACTCAAATGAATCTGTTTCACACCAATAAAACATATGAAAATTAAATTATCATTAAACTCTTAATAGATTTTAAAGCCATTTAAAAACATATCTGTGAAAAAAGCAACACATATGAACAAAACACCACACCATTAAAAGCCATTTCTCCATAAGTAGCCAGTCCACAAAGGTCTGTTGAAACAAACAGTCTTCATTTGCCACTATGGAGGGCCTGGGAGCTGTGTACCTGTGAAGGTGGTGGGACTGAGAGAAGGGCTTCCCTTCCCTTAAAATCTCCAAATCCAGGAAGGCTCATATGGGAGAATATTCTTTTTCAAATTGTGTTTCTAGTGAAACAGAGTCATATTATAGTCATTAAATACTGGTGAAAGGTGGGTTTGAGTTTGGGTATTGTTTTAGAACTGCTGCAGTATTTACTTCTTTGACATAATAAGACACACAGCTTTGTTTCTTATTTTGATATTCAGCAAGTGAGTTGATGGGTGGAATGACTTGGTTTCTGGCTGTGACAATGGACTAGATGAGGACTAATAAACTGAGGATCATCCTATACAAGACTGGGATGCTGTTAGTGGGTGTTTTATCCTGACTAGATGAGTAGTGTTATAGATGATGTTATGAACCTCTTGAGAATTCAAAGTTTGGAGGTTCTAATGTAGCCATTACTGTCACGTTAGAACAGATGACCTCAGTAGCATGGAGGGCTTTATACCAATTTCAAATGGTGGCCAAACTACCTCTCTATCCCAATAAATAGGAACAACTTAGCTTCAGTAAACCAGTAGCCTCCAGGTTTCTGTGAGCTCTACATGAGGCTCAGAAAATGCAGCTAGTGCAGAATGAAGCAGCTAGATTGAACCTGGGAAGTAGAAGGTTGAATCATACTATATCCATTCTGGCTTAACTGCACTAGTTGGTAGGCCCAGTGTTTTCAACCTGTCCCCTGTTTTTAACTGATCAGGTCTTATGTGGCTCAAGACCCTTATCCTTGATAGAATGCCTCTTCCCATCATGAATCTTACTGTACGCTGAGATCAACCCACGAATCCTTCCTCCAGGGACTCCTCTCTCCCCTGTCACTATCCTTTCTGGGTGTAGTTCCAGAAAATAAAGATCAAAATATGGTGTAAAGAAGCCAGCTCTTGTTTTTTCCAGAACCCACATTTTGTTTTGTACTTGAGAGCTGCTGGGATAGGATTGCTGTTTGGGATGCTACTGATAAGAGTGTTTCTCTGTATAATTCGATATGTCATGCATTCCTGGCTCACACATGACTTTTTTTTTTTTTTTGGAAGGATGATTCTTGCATGATGCTGTTAACATGGATTTTTGGGTATGAAATTACTGCTTGGCTCCAGTCTTGCCCATCAACAATGAGTGATTCCTTGGATAAAGTGGCATGCCTATGTTGTTGATGTATTATAGTCTTTTTCAAAAAAGAAGCTGGGGTAGCAGGGGTACTAAAAAAAGCACACCCAATTTTTTAATATATAGCATAGTAGCCCATTAAGGCTGCCACCTGATAACCACTTACCTGGGAATTCAAGGCCTGCTGAATTCAGTGGTACATTCTTCTGTGTGGACCTATATAGGATTGCATCATATGTGTTGTTGTTTTTAGCTTGGTTTCTACGGTCCTATGAGTTTTCAATTAACGCTTGTCTAGTTGGTTGTAGTTGACAGTTGTACAGTATTTATCAATACATCTCTGGTGCTAACAAAATAGAGCTCAGTTAGCTAAGCTTGTAGCATACTTAATTCATGAATCACATTGAAGAAGCTTTTCTAGCTTAGTCGAAAATCTGTAAAAGGATGGCTTTTAGCACAGGTTTGTGCTCTAGGCTATTGTTGAATAATCTGCGCCCATCTTTCATCCTAACAGGAAATGACAAGAGATGCTGTATCCTCAGATTCTCCACATTTGTAATCCTCATTGGTTTCTTGTGGGTTTTTTCTTTCCACCAGTGACTTGCTTTTTCTTAAAACAGAGATTAATCAGTGATCCGTTTTTCTTGACTGTCTAATGCTGATAGTCCTGTTTTCTTCTGTCTTCACTTGACATTTCATTAAAAGTTCCATAAACAAAGTAGGTAAAGAAAGAAACTAGCTCAGTATGTCTGAACTGCAGAGATAATCTGTGTTTTAGGGAATTCGGGAGTTTGCGTGTGATATGATAAGACTTGGGTATTCCACAAGTTTCTCAAGATGCATTGTCTGCATCCTTAATAGACCTTAATAGTCAGTGTACGCATTCTAATTTTTTCAACAGCTAGGAAATGAGAACAGATTGCACCATGTTCTGAGGATATTATTCAAGGTCTGCCACGATCTGTTAAAGCATGCTTCTAAAGCCATCTGACCAGCAATTGTTTAGTTTCGGTGTGCTAGAGACTGGTACCAAATTTGTGCCTTATTATTATTGGGGTTTTTTTGGGGGGGGTTTGTTTCCCAGAAACTTCCTGTGGATGAGTAGCTGGTGGTTTGTGACTGCTATGGGTTTGCAGACCACCACTTTGAGGAGAACTGTGTTGGTGAATGAAGTAGATCATCCAGTTTCAGATATATTCCCTGACTTCAGCTGTCAGCTTTAAATTCTAAATGACCTTCTATATGATTGTCTTGTGTGGTGGGGTGAAGCCCTAACAAAGGTGGTCCAGGAAGAATTGGATCTTTGCAGGAGGGGGCTGTTAGAAAACCAGAGTGAAAAACATTAGCAAAGATAACTATAGGTAGACACTTTGAAAGAGTTTATCTAAACTACTGTAGCTCAGCGTTTTGGTGGGGATAGGCTAGATCTCATTAGCAAAGAATTCTAAGTACTTCTCCAAGCTACAGTGCTAGGATTCTATAAAATGAAGTAATGACAATTAAAATGGTATTTGTTTGCTGTAACTGCATAATAGAAATACACTTTCAGTCAGTGTGCTGTGGTTAAATATCTACATTCTTCTTCTATATCCCTCCCCTTGTCTTTCATATCCCTTTACCATTTCATACTGAAATGAATACCAAAGTGACCCAAACAGATTCAAATATTTTGTTAAATCAAAACCTCCGTCTTATGATAAGTCATTCTTGGCAAGGTTTCTCTGGGTGCCTATGGAGAGAATGGGGATAAAATTCAGCAAAACATGAGAAACATTTTCCTAAATACAGTGGACATCATTGTTGGGCTTATGCCATTGAGCACAGTGGATTTTGTTTAGTGTGATATTTTGATGAAATACTGTACAATAACATCATACCTTAAAGGCACCTGATCCCATCTGATCTTGGAAGCTAAATAGAATCAGCCCTGGTTAGTGCTTGGATGGGAGACGATAAATGAATACCAGGTGTTGTAAGCTATATTTCAGAGGAAGAAACTGGCAAAAACACCTCTGAATATTATTTGCCTAAGAAAACCCTATAAAATTCATGGGGTTGCTGTAATTTGACAGGCAACTTGAAAGTACATATGTAGACACAACATCATACTACTTCTTATCAGAGAAGGCTTTTGTGGTTGCTGCATCTGACAGCAGCACAGCAGAACACCTTCTTCATAATGTTCACCACCTTTTGGATTGCCTTCCTCTCTTGTATTTATGGTGTGCTTTGTGTGTGTGTTTTAAGGACATTTTAGGTCTTGAGAAGTTGATTTTTTTTTTTTTAAAATGATGATGATAAATGCTAAATGATTACAAGGCATAATAAAGATTAGCGTGAAATTTTGAAATACGTCTGTTAGAACCATTGGTAAAGTCATATGAAGTAACCTTATTCTTAGAATTTGGAAAAAGTGATTGTTTTGGATTACAACTCTTAGAATGCCCTAGTCAGCATGGTCACTGGGAGTTGTGGTCGAGCAATGTAATTTTTCCAGGGACTTTTTTTAGAGAGATGTCTTCTACTGTGGTGCTGCTGTGTGTGTCTGAAGCTCTGCTTAGAGCCTACTATAATGGCAGGGCCATGTTCTGTTTAGTAAATTTAGGTGACAAGTTGAGGCATTTTCAAAAATGTAGTTTATTGTCCCATAGCTATATTTACTGTCTGGGTCTAACTATAATAGCAAATCAACTGTAGCGATTAACCCAAGAAATACTGTGCTAAATAAACACAGGTGCAGATCTGTTAAAAAAGGAAGGTACAACCTTTATAGAACTATGCATATTTAATGCTTGAAATTTGTTCTCTAAAGCCCCATAAAGTACAGCAGCAGGTTCCTAAAGTATTCTTTACCACCTTTGGCCGATGATGTGTTAAGGATTTATTTGCCATTTGAAATCTATAAAATCTTTTTTTCTTTCTTTCTTTCCCCCTTTTTTTTCCTTTTTTCTTTTTTTGCATTGTATTTGAAGCCAAACTAACATGCCCCATAGGAAGATATGAGGTCTCCTTTTGCAGATGACAAATAAGCTTTGCAAATAGATAACATTTACAGCTAAGTTGTTGTTGATGCTATTCAGCTTTATTTTAAAATAAGCCTTTTAAAAGAAAATTTAAAAGGAGATAATTTTACATATGACTCTTCCCATGCACTCCCCCCCCCCCCTTTTGATTTAGGGAGTGCCAACCTTTCCATTGGCAAGCTAGTTGTATTTTTGCTGCCAAAAAAGGAAAAGTTGGAAGAATTTTGTGTGTAGTGTCCAACAAATATCAAACATTCTTGTGTCCAGCATCCCCACCCCAAATATCAAGCAGGACCAATATATCTGGAGGTAAAAAAGTATCACATGGCACTTTTTAATTTCATCAAACCACTGTATAATTTGCTGATATCATGGGAGGTGGATATTAATTTTGGACATCTGTGTAATATAAATGTGTTTTAAAATTTAGTGTTTTGACTGTTATTTTTAATTTTAGTGCAAGTCCAGATACTGATTGAAAACTGTTTCTTTACATCAGGGGTGATAATTTTGTGGCCCTCTGAATATAATTAAACTGTAATTCTCATCAGCCCTAGTCAGCATAGCCAGTGTTGAAGAATGCTGGGAGCTGCAACTCAGCAACATCTGTGGAATCATACCTTTCCTCTTCGACCCCTTGATTTACAGCAACTAATACCTTCTGTGTAGCCCATGGTCACATAATAAGGAAATGCTCACATTTGCATTCAGTAACTGGATATGAGTCCTGTCATTCTATATAAAAGAAGAATATGCTGTTTATTGATTTTCACATAAAGCCTTGAGATGAACATATTAAAATGAGAAATTAGATAATGGGGTTCTATTGTGCAGCTCATTGAGGACGATATTCAGAAGAGGCATAATGTGTTTCTTTCATTAACTGCTATCACACTGCATACTCATAGGACTAAATCCAATTGCTAATCCCAACTAGAGTAGAATTTAGACAGCACTTAATAATTTCTATTGATTTAGTGAGTGTACTTTAGTTAAGACTGCAAATGGGTGTAGAACCAGCAGAACATTATTTTAATTATTAGAAAGTGTGATCAACCATGTTTTAATGTTTTCTAATATTAACATTCCATGGTTAAGCTTTGATATGATTTACATCTTTCAGTAAAGCATCATTTTTACTGCTAGTTATTTTTATTAAATCTGAATATATGTAGGCAATACATAATAAAACAAAGTACTCTCGGAGTTGTTTTGATTGAACATATTAATTGAAGGATTTGTTTCTGAATTGCAATTCTTGCACTATAAAATGAAGCGGTTAAAAAGAAGCAACTGACACTGGATACTGGTCTAACACTGAACAATTGCCAATGAACTGTTAAAATTAAAATGTTTAAATTCAGACAGTCATTGTTCTTCCAGTAAGAGGGTTGGAACATCATAATAACAGCCAGACTTTTAAAAAAGAGAATAATCAAATTTAGAAACATGGGGTATTATTTTAAAAGTTATTTGGTTTAAACTAAGGTTTAAACCAGACAACCCTGGTAGTAATCCCTTAAATGCATGTGCCCAAATTCTGTTTGTCCCTTGGTTTTTTATTTAAAAAGTTTTTTTCATTGAAAAAAAATCTTGCTCCTCATCGCAAATGTGATTGAACATTTCTTTTTTATACTTCCTCCAACAGTGTTTCCGAGCACTTTGCTGCAAAGGACCTCCACCACCACGGCCAGAGTATGACTTGGTTTGCATAGGTCTCACTGGCTCTGGGAAAACTAGTTTACTGTCACAGCTCTGCAGTGAAAACAGAGAGAATATAGTGTCAACAACAGGTAACCAAATCTTTTGCATAATGTCTTAAATTAGCCATAGCTTACAAAATTCTAGTACAGCTAAGTGGTTTATTTGAATTCAAATAGAAGTACAGTTTTAAATTATGTTTAAATTTCTGGTGTATCTGTCTTCATTTGTGAATTAAGAAGTAATAAATCAGAGGTAAAACAGAAATGCCAAATTGCAGACAGGTGATGTTGCCTGTTTTGCTTTATAAACATTAGCCTTTAAGAGTGTGTCTTTAATAATGCTCGGAGAAATTTGCTGCCTGTTATTCTATCTTTCTACTAACCCACCTGTCCTGTGCCTCTCTGAAGGAAACTTAAAATAGACCTAGTGCTCAGTGTCAAAGTTATCTTAATGTGACAAGTTAATATTTTTCAGATTTTTGCATTTCATTTATTTATTTATTTGCATGCATGCTTTAAGGCGAGGAAGCAGTTTGGATTAGAGCCTATGATGTGGTTGGAGGGTATTCAACCCTTTGACCCTATTCTCCAGCTGCATTCTAAATCTGCCCCTCTAAATTCCTAATAGTTGTGAAGGGGGGGGGACCCTTCATGCTTAG
>CM034703.1:30573842-30587982 GCA_020142125.1 Phrynosoma platyrhinos | reverse complement strand
TGAGTCCTTCCTGAATCTTTGTTTGTGAAGAAAAGCCAGAGAGAGACATACCAGAACATACCATACCAGAAGGTAACTTGCACTGTAGCTGTGGGTGCAGGACTATTCAGGTAGGATTTTAGTTGGGCAGCAATATTGAGCGGTAGATATCACCTGAGAAGCATCAGAAGAGCAGATGAAGATGAGAAAGGGATATGAGGATGCAGTATTTGCTTGACTCTCTGCTTAAAGTAATGAGAAAGATACCTACATTCAAAGTGTCACAACTTCAATCACTTCCAGATTCCCCTTGCCTGTTTTGTTTGCAAAATGGCATGCTTCCCATTATTTGTGTTGTCCCCCAGTCCTTCACCAGCCTATAAAAACATACTTATAGGTCTAAGAATGAATTATGCCTCCATTTTTTAAAAAATGAAATATTGTGCCTCAGTAATTATAAATCATTCATGGGTTTGGGAGGTTCTGAATTTTGCATCTAGATATCAGTTTGTATCATTTCCCATGATACAAAGAATGAATTATTGCACAACAAGATATGAGTTGAATGGATGCAAAGAGATAAGTTACATTGGACACCAACTGATTTAAAATAAAGGAATGTTCCATCTGCTTTTTGAATCCACTGCTAGTAGAACTGTGGTCTAGATAAAGATGCTTGTCTATGTCAGTGTGTCTTTAATGTTCTCTGTCTAAAATAATATTTAAATGTCCCTACTTCTATTAAACTAGATGCATTTTAATATGAAATTATGTTGCTTTATTTTATATAACTGTTTTTAAGATTTATTTCTAAGATCATGTTTTTAAATAATTCTGAATAGTTTTGGCAGCAAAATGGATCTCAAAGGAATGAGAGAAAGGGAAGGGCCAGGGATTAGGAAAGGGATTAGTGAGAAGATTACTTTTGAAACCCTGCCCAAATACTTTAGGGTCGAGCCAGAGATGAGTACTAGTACTATTTAACAAATATTTTGCCCTGGACAATCACTCCACTGCACAGAAATTACTAACTATTTATTTATTTATTTTTAATTTCAGGTTTTAGCATAAAAGCAGTGCCATTCCAGAATGCCATCTTGAATGTAAAAGAACTTGGAGGTATAACACTATTAATCAACTGCATATCTGACTGGTAGCTCTCCATTTCCTTTGTCTCTCTATGATAATAATATTTTATGTGTAGCAATTACCAAGAACCTACAACCTCTAGATGCTAGGGATAAGCTAAGTGTAGCCCTGCCTGAATGGTTATGGTAAAAGCAGACACAACACAAGAGAAAAGAAAGCCCAGAAAAGTAAGGCACAGAAAGAGATGGAGGGGAGAAAGGAAAAAAAAATAGATTAGAATAAGTAGGGGAGAAAAGGTAAACTGAGAGATGTTTTTTGGAGAGGGCTGTATTCGGCCAACCTAGCAGTTCGAAAGCATGTAAAAGGGCAAGTAGATAAATAGGTACCACTTTAGTGGGAAGGTAATAGCGTTCTGTGCAGTCATGCAGATGACATGATCACAGAGTTGTCTTTGACAACGCTGACTCTTCAGTTTGGTAACGGAGATGAGCACTGCCTCCTACAGTCAGTCACAACTAGACAATCTTGTTAAGGGAAAACTTTACCTTTACCTTTATTTGTAAATAAAGCAATGGGAGTTATGGGTGTGGAGTTTAATTCCCACAGGAATTGCTAAAGTATGGGTATTACTGTAGAAACCAAATTAAAAACTAGGATACTTCTGAGTGACCTGGCTAAATCCATATATAGATGCTTGGAAAGAGATGAAACCATAAAACTCATGCATTTTGCCTTATTTTCTTAGCTCTAATTAAGCCTGCCTATACTTCCAGCTAATTTGGGGGAAAACCCATCATTCCTTATGAGTAGAGGTGCTGTTGAAACTAGTTGTATCCACACCTGGGTTTGAGCTCTTAATGTTTGTGTCAATAAAATATTAAAATCTATAGGCTATTGATTGTTGGTTGCCACTACCTTGCAAACTTTCAGGAATCCCAGCTGCTAATGGCAGCCCAACCCAGATGGATGGGTGTGTTCCTTGGGGACTAAATTCATTTTCATTTTAAAATCATATATTTCACCAGTGAATGGCTGAGAATGGGTTTGGGGAAGAAGTTGACACGTTACTACTAATATGTAATCAAAACAAATGCTATGTGAAGTCGAAGGCTTTCATGGCCGGCACCCATAGTTTTTTGTGGGTTTTTCGGGCTGTGTGGCCATGTTCTAGAAGAGTTTATTTCTGACGTTTCACCAGCATCTGTGCCTGGCATCTTCAGAGATCTTCTCTCTGAAGATGCCAGCCACAGATGCTGGTGAAACATCAGAAAGAAACTCTTCTAGAACATGGCCACACAGCCCGAAAAAAACCACAAAAAACAAATGCTACTTTGGGGTCTAAAACATCCAGGATCCTGCAGGCTGGTGGATTCTGGTAGAGGATTCTAGGAAACTGTAATCTAAAAAGTAAGTGTCTGAGCTCTGAGAATAAGCAACATATTTCTTATTTAAAACTTTGAAATGTCTTGCAAATTGACATTTAACACATCTAGTATAGGGTCACCTGCCTAGGATCACATGGGGATGTGACATGATCTCCTGTGTGAAGATCCATTCTTCAGCATGATGGTGGGATCCACAGTATGGAGGAGATTTAATTGAGCCACTGCATCTGCACTTGTAGTGTACATCTCCTGTAATTTATTTATATACTTAGAGCAGTGAGCAGGCTACTTTTTCTCCCGTCACTACTTTTGTATTAGAGCTATTAAAATATTAAATAACATCTAGAGAAATGCTGGTAGAGGAGCAGCTGGGATTGTTGCTGTTCATTGTATGGAACAAAAGCACCTCAGGGAATGAATTCTAGCAACCATCCATTATAGACCTTCTGTAATCCAGAGAGCTAGCCAGGTAGCTTATCGAACCACACTCTTAAAATGGGCTTAGGTCTCTTTAACAGCTCTGACTGACTGCTGTTTCATTTTGAGGGTTGTAGTTCAGTGAGGCTTAAAGGCTCTCTGGCTGCATATTCTAAATGCCCCTTCCTAAACTACAAGTTCCAGAATGCAACAGGAGGCAGCTAGAGCAGTTAAAATGACCTAGCCCCATTTTAAGAGTATAGAGCAGGGGTAGGCAACCTTTCCCCTTTAAGGGCCGAGGGACTTCAGCTCCCAGAAGCCTCAGTCATGTTGGCCAATAGTCCCATGTTGGCCAATAGCTTCTGGGATTCTGGGAGCTGAAGTCCCTCGGCCCTTAAAAGGGAAAGGTTGCCTACCCCTAGAATAGAGCAATAGTCTCATGGGAACCTCTTGTCTCTCATATTTGCCATCATCAAATCACCTGCTGTCTTGAGGGATGTACTGAAACCACTATAGCACCACAGGACTGATCCTACCCATGAGGCAGAATGATGTGGACACTTCATGTAGCAAATCTTGCATGTTATGAAAGATTAGCAGATCATTGTTTAATTTGTCATCCTGTTGTAGTTTTGGCCAAGGAGCAAAGGCACTGTTGTTATTGTTGCTTTTTTTGTGTGCCTTTAAGTTGTATCAAACTTAAAGAGTGTGAATTGCTAAAAGTCAGCCATTAGGTTTCCATGGCCAGTCAAGGATTTGACTTGGTCTCCAGAGTTGTAGTCTAATGCTTAAAATGTAGACTGCTCTTATTATGTGATCATGCTAGGGATGGAAAAATATTCAAGAAAATTTTATTGGTAAAAAAAATCAAAAACATAATACATGTTTTTCATTGTTGAGAAACCTTAACCAGGACAATCCTGGACTGATGAAATTCTTGGAGGACCTTTTCTGTGCAAAATTCATGCCTGGTTGTTTTGCATTTTTTGCACAACCATCCATCTGTGGATTTTGCACAAATATAAGTCCTGAATTATGAATAAACTTCAAAACTGTACTTTTTTCAAAGACTTTCTCACAGCAAGAAGAAAATTGCTAAAACCATCGCTTCCTTGGAGAAGAAAATTAGTGAAGAATTACACCCCTAAATCATGCTGCATCATTCAAAGAATTTTACAGGGAGTTTAGACAACATCTTGAAGTTTGTAACCTTCTTGTGTTTTCCCAATGTTTCTTCCTTTCTGTTGTCCCCCCCCCCCCACCACACACAAAAGAAATTTAGTTAAGGAGGAAAAGTTGGAATAGCTATAGTATTTCTTCTGATTGGTTATGCAAGGAAAAATCCAGCTGGGAATACCTCACATTAAGAGAAAATTAAAGACCAGGATTAAAGCTGTTGATATATAAGGACCAGGAGCAGAAACCAGTCAGTTGAACAAAGTAGAATTGGCATTAGGAGAGAGGAGAACTGAAATGTGAAAAAAATGTTTAAATTTATTTACATACTCTGTTTAACTTTAATCCCTACTCCATCCCAAAGCAGATAGTCATAATGACAGAATATAGTCAAAGAGGTCAAGCAAACTGGCAGCTTGGAGTGGCCTCTGGCAGCTCCAGCGCAGGTCCACAACAGACGCAAGGCCGGCTGCTGCAGTCTGCAGTGGACCATCGGCAAGGACTGCTTTGTTTGCGCTCCTTTTGTGGCTGGCTTTGGGCTGCCTTAAGTGGCTGTGGTGGAGCTTTGGAGTGATCCGGGGGCGTGTGTCATCTGTACGTCATCTGGAGGAGTTTTTGGCTCATCTGTTTTGGGCCCAAGAAAATCCAGAAAATAAAATTCACTAAGGGGGGTTGTAGACTGCCAGAAATAGTGCAAATTGAGTCCACTTTTATGGTTAGAGTTAGGGTTAGGGAATCATGGGAACTGTATTTTATTGTGGCACCAGAGCTCTCTGACAGAGAAGGCTCAATGTCTCAGAAAAAAACAAACAATTCCCATGATTCCCTAGCACTAACCCTAACCCTAAAAGTGGACTCAATTTGCACTATTTCTGGCAGTCCTGTAAGAGATGCCCTGTAATAATAAAAGGAATGGTCTATGCCTCTTAGGCCAAAATAAGCATACCAACACGTTGACACACATTTCACTGCTAGTACAATAGACTATGAATAGAATATGCGAAAGGTGAGAATTTAAAATGAACTTTGATATTATTTCCAAATGTGAGATGAAATCTAATGTTGTGTTTTAAAAAAATGTGTCTAAATTTTGTGCTTGATTTTTTAAATTTCATTGTATTTATTTTTTGTTTGATTTTCTTTAAAGGGGCTGACAACATCAGGAAGTACTGGAGCCGTTACTACCAAGGATCTCAAGGTGTAATCTTTGTATTAGACAGTGCCTCTTCAGAAGATGAGTTAGAAATTGCTAGAAATGAACTACATTCTGCTCTTCAGCATCCACAGTTATGTACTTTGCCATTTTTAATATTGGCCAATCACCAAGACAAGCCAGCAGCTCGATCAGTACAAGAGGTATGTGTAACCCAGTAAGATTGTGTGTGTTCCTAACTGTTGCTAAAGTGCTGTGAAGGGAAGAATGTCATTGTGTGTTTGTGTGCATCTGTGCATTTTTCTACAATATGCAGGATCAGTAAGGGTTTATATGAACAGAATTCTTCTTTCACCACATCTTGCTTAAGGGGGAAAAGATGCTTTTAACTGCCTTTACCAAAGAGTGCCTGTATGCCTTGTTGATTTTTAATTTAAGGTTGGGTGTTTGTTTGGGTTCCCCCCTTTTTTTGCTATTAGTTTAATCTTGTTTTCTTTCTTCTAACAGCCTTAGCACTTTCCTTGTTCTTCCCCATTGCTTACATTTTCCAGCAATATGCACACTTCTGTATAAAAGCTTTTATGTTTACTCCCATACTAATGGGTAGCAATTAAGTTGCGCTTCCTGGTCTTAACGTTAAAAAATCTAGCAGAAATTTCCTACCCTATGGGTAGTCTTAGTTATTTTTGTAGTCTTGTTGTAGTCTTAGTTATTTTATACACATACACACACAAGCATATGCACGTTTGTGTGTGTGTGTCCATGCATGTGTGTATCAATGCACACACATGTGTATGTAGTACATTGTTCTCCTTGGTAAATGTATTTACTATTAAGGAATTAATTTAAAAGGCTTTATTCAACTCAGTCTTTGCTAAATTTCCACTTTCTTTGTTAAGGCATTTATTATACTTCTTTGTGTTTGTAGTAATATGTGGTTTTAATGAAATTGGTGTAAATCCAGTTGCTGATCCCAACTAAAGTAGACCTACTGAATTATTTGCTGAATAAAAAGTCAACAGTTGTGTAAATCTCACTGATTTAATGGATATATTCTAGTTGTAAACAGCAGTTGGATATAATGCCAGTGTTCAGTCTGAAATGCTAAACTCTATCTGATATACACTCTCTTTACATTTGGGTGAAATGTGCATGGCCCCTAAATTAAAAACAAGAACAATACTATATCATCATGCTCTTTCTAGGCCTGTATGGGCAAATGAGAGTATATTTGTAGATCTGGTTGAAGTCTCCCCTAATTATTAACTGGATCTGTCTTTGAAAACCCTTGTTTTCAGATGTCTGTGCTGGTGTAGATTGCATTAAATGTAAGCAACTACTTTTGTACACATTTTAATATTTGTATTAATATTTATGTGCCTTTATTGGGAATTTAGTCCAAAAATATTTTCTATTTAATATTTCTTGTGTCTTCATCTTATATGTTCAGCCATCAGTGGTCATAGGGATAGACCATAGTCTTGTCTGCCTATGTCCTTAGAGGTTCTGCCATATCAAAGGTTTGGGGATCATTAGTTGAATCATATGCACTTAAAATTCTCTGCTAACGAACTCTAGTACTGTAATTAATGGGAGTATACTAGAGCAGTGGTTTTCAGTTTTTGGCCCTCCACACATCAGTTTCCAGAAGCCTCTTTTAGCATGGCTAAATGTCTTTGATTCTGGGAGCTGAAGATAAAAACATATGAAATACCAAAGGTTAAGAGCTTCTAGCAGAGAAGTCTAAGTACAGTAGGCCCTTGGTATTCACTGGGGTTTAGTTCCAGGATCCCCATGGATAACAAAATCCATAGATGCTCTAGTCCCATTATATACAATGGCACAGTAACATCATGCCTCTTATACAAAATGGCAAAATCCAGGTTTGCTTATTAGAATTTATATATTTTGGGGAATATTTTCAAGCTGTGGATGCTTGAATCTGTGGATAAAAAATCCATGGATATGGAGGGCCAACTGTATTTCACCAGACTACAAATCCCAGGATACCATAGGATGGAGCCATGGCAATTAAAGTGGAAGCAAACTACAATAACAGAGTAAATACACTCTGTGTCCCAGTACAGCTTTTAAAAGAGTTGATTTACTGTGGACTTAACAGCTGATTGCACAGAGGCAATGGCATGGAAAGCTAATTCAGACACAAGAGGATGAAGAACACTTTTAGTTGGAGACAAATAAGGTCAAGCTGTTTGTTAATTCTTGATTTGTTGGAAGATCAGTGTGTAAATATCAAAACGCAGGTATTTCCAAAGCTTGAAAATTTACATTTTAAAAGGAAGAAATTGATGATAATTAAAAAGTAACCTTTAAGTTACTTTTTAAAACACTGAATGCTACAAAATACCATGCTGTGGTATTAAAAAAAATACCTTGTCATTCTATCACCTGCTACAGATCACCTGGTAGCATCACCAGCCAGTGCTTGAACCATGTGAGAGTCCTTTGCCATTATTTAGTCAGAGTATATAGCCCCCTAATTATATAAGTAAAATTAGACCACAAAAGAAGTATGGTATATTTATCCTTTGCTAGCTTACCACTGTAATCTAATTTGTTTATACCTTAGTTAAAGAGAAAAATTAACTAGTTATACATAGTTACTTTCAAGCTCTGGAAAGTTTTACATATGATGAAAGAGGATTTGTTGCTCTTTTATCAACAGCTTGCCTCTTTTTTGAAAAGCAGAAAGAAACAGAAATGTATCTAGATTCTTTTTTTAAAAAAAAGTTGTCTGAATATATCTTGTCATTGGAGTTTGGGTTGTAGCGCCTTGTTTCTTCACGACAACAACAATGTTCATTGTTGATCCCAGTTTCTGGACTAAGGTTTCCAGATCTCAGGATCTGTCCTTTTTGTCCAGTCCTCAGAGGAACAGGAGGAATCTCAAGGAAAGAATGCTATCTTCAAAAGTTTGTGTATGCATATTTCATCATTTTCTAAACTTGTTTTTTTTTTTTAATAAATAAATCAGTGCATTGCTCTCTCCAACTGTGTTGATATCAGTGACATCACCAGGGTCAGCCCCTTGTAATATCATCAAATCCCACCTCCCATGACATCCCAGGGGATCATTCTGTATGAATTACGAGTTCTAACCAGAGATATAGACTTGAACTGATTGATTCTGGCTCAAGTCATACTCAAGTCGCTTCAGTGACTCGACTTGGACTTAGGGGGGAAGCAGACTGGCGTCACGGGGCCGCCCTGGGAAGGTGTGCCTCAAGACTGAGGCATCCTCACGCCTTGATCCTGCGGCGCTCCTTCTGCGTCCCTGAAAGGAGCGCTAAAATAGCGCTCCTTTCACAAGTCAGTGAAAGTGCGCAGCAAAAGCTTGTGCCGCACTTTCACTGACTTATCCGCTGCAGCGTGTCCGGACTCTGTGGCAGGAGGTTGCCCTCGGAGCGCCGACCGTGCAGAGGGCCGGCGGCTCTGGGGGAACCTCGGGAGGAGGAAGGGGCGCTGAGCGTGCGGCTGCCCCTCCTCTTCCTTGCCTCGAGGACGGCTCTATTAGCCGTCTGCCGAGGCCCTTAGTTTGGCAGTAAATGATGCTCTGTATTCAGTTTAAGACTTGTATACTTTTTGCACCTTGCTGGCCTAATTTTATCCAGAAACAGCAAACATATTAGGCAATGGTCTCAAGGTGGACCTTGAGGTCTACTCAGCAGCCTGTCTCTGCTACACATTGGAGGAGCCTTCTAAAGCTTTTGAAAAGCCTCAAGCCCATTGCCTAACGTGTTTGCTGTTCTCTTCCCCCTTTTAACCCAACTTTGTGCAAATCTACTTGATTTTCTAGATATTGAAATTCACCCCCCAACACACACACCACTATCAGCCTTTTTTCCATTAAAGTTGGCTCCCAGATTTGAGTCTCAAATTGAGATGACTTCAAAATATCTTGCAAGGATTAGAGACTCAACTTGAAACTTGAGACTGGAATTGAGACTTGTTCTAGCTCTGAACCATCAAGGCCTGACCTTGCACTCTAGATAGTTTCATGTAGGATGAATCGGCTCTTGCACTATGGTCCTGGACTGTTTTAGGATCTCAGAGGCTCATGTTTTCTTCACCAGTGGCTGAAAGATTAGTCTTGTGGATTGCAGCATATTTTTCAATCTGAAATACTAACTAAATGCTGTTTTTGTGAAGCCCTCTTACCTCAAACTGCACAAGAGCCAAGGAGTTTCTGCAACAGATGTCAGTGTTATTCACTCGTGAGAGATGTACTGTACATTTTCCAAATTTAAGCTTTCTTTGCAAATATTTTCTCTATATATGGCATTTTCAAAAATAGCACTGCCCATTATTTATTATTTACCTAAGCCATTAATAAGAATTTTTTATTTTTTATTTATTTGACAATCAAATAATTAGATTGCAAGTTGTACGGTAGCATTACCTTCTCAGCTGAAAAACAATATAAACTTGCATCACTTTCTCCTTTTTGAGCCATACCGATTTTAAAATTGTGTTTTAAAAGACTAAGAACTCATGGCTTCTGCATTCTGTTGCTTCCTGCTTCTTGCCCTTGAAAGCTCTATTATCTATTTTTTTTAAATGATCCTCTTAACAAATTAAACTAACACTTTAGAAGTGTGCTGCTTCCCTTAACCATATGGTTTTGTACTTCTAGGCTCCTCAAATGGGGAAAAATTCCCATGGGAAGATATTTAATATTCAGTAAGCCAATTCAGACACTGAAGAAGTGGTGATTTAAGACGTGTGTTTTGCTCACTGTTCTCTGCCTATGCTTGTAACATCACATCCAAATTGAGGACTTTTGCTCTTTTATCCCACATGATCTCTGTGTTGAAAATCTCTGGAACAGGATGATCTTCCTCCAGTGAGACTGTGCCTGTTCCAGATGTTAAATTAGAAACTAGGCTTTAGAAATATGCTTCTGAAATACCTTTTTTCCTCCTTAATGTCCTTGTTTGTCCCAGTGCAGGTTTTTCGTGTGTGGATGTCTCTACTCTTATTGTTTGAACCCAGATGGGAGCAGCCTAAAGCCACTTTAATAATCAAGAAAGCCTTTATTTACACAATACCCTGCTGTTTGTCTGTGTATGTTGTATCCTCTCATCAGTACATTAAGTTCCAGCTCTCAATCCTGATATATTATTGAACAAGCTGTTGTGATTTTTTTTGAAAAAGAAACTATATTGAAAAACCTACTTTCTTTCTAAGGGTGAGCGTCTTGGATCAAATCAGTTTGGTTTGGATTTACTAATTTTATATCTATATCTGTATCTTTTCAGTCTTAGTGCCAAGACCTTAACTATTTTCTTGGCATCCAAATAGATCAGTTGATGGGGCTGTATGATGAGCAAAGTGTAAGCTCTTTCCCAGTTAATTAAGCATTCCATTTTCTGCTAATTACTATAATGCAGCCTTTGTTTTGAATGGCATCCAGGAACTTTTGTCTGAATGGTTCTATAATGCTGTCTAGGAAGCTCTTATAGATACCCATTGAAAATGTACTCCATTGAAAACCCATCTGGGCCTTGTGCTTCCCCCTCCCCCTTTAATTGCCTGTTCAGACTTTTTCTCCCCTTGTCAGCTCACAGTTTTTTTGTGTGTGGCAAGCTTGTCTATTCTGAGCAATTCAATTTTTATCTAGGTATTCTCCCATGGATTTGTGTTGGCTTTTTTTTCCAGTAGGGAGAGAATGCTTCTACTGGGATCTTTTGAGAGTTAAGGATATGATTCATTGGAGTGTGACACAGGATTTGCTAGCTATTTGCCTTATTGGTTTTCCTTGTATATGACTTTTGATCATTCTCTTTTTGTGTGTGTGTGAAAATATAATTCTGATTTATCATCTTATACTTGCATTTTGGTGAAAAAAATGTGAGGTGCCTCAGGTGTCTTTCTTGCAGGCTTTATAGATTTTGGAAAAAGGCATCAGAATAGAGACCCTGTGGGAACCTTGAATCTAGAGTTTTAGGATCCAGTTAATTGGCCAAGACAACTTTCTTAGTAATTCCCTCCTTCATCCAACCCTAGTCATGCCCTAAGCCTACTACCTTCAAAGCCTTGGTACGTTCCCTTGCTAACTCATGTCACACATCTATAAATTAGCTGGTGACTGGAGTGCAAATCAATAATTATCATTATCAATAATGATTATCAGTCATCATCAATGACTTCCTATGTAATATGAGAACTAAGTATTTGCACCCAGTGATCTGCTTTCCACATAATAATGGTACCATAGTTTGACCTGAGTGCTATGTAAAATACTCGTTCAGACCACTTCACAGACTTACTTGTTTTCTATACTTCTTATAACCTATAACTCTTATAACTAATTCTATAACATAAAATATTTTAAATCACAATCATGTGATTAGACTACTTAGCAGTGCCTTCTTGAGGTTCCCCTTGATGCGGGATTTATCATGATGGATATGAATGTAAGGTGTACGGATGTGATGGTGCAGATTCACCATTTCAGAGTAACTTAAATAAAAAAAGCTAAGCCTGTACTTCTTGGGACCAAGTGCATATACTGTATTTTCTTGCATATAAGATGACTGGGTGCACAAGACGACCCCCAACTTTCCAGTTAAAATATAGCGTTTCCAGTTAAAATATCGCCATATAAGACTATCCCTCTTCCAACGGGGGGAACTTAGAAAGTGTTGGGGGGAAGGACTGCCAATATACTAGGTGATGCATTCTGGGGTATGTACAGTTTGCAGCCAAGTAAGTGATCCTGGGCATGTCACACACTCAGCCTCAGAGGATGGTAATGGCAACCCCCATTTGAAAAAACATGCCAGGAAAGCCCCATGATAAGGATGTCTTAGGATCACCATAAGTTGAAAAGGACATGAAGACACGTAAGAATAACAAAAAAGTCTGCAATTGTTTCATAGGTAGTACATGGGAATCGGAGCCAGCATGGTGTAGTAATTTGAGTGTTGGACTACCACTCTGGAGACCTGGGTTTGATTCCCACTCTGCCATGAAACCCACTGGGTAAACTTGGACAAGTCACACACACTCAGCCTCAGGAGAAGGCAATAGCAAACCTCCTCTGAACCAGTCTTGCCAAGAAAACCCCAGGATAGGGGTTCACCTCTTATCCGCTGCTGCCTCCTTCACCTCTTAATCTGCTGCTGCTTCCTCCTCCAGCCTCATGCCACATCACGCCACCCCTTCCTCCTCCCCTCCTCCTCCTCCTCTAACCTGGACTTCCTCTCTTCCTCCTCCGCCTCTTGCCTCGCATCGCGCCACCCCTTCCTCCTCCTCCTCCACCCGGCGTATAAGATGACTCCCAACTTTGGAGAAGATTTCCCTGGGTTAAAAAGTAGTCTTATATGCCAGAAAATATATAGAGAATAGTGAGGTTCGAAACTGAAAAGGAGTATGACAATAATGTTAGCACTTGTCCTAAGTCTATCCTCCTGGTATTCTTGCAAATGTAGTCCCAACAGAAGAATATATTGTGTACTGCTATTTGGCTACAATGAACATGTAGCATGATTACATAAATTCTGATATATTTGTGCTACTCATTCAACATAGGCAGAATTAGTTTATACCATGCATTCTAGTGTAATAAGAGTTCACTGTATTATGTTTACTTGCATTGTTAGAAGGATAGTGAAATGTTGTGTTCACCACTATCCTTTAACTTGGAGAAAGAATCTCCAAAGGTATATTTTAATTTGTAAATGCTGCTGTCAATTGGGCAGTATTGAATTTTTGAATTAAAGATAATACTGAAGGCAACATCTGTCCCATTATTTGTTCTGAAATGTAGTCTGTCTAGTGTATAATGGCACGTTGTTATAGAGAAATAGGAAAAGCATTCTCCTCTCTCATTTCTACTGTGAGCAATGATTCAGCAGCAGACAAACACACCCCCTCAGAGAAATGTGATGTACCACTCATCTAGCATCTATATACAATCTATATAAGACTATAAGCAGAATGATGAACATAATTAAATTCTTGGGATGATGATTTTGCTAATATAATATGCCAGCATTAGTCAGAACTGAATCAAAGGTGTAAATATTTTGTGCAGAGAGTTGAAATATTTGGGAAGCGTGGTATGTGGTGCAGCAGTGCCGTATTATGCAAAGGAATGAGATCTGAAATAATATTTGGGAACAAAGCAAAAGCAGTATGAACTAACTATTAAACTTTAACATGAAAGGATTATCTGGACGATACTGACATTGTGGTGAACAAACATTGCACTCTGTAGTATGAATACTAGGCAGTGGTTACAATGAAAACTTTACTGCAGTTTCTGGCTTGGAGCCCTGTGCCTGTATACTACAGATACTGTTTGTCAGACTTCCTTATAATGTGTTATGGATAGGAAAACCTTGTTTAGCTAATAAAAGGTATATATAAAGCCTAATTGCCTCTGTGGGGCAGGGTGGGGACAGGGGGTATGGCACATGCCACATGGGAAAGTTTAACCTTTCCTGTCCAGCTACCTCTTTTCTAACATTGCTTTCCTCCCATATTAGAATTAGATGATGGGAGATATTTTTTCAAGTGTAATTATTATGTGAGACGATTAGGGGATGTTTAGTGTGAAAGGAGGGTTGACTTCTGCATCTGGGTAACTACACAGCAAGTAACCTATAAAGAGCTTCCCTTGTGTGGCAAATGCCATGCTCAGTCTAAAATGTGCCTTGTTTCTTTTTGGTAATGATATTTTTAAAATAATCCTCATTCAGGGACAGAAGCATCCTTTTAGAAATACTGTGTTGTTGATGATGATGTTGGGTATCTTCAAGTTGTTTCTGATTTATAGTGGCCCTATCATGGGGTTTTCTGGCGCTGAGGGTGTATGACTCACCCAAAGTCACCCGGTGGGTTTCCATGGCCAAGAAGGGAGTCAAATTCCTGTCATAGAATCATAGAATTATAGAGTTGGAAGAGACCACAAGGG
>CM034703.1:30555053-30568567 GCA_020142125.1 Phrynosoma platyrhinos | reverse complement strand
CTAACTGAATGATAATTGTTGGGATCCTCTTTTTTTCCCTTTTTGAAGGTGGGGGACAACGTTTGCCCTTCTCTAGTCTGCTGGGACTTATCCTGTTCTCTAGGAGTTCTCAAAGATTATTGCCAATGGTTCCGATATTACATTTGCCAGTTCTTTTAATACCCTTGGATGTAATTATCTGGTCTTGGAGACTTATATTAATTTAGATTAATCAGGTATTCCTGTACTATCTCTTTACTTATTCTGTGCTGAAATTCTCCTATTCTGTCCTCTGCTCCATTATCCTCTCGTTGAGCACCCTTTGCCTTTTCTGAGAAGACTGAAGCAAAGAAGGTGTTGAGTAATTCTGCCTTTTCTCTGTCCGCTGTTAACTCTTTGCCATCTTCTCCACACAATGGTCCTACCATTCCCTTCTTCTTCCTTTTGCCACGGATATAACAAAAAAACCCCTTTTTATTGTTCTTAACCTCTCTAGCAAGTCTGAGTTCATTCTGCGCTTTAGCTTTTCTGACTTTACCCCTACACATGCTAGCTATTTGTTTGAATTCCCCTTTGGTGATTTCCCCATTTTTCCTTTTTTTATACATGTTCCATTTAAAACTTAGTTCAGTTGCAAGTTCCTTAGTCATCCATCCTGGTTTCTTGAGGCACCTCCCATTTTTCTTCCTCGTTGGCACGTTTTGAAATTGTGCCATCAGTATCTCCCTTTTGAGAAACTCCCATCTGTCTTGAACTCCCTTCTCTTTTAGTATTCCTTACCATGGAATCACCCCCAGTATTTCTCTAAGTTTACTAAAATAAGCTTTCCTAAAGTCTAGAATGCATGTCTGACTATGCCTGGCTTCTCTTTTCCACTGTATAATAAACTCCAGGAGGACATGATCACTCCCACCTAAGAATCCAACCGCTTGCACCGCATTAACTAGGTCTTCCCTTTTAGTTAGGATCAGATCCAAAATAGCTGACTCCCTTGTTGCCTCTTCCACCTTTTGGACAATGAAATTTTCAATATATGTTCCAATTCCCAAGAAAGGAAACACCAGAGGTTGTAGTAACTGTTGGATTGTTGCACTGATCTTGAAGGCAAGCCGAATTATGCTGAAGATTTTGTAAGAAGGGCTTTTACCATATATGCAGAAAGAAATGCCAGATGTACAACATTGATTCAGAAAGGAAAGAGGCTTTAACAATCATATTGCAAACATATTTTGGATAATGGAACAGCAAAGCCTTTGACTGTGTAGATCATGAGAAATTATTATTTGTGCATTGGTACAAACCTATATTTAATGCATCTTTCCTGGGCAATAATCCTTTTGTATGCTCTTTGGTAATTATATCTTTTGCTGGAGCTCGCACTGAAAAGTTAACAAGTGGCAAATTGTTCCTGGCAATTCACATGATTGAGAATGGGAAAACTGGAGAAGCTAATTTGATCCAAATTGTTATACAAATAGACCTAATTCACATTTCTCAAATGCATGTTTCAACATACAGTTATCTTTCAACTACATTCTTCATTGCCCTGGTGGTGCAGTGGTTAAATGCCTGTACCTGCATAAGGTTGCAAGTTCAATCCCAGCCAAGGGGCTCAGGCTCAGCTCAGGCTTGCATCCTTCCAAGGTCGCTAAAATGAGTACCCAGATTGTTGGGGGCAATTAGCTTACACATTGTAAACCAGTTAGGGAGTGCTTAAGTGCACCAATAAGCAGTATAGAAATGTACTTGCTATTGCTATTGAATTTTTCAGTTTAGGTCTCAGCTCAAATATGCATATTAACAATCTCATTCTATAAGAAGTGTGTGCAATCGAAATAGACATTTTCATGCAGTTAAAAAAAGAGAGAGAAGAAGACTAAATAGAATAAATTGAGCACATGTGATACTGGGTTGAACTGGAAATGGGCTAATGCATCCATCACTAGCTGAGAGTACTTGTGGAACTAGAAACAATAATTTGGGGAAGGGGAGTTAAGCTAAAGAAGGTGTGTAATCTATATTTAGAATTATCTTTGTAAAATCCTGCATCCGTAACATCCCACATCTTGCTCAGAATGACCTTTTAGGGAGGTATAATGCAAATTCTTTACAAATCCATTGCAAACATTGCCATCACTCTGAAGGTATGCTTGCAAAAAGTCACACAGCAGTTTGAATGGCTGTGGAAGGAAATGCTGGAAGGAAATGATCACTCCTTGAACAGGCCTTCAAAGAACTTCCTTATGTAAAAGAATCATCTTACACAAATGGATGAGAACCAGCGTGGTGTAGTGGTCTGAGTGCTGTACTACAACTCTGGAAATCAGGGTTCAGTTCCCTTCTGGACCTTGGAAAGCCACTGGATGTCCTTGGGGAAGACACACACTCTCAGCCCCAGAAAACACCATAATACATTTGCCTTAGAGTCAGCATAAGTTAAAAACAATTTGAAGGCACACAATAACAAAATTTTTTGAAATGATAGAAATATCTGCTCTGTCAGTTTGCATGAGGGAGATTTGAATGGTTACTACAAAGGTATGTGTGCTAAAGCCCAGTTTTCAGAGACCCAGCCTCTTTGATAGGAATGAGTAGCCTGTAGCTTTCCAGGTGTTGATGAATTATAAGTATCCCCCTGTCTTCACCGTCCAGGTTGGCAGAGGCTGATGAGGGCCAAAGAATCCAAAAATCATCTTAAGAGCCACATGTTCCCAATCTCTGTCCTGTAAAAGGACACTGTGAATCACTACATCTAAGGTGGAGGACAAGAGCAGAAACAAGGCAGGAAGCCTTGTTACCTACTTAAGCACCCCTCTAATTTGAAAGCTCCATTCCTAATTTGAAAGCACAGAAAACTGTGCAAACCAATCTGCCTTTATTTATAAGATAGGATTTTCTATTTTTTTAGTGAACACTTTTCAGCCCTCCAGCACCTACCAAGCATACCCTCCAACATTTCACAGATGAAAATGACATCACTGTGAGAATAAACACACAAGCTGAGAGGCTGCAGCAATTTCCTTTTGCCTGAACATACTGGGAAGGGCAAGATTCTACCTTCTCCTCTCCTCTTTCCCATGCAAGCTACTTTTGCACATTGACTTAGTTTGCAACAACAGATGTAAGCTGATGGGGAAAGTGAGAAGAGGAGAGAGAAACTGGAACATTTTGAAAGAAGCTGGAAAAGTGGGATAACTGAGGATTAATTGGGACTGTCTCTGCCAAATCAAAACAGTTGGAGGGTATCAAGTGAATATGCAGAGTTTTATGCCATTATGTAAAACATTGGGAGAAACCTCTTAACTCTAAGAGTAGTTTGACCATAGAATTAACTGGTGAAGGGCTCTCTGTCATGAGTGATATTCAACCTGGAGCTGCACAGTCTACTCTTGGAAATGCTCTTCATTTTTGTTATCCTGCACCAAACAGACAGTTGAATTAGAGAAAGCTTCTCCATCTGTGATCAACAGTTCAGACAGCAGTGCAGTAATATGTTTGTTGTGTACCTTCAAGTTGTTTCCAACTTAAGCCATCCTAAGGTGACCCTATAATGGAGTTTTCTTGGCATATTTCTTCAGAGGTGGTTTGTCATTGCCCTACTCTTAGACTGAGAGAATGTGACTTGCCCAAGGTCACCCAGTGGGTTTCCATGGCTGAGCTGGGATTTGAATCCTGGATTCCCAGAATCATAGTCCAATGCCCAAATCATTACACCATGCTGGCCCTCCTTGCAGTATTATGTATCTCTCTGCAATTATTGAAGGAGTTTTCTTAAAGATCCTGGTGTGAGCCCTTTTGTTGAAAAGCTGCCACTGTTACCATTTATCAAAGGAATTTACAGTATAAACTTAATGCTTCTAAAGAAATAGGAAAGCTACCAGTAATTTGGAATGCCAAAAGACTGCACCGAGTAGTGTGGTGTATTTATCAGCCTTGCATTCCAAAGCATTGTTTTACCTCCCAAGCTGCCTTTACTTGTATTTATTTTGATATTTAGTTATGCTTCATGGAACATTTCCTACCCTGTGGCATTTTGCTGGCTGCATAGGCTACTTTCAGGCCACACCTCTTCTCTTGGGGCTGTCTGTCTGTCTGCTTTTCTAGACACCTGCACCATTTGCATGCTGTTGGGAATAACTGGAAACTAGTCAGTGAAAGCATGAAGTTTAATTATAGTCTTGGCCAGACATCATAGAACTGGGTATAAGACCACAAAGGCTATGCTCCTTGCTTTTCTGATTCCTATTAAAAATGGGTGAAATCATTTGGGTCTCTAAGCTACTCCTTACACTGCATTAATATGGAATGTAGGAAACTATTTTCTGCACAGTTGAGAAATGAATACCAGCTTAGCAGTGCCCTCCAATTGTGTTAAAATACAATACCCCATCAACCTCCATCAAGCTGGTCAAATGGCTGTGAATTCTGGGAATGATGGAAATTACAGTAAACACATCTAGAGAACACCTGAATTAGTGAAGTCTGTATTAAAGAATAAAAATGTCTATATAGTTGGGAAGTGCACCCGTTTTATGTTGATGTCTTTTTTGTGGGCCTTCTGGGACTTAGGATCATAGAGGCAAAAGAACTTAAAGCTTACCTTGATTGTAGCAGATGGAACTGCTAAAGGGGAAGTTAATGGAAGGGTCTACTAAAGACTTACTCAGAAATGACAAGAGATGCAGGGAGGGGAGGAATTCTATAATGTCAATCTGGTGGCTAAATGATGGGGGAGGAAGTGAAATAGTCTTTGGAAACTTTCAGAAGTTGAAAGAAAAGAAGCAAGGAAGTGACAAAAGTACCAGGAGTTAGCAAGGGCTTTCTTCGTGAAAGATCTTGGTTTGACCCCCGGTGGCTAAAGGTCTGTGAGGGGTCTCCGACAAGACAATAGTCTACAGATCTGATTCCAAAGGAGCGTTGCTATTTATACTTTTTCTGAAGGAGAAAAAAGTTGTTGGTCAGATTCCTCACATTCTCATCCTTCTTCTTGTCTTTGCTTTTATATCCAAACTATTACAGGTTTAAGATAGTTTCACTTTAACAGTGTATGGTTCCATCCTGTATGTGTTTGTTTAGATTTGCAAGTTTGAAGTGCTACATTTACTAGAATTTATACTTGCTGACTTCTCCATTTTGCTTTTTACATTGTATAGTACATGTTGAATCTCCCTTAAGAATTGTGAAATCCAAAATATTCCAAAATCCAAAATTATCCACATGGATAGATGAGATACCTTCGCTTTCTGATGGTTCCACAACATTTGTTTCATGCAAATATTGTGTATAAAATTACCTTCAGGCTATGTGTGTAAGGTGTACACTTATCCTTCCCTGTTCACGGATTTGGAGTCCATGGTCTTGCTCCTTCACAGATGGCAAGCAAGGAGGGACAAAATGGTGTGTGTGCTCGATGTGTGCATGCAGTGCCACGCACAGGAGCTCACACCCATTTTAACCAGTGGGCTTTGAATATTTGCAGTTTTTCCAGTTCGTGAGGGTGTGTGTCCAGAACGGATCCCCCACGAATCAGGAAGGACAACTGTCTATGAAATATAAATGAATTTCATGTTTAGATTCAGGTTCCATCTCCAAGATATCTCATTATGTATATACAAAAATTCCAAATTCCAAAAAAACTCCAAAATCTAAAACACTTCTTGTCCCAAGGATTTCATATATGGGAACCTCAACCTGTAGATGCAAAACATTTTTATGGTGGTAGTAGTGGTGAATTCTAGTATTTTAGTTCTGATCTTATTCTTCATTTTTTTTTTCTTTCTAGGGTTTTGTTGCTAGTAAAATTTTGTAGAATACCTGTTCCATTTCTAGATTATGAGAGGAGGGGATGTATTCAGGATTCATAGTGAGAGTGAGAGATTTGTACAGATAAAGAGGGTAGTTATTTGACTGTTATTCAGAGAAAATACCACTTTGGGGTTACTTTAAAAATCTTGTTGCACAATGCTATATGTGGGTATTCAGAGGAAAGTCACCCTGTATTCAGTAGGGCTTACTGTGCAGAAAATACCTTTGTCTTTATTTTCTAGCAGTGTTCTGTAGAGTGTGTGTACTATTTGACTAACTAAGCTGGTAAGCAATGCTGTGTTGAAGTATCATGTAAAATGGTAGGTTGGTACCCTCTAATGGGTACATTTAATAGTATGTCAGGTTTGGATGAGAATGAAGATTTGGGTGACCATTCAAACATAAATTTTGCAGTACTGGCTCAGAGGAATTCTCAGGGCTGTGCATATTCAAATTTCCTCTCTGAAGCAGTGGCAGGTGTCTGAAAAATTGTGTATAGGCTGCATATATGAGATTTTCTGGACTGAAGTGGTTATTTGGATGACTTCTAGGTTAGAGAAGCTAAGCATTGAGTTCTTTAACTACTGTTATCAGCAACTGCCTTTTGCTGAATTTGTTTTCTGATGCAGCTCTTTTTACTTAATGATGAAGAAGTTGCAGGTTCATCTTGAGGTGATCTCTTTATTTAGCATTTATCTAGACAAATATATCTCACACACAATCAAGTGCCATGAAGATGTTAACCAAGGGTTTGCAAAATGCTGTTCTCCAGATGTCCTTGGACTGTGTTAGCTTACCCACCCGCTGCCATATATGGGGTTTCATATTTTCAGATCTGCAGCAGATTTATACTTTAAGAGGTCATGGTGACTTTTGGAACACCAGGACTTCCCATGGGAAAGGCACATTGACCTGAAGACATGTGAAGGATCCAGGTAATACCAAAATAGACGTTAATTCATTTGGCTGATCATTCTGTCCTTCCCCCAGGCTTTCTGCACATCCTCTTTCACCGGAGACAAAGGGAGTCCCGTTGCACTAAGGGGAGTAAGGCCATATCTCTTACCTACCGCCTGCTGTGTTCCCAACCAGCTTCTCTTTCCATCTGCATTGAGGTTGTCCTACATCCAATCACTGTTTCATTAATCCAGAGTTAAGACTATGCATCAAAATTGCCATTTTTGTCAATTCCATGAGAAGGTATTAAAACTCTTCGTATTTCATGTGGGAACTTTTCCCTTTGTACTCCTGAGGGCACCAAACAGGAGATAAATATCCAACCCATACATGGTCATTCTGCACATACTGCTGCCATCTACTGGAGCTTTGTCCAACTGTCCAGAGGTTCCTCTTCCTGTATCACCCTTAGATGCTGCCTGAGCCACATCCCACTTTCTGTGGATTCCTCTACAGGACTGGTAAATATCACTCTCTGTACAACCCTATGCCTCTGCCATCCAATTTTCCATACTTCTGTTTTGGTTACCTTGTATTAAATTGTTAATGTGTGTTTGCATGTTGTCTTGCATATTTCTAAATAAAATGTTATTTATTCTTCACACTTGGTGTTCTCCCTTACACATTACTGGTATACATAGGTGAAAATGGTCCCTCAGGTTGCTTAACCTCTTGCAGGCCACCTCTGAGCTAAACAATTTCCCCAACTTTCAAGGAGATGCTGACACAGTTGGTGGGGATGCCAAGTCTCTCCCCCCCCCTTTTGGGTAACAACTGTATCTCCTATCAATCCACAATATTAGTTAATAATAATAACAATAATAATAATAATAATAATAATAATAATTTATACCCCGCCCCTTTGAGATCAATTGGGGCGGCTTACAGTAAAATGCGGTACAACAGTAAAAACAAATTACCTCCCACCTAGTTACATTGGCTAGGGCTGATGGAAGATGTAGTCCATCAACATCTGGAAGGCTTCACTTTTTATTTTTTATTTCTTTATTTCCATTACAAATATTCCTTAATTACACATATAGTATAATATTTAGTTCTCTCTTCCTTCACCCTCAGATTAACTAGTCTTAGTTAATAAGCCAAATATCTCTCGCTGTAAATCTTAACACATCTTCATAATATTAAGAAATGGGTTTTATATTATTTTTAACATTCAAAATACATTTTCCCAAAAGAAACTTAGATCAAATGGTGAATTAAATCCAGAGTTCATGTGAGTAATATAAGTAATACAGGGTTTCCAAATTTCCTTATTAGATTAGGAGGAACTTTCTGACAGTAAGAGCTGTTTGACAGTGGAACCCAGAGGATGGTGGAGTGTCCTCCTTTGGAGGTTTTTATACAGTCTGGATGGCTGTCTGTCAGGGATACTTTAATACTGTGTTCCTGCATAGCAGGGGGGTTGGACTGGATGGCCCTTGTGCTCTCTTCTAACTCTGTGATTTTATGATTCTATGATTATCTTTCAGTACAAATGTGGATAAATAGCATGTGGTCTATAGCACTATGAGAAGCACTAACATAAAATATTATCAAGAGGAGAAATTAAAGAAGATAAATTTGAAGGCTGTACTTTGTCTACCCCGATTTGCAGCATTTGTTCAAGATATATTAGTGACAACTAATATCTCAGAAATGTGACTCTGTCCTTGTGGTAGTAGGTGATACTGTGGACACGCTCTTTGGAAAGACACCAGCTTACTCATTAATAGTCCTCCATAGAAATCGTAGTCTGCTTTTAATTCCTGTACTGACCAAGCATAAAATATATTTGTTTGCAGAAAAACAAATCTGTTTTCTGGAGAAAGCCTAACTTTTTACACTTCAGAACCTTGCTGTGTTATATCAGCATCCCTTTCTTGTTTGTTTGGAAATATTTACATGTCAAGTCTTTAGGGGATTTTTCAAAAGCTTCTTAGGATAAGAAAGAAATGCAGTAAGGCGGGGGGGCGGGGGGAGAACTGGCAGAACTTACATTCTACATTGGAATCTGTATACTATTTTTATGTACTGTATATGCTTTTTTTTGTCTTGTGGTTTTTTGTTCTTTTGTGTTAAAGTCATTAGACATGTCTACTGGCTCGTTGGTTTTATTGTTCCATAAACGGGTGTTTAAAAAGCAATTAATGGCATACAGAAATCTACTACAACACAATTCAAGATGTAAGGTTAGCAGCAGCTCCTTCAAAGAATGGAAGGTTTTGTTCAGCACGTATCATGGTAACTACTTTTTAAAAGACAACATGAAGACACCGTAAAGACCACCATAGCAGTGAATTAAACCCCTGGGAGCCAGCTAAGTGTTGCTGAAAGCTTTAGCAGAGTTGTCCTTCAAACCATGAAGCCTTGAAAAATAAGCTAAGATTTAGTGTAGAAGCCTGTTTTTGTGCTATGATTTATGTTGGGACTGGCTATAGGAAATACATTTTATTTTCCTTCAAAGTTAATACAGTTCAAAATATTAGTATCCAGGATTTCTCAAGCTTTGATTAGATATATAAAATGCATACAGTATAGAACAACCAATATAGTATTTTTAATTGTAATAAAAACTCATAAAGAAAGGCCTTGTTTCTAATTAATAATTGTTTTTCTCTCTTTCACTCTCTGAGAGAGAGAGATCATAGACTAGGCTATAAGCCTATTTCTGGCAGTGTGAACTGAAATTGTGTGTTCTTGAGTATAATTGGAGGTTGAAATATTAAATTAAGAAAGTGTAATCTGTAAAATATAGACCTTGCTATAACATTGTGTCATTCTGGTGTATGTGTATGTGTATACATGCATATGTTCCATAGTTCTATCACAGTAACCTTGTGCAATTAATCCAATCAGACTCAACCTGTCTCCCTTATGATGCTCACTGTAAGACTCCTCTGCATTTGCAGTTGGCTGAGCACTTCTGAACAGAGTTGTGTGATGGCCCCCTGAAATAATATTAATCATAGAAACTTAGAGTTCGATTCGATTGGACCACCAGGGCCATCTAAACCACCACCACCACCACCCCCATCATGCAGGAATATTAAAGCAATACTAAAATATGACTATCCAAACACTGTTTAAAGATCTTTAAAGGAGAGCCCACCACATTCCAAGTCAGTCTCTTTCACTGTTAAACAGTTCTTACAGTAAAGAAGCTCCTGCTAGTGTTTAGGTGAAATCACTTTTCTTTAAATTGATAAATATGTTTGTTTCCTAGTCTCTGGAGCAGCAGAAAGCAAGCTCACTCTATCTTCTACATGACATCTAGTCAGATATTTAAATATGGCTATTAGGTCACTTCTTAGTTTTTTTTCCTTTTCTAGGCTAAACATACCTTGCTCCCAGAGTTTTTCCCTCATACAGCTTGGTTTCCAGGGCTTTGATAATTTTACTTGCCGTTCTCAGTATACTTTCCATGTTGTCAGTACTGCCCTTGAATTGTGCCAGTGATAACAACAGTAACAACAGGTAGAACAAAAACCACCACCCCTCCTCATTTACTTTCAAAATAAGTTGCACAAAGACCACATACCTCATCTTTAAGTCAGGTCATCCTTCTGGGAAGCAGCCTGGCTTGAAAACAAGGCATGCACACCTTGCTTGTTTAAAAAAAAAATGACTGTTTTTTGCCATTAGGGTATTGTCAAAGAAAGATTCAGCACCCAGAGCCTTCATACCAAGCCTTCATTCATATGCCTGCATATATGATGTCTTACAAATGAGGATCATATGATTAATACCCTTTATTTATAAACTTGCAATTGTAATAAAATTATATTAAGTATAATCCTTGCTGGATGATGGCAATAATAGTTATCTATGCCAGATAACATGAGCAACTCACAAGGGAAACCATCATGAAGCCAAGCAATGTAATCTCTATTCCACACTCTTCTTTTAATAGAGTTGTGGTGTTGTATTTAGTTGGGAGGTGGCATGAGGGGAGATGTAGGAAGGCTTACTGGATAACTTGCACAGATCAGCAGATGTTTCTCGCTCCCTGTTGTCTGAGAAGAACAACAACCTATGAGTCTCCTAACCCCATTTAGATTGTTAAATTTCATAATTTACAGGTAGATTTTGGTACAGTAGGTCTCTGGCTTGTCAGTCTTCCGTTTACTTCTGGTTTTTCAGCTCCTTTTCTCTACCACCTTTCACTGTTTTGCCCTTGAACCATTTGGTAGGTTGGTACTAGAACCATTTGGAAGATTCTAGTAAAGATCCCACCCCAATAACTTCTGTAGGTTACTGAAGTGTTGGAATTCATTAATGTAGATTCCCAGTATTTTTCCTCTCATTCTTTTCATTCTTGACTCTGTTGATAATTCTAAATAAAATTGGCACCTATTTAAGTTCTATTTTATCTTTATAGTCAGAACCCTGAAATTTTAATTTGATTTACGAAGATAATTTTGCACTTCTGTGAGATACTTTTAACACATGACTACTATGTTTACTGAGTTCTTCGCTGTTGTTTTGATCTTGATTTTGCTTCAAAATTTGTTTGTAGGCACCCCATTTATAACATATCTGAGTGACTGACCTTAGAAGAATGCAGCTGTCTGCTAAGATATGTTAATACATGCACCTGGCAAGAAAATTTGTCTAGCAGTAGGCCTTCAGATCTCTGCACTTCACTAGGTTTTCAACAAATGTATTCTATTGTAGCAGCGAGCAAGTTTATTTCATGAGCTGAATCAAACTGTGGGATTACCTAAAGGAACACGGTAATAAAAACAAAACTTGAAATATCACTTTACACTCTTTTGAAATTATATAAGAGGTGTTAGCAAGATTGATGGAAGCTGTAGGTAACACAAGTTAGCCATGGATTTATTTATTTTTTACACATTACCTGTAATTATTATTAGCTCTTAGTAAGGGTTTTGCTGCTTTGTCTAATCATACCATTGGCTTATATTGTATTTTTTCTACCTGTCTGCTTTCAGCTCAATATACTGTTTGAATAAAAGTTCAGCTGTAAGGAACTTACGGAAATTTTCCGAAAAGAAAAACAGGTACTAGGAAGTGTTCAGATATGGCTTAGAGGCTTTACAACAGGACGATTAAGTGGCATGTATAGTCTCAAGTACACATTATTACCTTGTTCATTGTTTTTCGATTACACGGAATTAATGGGAGACACTAATCTGTCTGAAGGAGAAATTATGCCATTTTCTGGATGGTGTGGCTTTGAATCTAAGAACCATGAAAGGAACTGGATTTGCTAAGTACACCTTTCCTGTTGAGTTCTTCATTGCTTCCCCTTCCTCAAAGCCACTCCTGGCAGACAAGCAAATTCTCACATGATCACTATAAAATATGTGTTGCAGTTTTAGGAGGAGTTGTAAACTTGAATTCTCCCCTTGCAGAGTATGCCTTCTCTCCATGCTGTGGCACTGGTAGATCCATGCCACCAAAAGTCATTTGAAAAAAATCTGACTTGAACTGATGCGTGTTGAAATTTAGAGTTTCTCAGGGTGTTAGTCCTTGTCTGAGGAAAAAACTAAACTAAACTAAAACTGTTAGGAATCAGCTTTCTTTTAACAGAGTACCTGATAAAGCATGGCTCAGTCTAACACTGCTTCCTCAGAATAAACAAGGTAGGCAGTTTTAGGTTACAAACTTAGAAAAAGTTTACTAATGGCTTTTACATTCACATATGCATATAGAGAGCCTACATCCTAACTAGCTAATGAATAGATTAGGTAAAAGAAAGAGCTTTAGCCTTTAACTCATCATCTTGTTGCTGGAGCAGTGAAGATGAAGGAGAAATAAGAAAAAGCAGAACAATGGAGAGGAGGAGTGAGGCTAAGAAAAGGAAAGTCTTTATATGACCAATGAACCTAGATGTTTTCCCAGGTCACATGGTTTAGTTATCTGGATACCCAAAAGGTATTTATGACTATGCATTTCAAGGTATTGTTGTTAACTACCTTCTGGTCAATCTCAACCCATTGCGACCCTGTGGATGAGACATCTTCCTTAGTAGGTGTTCTGGGTCTGTGAGGTTTTCTGCTAGTCTTATGATATCATCAACATATCTCAGATTGTTGATATTTCTTCCTCCTATTTTCACTCTTCCCTCTTCCATGTCCAAGCATGCTTTCCTTACAATATGTTCTGCATATCAGTTCAATAGGTAGGGTGATAGGATGCAGAACAGAACATGGAGAAACAGAATGGTTCCCAATTGGCAAACCATTCTGTTTCTCTGTGTTCTGTTCTGACAGAAACCTCTTGTCCTGAGTACAGATTCCTCATTAGAACTATTAGATGTGTTGGCACTCCCATGTCTTTAAGGGTTTTCCATAGCCTTTCATGATCTATGCAGTCAAAGGCTATAGTCTATAAAGAACATGCTGATTTTCTTTTGGAACTCCCTACTATGCTCCCTTAGCCATTGTATATTTGCATTGTGATCCCTGGTACCTCTTCCTTTCCTGAAACTTGTTGCATCTCTGGGATTTTTATGTTCTGTGGATTCTATGTTGCTGTGTTTTGAGCATAATTTTGCTTGCTTGGGAGATTAGTGCTATGGTCCTGTAGTTGCTGCAGTCTCCTGTGTCTCCTTTTTTGTGGATGGGGATGTATGTTGATCACTTCCAATCTGTTGGCCATTGTTTTGTTTCCCATATTTGTTGACATATGTTGGTTAGCACTAGAGTTGACTCTGTCACTGTGGATTGAAACAGTTCTGTTGGAACATCTTCTGTTCATGGAGTCTTGTTTTTTGTCATTTCTTTTATTGCAGCTTCCACCTCAGT
>CM034703.1:30542689-30554953 GCA_020142125.1 Phrynosoma platyrhinos | reverse complement strand
CTATTTCTCTACATTTGTCGTTGTAATAATTTTCCTTATCTTTGCACAGTAGCCGTTGTACTGTTGCGTTCATGGGTCTTAGTTTATCCCGATCTCCTTTTTGTTTTGTTTCTCTTCTTTCCTTTATTGCTTGTAGCATTTTATCTGTCATCCATGATTTCTTCACTTTCCTTTTGTCTGTTGGAAGTGGCTTTAAGCATTCTTCTTTTATTATGTCCCTGGCTTCAGTCCAAAGCTCTTCCAGTTCATGATCTATTATACTTAGTACTGGAAATCTGTTCCTTATCTTGTCAATGAATTCTGTGGAAATCTTGTTTAAAATGTATTTTGGTATGATGACTGGTTTTATTCTCTTCTTGAGTTTTACTTTTATTTTGAAATGAGTAGTTCATGATCTGTGCCACAATCAGAACATGGTCTATTCTTGGTTACCAGTATGGAGCTTCACCATCTTTTACTTCCAGTTATGTAATCTATTTGGTTTTTGTGTTGGCCATCTAGTGATGTCCATGTGTATAACCTTTTCTATGGTTGTATGGAAAATGTGTTTACAATGAATACGTTGTTGGCTTCACAAAAGTCTATCAGATGCTCACTTGCTTCATTCCTTTTCCCTAGTCCAAATTTGTCTACTGTTTTTAATTCTTCTTTACTTCCAATCTTTGCATTCCAATCTCCGATGATCAGCTTGACATCCTGTGTTGGTGTGTTGTCTATTTCTTCCTGTACTCCTTCGTAAAATCTGTCAATTTCTTCTTGTTCTGCCTCAGTGGTTGGTGCATATACTTGAACTATGGTGGTAGTCATAGGTTTCCCGTGGGGCCTTATTGAGATGATTTGGTCTGATTTTGCATTGTATCCTCTGGCTGCTTTTGCAACATCTTTTCTTAGTATGAAAGCCAACACATTTCTTCTTGTCGTTTCATTCCCTGAGTAGACCACTGTGTGGTTGTCTGATTCAGAGTAGTCCATTCCTGTCCATTTTAACTCACTCACCCCCAGTACTGCTATGTTCATGCATTGCATTTCCATTTTCACTATGTCTAGCTTCCCTTGGCTCATGCTTCTCACATTCCATGCCCCTATTTTATGTGTGGTGCTGCTTCAGATGGGGTTTGTCTTTCTGAGAGTATTTCCTGCTTGCTTCATCATTTTTGACTGCCCTTAGCTGCTCTTGCAAGTGTGTTTTCCTTTAGTTTCTATTTCTCTCTCTGTTAGTGCTCTTGTCTTGCCTATCAAGGTATAGGAAGAGCAAATGGGGAGAGAAAACCCCCCAGAAGGATTTGACCTGCAGGAAATCCTGTCCTGTTGCTCTAACAGCAAGAGGACTCTGGGATGAGAGAGAATGCTGGAATTTTCCAACAATCTGAAGTATGAATGATTGAATATTGAGATCAGAGTAGGCAAGGGAAACTTTTGCTTGTTTAAGAGATAAAGTGAAACATTGTTGTTGTTGTTGTTGTTGTTGTTGTTGTTGTTGTTGTGTGCCTTCAAGGTTTTTCTGACTAATGGTGACTCTAAGGTGAATCTATCACAGGATTTTCTTAGCAAGATTTGTTCAGAGGCAATTTACCCTTGCCTTCCTGTGAAACTGAGAGAATGTGACATGCCTAAGGTCACCCAATGTGTTTTCATGACTGAGGGAAGGTTCAAACCCTGTTCTTCCAGAGTCCTGTTCCAACACTCAAACTGCTGAAGTTTGAAATGTTACTCATGAGATAATTACCCAGTGAGCCTGAAGAGAAGATGAAAAAGAAAGTTCCTTCACATAGCAAGAACTGTGTTTTTCCCAACATTTTTGCTCTCATGGGGAGTGTCCACATGCAACAACTCTGATTGTTGCATTCCTCATGAGAAAAGTGATGATAGAGGGAGCAGGGCTAGGTCCTCCTCTCGTTGTGTGTCAACTTTAAAACAGGGAACTAACACCTCACCTCTCAAGACTCATGGGAATAGAAACAATTGTTGAATTCCAGCTAGTTGCCTTATCTAGCTTGGTATTTTTTGTTCTAACTTGCAGAGGTTTCCCAAGGCCTCATGTAAAGAAGTGGCTTTTCAATTACCTGCCATCTCACCTTTATTCAGCTGGCAATGCCAGCAATGTGATCTGCAGTCTTCTGAATGATGTGCTCTGCTACAAAACCTTGGTCCCAACTCAAAGGAAGGCAGCTCTGCCCACCGAATTACTCAGTCATGAAGTCTTAATCTGTGAGTCTT
This sequence comes from Phrynosoma platyrhinos, assembly GCA_020142125.1. Classification (NCBI taxonomy): domain Eukaryota; kingdom Metazoa; phylum Chordata; class Lepidosauria; order Squamata; family Phrynosomatidae; genus Phrynosoma; species Phrynosoma platyrhinos. The sequence continues at coordinate 30,552,736 of CM034703.1, read as the reverse complement.
GCAAAAATAATTGGGTATTCTTTTTTTCAGATATAATCAAAAGGAAGGGTAACTTAGCCCAGTCTAGGGTTTGTGTTGTTGTTAACTACCCTCAAGTCGATCAAGTCAATATTGTTTTGTTATGTTACATTGATTCATATGTTCTCATGATGTGGCCAAAATATGACAGCTTCAATTTAGTCATTGCGGCTTCCACGTATAGTTTGGGCTTGATTTGTTCAAGAACCCATTTATTTGTCTTGGCTGTTTGTGTGTTGTCAGCCCTCTTCTCCAGCACTACATCTCAAAAGAGAATATTTTCCTTCTGTTGGCTTTCTTCACTGTCCGACTCTCATATCTGTATATGATGATGGAGAATACAATGGCTTGGACTAGCCTCACTTTAGTGTTTAGTTATGTCTTTGATGTTTAGGATCTTATCCATTTCATTCATAGCTGCCCTTCCCAATCCTAGCCTTCTGATAATTTCTTTATTGCAGCCTGTGTTCTGATTAATATTTGAACCAGGGTATGGGAACTCTTTTACTTTCAGGTTTTTTTTTCCTAGGATGAAGTCTTGTAGATCTTCCATGGTCATTATTTTTGTTTTCTTAATGTTCAACTTCAAGCCTACCTTGGAACTTTCTTCCTTGACCTTCTTCAATAGTTGCTCCAGGTCTTTGTTGGTTTCTACTAATGGTGTTGTGTCATCTGCACAATCCTTTACCTCCAATCTTCACTTTTCCTATCAGGATGATCAAATGTAGTAATATTCCCATTTCTTTGAGAGCATTCCGTAGTTTTTCATGGTCTATGAAGTAAGAGGCTTTAATTTAGTCAATAAAGTGCATGCAAATTTTCTTTTGGAATTCTATGATGCACTCCATTGTGCTACATATTTAACTTCCAAAGCATCTTGCCTTTGTTTTGCTTTCAGCTCTGTTCTGCAAAAAAAAAAAAAGCAGATAAAATCTTCTTAGCATTAAGTTTTTATTGTGTTTTTCCTCAAATAGTTGTCTGCAGAATATATTCTTATTTTACTAAAGTTACCATTGCTCAGTACCATCCAAGCCTTCCAGAAATTGTGCGGATTACTCCATGAGTCATAAAAATGTGTTTTGATCCTAGATTTCAGCATACATCAATGAAGGATTAGAATTGCTTTTAAATTATGAATGCTGTTGTGTCTGTTGTAAGAGATTCGAATTCTTCCTGTTTATACAGCCAGGGGCAATTTGAGCAATGTGTTTTGTCACCTGTTTGTTCTCTTAAGAAGATCTGGAAAGTTGATGAAGAAAAAAAATACTTTGAGGCCTTAACATCTTCAAAATAAATGTACATATTGGTAGTGACAGATTGCTAAATTTGGCTGTAGACACTTCACTGTATTTCTTGCCAAAAGTAATCCAGATGTGCATAATTTATCCTGCTGCCATATGTGCACTGACATGTTTTTCTATAATTAACTGTCTGTTTTAGTATTGTTTAACAGTTAAATGTTTATCAAAAATCCTTGGAGTAGTATTTTATTTAGTACCATACAAAGACCTATCTATATTGTGTATGTGTGTGAGAGAGAGAATTTCCAGGAGGCAAATGGGTTAGAAAATACAGGATGGGGGGTGGACAGATTTTTGGGTTTTGGGGTTTTTTTTTTTTTTTTAGAAGTACTTACATATGAACGTAAGATGCATGTTTTATATGTGCTCATTTTGGTTGAAGAGCAATATTTTCAACTGTGCATAAGAATAAGAACAATTTCAAAAGAATAAGAAATCAAAATTAGAATTAAAAGTTAATAAACAAGGTGATCACTCCCTCCCCCCCTCTAAAGAAAATACACTTGATAAGCAGTAGCCAAATGTTTCATGCTAACACAGTTTGAATAGATCAGCAAAAGGCAGCTTGTATAACTTTGAAATCTATCTGTATGGGAAGAATTATTCTGTTTTACACAGTTATGCACCTGGTGCTTGTTCTCCTACTTTCTTGGTTGCTTTTTTGATCAGCATTCCAGAGCAACACTGAAATTCAGCAAGTAAGCCTGCCAGTTTGCAGAGCTGAAATTTTGCCAAATATGCACTGAAAGAAGTATATCTACTTGGGGTTTTAAAGTCAATATGGAAGGTGCAAAACACAGTGACCAGTATGCAGGCAAGTCCACTGCACATAATGTTAATCCACCACCTCAATTGATTACCAAGCTTTTTTTTTAGATCATTTTTCATCAGGTGCCACTTTTAACCAAGAAAGTACTAGTATTTTGAGACCAGGTTATTTGAAGGACCGCTTGCACCAAGGTGAACCTGGCCAGATTATAAGATTACTCCAAGAGGCCTTGTCTCTGGCTCACAAGGCAGAACAAAAGTGTATTAACCAAATAGTTTAATTTATCATCTAGTCATCATCCATTGAGCATTCTCTAAGTACTTTAAACCAGACCACAGAGTTTCTTGTTGCAGATTGTGCTTCCATTACACTGGAAGGCAGAGCTGGCTATCTGACATGTAAGGAGTACTGCAATTGCTTCTCTTCTCCCTCCTGATGGGGGATTGACACTGCTTTATTCTCTGGGAAGACAAAAACAATTTGTGCAATCTCTTCCCTCTTTCTGGGGCATGGTGGAGCATGTGAGTGTGATGCTTCCATATCCTCCTTTTTGGGGAAGACAGGCAGGAAGACATCAGGCAGGAGAGAGCTTAGTTTTGGTGTTAATTTCGTGTATACTTAGGATTCTAGTTTCTCTCTTTCTACAAAGATAAGTGTGTGGTCATTTGTTCCAAGCCAGTGAGCTGTTGCAATGGGATTTGGCGCCATGGCCTTAATCAGTGTGAAAGGACAAGATTCTCCCCATGCAAATATGTCAGGATTCCCCCTTGGTACATTGTAGATCTCTGGCAAACAGGAGATGCAGGTTTACTTGGAAGACATACAGTGCAGTGATAACACTGCAAACTACTATAACATTATCTCAGATAAAGGTGATCCACAAGCTGAGCAGGCGAGCAGCTCTTATTTTAAAATCTGATTTTTGAACAACTTGTGTCAGAAAGAGTGAGAGACAAATTTAAAGAGAGAGAGAGAGATTCATTGGAAAACAAGTTACTTGAAGGAGATGTTATATGTGGTGTAGAGAGGACATGAACAGGCAGACTCCTTCCTCCCCCCAAGTTCTAGACACTTGGATTTGTCATGGTTTATAGGACAAAACCCAATGGCTAGTATTAGTTGAACCCACTGAATAAATTGCTACATAATAAGTCAACATTTACACAAGTTCTGTTGATTCACTGTTGTTATTATTCCTGTTTTCCTGGTTGGAACTAGCATCTGGATTTAGATCATAGTTCTTTATAGGCACATGTTGCTCTAATGGGCCAGTCATTTCCAATTCAGTATAGATTACTGATCAGGAAGTTCTTTATTATCTATTGTTTTGTCACAGGACTTCCTTCCAAATGTTTAAAATTTGATAATTGTAACAAATTACAGTAATGGATGCTGAACTTGGTTAGTGTGCACAAGCCAGTTTTTACAAGGAAACTTTGTAGAGGTTACACTGAACATTGACTTAGTGTCTAAGTCTTAATATTAAGGACGCAATCCTGTGACCCCAAACCAGAAACGTGTCATCAACAAACCAGTCCCACATGAAGAAGAATTGAGCAACTTTTTAAAAGATTTGATTCTTCTCTCCATGTAATTGCTAACTTTCCAGAGATATGTTAAGACAGAAGTATCTATTCAAACAATGGAACACACTCGCTCAGAGTATGATAGAGTTTCCTCATTTGGAGGTTTTTAAACAGAGACTGGATGTCCATCTGTCAAGGATGCTTTGATTGTGAGTTCCTCTATGATTCTATGTTTCTATCAATTGCTATGATTTTGTTGCTTAATTCTGGACTATGTGAACAGGATTTCAGTAAAGTTCAGAAAGGTTTAGGTCATAAACCTGATTTGTGCCCCCTCCCATCTTGCGCCTTCTTCATAACTAACCCAGTTAAAATATTTCAGGCCCCAAAACTTGTATTTGCATGTGTAAGTTTGTGTTAGCCCTCCTGCCTTTGATTTTGTGTTGATTCATTTGCAGCATTTTAATTCTTCCTCTAGAAGGAGTATCAAATGCTTCCCTTGAAGGGGAGATTACCTCTTGAAGTGAATAGCAGTGCTAGACTTGTAAGACAGAGTTCAAGAGGTTATTCCCAGGTGACAGCACAAATCCATAAATCACATTATAGCATCTGTCTTTAAAATGCTTTAAATCTACCTAATTAGTAACCATAACAAGCTACACTCTTTCCGAACTATGGTGTTGTGAAGAGGCCTATACTGATAGGCAGTTGTTAAAATCACAGAACAAATGCACAATCCCATTTTAATGAAGTCGTTTCTGTCTAATGAAAGCCTACTTGAATCTCATCAGTCTTCCAGTGTCAAGAGTTTTAAGCTCGAAAACCACCATATTAATCTTTTAGCAACTTGATGACCACCAGTTAATTCTTTTTTAGGGCAAGAGCAGACATGTTGATTCCAAATCTGCAGGTCACACATGATGCTTTTGATCAGGTGTCCCAAAAGACTCTGGTCACATATCTCTGTAAAGCAGTATCAGAGGGCAGGCTTGTTGGTTGGTTGCATTTTAAGAATAAAATTGAGTTTTTCACAGCATGGATTAATTTTTTTAAAAAAAAGTTTGGGTTTTTTTGAAATTGACATAGAAATTATTTATTTAGTTGTACTTGGTATCCACTGGGGTTTGGTTCCTGTGAATACCTAAATCCATGAATACTCAAGTTTCATTAAATACAATGGCATAGTGAAATTGTGTCTATTATATAAAATAGCAAAAGCAAGGTTTGATTTTTGGAATATAGATAGATAGATATAGATATTTCAAGCTGTAGATCAGGGGTAGGCAACCATTCCCCTTTAAGGGCCGAGGGACTTCAGCTTCCAGAATCCCAGGAGCTATTGGCCAACATGGGACTATTGGTCAAATGGCTGAGGCTTCTGGGAGCTGAAATCCCTCGGCCCTTAAAGGGGAAAGGTTGCCTACCCCTGCTGTAGATGGTTGAATCCGTGGATAAAGAATCTGTGAAGAATCCGACTGTATTAATCATTTTTCTCTTACAGGATAACTGGAGTATCTAAACTAGGTCAATGTCTCTGCCAAATAGGCAAGTTATTTTTTCAGTAAATTAAACAACAGTTTAATCATTTATCAGATGCATGTATAGACAGTTTGCTTCCCAAACATAATTACTCCATTTTTATCTGATGAAAATAAGCTGCCCAGGTTGATACAGTAACTATCAAACTTTACTTTGATCTATCAGGGTCACCTCATATTTGTTTACTACTTTGGTCGATTTGTGGATGAGACCAGTCAGAGGCATAGTAAGAACAGAAACAAGTGAGAAATTGAAAGAAGAAATGACAAAATTATTAAGCGTTTTGGTTACTATATTCCCATATTTAACCTAATAAAGAGCAGCTGTGAAAGAACTAGAAACGGCCCTAAAGAGCAAAGAAATACAACTGAGCACAAAAGTTAGAATCATAGAAACAATTGTATTCCCTATGTATGGATGCGAGAGCTGGACAATTAAGAAAACTGATCAGAAGAAAATCAATTCATTTGAGAAGTGGTTCTGGAGAAGAGTTCTGAGGATACTGTGGACAGCCAAAAAGACAAACAAATGGGTCATAGAACAGATCAAGTTGGAAACCTTCCTGGAGGCCAAGATGATCAAATTGAGGCTGTCATACTTTGGTCGTGTCATGAAAAATCATGATTCATTATAACAGACAGTAATGCTAGGAAAGGTGGTGGGAAGACTAGAAAGAGAGGGAGACTGCTCACTAGATGGATATACTATATTAAGGAGGTCAAGGGTATGAATCTTCAGGAACTAAGCAAAGTGGTAGGGGATAGGGAGTCTTGGAGATGTCTCATCTACAGGGTCACCATGATCTGAGATCGACTCGAAGGCAGTTAACAGCAACAAAACCTAACAAACTGTCCTGTATAGTGGCTGAATGAAAGGCCCTGTATAGGAATGTTGTGAAGATCTTTGCTGGCAGTGTGGTTTGTTGCAAAAACGAGGAGAAATGGATCCAAAAAAAAAAGACAAATTAAAATACAAATGTATGTTAATTCCAACATATTGGTTTTATGTAATTTAAATAGCAGCTTGGCAAATCTCATCACGGTGAGGAAGACTGACCAGGTACTAATTATCTAGAAAGATGTCCAGGTGCTAATTGATGTCTTTAAAGACTTTGTTGTCTGTTATTATGGTTCTTATGGATATGCACTGGGCAACCATTTACCTGAAGACTGTCGTCTGTAAAACAAAGATACATGCCTTTGCTTCTCTTTGTAGACATGGGGAAGCCTGTGAAATGTATTTCATTTGACAAAGAGAGGTCTTCATAAAACTGCATGATATTACAATTATAGTAAATAACACACTTGCAAATTATCCTAGTTTTGTGGCCACATTTCCACCATTGTTTAAGATCAGTGGGAAGAAGTATTTAAATCAGCTTCCCTTATAGTGGCTCAAGTGGCTGAGATGCTGACTCTGTTGATTGCAAGATCGGGAGGTTGGCAGTTCGAGGCCCAAGTGCTGCGTGATGGGGTGAGCTCCCATCATTAGGCCCAGTTTCTGCCAATTTAGCAATTTGAAAGCATTCAAATGCAAGTAGATAAATAGGTACCATTTCAGTGGGAAGGTAAACAGCGTTCTGTGCAATCATGCTGACCCCATGATCACAGAGTAGTCTCTGACAATGTTGGCTCTTTGGCTTAGTAATGGAGATGAGTACCACCCCAATGGTCGGGCACGACTTGACAACCTTGTCAGCGGGGAATATCTTCCCTAATTGACAGATTTGCATTGCCTTTGTTTACCCATTTGTATATTTTTATAATCTGTCTGTGACTCACAGATTCAAAAAGGAGAGAAAATATGTATAAAATTGAAATAAAGTTTAAAGCAGCAACCCTAAAATTAGTTGACAATAGAAACAAAGGGAACATCAGCATCAAAACCCTTTTAAAAGCAGTAGAGAAAAAGCAATATTCTCAGTTTCTTTTTAAAAGTCAAGAAGGAGGAAGTCTGATGAAAGGAGAAGGAGAAGAACCAGATTTCAAAGCAGCAGAGAAGCTTGTTACTTGTGCCATCAGATCTTGGAAAAGTTATTTTTTTATTACAGTACAAGAATACCCCTGCTATTATGACCACTGATCATGAAGGCTTGAGTTCTGAGGGGGTTATAATTTCAAAAAGTAACTTTTCCAAGCTCTAGTACCACCCAATTTCTAAACTAGGCTCCTGAAGAAGAGGATAAAAAGCTGGGTTGCTCATGTGCGATTTTTCAGGTTTTCCAGGTGACCTTTCAGGCTTAAACATACAGGAATGTTATAAGGGAAGTAAACCTATTGTTCAGTTAAAATAGTTTAGTAAGGTTGGTCCAAGTGAACTTGTCCATGGAGTTAATGTATTACCATAAAGAACTACCTTTTTGTAATAGCCTACAGCCTAACCTCAGATGGTGAGGTGTATCCAAAGGACATAATTATTTGTAAAGATGGGGAATATTTTGGTATGGTTGGTGTGGAGATATTCAACAAAGGACAAAGGATGATAAAATATTGTGGTGCCTAAAAGGAAAAATTGAAGAACAATTTGTTATATGTAGGCAAAACTGTAATCACCTTTATTGTGCTGCCAATTTTAAATTATGAGTTATTTCCACTTGTATTCCATGTGAACTGGCAATAGTGAGTGCTTTTGCTAAGTTTAATCTGAACATAGTGTTCAAATTCATCCATCTGTCTTCAGATGCATATCAGGAAGAGCTAAGCCTTTTTGATATCAACGTAGCATCAGTTGGAAGTAAACAGGCTATGATTTCAGTGCTAGACACTGCCTTAAGGCAAAAGAAATTACACTGTCATGCAGAGGATATGTGGCCGCTGCTATTTTGGTGTTTCATTTCTTTGTTGTCACATAGTTGAAACTGATCCAGATTAGGAAGAAGTGGAAACTAACAAAAGATGATTACCTGCATGTGAGTGCCTATAGGATTTGGGGGAGGGAAGACCCTTTAATTATTGCAGGAATATTCTGAAGTCTCATATAAGCATGGCTTCCTTCTACTTGTACCTTCTTTGGGGATGCAAGTTTTGAAGACTGAAATTGAAATATTTTAAAGCTGACTCATGCTTACCTTGCTGCAGAAAAGGTTTTTCTGAGTCATTTATCTAAATACTCTGTCCTAGGAACTTGGGCCAGGTGAAATACTATAATAAAACAAAATATATGAGATATAGTAAAGCTTATTTTTCAAATGCAGTTCAAGGAGGAGAGTTTCTTCAGTGCAGAACAACTCCTGTGCTATGATTCCTTGTTTATAAATGTGCTTGGTGATCAGCCTTGGTATAAAAGCATATTCTTCTTTGTTTAGGGGGAATCATGATGATCAAGGCAATTGTTATTCTTAAGTGTCTAAAAAACAACAGCTGGTCATGCAACTGGTACTTGTTGTGCTGAAGAAAGTAGAAAGTATGTTTCTTTCCATCTATTTTTCTAACCAAGGGCTAAAACAGACCAGCAGAATACGCCCCCAAGACACTTGGAAGCCACCCGCCCAACCACACGGCGACATCTTTTCAGCGCTCTGGTGACACAGCATTTAGATGCTGCAGGAACATGGAAAAACTACTGCCACAGCGGAAAACATGGCTTTTTCCTTGCGCAAAAAGGACCGGCTTTCTGCCACTTCTTTTTGCGCCAGGAAAACTCTGGGTTGGAGGCATGGCGTGTGGATGCTATGGCCCCAACCCAGCGATCAAAGGGACAGCATGACACTGCTCCTTTAGGGCCATCTGTTTCGCCCCCAAGTGTGCTCAGATCACTATCTCTAAGATGTTAACTTGGATCTTTAAAAGTCCTGTTGGCACCTCTACATTTTCCAAACACGAAAAATTGTACCCAGTATCATGGTGTATGAGGGCATACAGGATTTAAAACATTTAGCACTTCATAAAGCATAGTGCCAGCCTGGTGTAGGAGCCAGTGGGTTGTAAAGGGTTGAGTGTTGGGCTAGGAATCTGGTAGAACAGGATTCGAATCTCCATTCAGCCATGAAAACCTACTAGGTGATTTTGGGAAAGTCACCCTCTTTCAGCCCCAGAGAAAAACAATGGCAGACCTCCTCTTAACAGATCTTGACAAGAAAATCCTATTTCACCGTGGATTGGAAACAATTTAATGACTAATGATCATAACAGAGCTCCAGCACTACTGTGCAGTTTATGGTTCTGGAAGGAGAGCAATTTTTCTTCCCCCTTGTGTCATGAAACCCTTTTCTGGTGGGCTGAGAAACTCTCCAGTGCAAGTTTTCAGATTGTATAGAGTTGTGGGAAGGAGAGGTGGGGGGGGAAAGAATATCCTGTCTTGTTAATGGATACCTACTAGCATGATGCTGCATCTAAACTGGTAAGTACAGTAAGCCCCTGGTATCCACTGGCATTCGTTCCAGGACCTCCCATGGATACCAAAATCTGTGGATACTCAAGTCCCATTAAATACAATGCCATAGTAAAATGGTGTTCCTTATATAAAATGGCAAAATCAAGGTTTGCCTTTGGAGTTTTATTTTTAAAAAAATCAATCCAAGGAGGGTTGATTTCATGGATAAGGAATCCGTGGATACAGATGGCTGACTACAATTCTATTGTGGAAATCAGTATGCATGCTGATCATATATTCCTCTATAAGGGCTGTTCTGTTTTCCCAACTGCAGCCCTTGAACAGTGTTATAAGCCATGCCCATAAAGAACAAATTGGATCTGTTCTCTTGAAACTACAAAGGCACATGAAGGCCAATTGCCAGGTGTCAAAGAAAGTTGTGAGCTCTTGACAAAGGTGGCTAATCCATGCCACAAACTATTCTAGGTGTTTCAGGGTACCCTAATAGATGCTAGATAATAGGGGCCGGCAACCTTTTTAGCGGAGGGGCCGGAGTGTGTGAAATGGCACGGGGGGCCAGCCG
>CM034703.1:30525092-30537932 GCA_020142125.1 Phrynosoma platyrhinos | reverse complement strand
ATATAAATAAATACTATATGCCCTACAAATCACAATCTCTCTCATCTATCTCTCTCAACTGAACAACTTCTGCTCACATTAAGAGACACAGGCACTTCGTCGTCCATCTTCCTATTTCACTAGTTTCAGGAGATCCAAATATCAAAGAAATACATATTGCCAAGATAGCAGAGAAATTGCTTCTTGATTTTACTTATAAACAGTTCTTTCTTCCTACTAACAGAACAGTAATCCAGAGTTTTTAGTGAGTCTCTAAGTTTGGAAAAGGACCTGCCTAAATAGTTTACAGAGAGCTAGGTGGTATAGTGATTTGAGTATTGGACTATGACCCTGGATACCAGGGTTCAGTTCCCCACTCAACCATGGAAACCCACTGGGTGATTTCAGGCAAGTCACACACTCTCAACCCTAGAAAACCCCATGATAGGTGCACCTTAGGGTCCCCATGTGTCAGAAAAAACTTGAAGCCACACAACAACAATGTCCGTTTACAAGTAGGAATATATAAGAGGATATAATTTATTTATAGCCTGCCTCTCCCTGAAGGATCAAGGCAGATAACAATCATAAAATATCACAATGACATTAATTAAACATAATTCCCTGATCCCCAATTAAAATAGAAAACATCATAAAATACAGTCAATTTACTAAAATCAATCTAAAATTAACCCTCGTTAAAATGAGGCATTATGGGATGAGTACAGCAACCACACTTATTGGACAATGGGAGAGTCCGTCTATCAATATGGGAATGCCCACCGGAAGAGATCAAGAGTTGTAATATGACGGATCTTCTCCGGGAGGTCATTCCAAAGTTTAGGAGCGGCCGTTGAGAAGGTCCTCTGGATAACTGCAGCAAGCCTGGTCTTTTTTGGCTGTAATAAGTTGCTCCCAGAGGACCTGAGTGTGCGGGGTGGATTGTATGGAAGAAGACGCTCCCGTAGATAAACTGGACTTAAGCCATATAGGGCTTTAAAGATTATTACCAACACCTTGTACTGTGCCCGGAAACTAATAGGCAACCAGTGTAAAGATTTTGAAACTGGTGTTATGTGTTTGCCTCTAGATTTTCTGGCGACAAACCTGGCTGCCATATTTTGAATTAATTGGAGTTCCCGAGTTAGGTACAAGAGTAGCCCCATGTAGAGCACGTTACAGAAGTCCAATTGAGAGGTTACCAGAGCATGTACCACTGTTCCTAGGTCTCCTGGCTCCAGGTAAGGTTGCAGTTGGCCTATCAGCTGAAGTTGATAGCAAGCGCTCCTGGCCATTGCATCTAAGCTGACAACTAGAGCGACAAATCCAGAAGCACTCCCAAACCACGAACACAGTCCTTTAGGGGAAGTGTGACCCCATCCAGGACCGGTAAACATATCTCCATACCCAGCTTCGGGTTCCCCACAGCAAGTAGCTCTGTCTTATCTGGATTTAGTTTTAGTTGTTTTTCCCTCGTCCAGTCCTTTATTGCCTTAAGACATTCATTTAGAGGAGAGATGCCATCCTTAGTCACTGTAGCAGTCTGAGGCATGGAGAAATGCCATCAGCATACTGATAACACCCCGCCCCATGTCTCCGGATGATGTCACCCAGTGGCTTCATGTAAATGTTAAATAGCATTGGGGACAGAATAGCGCCTTGAGGGATGCTCGATTTAAGCTGCCTTTTGGCCGAACAACTGTTCCCAAGCATCACCATCTGGAATCTGCCCAAGAGGTAGGACCGGAGCCACTGCAACATAGTGCCTCCGATTCCCAACTCTCTCAGGCATTCTAGAAGGATACCATGGTCAATGGTATCGAAGGCTGCTGAGAGATCCAAGAACACCAACGGGGTCACACTTCCCCTGTCAATACCCAGACAGAGATCATCAACTAAGGCGACCATAGCAGTCTCAACTCCATATCCTGCCCTAAAACCTGTTTGAAATGGATCTAGATAACCTGCTTCCTCCATGACTACTTGGAGTTGATTGATGACCGTTCTCTCTATTACCTTGCTCAAAAATGAAAGCTGGGAGACTGGCCTGTAATTATTTTTGTCCAGGGGATCTAGGGAAGTTTTTTTTCAGAAGCAGTTTAACCACTTCTGGCGCAGTGGTTAAATGCCTGTACTGCAGCCACTCACTCATAGACCACAAGGTTGCGAGTTCAATACCAGCCAGGGCTGAGGCTCGACTCAGGCCTGCATCCTTCCGAGGTCGCTAAAATGAGTACCCAGCTTGTTGGGGGGCAATCAGCTCACAGTTGTAAACCGCTTAGACATCCCATAGCGTGATATGAAGCGGTATATTAATAAGCTGCTTTTTTGCTTTTTTTTTTTTTTTGCAAACAAGATGGTAAACAGCCTTCCCTGAAGGATGCGTTGATTATATAACTTAAAAGCATCCTAGTTGTTTCTCCCCCCGGATGGCCAGTCATGAAGAGCAATGGTCATCTTTCTCATACTGTCAAGGAGCTTGTCCACGTCATCGGTACTCACCGACTCGAACTGATCCAGTTTAACAGTATATACAGAGTTGCTGGATGCCCCTCTTACTACTTCTGTAATAATGCTTATGTCTAAGTTGGTCTTATCTGAGAGATTTTATCTGAGAAGTGGTTGTTCAAAGTGTCATAGCAGGCTACTGTTGGTTGTAATAATGGGTTCTGGGTGGCAGGTACTATAGTTTGCAAGTAGGAGCATATAAGATGTGGAATGATAGAAAATAATAATATAAATCCCAAACTGTTTCATTAATTGGAGCATTTGTTTCCAGGCAAATAAAAAAATAGAAATTGAGAAACACATTTTTCTATTTCACCTGGAGACAATATTATGTTAGTAACCACTAGATAACCAAGACTGAGGCCTGACACATAGGGTTGTGAGCAGATTATCTTTTAGGGCAGCCTTTCCTAAACTTGTGCTTCTCAGACATGTTGAACTGCAGCTTCCATCATTCCAAGCGAGCATGGGCACCAGGTTTAGGAATATAGTATATGATATTCCAAATCACGTGTGATTTGCTTAACAGTGTAAGAATATACATTTATTTGTCTTTATTACTTCTGGCTGGTTGGATTTTTAAAGAAAAAAAATTAATAAGTAAGAGGACATTTGCAGACCCAATTCAGTCATAACAAGCATCTTTCCAGGTAAAACACATCTAACTTTAAACAAAGGCATCCCAGATAATTACATTTTAATTAGTTAAGTTTAAATGTGCTAATATTTGCATTTGGAGTCCTAACCTTCTTAATCCACTCTCTGGTCTTGAGTGGTCAGGAAACCATTTATCTTGATTTGACTCTTGTCCTGAGATAACTCACTGATGTGCTGGGTGTGGTTGGAGAAATGTGACCAGTCAGTTGTAACTAGTGAAAATCAGCCAGAATGTTGTCCAAATTATCAACATGTTCCTTCAAAGTTGCATTTGACAAGCTTTTCCTGCTCCTCCCCATGGAGAGAGGATGATTGGGAACACTAGCCATATGTCGTCTTATTGCTAATCTTTTTGTTTGCTCTAAGAAGAGAAAGGGTATTTGCTTTGTCAGGTGGTTGGACTGAAGCCACCTGGCTTCAGAGGTTGGTAGGGGGCTGAAATATAACTTATTTCAGTGGTTGACTACCTGAAGAATTATATGGGCAGCTATACCTTTTGGTCATTAATTTCGTGTAATATTTATAGCAGCCTGTGATAGTGATAGTGTAATCTGGATATATTTCAAGATCAAGCAGATGTTTGAAACACATTCTTCAGTTCTGTCATTCTTTTATGGCCTTCTTGTTTCCATCGTCCATAACTGAAGGCCAGAACAGAGAAATCTAACAAAAAATCTTCTTAAACATTCTGTTTGGTTTTGTCATATTTATCAAATGCCATAATTGTCAGGATGAGCTGACATAATCTGAATCTGACATCTCTTTTAGTTGAGCATCCATGTTTACTATGATGGAGTTTCTTTTCTCCAAAAGTTGCCTGGCTCGGAAATCAGCTACCTACTGAATATCAGATTGTAGATCCTGTAGGTCCAACACAAACAGGACAGAGAAAGGTCTTCCTTTTGATTAGGATTCAACAAAACCTGGAAGAGTTACTATTTTGGACTACAAATCCTAGTAGGCATGCTGGCTAAGGTACTCTGGGAGTTGTTTGACAAAGTGTCTGCCTCTATATAGCCTGTATCCAGGTAAAGGCAAAAGCTCCCTTGATCATTTGTGATAACATTGTTTAGCAGAACCTTTGGATGTAGTAGCAAATTGTGTTTGAGGAGAATTTGGTGACATGAGACAGTGGAGCACCAACACCACAGTGATCACTGCATCTGTTAGTAGATCTTATATCCTGGCTGCATGTCAGCGCATATTTGTGCTAGTTCAAGCACAGCCACAGTGTTATCTGTTTGTCTCCACAGAATGACAGATTAAATTGTGAAATTGAGATGCAGTCACTTAAAGACATGTATTTTCATGACACATTTTAAAACTTCCATTTGATTTTCAAAATCTGACAATTGAATATTACCATTTATTTCATATACAGTATTTATTTACCTTCAAGAACCAATAGGTGGTGCATTTGGATCTCTGGGAATGTCATGATTAATTTCACCCATTTGGAGAAGACTGTAAGAATATACTGTAAGAATTGTTCTTGTTCGCAGTATCTGTGGGTTATCTGCGCTTGCACAGTTCATCATTTGGAACCTTCTAGAGCTGTTATGTGCACACAGCATGGGCAGGGCTCCCATCAAAATGCTTGCATAATACCTCTAGACATTTATGAATGATGCACTGGGCAGACAGAGATAACTTTTTGTGTGATTTCACAGATGACCACTCGAAGAACCACTGTTACAGGTAAATAACTTGTCCATATCATTAGCATGGTAAAATATGTGTATTCTAATGAAATTGAAATCTTCAAAAGCATAATGGAAACTGTTTTATTCTTAATGAATAAGGTAGACCATGTAGCTTTCAAGATTTAATTCTTTGTTTATCACTAAGCGATAATGGTGATTGTAGACTAGATGGTATTCATAATAGACCTAGCTAAACATAATTAATTCCCCCTTGGCAAATACCATGTTCTATAGTTGAGCTAAGTGTATTCTGTTTATAGAGCCTCAGGGATTACACCTGAATTTCATTAGGGAAGTTTAAGTAATATAGAGATGAATCTGCTTTTCAGAATGGCTTCAAGACAAGGTGAGATGTGGTACATTTTTTCTTTCTCTCTGTGCTTTAATTTAGCAAAGCCACATTTTTCATTGTTTTTTCCCTTTGATGCTGTATTAATTTGCAGCTTGTAAACAGCCAAACCAAATAAAAGAATGTTGAATCCTCCGTCTTGCTAAGAAATTAAATGCATGAAAACTCTATTTTTTTAAAATACAAAGGCCTAATCAAGAAAAGTCATTATACACTTCTTACTAATTCTTCATGATCTTTATGAAGCCCTACAGACAGAAGTTGTGCATCTGGATAGGACCAGTTGTCCTGGAATGAAATGATGATGAGAGAGATTAGTAGAGCTCCCAAATTCATATTGAATGCAGAAGAATTGACCAAATCCATACTGCTTTGCATGAAATTATGCTGCTGCCCAGAAGTGCCTCTTTCAATTAAGAATGTATCAGCAAGACCTCTCATGCCACAAACTATTTATTTAACTTAAAAATTTTGTTTGTTAAATGGTGGACTAGCAGAATGGTGGACTAACAGAAGACTGGTTAGTATCAAGGACAAAGCTCACAGTGAAGAGGACCTAATTTCAAAGCAATTTGGGTCCAGTTTGGAATAAGGTGTCATTTTTAAATTGAGGGAATTCATATTTTTAAGTGCCCCAGTTTCTTCACTACTAAGAATCTCTGCTACCTGGCATATCTCTCAAGGAATGGTACCTTCTGTGCAACTACAGTTGCCACTCAAGACACTTCTGCTTTCTCTCCATTTGATGAAGATTTTCTACTAGGATTGTCTTAAAATTATACCTATTTTTATGATATCTGTTTAATCCTGAAAGATTTTCCTAGTCCTAATTCAGCCAGTAGTACATATACTTGCCTGAAACTCAGGATGTTCTTATGATTTGTATCTCATTACCATCAGGCAGACTTTCCAGTAGCTATTCCATCTGAAAGACATGTAAATGGACTTTCTCATCTTTCATGATGTCCCCATCCTCTGTATATATAAGAACAAAATTAAATTACTCCCAGATTTGAGGTTCCACTCATAGGTGGCGTCTGATTTCCATCTCATTCGGTGTTTTGTCTGAAAACTCATCCACAAGACGGATGTTTGGAGAGCTCAATGTCTTTTATCTAGATACGACAGCATCTTTCAGGAAGTAAAACAATCTTTGTTATGCTTATCTTGAGAGGTCACTACATGTAGTTTCAAACACTTTCTCAATGATTGGTATACAGTTACTCTTTGCTATGACCTGACAAGCAACCATAAGTATCTAACTAACTAACTAAAAGAACATTTAATTAGAAATATGGCCATCTCAACTGCCACTTAACAATGAGTTAACAGTGATCTCAGTCTCTGCTAGGTATATCTTGAAGAGTTGGGTGAGCCATTGGCAGAGCAGTTCTTAATAATCAGTTTTCCTATGACTTTCCCCCACATAACTAAGTGGGGTTTAGGAATGTTAACTTTTGGATTACAAATCCCAGAATCCCTTCACCAGCAGCTAGGAGCATAGGAAGATAAAATGCATAGAACGCTGCAGGAGCATATTCCACTCCAGCTGGGAACACAGAAAGCAGTAGCAACTCAGAGCAATGAGTCATCTACCTCAGTGTTGTTCACATGGTGGTCAGCAGCTTTCTGGGTTTTCAGGCATAGGTTTCTCCCAAGTAGATTTTTAATTTGAGACCTTTTAAATTTCAAACATAAACTTAACCATTGAGGTTTGCATTTTCCCATCAGCAGTCCACCTGTAACATGACAGGGATCAGCAGGAGGGAAGGCAGATTCATTATAGTAGCTGAAGTTCATTGAGTAGTCATTTGAACCCCTTGAGCTGCCTTCAGTACTGTAGGTGCCTTTCATTTTGTTAGATTTGTTTTTGACATATCTAAAAAGCTGAGCTAGAAGGCAGTTTCTAGAAAGAATCCCATCCCCTTCTGAATGGAGGGGAAGAAATTGACTCCGTACAGGAAAAGAAACCATGTGTGACTGCTGAGATTACTACCCAATGGGTATTTACAATTTAAGTAATGGGTATTTACAATGCAAGTAATTTACAAGGCAAGTAATCGTCCTCTCTTCGTCTACATCGAAGTTGACTTTTTTCCTGGGAAGATCTGTAGTGTTGTAAACTTTCCCTTTAGAATTTATTGAAACAGAGCATATGATTTCTGAGATCATGTGACAAGAAATACTGGAGCACAGTGTCAACAAAAACAACAACAATAATAATAGTCATGATGTCAACAACAACAACAACAACAACAACAACATTAGTAGAAACAGCAATAGCCTTCATCTGTCTGTAGGCTTTAAAAGAAGCATGTTCAAATAAGAATTGGAGTGAATCCATGAAATTACATAAGCCTTGTTATCCAGTTGTTGATCTCTCCATATAAGTGGAAGAGAATTATTTCTTTGCAATTAATAAAAGTGATTTGTTTAAATAAAGAATGGATATGTTTTGCCAAGCCTAGTCATAATGTTGAGTATAAGTAATGTAGACAAAAGAAACTATGCCCCAGTATCAGACTTCTGTTACAAATTAGGCACTCCCTACCTTCTGTCATTTCTTTTATATAATCGTCTGACAGAGAAATGTTTAGCACCTCTTAAACAATATTCATCAACCATCTGTTTTGAACAGGATTAAGTACTTAATAAAAAAGGGGGACAGACAGTTTTTATAACTAGTAAAACAGTGAAATTTGTATGCATCCCAACTGGAAATATTTAGAGGCATTTTGTGCAAGATAACTTGTAGTGGGGAATGATTTGTATTGCTGATTCCTTGATTGTTGGTATTTTGAACTGTAATACCATTACAAATTAACTGCAATTAATTAATTAATTAAAATGGTTGGTTTATTAAACATGCATTTTATATGCTGTTGCTTTCAAGACTTTGTAGTCCATAGGTTCTGAGGGAGGGAAGCAAAATAGGGAACAATACTGTTGTGAGGATGTAGACTTTTTTGTTTGGTGCAAAGAAGTCTCCAGGAAAAGTAAACTTTTACAATGTCTTTATCCTGAAAAGTTTGTTAATTACATTCATCTATATAGATTTTAGGCCTTTGTAGACTGCCAGAAATAGTGCAAATTGAATCCACTTTAACTGCCCTGATTCAGTGCTAGGGAATCATGGGAACTGTAGTTTATTGTGGCACCAGAGCTCTCAGACAGAGAAGGCTCAATGTCTCAGAAAAAAATACAGTTCCCATGATTCCCTAGCACTGAGCTAGGGCAGTTAAAGTGGACTCAATTTGCACTATTTCTAGCAGTCTGCAAAGGCCCTTTGTGGGGAATAGTCTCTTCAGTGAAGAGGCATAATCTAAAAAATAAAATAAAAAATAAATCAAAACTCATGCACACTTCATCAAAAATCACCAATGTGAACAATTTCTGGACTAAAATATATTGATAAGGATGTGGAAATTTATTAGAACTTAAATTCATCCAGTTTCCAATGCCATTCCAGATCAGTGAGCCAGCTCAATGTGCTAAATCAATATGACATCTTATTCATACATAGAAAGTTGACCCTTGGTGTGTGCTAGGGTTTCTCTGTTTCAGGTGTCATCAAGTGGGAGAACATTAATATAATCAAAATTACTACTGGTTAGTTGCAGTAGAATAAACTGGCAGCCACTGGTAGAATTTATCAGTTGCAGTTTTGCACACAAGAGCCAAAATGAACCAAAGCTAACAATCAAGGCAGATTAACTAAGGTATGCCTTGAAGAGCCAAGTCAATCAATTATCATTTTATATCTCTTATTGCACTGAATAGCTTGTTCCTGTATTTAGGCCAAAAGGAGTTCATTTTGGCAACTTTTTACTACGGGCTTCTCCAGGTGTTTTTCTTTGGCCAGCAACAAAGAAATAAAACTCAAATCAAAATATTGTTACAGAACCAACTTAATTGCTCCTTTCATCATCATCATCATAAAAAAATCTCTTTATTCCCTAGTGTTCTGGGTGGTTAATTTTTGAATGTCACCTGATAAGATCAGAATCTTTTTTCCAAGCAAGGATGAATAATGCTGTGTTCTTTACCAACCTTGTTACCAATATGTTGCTTTGATTCATATTATCTTCAAGTCATAGTGGTAAGGACACTGACAACTTCACCATGGTATTCTACTCATATCAAATGCCATCTTGTCCACAGAAATCAGACAGATCAACCTTGTATTTAAGGGTTATCTGGCAAACATAAGCAATAAAAAATAATTTTGCTTTGATTAATTGAACTATAGAAGATGTATAGTGGATACCTTTATTTCCCCTCTTTACCCAGTGTGTGGTGGAAAATTATGGAATATTTTCCAATGCTATAGTGATAGGGTTGTCTTAAGGTCGCCATAAACTGAAAATGATTTGAAGGCATGCAACAACAACATTTTTCCATGGAAAATTTTGCACACCATATATGGGCATGTGTGCATACATGTTTGTGTTTACATGTATTTATCCCTAATTGTCTGGTCTATTATATTGCAATAATCACTTTAGGGCTGCATCCACACTGCAAAAATAATCCAGTTTGACATCACTTTAACTGTCATGGCTCAATGTTATGAAATTCCAGGGATTGTAATTTTGTGAGACATTTAGCCTTCTCTGTCAGAGAGCTCTGGTGCCAAAACAAGCTACAGTTCCCAGAATTGCATATCATTGAGCCATGACAGTTAAAGTGGTGTCAAACTGGGTTATTACTGCAGTGTGGATGCAGCCTAGGTGGTCTAAATATAAGATACCGAGTTTTAATTATTCTTTGAAGGAGGCAAGCATTGCCAAATCCTAGTGCTTAGAGGAATAGGCTAACAAATGAATGCATACTAAGATTATTTCTAATTCACAAAAGCTCTAGCTTCTCAATCAATAACTGTGTCAAGACAAAATGTGATGCTTTTATGCATAGACACATATGCACTTTTCTTTACATTATTACATTATATGCACTTCTCTTTACATTATTACATTATTATATTCTGATAAAAGTCCCCGTCCTGTCCCCCAAGTTTAAAATAGCAGATATACTCTAGTAAAAGGTAACGGTAAAGCTTTCCCCTTTAACATGATTGTCAAGTCATGTCCAACTGTAGGAAGTGGTGCTGATCTCCGTTGCTAAGATGAGGGAACCAGCATTGTCAAAGACGACTCTGTAATCATATGGCCAGCATGGCTGCACAGAAAGCTGTTACCTTCCCACTGAAGTGGTACCTATTTATCTACTTGGACTTTTACATGCTTTTGAACTGCTAGGTTGGTGGAAGCTGGGACTAGTGACAAAAGCTCACTCCATCACATGGCACTTGGTTCTTGAACTAACTGCTGACCTTGCGATCATCAGAGTCCGTGTCTTAACCACTGGGCCACCACACCCTTATACTCTAGTAACATTGTTACTCAATACTCCCTATACTCTGTACTTTAGTACAATACTCTAGTAACATTGGATAAAGTTTGCTAAGAATAAACACAGGGAAGTTTATTTCAATTCTGATTCCATAATCTCAACACAAACAGATAATAAAGGAGGGAAGAAGTTCATGAACAAAATACCATAACTATGGAAATGAAAGCATTAAATCCTATTTGGATTACAGTAACATTATATACATAGGGCTGCTTTTGTAGAGTGTTCAGGAACTTTGGCTACTCCAGAGAACTGCAGTGAGAGTATTAGCAAGCTGGTTACAGGGAGCACACAACTAGAACCATAGAATCATAGAATCATAGAGTTGGAAGAGGCCACAAGGGCCATCCAGTCCAACCCCCTGCCATGCAGGAACTCCCAATCAAAGCATCCCCGACAGATGGCCATCCAGCCTCTGCTTAAAGACCTCCAAGGAAGGAGACTCCACTACTCTCCGAGGGAGTGCAACTACATCATTGCAATGGCTCCACTGACTGTCTGCCCATTTCAAGGCACAATTCAAAGTGTTGTTGATAATCTGTAAAGCTCTATAATCTCCTGTCTAGGTAATTTGGAGGACTGTATTCTCCTTTGTGAATTAACCTGTGTTGAGATCTTTAGGGCAGGCCCTTCTCTCTGTTCCACCATCCGTATGTACATTTGATGGGATCATGGGAATAGGGCCTTATCAGTGACTGCTCCAGGCTTTGAAACTCCCCTCCCAAAGAGGCTAGATTGACATTCTCTTTGCTAACTTCCTGCAGGTAGGAAAAATGATTTTATAGAAGCTCTTTGCAAATTGAGTTTTTAGGGGAAAGAGCCCTTGTATAATGTATAATAGTTTATTTGCTTTTTAACTTTTCTATGCTGTGAATCTGTTTATTTTAGCTATTATAAGCCACCTTAGTCCCAAACTAGGGGATGCATTGGCTTAGTGGTTGAGATGCCAATTTTGATGATTGGAAGATTGGAAGGTTGGCAGTTTGAGACCCGAGTGCTGCATGATGGAGTGAACTCTCATCACTAGTCCCAACTTTTGCCACCCTAGCAATTTGAAAGCATGCAAATGCAAGTAGATAAATAGTACCACTTTAGTGGGAAGGCCAACCATGTTCAGTGCAGTCATGTTGGCCACATGACCACCGCAGTCGTCTTCGGACAATGCTGACTTCGTCATAGTAATGGAGATGAGCACTGTCCCCTACAGTCAGTTACGAGACATTCATGTCAGGGGGCTAGGCTACCTTTACCTTTTAGTCCCAAACCTGGAAAAAGTAGGAATAATAATTATTATAATATCATCACCATTGTAATTGTCATTATCATCAATTTGGGATAATGTGTAGCAAATGATAACAGCAAATGACACCACAAAATTATATTGAATTCTCTGGGCATAAAATGAAAATTAATCCATAGTATAAAAATGAATCCACCATAAGTAAAAACAACAACCTCCTTTCCTAGTATTACATAAGAGAATTAAAAACAATATGTGGCACAAATCTTTTTCATATTTAAAGGCCAAAATAAATATAATGGACTAACATCTTCTGTTAATTCCTGCCTCCATATATACAGTTGTCTGGAATTTTTCCATACTTCTTTTTCTTTAAAAGCATACCATGTCTTGAAAATGTAAGAGTGTCTTTTAAGACAACAGTCATATATTACACTAAATATTAGATTAGATTAGATTATGGAGCATAATTGATTCTAAGGAAACAACAGAAGGAGTTGTGAATTATCCAATGGAGTATCTATCTCCTTGAGATTAGTCTGTATTGTTTTTAACTTTATGTGTTATATCAAAGCATAATCACCCATTATTGGTCCTGTTATTTACATATTTTGAGCCACTATAAATCTGAAAATGTCCACTGCTACAGTGAACCTCAGGTTGTCTGATGTGTGGGACTGTCAAATATCCCCCCCCCCCAATGTATCTGGAAAAATGGTCACTATACAAAGGGGTATCATAAAGATTTAATTATCACCTTTAAAAAATGTGACAGAAAGTTTGTTTTGATTTGTAGTTGTTAACTTATTTCTACGTAGTCATCATCCAGACTTACACATTTTTCTCAGCATTTCTTGACACTCCGAATGCCATTATTGTAGAAGTTTGCAGGTAGTGCCTTAAACCACTCTTCTACTTCATGAATGATGTCATCGTGTTGGGGATTCCATTCCACAGAACCTCACTCTGCTCCTTTGTAATGCCAGGTCGGT
>CM034703.1:30492899-30506062 GCA_020142125.1 Phrynosoma platyrhinos | reverse complement strand
CCCCCCCCCCATGACACTACTGCTCTCAAAGTCAATATTCAAGGGAAGTCTCTTGTAGAGACACCTTGAGTGACAAAGATAGTCCACTACCTGAGTCCATTACCATTCTGACAAGTATATTTTAGTTTAAGAGAATCGTTCAGAAAAAGTTTTAAGCATGGTCTGCTCATCTTTAAGGACAAGGCATTCCTAACATGAGACTGTAGCTTATTTTTTGTAGTTGCCAGCCATTGTACAAGGACTTAGTGCCTTTCTTAATGCTAACATTCAGCTGGTCAGTGTCAAGCTTTGAGGACCATATTACTAAAAACATAAACAATAACTTATTAAACAAATGAGAAACAGGAAGGTACCTTGAAAAGTCCTTGAACAAGTGAGTTAAAGATGTACTCATAGGGTGAGAGGTTAGTGAGAAGCTGGGCAATGGTTTGTGCTTGTGTTCACTGTGAAAGAATAAGGCAGATAATTATATCTACTTATATATCTAACTATATCTGAACTTTTCAAGAAAGGAGAATGAAAAAAAGGCAACTAGTGGTGATGAGAAGAAGTAGCGGGCTTTTTTGACAGATTAACAATTAACAGATCATTGGTTCCAAATGATATTGGTGTGGGAATACTTAAAGAATTAAAATATGAAATTTTTGGCAATGCAACAAGAATATGTAGCATTTCCCTAAGGACAACTTTGGTACCAGTGGACTAGCAAGTGACTGGATTAGCAAGTGCCTAATCAGGGACCGGCAACCTATGGCCCGGGGGCCGGTTAAGGCCCCGGGCCCCGGACTTACCGGCCCAGGCCGAAGGTTGCCGCCATTGCCACCGCCACGCGCCACCGCTGCCGCCGTGCGCTGCCGTCGGGGCGCGTTTTCGGCCACATTCGCTGCGATCACCATTTTGGAAGTCAAAATGGCGGTCACGATGCGTTTGCGCATGCACAGTACTCTTGCGCATGTGCAAGTGTGTCGTGGCTGCAATTTGGACTTCCAAAATGGGGGCTGCGTGCAGAGGAGGGTGCGTGCATGCACATGAGCGTGCACGCCGCCATCCCCCCCCCCCCCACAGCCCAGCTGAGACCTGGGCTACGGGAGACCGGCCCAGGTCTCAAAAAGGTTGCCTGTCCCTGGCCTAATGTAACTTCAGTTTTTAAAATGGAATGCAGAGATAAATTTTAGGGATAACTTGGTGGTAAGCTTTATAAGAGATTAAAATAAACTGCATATAGAAAGGCAAGTGTTATCAAAAGATTTTTTTTAAAACAACAACAACAACAACAACACAGCTTCTGTAAAGATAAGTCTTGTTCCACTGATCTTTTAGAACTCTCTGAGAGGATCAACAGCAATGCAGAGAGTGATCCAGTAGACACCATCTGCTTAAGCATTCAAAAAGCTTTGGATAAAGTTCCTTATCAGAGGTTCTTGAGTAAACATTTCCTTTAAGGATTAAATTTATCTAATTGTAAGTTGTAGGACTGATAAAGCATAGGCATAAATGGCTCCCTTTTACAATAGAAAGGTGTAGAAAATGGGTTAGCTCAAGTATATGTTTATGCACAGCCGGGAGTTGAATCGAATAGCTCTTGTGGTCTCTTCCAACTCTGATTCTATGATAAATTTAACTAGGTTTGTGGGTAACACTACATTATTCAAGATAGTGTAAAAAAAAAAAAAGATTAGAAAGAGCTCCCAAAGGATTTCTTCCATGGCAAATGAAAACTAAAGTTCAGTAGTAACTGTAAAATGATGCCCACTGAGCCAGAACCCCTAACTTGACAAATATACAGATGGAGTCTAAGCTGGCAGTAACTGAACAGGAAAATTATCAAGAAAGTGATTGCATATATGTCAGATGTAAAAGGTAAACTGCTTTTTAGAAGTCATTAAGAAAGGGTTCAAAAATAAAACTGCAAACACTGCACATATTTATGTTGTAGTGCTTCTAGGATAGTGTGTATGCTAGAAATATCTCAGAAAGGATATTGCAGAGCTTGAATATTGATATTCTCAAGTTGAGCACAAGCAAGAGTCCCAGTTAGGTAGTGCAATATTGTGAAATTAAATTTAAGAGCAAAAATCCTTGAGAAATGAATAATGGCATTTGTACTCATGGTGGAAGGACTTAACACAAGAGGCTTAAGCCTTCTAACCTGTCAAGAAAATATATATCTAGGTAGGTGTTCAAGGCTCCATTAGAAGACAACCCATGTGATAAAGAGCCAAGATTTTCAAATGCTTTTTTTTGGGGGGGGGAGGGGGGAACAAGTTTAAAACACAAAACACTGAGCACTGTAAAACTATATAACCTAGACTTTATAGTCCATGTAAAGTTTTACTGTATTTACCACTGGTTACTTGTTTTGGGATAACATGACTGAAACAGTAAAGAAATGTACAACTGACTCTGTTTTCTGTTTCATAATAATAAGAATTTGGGCTTCTACAGTGGTATTTTGGATACAATCCAAGGTCATTGGATTGAAATCTGCTTGGATGTTAAGACTTTCTTGTCCCTATGCATTTGCTTCCACTCTTCAGCCCATTAAAACTGCTTGGGAATGCCTACCTGTCCCTGTAAGCATATTTTAGGCATTGTGTGTGCATATTTATAGGGAAAAGAAAGAATAATCTCCTCCGTCTTCTGATGGTTACCCCCTTTTAATAGATCATCATCATTTAATATTAAAAATTAATATCCAAATAATCTTAGTAAATATTTAATTAATAACTAACTGTTTTAGTGTTAATTGTTTTAATGTTTTCTGCTGTATTTGAAGAGGAGGAGGGGAGCTAAAAAAACCCCACAGTATCACTTTCCAGATAGTGTTGTTAATTTCTTGGCACTTGTTCTTTCTTTCTTTCTTTCTTTCTTTCTTTCTTTCTTTCTTTCTTATCCCACAGGATAATCCACAGCTCTACAAAAACATGAGTCAAACGCATTATAAATTTCTCTAAGTGAATCAACATCTTTTCCAGCTGTTTGGACAGTGTGTCTAAAACCTAACCAGATATATCATCTCAGTATTGTTTGGTGCTCTTATCCTTTGGTTTGCTCAGTATTCTTGATGGACTAGGCCAATAATTTATGTCTTTTAAACTTTCTTTGCAATTCTTAGCTCTTATCATAAATGTAACATGATCTATTTGCAAAAAGATTGCACCCTGTTCAACTATTTGCATCCATTAAGTGCAAAAACCAATGTCAACAAAACTCTTTTAAACTCCCCACAAGCCAAACTTGAATGTTATTTATGGAATAAGACATCTCTGAAAGATTATTGCAAATAGATTTAAACTTGTTTTGATCAATTTCAGATAGCTGTACCAAACAATGTAACAGATCCTTATAAAAATCTCTCAGAGTTTCTATTTTAAATCTAATCTTGGCAAACAAGGGGGTTATAATTTATGAAAAAGAATGTGTTTGCAATATGTCCAATTAATACTTTCTTATGTTTTATCTGGCATGTTTATGTACACCTAGTTGAAACAGCTCTAAGCACTGGCAAGCAGCATAGCATGCAGTATGAAGGTTGGAACTGGGCCTCCAAAGCTTTCAGTTTGATTTGGTAAAAATAAAGCTTGTCTCCCTAGCTTAGCTCCCCAGAAACATTTTATATCACTTTTATTATGCCTTATTTGACTTTGGAGAAACAAGCCTCTGTCTCCAACCTATTTGGAAGTGGTCATCTGTTATATCTTGATAGGCAAAATTAAACACAGCATTACCTTTTGAGAGATAATAGAGGAAGTTTCAGTTTTGTCCATTAGGGAGATAAGTTTTGGACTTAATTAATGTCCCAGCTCTGTCAATACTATCTATCTGTTTGTCTGTCTGTCTATCTGTCTATCACAAATAGACAGCACTGGGTGATAATAAATCTCTAGTCCACACTGTGAATTATGCTGGTTATGATGCCTTTTGAAATCATGCATCTGATGAAATGGGCTGCTATCCTCAAGAACTTGTGCCAAATAAAACTTGTTTTGTCTTTAAGCTATTACAAGACTCTTTATTGTTTCATATATTAAGTAGCAGTGAACTAAAATTTGGCTTCAAACATGAACTCAACAAGGGATTATAGCCAATACTTGCTTTTTAAGAAGCATATGATACATAGTTGCTGAAATTCTTTGCATTGACACATCTTTTAAGGCACTGAAATCCTGAGTGCTTTGTCTACTGGGTGGTATAGAAATGCAAATAATAAATAACAATTAAATAATTTTGAATGCATTCCTAAAAACTTTATATAGTGATGGAGCCCCAGGTCTCTAACATTTAGAGAGTTATTTAAAGTTCATCACTGTTAAGGAGTTTTTGGATACTTATTCCACAGTGGTGCATATTCTCTTCTTTGCCTTTCTCAGATCTTCCTCTGTATTTCTACAGAATGAACTCTAATTCTATAGTGTATCCAGTTCACATGAGCCCAAAAATCAAAAGAAAACCATGCATGCCAGGATAAGATTTCTGCAGAATTTTTAGAATGAAAGAGTAATGGATCCAACTCTTGAGTCAAGCATCCTGTGGAGGACTTACAAATATGTAAGCTGAACCTGTGCATTTGTAACTGTTTTGTATCCATATTACAATTTTGGCACTATTGCCACAATCACAAATGCCACCCCTCCCCCCGGATCTACCTTAAGGCAGCAGCCTCAGCATTGGAAATCTGTTCTGTTGGCAATCAAGGCACAGTAGGCTAACATTTTCAGCCCCTTTCTTCCAGTGATCTGCAGTGGGACAATCAAAAGCATGACCCTGGTTGCAGCTCCTCATCCCATTGCACATTTCTTGGAGGGGGTGGAAACATCCTGCTGTACTCTGATCACCAGCAGAATAGACCCGTGTTGCTCAGTGTAGCTGCTGGCTGTTAAAGTAGGTTTGGAGAGTCCAATCTGGAGATAGTATACAGTTATGGATTTATAACTACATCTGTGATATAGGATCTCATCCTACATTTATACAAATAGAATCTTAGAGATCAAAGAGGCCACAAGGGCCACTTAGTCCAGCCAACCTCCTGTCATGCCGAAATAAACAACTAAAAGTGTCTGCTTATCAAATTCTAAAAGCATCCAGAGAAGGAGGAAGTCTGCAATGCACTGAGGAGGTCTATACCTCTGTTGAACATCTCTTACAGTCAGGACCTTCTTCCTAGTGTCTAGGTGGAATCTCTTTTCTTGTAGCTTGAATCCATTGCTCCACATCCTAGTCTCTGGAGCAGCAGAAAACAAGATCATCCCATTGCTCTCATGACATCCCTTCAGATATTTAAAAGTGACTGTCATATCACCTCACAATCTTCTCTTCTTCATGTTAAATTTAACCACTTACTTAGGTTATTCCTCGGAAGGTTTTGGTTTTGAGCTCTGCTGATCCTCATGGGAATCAGTCCAGCAAGATTCATTTAAAAACTTGCAGGCTTTCTCTTATTGCCTTTCCCAGCAGACCAGAGAAGCCCAATGGTGCTTGAACCATTCACCTATCCCCTATTTTTCTTGCATGTTCCAGGAGGATAGAGACTCACTCAGTTCATACTGTACTCTCAGAAGAGGTAACTGCCAACGCAAAGGTAACATCACTGAAGGGATCATTTTCTCCCTCTCTTCTTTTCTGGTATGGTAGCTTTTTCTGCTCACATCTGTTCCACCTGGAACTCTCATTAAAGAATTCATAAGAACTATGTAGCAGATGAATTGGTGAGGTGAAAGAAATATTAAGCTATCATAGAACGTTAGGGTCCCTGCCATTTCAAGAAGCTTTTGTTGACAGGAACTTGGAGCTGGTTTTGTTATGACCTATTCGGCCACTGCTTTTCTACAGGAATGTGTCATATTCCTTCTTCACTATATTGTGCCACTCTGAAGCTATTTTGTTTGTTCCTTATTTTTTAATCCACTCTTATCTTAGTTTTTGGATGTACAAATTAATCTCAGGTGTTAGGTGTCCTGTTGCCATTGAAAGTCTTATGTTAGTATCTACATATACATGCATCCTGGTCTACTTCTTTCTACCTGTGAACTGTTTGTAAACCTTTCTTGCCAGGATACCAAGATGAGACTGTGGAATCAACAGTTTTCCTAGAGAAACATAATTCTTCTGGGGTTACATGATCTGAGTAGCTCAACCATATAACATAAGCTGTCTTATTTGGCCTCAGCTTCAGCTTCCAAATATCATGGCACATAGAATGTATTCTAGTGGTCAAGCCTGGAAGCTAGCATAGCAGCATTCAGTTATGAATTACTGTTTCATAGGTCATCTATAAGCTTTTGTTGGTATTAATTGTCAGCTTCTACTTGTGGCAACCCTAGGAATGAAAGGCCTCTTAAGACACCATGGCATAATCCACCCTACTCAGATCCTGCAAACTCAGGGCTATGGCTTACTTGAGTTAATCCACTTATTATGTAGTCTTCCTCTTTTCCTACTGCTTTCCATTTTAGCCATATTATAGTCTTTTCTAAAGAGTTACATCATATTGTGATATGTCCAAAGTATGATAGCCTCATTCTAGTCATTTTGGTGTCTAGGAACATTCAGGCTTGATTTGCTCTAGGATCATTTATTGGTCATTTTGTTAGTCTGTGTTATCCTTAGAACTCTCCTCAAGCACTACACTACATTTTAAGGGAGTTGATTCTCTTCCTGTCAGTTTTCTTTACAGTAGAGTTTTCACAATCATACATAGTATAGCATGGACAATCTTGATTTTGGTATTCAGTGATATACACTTGCCCCTCTGTTTTTGTGGACTTGAAGTCTGTGGTCTTGATTCTTCACAGAGGGGTGAGCTCCATAGGATAAAATGGCGTGCGTGCACAGGAGCGCGCAGTCATTCAAGCCAATAGGGCTTGATTACTAGCAAATTTCCATTTTTGCAAGGGGTTCCGGAATGGATTCCCCACAGAAACAGAGGGGCACGTGTATCTTCATGTTTGAGGATCTTATCATATTCCTTCATAGCTACTGTTCCAAGTCCTAGTCTTGTTCTTATTTCTTGACTACAGTCTCCATTCTGATTTATGACTGAGCAAAGGAATAGAAAGTCTTCCTCATCTACTTTAAAGTTGCATACAGCCAAATAGAGTTGCCTCATCGTACCCTCTGCCCTACCAATATCATGTTTGCAACCCTCTTCCTTTTTCCTCTTTATTTTCCTCTTTATTTCCTATAAAAATAAAAAAATATTAATATTAAATATTCTAAATAACAATTATTATTTATTATATTAATAATTAATTTCTTTGCAAACTACTAATCAGAACTGATATTCCAGTAACTTATGTATAAAATATAAATGATTATGTTGTTATTGTAGGTTCTGTTGCTTTTGAAAGCTCAATATTACAGCATTGGATTTAGAGCTCCAGTGCCACATAGTGTTTAACAATTCACAATCTCTAATGCTGGGATTTCCAAACAGGTCACCTTTATCCCTTACAAGAAGGGGGGGAAAACTAAAAATCTGTTCATTTTAGGGCATAAATAAGAATGGTTTGCAGCTGCCTTGCCCCTCCTGCATAGGGAATTTCCTCTTTAATGTAGGAAATATTTCCCCCCTTCTTCTTCCATACAGGTGTTCAAATCTTTGCCTGAAGATCTGGCTCCCTTGCTTAGTACATTATGTATTATTACCACTACAGATTTGCCAGCTTGACTTGTTTGAGGTTGCTGAGACATTAACTTTTTATTTTACTAACTTCTTACGATGTTCAAGCTATGACTTTACAATGTACCCTCTTTCAATCTCTTCCAACTGCCTTCCTAATACCTTTTTTTCTTTTTTCCTTTCCCAACATGTGGGAAAGGCAGAGAAATATTCATTACTGTAGAAAACTGATTGTATCGCTTAATAAAAACTACTGCTAAGTTCAGGGTCCAGCTTTAATATTTTCATAGTATATGGTTTTTTTTACCGGTGAACTTTTTAAAGATAATTCTAGCCTCTCTTGCTACGCCATCCTTCATAGGAAGGAATTACTATCTCCCTCCCTAGAAATGCATTATTTTCCCATTCCCCACCTTCCATATACAGACTGAGAAAGGCAGTGGGAGGGAAAATCCTGACTTCCTTTCGGTGAATCCCCTTCAGATGAACAAAGGTGTGGGTATATTGTCCCATGACTTATATAATTATTATCCTGACAGTTAGAATTGTACCATTCCCCCTGAGGAGTTGTCCTTGCTTAACATAGACATGTTAGCCAGTCGGTAGGGTGAGCTGTTCTCTCATGTTCCATCATGTAAGGAATTTCATACAGTAAGGTCCAAAACACACTGCAGAAATACTCCAATTTGGGACCGCTTTAACAACCGTGGCTCAATGTTAGGGAATCCTGGGAACTGTAGCTTTGTGAGACATCTAGCCTTCTCTGTCAGAAAGCTTTGGTGCCACAAAAAACTACAATTCCCAGGATTTCCTAGCACTGAGCCAGGGCAGTTAAAACGGTGTCAAACCATATGGGTTGCGGCAACCAGCAAAGGGCCAGTTCAAGCTTCAGACTCTCATAAGGAGGACAAATGGATCATTGCTATTTATTTCCCTTCCTGACAGTATCATAAAGTTGGAAAAGATATAAAGGCCCATCTGGTCCAACCCCTTGCCAGTGCAAGAATCCACAAGTAAAGCATCCTTGAGAGGTGGCGGTCCAAGCTCTGTTTTAAAAGCTCTAGGGTAGTCCACCACCTTTGAATTATGTTTATTCCACTTCCCAGCTAACTCTTATCATGAGGAACTTCTTTCTGTTGTTCAGTTAGAATTTCTTCTCTTGTTTCTGTTGGTTTGCTTCCTGTCCTCTGGAGCAACAGAAAACAAAGTCAGTTCTTTTCACATTACAACCCCTAAGATATTTAAAGATGGTGATCATATCACTTTTCAATCTTCTCTTCATGAAGCTAAACATGCCTAGCTCTCTTGATACTTCCTCATAGGGCTTGGTTCCAAGACATTTTATCATGGTCACCCTCTGCACATGTTGTAGCTTTTCAATATCCTTCTTAAACTATGGTGCCCAGAACTGGACACGTAACTGGTTTCTCTTCAGCTCAAATAAATATTTTGCTTTTTACTATGGATTTCCATTGGAGAAACATTTATGAGTTTTTAGTATGTTGTGGCAGCACTTTTTTAATTGAAGGATTGTAGTGTTTTCATTATGTTTTAAATATCTTTTTAATGCTGCTTTTAATTTGTTTTTAACAGGCGTTTTTAAAATAGAAATTTAGTTTAATTGTGTTTTAACTTTTGTACTAAAAACCTTACTACACAAGAAAAGAAAAGTGAAACCGATTGGCCCCTTTCAGCAAAAGAAATGTTTTGAGACCATCTTCCCTTGAGAAGAGAACAGAAGTGCTATGAAGGCATGCAGAGCAGCACTACTCTTCCAATCAATGTCATCTTTTTTTTTCTTGTGCAATAAAGTCCTCAGAGTTTTTAAAATTGTATTGTGCTTTTAAAATGTTTTATGTCACATTGGATCCTGTGCTGGGAGAAAAGTAGGATATAAAATAAATAAATAAATAAGCTTAAGGTAAGATCTTATCAAATGATAGTAGAATGTCCCTGTCTTCTCTTGTTGTGGACAATAGAGTTAAGATTCATGCAGCCTACAATTAAATATTTTTAATTTATTATTTTATTTATTATTATTTTGCTGGGGATAAATCTTGCCCTGAGTCTTATCCATCTTATCCTCTGAATAAATCTTGCCAAAAAAAAAAAACTCTGTGATAGGATTGAAGGCATATAACAACAATTTATTACTGGAATTAATGCATATTCTTTAGAAGATTTATGCAAACAGCCAAAAAGTTTGAGCTGGGAGTCAAAAATTCTCCAGTTCTGATCATATCTCTAACATGGACTCATTGATGGCCTAAGGCTAGCCACTGTCTCTCAACCCCAGGCTGTCTCTCCCCCATCCTCAACCATCCTTTTGCAAAATGGGGATTCCAATACTGATGTGCCTTCCAACTTGTTTGTAAGCGTTGCTGAGATAATGCACTTGAAGTGCTTTAAAAAAGCACTCTATAAATGCTAAATATTTTACTAAGTTGTTTCCGTTACCACTAATATAGAAGTGTTTTGAAATATAAATCAATGCATTCTGAATAGAGCTGCATTTTAAAAAGTTTCCCTGTTTTGTGCCGTGCCTTAACGGCCGTCAACTCCCTTGCCTCTCCTTAGTGCTTAACGTCTTGTATTAATTTTTAAATTCCTTGGATCAGTCTGTTGTGCATATACTGCACACGCACACAAAGATCAGTTGAAGTCAGCACTTTTTTATTTCCTTTTTAGCATACTGTACGAGTATAAATGGACTGGTAAAATTTGTGGAAATAAATGCTAATAAAGTGAAAATAATAATAAGAGGAAGTTGATACTGGCTGTTCAGGCCAAAGTCCTTCTAGCAAAACATATGCAAAAATCCATAAAAGTATATTTTGAAAATGACAGTGTACAATCCTGCACAGGAATATAAAGGAAAGGAAAGGAGCCAGGTTTAGAAGGAGCCATGTTGGTATATCTCTGCAAATTGGCCTTTTCTAATGAATTCAAGGCATTGCTTATACTTTGACAGTGGGATTCTGTTCTGGCTCATGACTATTGAAAATGTTTTACTCATTTGTACTATCATTTTCTGTCATCATTGGAAGCTTCATTTAAGAATGAGGTTTCACAGCTGTAAAAGATAACATTTATTTTGCTCACTTCGGCTGGAGTTGTTTACAGTTCATGTGGCTATTTTAACTAATTGAGAAAGCTTGAATTGTCATCTAAAATGGGATAATTCAAATTTGGTAGGTCATATTTATATAATGTATTTTATTGTACCTAACACTTGTATAGCAAGCTTGATTTTTTTTTAAGTAATGTGCAATAGTGCAGTCTAAGACTTACCTACAAGAGCTGATCCTGTTGGATTAAATAGAACTTTCCCTATATGTGTTTGCATATGCACATTTACTTGGAAGTAAGCTTCACCTGAGAGCCAGGAAAGTTGCCAAGAAAACCCCATGATAGGTTTGCTTTAGGGTCGCCATAAGTCAGAAATGACTTGAAGGCACAAACAACAACAACAAAATCTCACTGAACACTGAACATTGGCCTCCTTCTGAGTAGATATGCTTTAGGTTGTTCTGCACACTGTAGGAAATACAGCAGAACAACCTTAACATATGTTATGCTATTGTTGTGTGCTTTCAAGTCATTTCTGACTTACGGCGATGATATCAAGGGTTTTCTTGGCAAGATTAGTTCAGAACAGGTTTGCCATTGCCTTCCCCTGAGACCAAGAGTATGTGACTTGCCCAAGGTCACCCAGTGGGTTTTATGGCTGAGCAGGGAATCCAACCCTGGTCTCCAGAGTTGTAATCCAACACTTAAACCATTATGCCACACTGGCTCTCTTAGCCATAACTAAAATGCATCTGACAAAATGGACTGCAGTCCACAAAAGCTTAGGCCAACTAAAATGTGGTACTCTTTGCAAGAATTTCCTCTAGTATAGGTTCCCCCCCCCTTTAAGATAGACTAAAACGGTCTCAGACTTTATCAGACTTTCTTCCCTCCCCCCAACCTGTAAGTACGTCACTGCACCTGAGAAAGATCGGAAGCACAGATTATGAAAACTATATAAATAATGATCACATTCCAAGTCCTGTTGTATTACAGACTTGTACATAAAAGCATTTTATTTTCAGCACATGGGAAACAATATAATCACGTTTCCCCCAAATGCTTTAAAAATGTAGGCCTGTAAAAAAGAAATATTTTTTAACAAGATGTTCATTTTGTAAAATGAATTTTTGAAGTCAGTTTTTTTTTGTGGAAAAAAAATTAAAAATAAAATAAAAGTAACTGTAAGGTGTGATTATGTTAAGCCTAAAGCGCACAGGCTTGTTTATGGTTGTTAATCAACTTGGCAGATAGATAAAATGTTCTGTTTCTACTCTTGGCAATAAATTGTTTAAATTAACTTGTTACTACTTATATTCTTTATGAGCAGGTATCTAAGTGACAAGCAGACATTGCTCCAGGGTAAGAGTGGGAGGATGGAAAATAATTCCTTTCTTCAGCATGTAGAGAGAGGAATCCAAAAGAGATTTAAGATTCTAGCATGTGCCAGGAGCAATTTTCTGATTACTTCAAATAGAGGTCAGTTAAGAAATGGAGATTGCTTATTGAGGTTAGTGTTTTATGTGATCTGTGATATTATTAGTTTAAAATGCTTTAGTGAGATTGCACATGGTCCTCTGGGTTCAGGTTGTGCTAGTTAGTGTGCTAGTACAATAAAGGTGTTTAGGTGTGGTTTGTTCACATCCTCTTCACCATAAAGAGATTTTCCATGTAATAAAGGGTGACTTTCTGTTTTTGTTTTGTCTCATGTGGAGGTGGAGATTGAGAGGTGGAGAACAGCTGCTTGCTCTTAAGGGCACATCAATAAGGGAGGCTGTTCCTATGGGCTGGAATGAAGCTTAGGCTTCCTTGATCCCCGTGGTTACATAAACTTGGACTAGTTACAAGAAAAGATTTGTCTTCATTGCAGACAAGATTTACCTATGGTGTAGATGTCTGATTCTCAGTAGACCACCCATGAATCATACTAAGTCAAGTGGCCTTAGAGGCTTTTCCTCCCCTCATTATTTTATACATCCTTGCTCTTTGGGAAAGAAAAGAAAGAAAGAAAGAAAGAAAGAAAGAAAGCTACCATGCCCCTGCTCCCATTTTTCTGTAGATACCCAGTATATGCTAGCACTACATCTTTGCTACTTCTTTAAAACACTGACGTATGCAACTGAGGAGTCGACACTGAGGAGTCGTCACTGTATGTTCTGCTCTTTGTTGTAGGAGATAAGATCAGTGGTGAGCTGCTGAAGAGGTTTCTTTGCAGCAAACCCTAAGGCTCTGGAGTGAGCTTCCCGAATCACTCAAGGCTCTGTAAAGTCCACTTGTTTAAGCAAGTCTTGTGATGGGGAATAAAATATATTCCTGATGCCTTTTTGCATTGATATCCTGTGTTTTGAAATGGTTGTATGGCAGACTTTGACTGATGGAATTTTAATTGTTTAATTAAGAACAACAGTATTCACATTTCAGCTGCATGGTAAGCTGCTTCTAGCAGTGCCAAACCAAAAGAATCATAGAATCATAG
>CM034703.1:30427396-30484455 GCA_020142125.1 Phrynosoma platyrhinos | reverse complement strand
TTCATTTTCTTTATGTTCAACAGTAAGCCTGTCTTTGCACTTTCTTCTTCCTTAGTAGGTGTTCCAGGTCTGGGTGGGTTTCTGCTAGTATTATGGTGTTGTCAGCATATCTCAGATTGTTGATATTTCTTTCTCCTATTTTCACTCCTCCTTCTTCCATGTCCAAGTCTGCTTTCCTTACAATATGTTCCATGTACAATATGTTCTGCATACAACTGTAGCCTAGACAATATCAGTTTCCTGCCTCCCAACTAACGTTCACCCCCTACTATTCCTATTGCTACTACTTTTTAGATTTAGATTTTTAGATACATTTGGTTGAGACATTGATTTTATATTCAAGACCAACAGATGTAGGAATGTGTCACACATCCAGTAGAAGGGATGGGCAGTAATGTCATATGGTCTGTCGAAGGAGCAATGAAGAGCAAGAGCAAGTCCATTGACTCCCAAAGTTCAGAAATTCCAGGCTTCAGTGGTAACATCAGAAAACCTTTATATTAATTCATAGTTCCTGCTGACTTATTTCTTTCCAGTGCTCTGAGTGCAGTTCTCTCTCCACTTTTTAAAATTGGAGGTCCGAGTTCATATGGTTCTTCTGTAATGGATTTGTCATCCTATTTTCTCAAAAATGGTCTCACTATTCTTGACTTATAATTCTTCTAAAAATCAATTAAACCTAGTGTTCTGGCTGTGGGATTTTCAGGAAATTTCCAGTCCTCCAGAACTTGTTTTGGAGGTTGAGAAACTGCACTTGGATGTTTGGGTTTCTAGTTTTGAAACTTACTGGGTTTTCCCAGTGTACTGTTTCAAACTGATTTATTTAAAAAAAAAATTATGAGGTTGAAGCAGGGAGGGGGAAAGCCGCACACACTGCCCTGAGCCCACTGGAGAAAAGGTAGGGTGTAAATGTAAGTAATAAACAGTAAGTCTTAGAATTAATGAATCATAAAGTTGAATGGGATTGCATGGGCCATCTAGTGTGTTCAGGAATACACAACTAAAGTACTTCCTGTGAAAGAGAATCTCAATTTGTTGACTGATCCATAATTATCATAGACAGAGGATGTCACCAGAAATTGGTCATATCAAGTTGCTGATAAGACTGTGATCACCTGGCTGTATCAGAGGTCTTTGGGAGCTTCAGACATTGCAGAATCTTCTGTCATCTTGTGTCTTGTAATTCTATCCATTTCACCTCCATTTCACCTTCTAACAACTTAATTTAGTTGCATCCGTCTACCAACATATATTAAAATGACTTTGTTCTGTCCTTCAGCAAGGGTTCACCAGCTGTAATACTAAAATAGACAAGATAACAATATTGGCTACTTTACTTTAAAAAATGTAGGTGCAAGGTTTATTCAGATTTTGCTTTGCTTTCATGTCAACTGCATGAACAATAACTCTTAAGATAGTTCTATGAAAACACAGACTTTGGTGAGTGACTGTTATTCAAAAACTATTCAGTTTTTGGATGAGACGTATGCTAATTTAGAAACATCTTACTTATGGTTGTACAGTGACAGTAGAAAAATAATAATGTTTTAACATAAATATCTCTTTAGCATGCATGGTGTTAATATTTGAAATTCATTGAATCGTGGTACTTTTAGTCAGAAACTGGTAGATCTTAATTATATATCGCTGTTCTGTTCATTTATGTGTACTTGTGTTTCATCCCAGCCGTTCTTCCAGGAATGACTTGGCAGCCTCCTAGCTACTATGTTAGTGAAGTTAACTGTCACAGCAAAATGATAATATTATGAAGCTAATACTTCCCGGATGTAATGGAGACTCTGCAGCCTCCAATAGAATCAAATGTTACAGACAGTCTGGGTTTTTAGGGTGCATTAATTTCGCCTAGTTGCTTGTCTGCCTTGCATCGACACAAGCTACAGATAGGATGGTAGATGATCTGTGTAAAATAAACCTTCCATTATTCATCTTGGCTTAGATGAATTGAAAGAGATCTTTCAATGTCTTTGAAATGAGTCTGATATAGCAGTCACATTTTTTCCTCAATTGAATTCAGCAAATGCATCACT
The DNA here is from genome assembly GCA_020142125.1 of Phrynosoma platyrhinos. Classification (NCBI taxonomy): domain Eukaryota; kingdom Metazoa; phylum Chordata; class Lepidosauria; order Squamata; family Phrynosomatidae; genus Phrynosoma; species Phrynosoma platyrhinos. The sequence goes on along the minus strand of CM034703.1, from coordinate 30,482,407 downwards.
TAAGTTTTAGTTGTAATAACTGCTGGAATATATATATATATATAAATTGCTTCCTGCCCCTTCTGCCTCAAAATTCATTTTTGTACTGTTTATCTTTTACAGTTGTCAACAATCGTTTACATTTATTTAGCTTCTTTCTTTCTTTCTTTCTTTCTTTGTGTTTGACATTTGGAATGTTTGATGTGGTGAATATTCTGACCTTTGAGATTAATTTTCATGATAGAAAATCTGGATAGCCCACTCATTAAGAATTGTAAAATACAGTTATATATTGCTGTAGTGGTTTGAATGTTGGATTGCAACTCTGGGGACCAGGGTTTGATTCTCCACTCAGCCATGAAACCTCCTAGTTGACCTTGGGCAAGTCACATGCTCTCAGCCTCAGGAAGGCAATGACAAACCTCCCCTGAACAAATCTTGCTAATGATAGGTTTGCCTTAGGGTCACCATAAGTTGAAAACTACCTGAAGGCACAGAACAGCAACAGCAATGTCAGAAAACATACACACATACTATACTTACATCATGTTCTTGGTGTGTGACCTTAAGTCTGTTTAGGGAGACTCATGCCTTTTGTTCTCTTGAGAAAGTTTTTCTTCCCTGTGCAGACACCAAAGAAAATAGTGAGGGGAGAGGCTTGGGATGATCTCCCTGTTTATTTGTTGTTTGTAACCAGTTTGGGAGTCTCTGAATAGGGCTAATCAGATGGATCAGTCTGTAGTGTTTGATTTGTAGTAACTGATTGATGCAGAGCACTACTTTATGCTGCCATTATGATGGAGTGAACATTCAAATGTGTGAACCAGCCCTCAATAGCTTGGGTATTTTTAACTATTTCTAGGGCTAGTGTTTGGTCTTTCCATTCAGTAAGTTTTATGGAGGCCGGTTTTAGATAGTCTTAGTGCCCCTAACCAAAGGATCTGCCGCAAGAATGAAGGTCTGATCTCATGCTTGATAGTGTAAAAATTTGCAAAGGACAGGGTCATGTTTTTAGATGGAGCCTAAAGCTACATGGAAATGAACTTGCTAAAAGAGTACATTTTCACAGACAGAAAAAATATGGGAGCCCTGGAGTTCTGGAAATATTAATTACTGCTATAATCTGACTCCCACTTTGTGCTGGAAGCAGGCTCCTACAGAAATTTGCTTTTTTGAAATTTACCATGCTTTGATTCCCCAAAGAGTTGCACAGTGCACTTAACAAGGAAGCTTTAAATACAAAAACACAGTATAATTGGTCAAACAAATCGATTATGATGGAAGCTTTCCTAGGGAGAGAATTCCAAGGCTAGGGCATCACAACTAAAATTCACAAGCAAAATTTTAACAAGAGCAGTGCAAGGCTACTTTGTTTTATGAATTAAAAACTCCATGCCATATAGACTCATGAGAGTCAGCATAGCATAGTGCTTTGAGTGTTGGACTTAGACTCTAGAGACCAAGGTTTTTTTCCCCAGCTCAGCCATGAAACCCATTGGTTGTCCTTGGGTAAGTCACATAGTCTGTGGAATGGGCTTTTAATTATGTGCAGTACAGTTTTACAGCACATCATTAAGTTAATTAATTTTTATGTTTTTGATATTTAATAGTTTATATATTGTTTATTTGTATACACACACACACACATTCTGGATTGTATTTAAAATATGTTGTTAGCCACCTTGAGCCCCATTATTGGAAAAATAAAATCAGTGAATAAAATACATAAATCTACCTTTGGCTTTCCAGGTGTTTTTGCACTACAGCTCCCACAATACCTTGGTATTGATTATACTTGTGAGGCTGATGTGAGCTGTAGGCCATAATGTTTAGAAAGCCAAGGATTTCTCACCTCTGTTGTACAAAGTCAATGTAAGAACTTGTGACAAAGAGAAGCTTATGCTAGTTAAAAAGAAACAGAGCTTTGCAGTCCATGAACACAATCAAAACATATTCAGTGATACCTTTATTGGACCACTAAAATATCATCTAGAGAGCCAGCTTGGTGCAGTGATTTGAGCACTGGGCTACAACTCTTCAAATCCCATCTTAGCCATAAAACCCACTGGGTGACCTTAGGCAAGTCAGAGGGGGGCAATGGGAAATCCCCTCTGAAGAAACTTGCCTAGAAAACCCCATGATAGGGCCGCTGTAAGTTAAAAATGACTTGAAGGCACACAACAACCACCACCAAATATCATATCAAAAATATATATAAATCTTTAACAAATGAGTGAAGAGAGAATTGAGGCAAGCCTGGCTGCAACTCAGAGAATGGTGTGAAGGAGGACTACATGGGATAAAAGAAACAAAACTCAGGCTTGTCTCTGATAGAAGGCAGATATGGGGAAGATAGTCTAGAGATAGGAAAAAGATTGCAGAGAGATGCAAGGAATGGCATAGAGATAGGGAAAAGCTGTCATAGAAATAGTACAGTCAGCCAGGAGAAGAACTGAACAGGGTCTTGGGGAGCTGTGAATAGCTAAATATTTGTGGGGTTCGTGCCTGATCTAATTGTGCATTAATAAACTTCTACATGTTTATTCTTTTTTACGACTGCATCTGGCTATCCCTGTTAAGTTTTGATAGAGTCTGGTCACGCTTACCACGGTGAACCCACTGAACAATACATCCACTTGTCCACAGAGGGAAAAGTGAGTGAGAGAAGTCCAAGGTTTGAGTCCTCCGAAAATCTTCCTCTTGGTGGGAGAGGGGGACATAAAGTAATTTCCCTCCTGCTTTTTCCATACTTTGACCAGTCATCATATACTGAAATCCTAAAAATAGCTTCCTAGCATAAAAATTGCTCTGCAGCTTTATTGTCACTTTGGTGGAATATGGACATTTAAAATGAAATTGCTGCTGCTGGTGGTGGTGGTGGCATTGTTGATGTTGCTATTGCATCTCCTCCTCCTCCTCCTCCTCTTCCTCTGTATAATATGAAACAGTATTTCTTCTTATTCTCTGTACACACTACTTTTTTGTTTCCTCTTTGGGAGTCCTTCTGCTGTGGCTTGTTGCCTAGGGTGTGAGAGAGAAGATGAAGAGAGCCTCATTCCATGAATCCCATTTGCAGCTGGTCTTATTTTAAAAACAAAACAGTAATGCTGGCAATGTTTTGGTGGGTGCTAATCATCTGGTGGCACAACAGAGACATGCCTTTCAGGAGCTTGAAACTTGAATCTTCTCCAAAGCTTGAACTTTTCCAGTTGGCAGAACAGTTTGCTACTGCAGTGTCTATAAACATTTTTGTTGTACATGTTTATTTGTCACCATTGCTCCCATTATCTTCCTTTCAGCTTGGCATCTTGCATTTCCGACGGGAAACATCTTGTTTCGAGGGACAACAACTAAAAGAAATATTAAGGTTTGGATACAGATTTAGCCATGCTCAGACTAAACCTGTTAAAATGAATGGGACAAACTAGTGTTAACTAAAGCCCCGTTGATTTCACTGGGTTTACCCCAAACATGGTTACATCGGGAACTCATGCCAGTAACTGTAGGGGTAGGGTTGTTCCATTAGTGGAAGGGATGATGATGAGGATAATGGTGATGATAATTTTATATCCTTCCCCCCTCCCAATACTGGTGCCATGCAAATTATTAAAACCAGTATAGATTAAAAGCATATGAAAAAATCAGTAAATATATAAACCCTTCAACACTTCACAGATGAAAACTGAAACAAGTATGGCCAAGTGATATCAGAGTGTGATGAAATGACAAATGTTATTAATGAGGAGAGACTGCAGCAGTTTGCTTTTCCTTGAGCCTGTTGGGAAACCCCTCCTCTTTTTTCTTCCTGTTGACTGTAAATTACTTTTACATTTTCAATGTAGGAGTTGTATAGACTGGCCAAAAGGGACAGCCTGGGGGTGGAGTGGGGGCATGGCAACTGCATGCCGGCCACCCTGACTCCATCCTGATGCCGCTGTCATGCTGTTCACCCAACCAGACGGCTGGTGACATCAGGGCGCTTTCATGGCACAGTGTTCACACATGCTGCATCAAAGGAGTGCTGAAAAGCAGCCGCGGTGGCAGCAAGGGCAGGGTTTTTTGCCGCTCTAAAAAGGAGAAGCATTTGCCAGGTCTTTTTAGAGTGGCAAATCACCTGGTCGGGGCTGCAGCGTATGGTTGCCGCAGCCCCAATCCAGCAAGGAAAGGGGTGGTGGGACACTGCCCCTTAGGGGCCATCTGTTCAGCCCCTTTGTCTGCAGTAATTAAAATAAGCTGGGGAGAAGGGGGGAAGTTGGGGAAGGAGAGACAAACTGGGACATTTTGTAAGCAGCCTGATCAGACATTTTTAGGCACAGACAGAAATGACTTTCAATTAGCAGAACCAAGAGAAAGACAGTTGCTCTCCCTGCAGCCTCCTAGACCCTCAAAAGATATGCTTGGAGACCTAAGAAACACTCCAGAACAAATTTCTGGATGATACAAATGGTTACAGTGGGGAATGGAAGAGAAGGAAATCCCATCAAGTAGTAGACCTCCATTAGCAAGAAATTAGATCTACTTCTGTAAACCTTTTAAACCAGCAAACTAGTCATTTTGGAACCATCAGAATTTTTAATTAGTATTTAAAAATTTGGTGCACCAAATCAGTCTAGCAACAGTTTCTGATGGGTTGGTTCTACTTCTTGACACCTTCTATATAGGTGATCTCTTACAAGAGACATGAATCTCATGTCACGAACTGACTGAGATTTTCCAGGCAATAACCTTAGGAAGTATGATAAATGTCTAATTTACTCTGAGGCAGTAGTGCTTCCTAGGAGGTAGGAGAGCCAGCATAGCATAATGGTTTGAGTGTTGGGCTACAATTCTGGAGACCAGGGTTCAAATCCCTGCATGGCCATGGAAACGCAGGGCCTAAGCAGACTGTCAGAAATAGTGCACATTAAATTGAGGCACTGCCCTGGCTCAGTGCTAGGGAATCATGGGAACTGTAATTTATTGTGGCACCAGAGCTCTCTGACAGAGAAGGCTCAATGTCTCAGAAAAAAATACAATTCCCATGACTCCCTAGCACTGAGCCAGGGCAGTGCCTCAATTTAATGTGCACTATTTCTGACAATCTGCTTAGGCCTCCAGTGGATGACTTTGAGCAAGTCACAGTCTCTTAGCCTCAGAGGAAGACAAAGGCAAACCACCTCTGAACAATTTTTGCCAAGAAAATCCATGATAGGTTCACCTTAGGGTCACCATAAATCAGAAATGACTTGAAGGCACACAACAGTAACAAACGAAATGCTACTCAGAGTAGTGGCCAGTGGACCAGTGCCATTTCTTCAGCCATTGGCTGCTGGTCCTGGGCAAATTTCTAGGAAAGAAGAAAAAACAACTGTAGCCAATGAGCACAAATGTAGCATAAATATGGTGCTGATCCCTGGTACAATGGTGCTGGTCCACCACACCCAAAAGCCTGAGAAGCACTGCTCTAAGGGATCATAAAGACCTCTTTTCAAGGAAGTGGAGATCATCTCTCTTTCAGATAATGAGATTACTGTATTCTCTCAGCCTTTAAACTATATTGTCTCACTGGAAAATGTGATTTCTTTAAGAGCCATGTTCACACATCAGTTGTGATTTATCAGTGCTTGGATGTGTGTTGCATAAGTCTCATTGGCAGCTGTTGAGTGGTTTGTGTAACATAGCTAGTGCTAAACACATTCACTGCCGTGCTAAAAAATTTTTTATCTCTTTCTCCAGTGCTGAAGTACACATATGCTGTGATTTTAAGTTAAGCATGTTTTCCGGTATACTCTTTAAATGTTTTAAGCCAAATGTGGAGAACTTGTTCTCCTCCTCCCTTCTTACTTATCTACAACTTCCCTTTGTCCAGTGACATGTGAACAACCCCATGTTCTTCATCCCCAATTAAACATGTATTCAAGTTGATACAAGTGCATCACATACATATATTTAGGCAGGATTATTCCCTTCAGTATATGCTGATTAACAAACTCAGGTTACCTTTTCATATTTTGTGAAATTGCTCCCAGTTATGGTATTCCCATCCATTAGTTTAGCACTAGATATTTCACTTCTAGTTGTGTTAGATTTTACTGGCACAAGTGTAGTGCTACAGGTATAACAAGCCATAGCTCTAAATTGTAAAGTGTCATATATTTTGCTCACCATCAAATTGCACCATCAGCTGCACTCTTATATATCACATTCAGTATTACAGCATTTCTAAGATGTTTGGTGTAATGGTTTGACCACTGGATTATGACTCTGGAGGCCAGGGTTTGAATCCCCACTTGGTCATGGAAACCCACTAGATGACCTTGGGCAAGTCACACTCTTTTAGCCTCAAAGGAATCATACACAGCACAATCTAATCATATAAAGGCAAACCGTACAAAGGCAACCCAAATCTTGCCAGGAAAGCCCTGTGATAAGATCGCCTTAGGGTCCCCATAAGTCAGAAACAACTTAAGGGCACATCCCACAACCACAACAGTTTTTGTGTTTATTTATTTTGAGGCTGTAGATGGGAGCTTTGTAGAGAAAATCACACTAAACCTTAATGCTTTTGTCATGGAAATAGCAGCATAATGTAGAGTTAGCAGCACAATCTAATCGTACACAGCTTCCTTAATTCCTGCATGGGACATAACCATAGTTGATGAGTTTCTCATTCAAGTAACCCTCGACCTCATAAAATTGGACTCGTACCTCAAGCCCACCCTTTCTAATGCCAGATTTTTTTCTCATTTTCAGTCCATGCAGTTAACTTGTATCTAGTTTTAAAGCAGTGTTTTAAAGAATCAATTTCATGGTGCATGCACCTAGTCAAACAAGCCATTTAAACATCTTAACTCGTGTGTAGCAGACCATTTTACAAGTACCTGATAGTTTTACAAGCCTGTGTTTCAGACAGGGTAATTGGTTGTCTCTGATATGTGAGTTGGGACTTAGACTCATTAACTTTTTTCAGTGAAGAGTACATTTCACAGCTAAGTTTGTTCAATACCAGGTTGTATTTGCAATGCCAGTTATATTTGTAGTATGTGATATATTGCAAAAATAGGGTGTAAGGGAATAATTTTTTACTTTGATGCACAAGTCAATTAATGATGTGTTGTTGCCTTTCACCTTCTATTAGACTTGATTTATCTCATAATATATCTAGTTATAATCAGTTCACTATTTAACCAAAGCTGTCATAATTTCTTAATCTACATGTATATGTACATCTATACAACTAACATGTTGGTTGTATTTGGACATAACAGTAAGGCAGAAGCGTTGTGAATATTAGCTTATAACTATGTTGGTGTACATTGCCTATTGGTATATATTGTCGTCACTCCTTGAATCCTTCTCTTATTAAAAACAGCTAAATTAACCAGGTGCTCTTGAGGAAGCAAAAGCTTCTTACTATTTTCAAACCTGGACCCTTGATTGTTGCCACCCTCCAAAAGCCAGGAAGAGCAAAATTGGTTTCCAAACTGTGGTTTCTTTGGGGAGCAATAAACTAAGAATCCATATTCAGACATAAAAGGGAACTTTTGCTCTGCCATTAGTTTCTGTCAGATTTGCTGTCCCCACTGATGAGAAAGGCCCAAGGAGAAGGGACAGTCAGCAAACATGCAAACAACTGGAAGAAAAGCCGAAAACCTGAGCAATTTTGTCGTATTGTCATGTCCATGGTGGCGCAGTGGTTAGATGCCTGTACTGCAGCCACTCACTCATAGACCACAAGGTTGCGAGTTCAATACCAGCCAGGGCTGAGGCTCGACTCAGGCCTGCATCCTTCCGAGGTCGCTAAAATGAGTACCCAGATTGTTGGGGGGCAATCAGCTCACAGTTGTAAACCGCTTAGACATCCCATGCGCGATATGAAGCGGTATATAAATGAAGCTGCTTTGCTTTGCTTTGCATGTGTGGTGATAGAGAGGTATATCTGTGAACACCTAAAAATATGTATACAGTTTTGTTCTAAGCAGAGAGCTTCCAATATCTATACACCACTTTTTCCCAAACTTGCATCCCCAGACTTTTTTTATACTTTCACTCCCAGAAGCTCTAGGAAGCAAGCCTTGCCAATTATCAAGGATTGGGTAAGTGTAGTCTAGCATCTGGAGATCCAAGCTGAAGAATCACTGATCTATGCTGTATATGTTTATACTTGGACCTCCAAGCATATGGTTTGCATTCTTCAAGTAGTAATTGAGTCATTCTGTACTTGCATAATACACTTGTCCGTACTTAAGGTTCTAAATGAGGGCAATAGAATTAAAAATACAACCCTGTTAGATCCAATATTTTAAGAGCAAATGTCCATTATAAGCATGATCTTATGTGAGGGTATTACATCAGAACAGTATAAACTCCTAGTAAAAATCATGTTAGACATCCCCTTTTCCATATTTTATTTGCAATGTAATTTGTCAGTGTCCTATTCAGTTACAAGTATTGTCATTATGAGATTTGACCAAATGGGGAACGGAGCAGGACAATTTTAATTGTATCGATAGAGTCTCTCTGGCTATGGTGATTGCATACACATGGTAAATAAAATAGGAGCTGCTTCATACATATTTAAATCACCTTCCATTGGACAAACAATCTGGCATGGTGACAGCAATATCCACTCTTCAAGAGTTAAATGAATTCCTAATATTTGGCAAGTTTTGATCATGTTGTTTCTAAGGGTATATTTGCTGTACCTAATAATTTCCTTTTCTATGTCATTGCAAAATTGGACTGAATTTTCACTCAGTACTTTTCCTCATCTAGTCATTTTCCACCCCATCCACTGTCATCTTTTGCTACAGTTTTTTTAATCCATTATTTTGACCAATTGAGATGTTGCATGATATGTTGGAACTTCAGAGAAGAAATGATCAAGGCATAAGAAGTTTCATAAAATGTCACCAACCCCAGCTTAGAAATAATTGAATTTTTATAAGACAATGAAAGAAACCCAGTCAAACTATTGCATCTATTCCATGCCCCTTTTGTTGTGAGTCCATCTTCATTTTTTTTTCATTTTAACATTTAGTTTAATAGATTTTGTACTATATTGCATGTACTCATGTATAAGTCTAGAAATTTTAGTGAAAAAATTGACCCCAAAAAGCTTAGTCAACTTATCAATGGGTTGATGTAAGTACTATAGTTTAACTCTTGTTGTTGTTGTTTTTTTAAAAAAGGAACTATCACCTAGTGAAAGACAAGAGTCCTGGAAGCACTGACCTCTTTCTGTTTTCTCATCCATCCAGTCTTTAGTATGAGCACAAACAGTTTTGCCTGCTAGAATTTTGTAGGTTCTTTGACATTGTTTTACTTTGCTTCATCCTTTAGATACTTTGTTACATGCCCCTAGTTTTACCCTCAGCTTATCGATGGGTCATATCAAAATCCATAATTTTGGCCTCAAAACCTGCCCTCAGTTTGTACATGAGGTCGACTTATAGTCGAGTATATACGGTATATTAGATGCTTATCATCAGAGCACTTGAATGGACCAAAGTAATTTCAGATCGGGAATACTTTTTTCTAAGGTAGATTATTACTTAAGAAGAAAGCATGATGTTGGCTGGTTTAAGCAGTTGGAAAAATGTAGGTTGGATCCAGATTACCACTGGGTTGAATTGCACCTATTTGGATCCTCTGGTTGGAAAAAAACAGCAGGCAATTTGCCTTTCAATTATTCCCTCCATGTGCTAAAAAAAACAACTCCAAATTGCTGGGGGAATCCTCCAGAATAGCATGGCAGGTGACAACGAGGCTACAAGGGAAAGGAGGAATCATCAATGTCACCTCTTCCAGCAAGAACCTTGTCTTGATCTCAGCCGCTTTCCCAAGCCTTTTCCTTTGTGGAAGAGCAAGATTTCTCCTGTGGAGATTGCTGGAGACGCCTCCTCTTGCACAATGAAGTTAGAGACTCCTATAACATAATTGTTGGAGACTTGCATGTACTAGTGATGCTGTTCATAGTTGTAACGGAAGACATAAATCAGTACATTACAGTGCCATTTTCTGGAATTCCAAAATCCAAAATATTCCAAAATTTTCTGCAAGGGTGACTGACATGGTGACACTTTTGTTTTCTGATGGTATATAGACTTTGTTTCATGCACAAAATTATTACAAATATTGTGCATAAAATTATTTTCAGGCTATGTGTACAAGATGTATAGGAAGCATAAATGAATTTCATGCTTAGACATGGGTTCCATCTCCAAGATATCTCTTTATGTGTATGCAAATATTCCAAAATCCAAAAAAGTCAGGTCCCAAGCATTTTAGAAAAGGCAAACTCAAGCTGTATCACTTTTTAAAAAGAGATCCAAAAAACATGTGTCCCTAAAAGCCGCGTGGTTGACAATATTATTAGAGTTGGCAGGATCAAAAGCTGCCACAAAATTATTTTTTTTAAATATTTAATGCAGCAGCTACCATGAGCTAGGCTGTCAGTATAACAAGGTGTTGTCCGATTGACAAAAATATATATTTAGTAGGATGTTGTTGCATAATAAGAAAGGGTGATGATTGGCTTAAGTGTTTTCTTTTAAGGAACAAGATGTGCTTTTTAACATGATGTGTTTTTTAGTAGAAACTGATGTTGACTAGTACTTGAAAATCAGCTTTTTCCTTTTGATAACAAGAATAGCTGGTACTGCTGCTATTTTCTTTTAACATCTCAATTTCCCAGAACAGTAATGCTTGTTCTTGGATTGCCTTCACTTTTATAAAAGCTTTACTCTTTGATATGTGCAAATGATACACTTCAGTAGTCTTGTTGCCAGATGATAGTTTGAATACCTTGGTAAATAACAATATCCATATAGTTAGTAAGGCAGTAGAGGTGTGTGTGCTAGGCATTCTTTACATTAGTAGTTTCTGGAAAATCTCAGGTTACTCAGCCATTTTTCTCAGCTTAGCACCAGCTGGCTTTGTTATCAAGTGGCTCCATTGGAAGTGAGTTTTATTTTATGTTTTTCTACAGTTTTAGCTTCCACTCTGTATGTAGTTGTCAGATTGTATTTGCTGAAACAAGCCCCAAGAGTCTTTCATATTCCTTAAAGGGTATAATTAATGTACCAGTGTCAATATCATACTTCCATTTTCTGGTGTGCAAAAATTATAACAGATATGCCTGTCATTACACAATTCCTTAGTGGAATATGGATGAGCAAATATTATGCAATCAAGACCCTAGGTGGGTTGCATCTAGAATACTTTGGCTGCATCAACGTTACAGAAATAATGCAATTTATAGCAGGTATGCCTGTCATTACACAATTCCTTAGTGGAATATGGATGAGAAAATACTGTGCAATCAAGACCCTAGGTGGGTTGAATCCAGAATACTTTGGCTGCAACGACACTACAGAAATAATATAGTTTGACACTGCAATAATAAAATAACGCTATGGAATCCTTGGATTTGTTGTTGTTTTCAGATATAGCCTTCTCTGTCAAAGAGCTATGGTGCCACAACAAACTACAAATACCAGGATTCCATAGAATGGAGCCATGGCAGTTAAAGCAGTGACAAACTGCATTGTTTCTGCAGTGTGGATGCAGCCCCAGTTAACCAGTTACATAGTTACCCAGGGTTTAACCCCATTTAAATCAAAGGGACAAGTCCATCATGACTAATATAAGTGACACTTCAAAGCATAATTAATTAAATATGGCTCCAACTCATAGAATATTGTACTTGGAAATAATTAATTAGTTAATGATGGGATGTAATGGTTATGATTGTTGAAAATCCAAATCCTGTTGCCAATTCAGCCACAAATGTAGAAGAGATAACTAGGTATGATCTTTTTACTGTATACAAATAATATAGAAAGAGGGGCTATTCTTAAGGCTTTCTTCTAGTAACACGTTTTTGCAAGCAGCAATTAAATTATTATTCCTCAATAACTTAAATATAAATAGTGAGATGTTTCCATCCTTGAGTGATTGCTGGTGTGTGTTTTATCTTTCCAAACTTGAAGTGTCAACCTGTTTGCAACTGTAAAGGGAATTCTGATTTCTCGTGTCTCATTTCTACAGTAAGCTTTGGATTTATTTTTTATTTAAAAATTCTTACACAGGGTAAATACTTGTGGTAAAACCAAGGCCAAGTGGTTTTAAGGAGTAAGGATTCTGTGCTGGACCATTGCCTCTCCCTCTGATGTTTTGAGTTACAGCTCACATAATCCTATTGGCCATGCTGGTTGGGGCTTTTGGGACCTGAAATACAAAATATATGGAGGGCCAAAGATTCCCCACCTCTGCTCTGTATAATGGGTTAAATTTCATGTGGCACAATGAGATGCAACCCATTATCCAATGGGTTGCCATTAACCTATTGGATAATTCCCATTATCCATTGCGTGTTCTCTGTCCTTTTCTCACTGCTCCTCCTTGTTCCCCTGAAAATTCTTTTCTAAAGATTTTTTCAAGGACTCTCAGGTGAAGCTTCTGGCATAGCAGTGGGCTTGCAGTGAAATGAGAGGCTTGTAAAATATTTTTAAAATGTTGACTTGGACAATAACATTTTAATACATTAAATATTCATATTAAGTACGTGGAATGAAATATCTAGAATGATCTAGATATCAAATATCTAGAATGATTGCTAGCAAGTTCAGGCGCTTGAGGAATTTGAAATCCAACCATAAGAAATCCAAGTACAAAACACCCTGATGAATACCACTTTGATTGATGTCTGTACTGGAATTTGGTTAATCCACCACCCATCACAATTCTCAGCTCCAAAAACTATCAAGATGAAATGAAAAAGATATTGTTAAGCAGGCAAATACTTGCTTATCGCTTATTTATTATTTTATTGTGACAATTTCCAACCATAAGAAACATCTGACTGCATGTAATAAGGAGCTCAAAATAATTGTTGCTGACTTCAAGGAAATGGACACACTGCAGGTTACCATGATCTCAAAACTCGATAACTTGATCTCTTTTTGTAATAATAATTAAACTGTCATATGCATATAGGTGATAATAGTCAGGGGTTAAGATCAAGTCTGAAGTCGAAACCATGCTGTTCATAAAAGCTACTTGTTGGAATTCTGTTTCATTGGCTGCGTCCACACTGCAGAATTAATGCACCTTGACACTACTGTAGCTATCATGGCTCCATCTATGGAATCCTGGGATTTGCAGTTTGTTGTGGCACCAGACCTCTCTAACAGAGAAGACTAATATCTCACAAAACTACAAATCCAAGAATTCCATAGTGTTGAGCCATGGAAGTTAAAGCGGTGTCAAACTGCAATAATTTTGCAGTGTAGATGCAGCCGTTGTGTCCCATGCATTTTGAAAAAACAGTTTGTCTTGGCCTTTGTCACGTACATGGAAGTCTTCAGCACAGACACATACTCCATGTTTTTAAATATAATGATGAGTTGGTGGGTATAATTCACCATTAATAAAAACACAAATATATCACAATATATCAATTCTATTTCAGGAACGTCTGGGAAGTAATTCTAAAAATGAGCATCCAAGATTCTTCCAACACTTTGTTTTGAAAAGATTAATATTAAGTCAAAGAGTTTTGGACTAATTAAGTCAAAGACGAATTAAGTCAAAGAGTTTGGACTAATTTTTCTTACTGCCCCTTCTTTTTTTACCAACTAGATCAAAAAATATTTGGAACTTGAACCACTTGCACGAGGAAAGCGCTGGATACTTAAGCCTTGTTCCTTGGACAACATGGAAGCCGTAAAAGACAGCTTCGGCCTGCTGATAAATTTACTAGAAGACAGAGACCTTGAGCCTTCAAGAATGTGAAGACAACTAGAAAGGTTTTCAGATAGCATTGTACTGATTTGTTTTGCTCCCAGATGAGTAATGGTTTGGTATAAAGAAGACTATATTAGAGCTTGCAATAAATATATTTTTGCATTTAGTCTGAAAGCCTGTTTATACATTTTGTGAATCAGGCTCATAATTCTTTTCAGTAAAGTTGTCTGTACTACTGAAGGGGGAGCTCATATTGTTTACCAACACATCCTCTTACTGTATGCCATTTCCTTGCATTGACATTTAAAAGAAATGTAATTGGAATTTTGCTGTATGTACAAAACTTAAAACCAGCTATAATTGGACACCAAAAGCTATTTTGAAGGTATAGTTAGTTGCTGAGAACCAGAGTAAATCTTGAAACCAAGGAATGCATTTCTGATGCAAAGAATCAGAAGAGTAATTAAGGGCAGACGCCTTTAATATGTTTTAGAGAGAGAAACCATTGATTTAGCAGGAGGCAAGGCAAATATAATGCACATGTCAGTATTTTGTTATGGATCTGAAGCCTCTTAAGTGCAAACATATAGCCTTTGTAAATGTAAATTAAGCAGATGATTGTGTAAAATGTTAATAAAATGGAGGCAAAAACATTAGTAAAAAATTATGGAGTGAGAACAAGTCACAGGTTTAAATAATCATTGGATGTATTCTACATAACTGGTATTATGCTAGAACTCCTAGACAACAATTAATTTTTTTGAAAAGTCAATGCCTTTTAATTTGAACTCATAAAGTCTATCTGTGTTTCTTAACTACCCCTATTTTCAGGGGTTCAGATTTTTTTTCTAACATTTAGCAGTTTGTATCCAGATGGTAGGATTGTTATTATTATTATTTTGTTATGGTTGTGGTTGTTGTTAAAAGTGACAGCACTCCTTTTAGTTCTAAGAAATATATCCCTTCTCCGGCATTACTCAGTGTTTGGAGTCCACAGATTGCTTCAGATTAAAAAATGCTTGGTTGTTGAGGCACTAGCCATAATACAGTAACGGATCACTATTCATAAACTGAATTTGTACCTTGGATGCTATATTTATCTACCAAGTAGAGGGTGAAATATCCCATGGTAGAATATTACACCATTGGTGTTATTATTGCCTTTGAGCTTGTTTATGGGTATGTGGGAGGGCTGGCTGGGTTTTGTTTTTATTTTCATTTTCAAAGATATGCTGATTATCTTTTCACTTGTAAATAAATGGTGGGTTTTTTATATAATTTTATAATTTACTTTAGGATTACTTTGGATATTGGGATGTAAAGGTTGTCAAATAGTTTCTCATGCACTTTGATTTGTGAACCCCTCATTTTTTTAATGGGGAAATCTCCCACCTAACCTTTGAATTCCCTGTGAAGAATGCCACTTGATACAGTTGTAGCTGTGAAAATACTAAATAGGATATTTAAGCATGGTTGTAGAGAAAGGAAGCTAGACGTGACCCAAAAGGCAGAAATAACCCAAAGTAATGGTTGTTTTTGCCATCACTTTTTACCTGTTTCCATCCTCAAATGCCCCTTTTATAGACTGCAGTTTTGAATTTTAAAAATAGTTACAATCTCATGGCCTAATTCTTCTATGGCCTACTTCCATCTAAAGGAACTAAGGTCATCTTAGGTGGGCTATGGTTATTTTATTTTTTATTTTATTTTATTTGCTGACATAAGTGGTTTCCAGTTTATTTTTTTTTTTTGCATAGAAAGATTAAACCATTGAAGATGCTAGGTACTGTTGAAAACAACAGATCACTTTTAACTGGGTTGCCATCCCTAATGGACCATAATGGAAAATAAAAAGGGCCCATTGTCATGATTTCAGAAGAATCTCTCCACCAATATATGTGATTCAAACTGTTTAAAAGGGTTTTTGTCCTTTCCATTTTTTTCATGGTGTTATCCAATATTCCTGTGAGAAATGTGACGGAAGTGGTACCTGACTGGGGTTTTATGACATAGACTATGACATAAATCTATTTTGCATTAAGCCCCATTGAACTTGGTGGAGCTTCCATATTATTCAGCTCACATAAGAGGAGGATGCAAAACCTATGTTGAGACACGCACAGGGATAGTACATTTATTTCCCAAATTTCATCAGAAATGATGATACCTCAGATCTACTAGACTTTTCATTGTTATTGTTCTTTTGGTGGGTCTGTGTTATAAACTGGATTTCAACATATCAGTATGGTTTCTTTGAACATGTCATTTTTTTAAAAATGTTAATGCCACATATTCTGTCTAAAGCATTCTTGACTGTGCATTTATTCTGTGAATGGCAATACAGTTCTTACCCCACACTGTGAGTTTGTTTTTGTTTACTTCTTGACTTTTCATCATATAGATGGAATAAATCCCATCAGTGGAAATTACTGTCAGTGGAAATTAATTACATAGTGAATTTTGTGATCTAGAAGAAGAAGAAGAAGAAGAAACATTAAGAAGGTTGTGGGGGCATAAAATTCAAACAAGACATCTGTTAAAGTACTTTCCGGGTGTGTTTGTGTGTGAATGTGTGCCCACATTGGGCTTTTTCTCAGACCCATGACTGTCTGCAGTACTTTGGCAGAAAGAATAAAAACATTATCAATCAGTATCCAACAACAGCTGTTTTGACAGGTTTCTGTCAGACATCTAATGCTTTACAACTGTCGGTGGCTCCTTTTGTCTATCAGTTCTAAGATGCTCACTGTGTTGTTTCCATGTTTATCTCCTGTGCTAATATCTTTGGAAGTGCTCACATTTTTTAACATTAAAGATGCCTTCAGTATTTTTCTGTTCCTGCCCTCCCCATCGCCTGTTATTATGTGCCACATGGCTCAGCTTACATATTCAAATACTGTAAACAGAAGTATGTGTTGTGTTATTGAGCTTCTTGCTTTTCGTTATTTATGGAAGTTAACAGATTTTTGTACTGCTAACACAGTTGCCCCTCCCTTTTTTGTAATGGCAATTAATTTATATTACAAAGGTGTGTATCCCACTGTAGATAAAAGCAGTGATAAATCAACAGCTAACCCACCGTACATCCCTGACTTTATACTAAAAATACAACATTTGATACATATTTGACAAATTCTTGCAGGCAATCCCTTTGCAGGAAGAAAATTGTTTGTATAGTTTATGTTAACCAAAATGGAAATAAATTCTGTGTAGAACACTTCAGTGTGAATGTTTTTATCAATATTCACATTTGGGAATGTGTTTAATTTTGTTTGTTTGTTTGTTTCCTTAGCATTATTCATTGAGGACTGTCTCCTCTGTTAGTCCCATTGAAATATACAAATAGATTGCAAAAGTCTAGCCACTCATTTCAGTGCAGACTGTGTCTACGGGAGTCTCCAAGGGGTTTATCTGTGGTTATCCTCAATAAAGGTAGTGTAAAAATAGAAGCTTGTGTAAAGATACCTTTTAGCGAGAGAAAGATGAGATATAAATGAATAAATAATAGATAGTGAAGATTTCTCCCAGCAACAAAAAAATCTTACTCAGAAAAAAATCTCCATACAAAATGTTTACCCTTGAATGTAGCATCTAATGCATCTTGCAGAAACTTAGACTATCAAGCAGGAATCTCTTGTCCTATTTGACGAACCTTCCTTAAAAAAATCTGTTTTGCTGTATATGCCCCTTCATGGGTTCTTAGAATAAATCCTAAAGTGTACATCCGATTGTTATTGGACCCAGTGAATCGATTGAAACATGGTAAGTCAACATTTACATAAATTTCACAGATTCAAAGAATTACTCTAGTTGGGACTAATAATTGCATTGGGGTCTGAGTCTTCATGTACCTCATATACTAGCTTGTTTTAAAAAATACATCAGTTCTTAAAATTATTTCAAAACATTTCATGAGACAGCAAGCAGCACCTTATCAGTATTACAACCATTTGTGGAACACCATCCACAGAAAATTGTATATGAAATCAGAGTTGCCTTGAATCCTATTCCCAGGAGAATGGTGGACTTTAAATTCAATCAATCAATAACCAAGTTCCAGAGGAATGCAAAGAGTTTCTACAGACCCAGTGAAACAAGCATAGCTCAGTCAACAAAGTAGATGTGCTTTAACAGAAAATTTGGTACTGGAAGCAGAAATAGCATGGAAAGGATAGGATTCAATTCCTATACCACAAGAAAGAAGAGCAGTCCAACATGTTTCAGCCAACTCCCCACCCCAAAAAATATGCACATGTCAAATGAAACAACTGAGTCAGGTATGTCTTGCATAAATGAACAAAAACATTTAGAACTTGCTAGAGACAACTTGGAGGTGTCTCAAAATCCACTCAATGATGACTTTTTCTTTCATCAACCTCCACTTTTATTATTATTTCCATATATATATTTTGCCCAGACTTAGTAGATTACCGGGTGTGTGTGTTAACATGCAGGGAGTAGCTGGTGTAGTAGACTTATGTGCTTCCCCCCTTTCTCTCTGTGTTGCTATTCACACATGCTCAGTAAGAGATTCTGGAAATTTCTGCTGTTTGTAGGCATGCACAACTACAGTATAGTCGGCTAGAGCAGATTGCTAGTCTTTTCCCAGCTCAAGTTTTGTTTATTGTTTATTGCAGACATGCTGCTGCAACCCATGCACCAAAAGTCTGTATTTCTCTAGCCTTCCTTCATGCTTCCCATGTCAGTGCTGCTAAAACACTTCCAACTAGATGGAGGATAAGATGGAAAAGGGGAAGGTTGGTTAACATGAAAAAACTATAAAAAGAAGCTTCTTTGTCAGAGGCTTTGTTAACTTGAGGTATGGTTGTATTTGACACTTATACTCAAGAAAAAGTTGAAGTCTCTGTCATAAACTGCTTTTCAGACTTTCTTCAAATTTGAAAATTAGTTTACTAAAGAGACCTAAGGTCCAAGAAATGAGTGTCATTTTATAGCAAGGGCTGGGGAACCTGGTGCTCTCCAGATGCCATTCAGTTCCCATTTCCATCAGCCCTAGCAGGTCTGAACAAAGGTGAGGTATAATGGGACTAGTACTTCATCAACATTTGGAAGGCCAAATGTTGCTTTAGAGCCTTGCCAATTTATTTAAATATAGTCAGTGAATATATAATACTGTACTCATAACATTTGTCTACAGAAGGTGTGTGAAGTTAAACAGTAAAGTGTAAACAAGTTTAAATCTACCGAAAGGAGAACTTCACGAGAGGGAAAATGATAAACATAACAGTAAAGTAACATCATGCTACAAGTTTCACTGCTTCTAAAGAAGGCAACCGAAGGGGCCTGTAATTCCTAACGCACTGTCATCACTTCACAAATGTTGAACTTGTAAATGACACCGGCTTGCTTCACAGAGACGCCATCTGCATATCATTTGTGGCACATGATAACCCAATGCATACACATGTATAGTGTTGTGTGTCAGGTGCATGCATTGCCAATGTTCTAACTAGTGAGATGTGGGCTGCTCCCCCAAATTAACTATACATCATGGATTAAGTACAGCCTATCATGGGGTTTTCTTGGCAAGATTTGTCCTGCCTGGGTTTCTCATGGCCTTCTGTTGCTTCTGAGAGTGAGAGAGTGTGACTTGATCAAGGTCACTTGAAGGGTTTCCATGACCAAGTGGAGATTGAAACCTTCATCTCCCAGAGTCCTACTCCAATGCTTAATCCACTACACCACACTGCTCTCCTTCAATCCATGCATTGGGTAAAGACTCATATTTTCCCTAATGCTCTTATGTGTACTGTTCACTGTGTGCTAATTTTACTCCCAAGAGATTATTCTCTCAGGCCTTTCCTACAGTACCTCTTTATCCCTAGAAGAAGCTTGGCTGGACATGGCCTATGGAAGAAGCTATGTTTAGGCCAGTAGGTTTCTCTCAGTTATGGCATAACCATTATGAACATGCCAAGCCCAAACCGAACCCATTGCCTCTATTTCCACTCTCCATAATGGAGGTAAAGCCATTATATATGAGGAGTAGGTAGGAATCTACTAGCTGATCTAGTTTAGTATAGTATCATCCAAAATCCACAAGACAATTGATACCTTTATTGGGTCAACCAAAATGCACACTACACGTGTTGGAAGCTTTCAAAGCTCCACTGGCTTCTTCATCAGGCAAATATGTTAAAAATCATATGGGGGGGGGGAATTATGACGATGTTAGTCACAAGCCTGAATTTTGTCAAGATGTAGTAGTTGTCTTCAGTTCAGAAGTTATAGAAGGGTATTAGTGCAGGTGAGCTTCTCCTTTTGACCATGTGGAGGCTGGGAGATTCAGTCCAGGATACAAACTTTAAATTATATTTTCAAGACAAAAAACTGTTGCCTTTGAGATCCAGTTTGTCTCAAATCCTTTGTGAGGCCATAAGCCTCTTTATTAGGACGACAACACTGAATTTCTCAGGTGGTATCCATGCTTTGCATTGGGAAGAGTTTTAGGTGTTGTCAAGGTAAAACATGCCAATGCAGTCTCAATATTTGGTTTAGTAATTCAAAAGCTAGTGTTTTATTGTCTACTGTCATCCCAGTCCTTTGGAAAGTTTGGATAACTCCCAGAAATCCCCAGGCCACCTAGTCTTGTATAACCTTTTCTTCATTTTAAAGATCACAGCAGATGTTTTTTTTGTCAAATGCCAAAAGTAATAAGTAGGTTTATAATGGTCTCTCAGTCAGCTAAACTGAGATTCCCATACTACCAAAACAAGCTCCCTGTTTACAGATGTTCAATAAAATTTCTCTTTGGCAGAACTTACAAATAACAAAGGAATGTTACCATTCATTCTAAGAAAAGAGATCTATTTATAATGTATTTAATTTTAGAAACGTAAACATTAAATTCAACTTTTTTTTTTTTTTTTTTTTTTTAGCTACTCAACAGTTTGCCATAGAAAACCAGGAATTCCATGGAGGCAAGTGAGTAGTTTGGTATATGGGAAATGGATGACACCATTTGTCCTTTGCTTTGTTTGTTACTCAAATAAGAAGGATATCGAGTTGATGATTTTATTTTATTTGGCACAAGTGGTAAAAAAATAAATGGGCAAGTGGAGAAAGTGCTTGTAGGCTGCTTGCAGGCTTTCCAAAGGCAAGTAATTGGCTAGAGAAGAACATTGGCCTTTGATTCATGTTCTAGAAAGAAGGACAGATATTTCAGTCCCTCCTCTGCTAATCTACTTAGTAGAAGGCTTTCGTTTCTTTTCTTTACACTAGTTTACTCAAACCCTAGTAGACTGAATTTCAAAACTGATCAGAGAAAGAAACTTCTTTAGGCACCACTGAAACGCAATTTATGTACTTCTTTATGAATCCCATTTAAAATGTTCCTTGGTTTTAGACACAAATTAAAAACAAAAGCCATTCTTCATTTTCTCTTATGTTCGGGAAGATAATGGTGCCACTAACCAGTAGTGTATCCCCCAGAGAGTCAATGATTAAGCAAAGGAGATATTTTGAGCTGGTATTAAAACTTTTATCATAACACAGTCCTGTTCATTTCAATTCAGAAGTCCTGCTGAGTTCAATGGGACATATTTATGGGTTAGTATACATACGATTGCAGCCTTACTCTGTCAATGAAATGATTAAATTCTTGCAAATGCAAGAAAAACCCTTTCTCTTATGCATCCATAAAATGCAGACATTGCAAGCACTAAACCTTTAGTTCTCTTTGAGTTGTCAGGACTGGTGGGTAACCTCTCCTACAAAATAGATTAGAAACCAAACTGATCAAAATTCGACAGTCTTCGGAGTGTCTCCAGAGTTTCCACAGTCCAAATGTGTTCACCCCGCGATTCTACCTTTAAAGTAATGAGCATGACCTTAGTGTGACAGTAAATAAGGTGGCATACGGCTGCTAAAATCATGACATACATTAATGGTATAAGGAATGTTTACCCTGCATTCCTGTCTTTTAGTGTCCACAATTAACCTGTACCACAGCTGAGAAAATAATTCTGACCAGCAGTGATCAATTGACAACACTTCTCCCCATGGAAGTGGCAATAGTATTTATAGAAGTTACTACAAACAAATAACGCATCAAGATATAGTGGCATGTTTTGCTAATTATTGTCTGGGGGATGCGCCAAGGATACAAAAGATCTATGCTATTGTAATTAAAAGTAACTGAAGGAACTGTTTATTCTTGAAATAGAAGTATCTAGCCAAGTTGAATTGCTGAGTATTTTTGCTTCTTCTGTGGGTTGGTAGTACTTCCCTTGAAGCATCTGAATGCCTTACATGTTGTCTAACGGAGCTAGGAAGAATCCCAAGTCTTCTGGCTCTCACTTCCCAGCCATAACCACAAGATTAGCCTCTTTCCTTTGCAAGATAAACTGTGAAACAGGATTATGAGCTTTCTGAAAATGAGGTCTTCCTTGCCAATATTTGATTTTGCATGATTAAGATTGGAACTCAGTTCAGAATGGACCTGAGGTTTTGGTCCCAGGCCCATCTCCAGGGGAAAGTGACAGGATCATGAGAATGTTGTCTAACAAGATTGTAAATAAATGCCCTCCGTTCCCTTAATACTCGACTTAACCACAGTATTTAAACCAAATGTCATACAAGCCTTTTGATATGTTGAGGCATTACTGGGCAATGGGGGAGGTTGACCTGGACATTAAAAGAATCACATGCAGTGGTTTGAAGACCAAGAATTCCTGACTGTTTTCACTTCTCTTATACTGAAGTAAAAGAAAAATTCTAGCTGGGATTGTCTTGGGATATAGTCAGGCTGCTGCTAGTATGCAGTACAAACTACCCACTGGATTTTCTGAATTTTTTCTTTCTTGTCAGAGAAGAAACCCTCAAACACTATAAACTTGTCATTTAGGTTTGGACCCATATTCAGCCAGACAAACCTGGCAACATGTAATTTATATGTAAATTAATTATGTGACGAGGTTATTCCATATTCTTCCAATGCTCATCTACAAAATATATTAGGTGCTATCAACAAATTCCAGAATCTACATTCCCTTTGTGGTTCTTAATGGCAAAATATATGGTTTGGATTTTGAGGAGGTGGTGTGGAGGGCAAGATTTTGTACTGTCTGTCTGTAATGGAAAAGTCATATGATGATAAGTGGTACCTGTACGGCAGCCAGAGTTATTAAAGGTAAGCCAATATGTTAGCAATGCCATAAAATCTGTACATGAAGGAGACAACATATACTCAACTCACTTCCATTAAGGCTTCAGCTCTGTGCTCACAAACCTGGAGGATAAGCCCCCGTTGAACTCACAAAAGTTTATTTCTAGGTTGATATGTAAAGGATTGTATTGAAACACTATCAAGTGGATAAGCAGTTGTGATGGGATGGTTAGATTGTTAGACCAGATCCCACTGTCATGAAGCTATAACACTATGGCTGCATCTACACTGCAGAATGAATGCAGTTTGACACTGCTTTAACTGCTATGGTCAATGCTGCGGAAATTCTGGGATTTGTAGTTTTGTGTGACATGTCAAAGAGCTCTGGTGCCACAACTAACTACAAATCCCAGGATTCCATAAGATGGAACCATGACAGTTAAAGCAGTGTCAAACTGCATTAATTCTGCAGTGTGACAGCAGCCTGTGTCTCAGCCTAAGCTTCCTTAAGAGTGTGTTGTAAGAACAAAAGCAGAAAAAAGAACTATATACTTTGCCCTCCACACCTTGAAGATAGGACAGTATGTAAGTATAATAAATATTTTGTAGGGTCATTCCAAAATCACACACTGAGAACATGAAGTGTGAGGTACATGTTTGTCTGCCCTGAGAAATATAAAAAGGAGCTATTTTAATGCTACAATACTATCTATCTATCTATCTATCTATCTATCTATCTATCTATCTACCTACAATACTGTCTAATATCTATCATAAAAGTCAGAGATATGCTATAGTTGATTTCATTTATATTATTTGGTGTTGTCAGCCTTCTTTGTTATACTCTGTATAATTTATAAAAAGTTAGAATATAATTGTTGATAATAAATACATTTGCCCTTAAATCATGCTTGTTCCCTGTACTTCACTAAATAAGGGCAGAACATGGAAGAGACCTCTTACACTCCTAATAAGCTGTCCTCCTTTTAGTATCTGTTAGTTGTAAAGTAGTGTGTGTGTACGTGTGAAACAAGACGTACAAGTGAATTCTGTGTCTCTCTGTGTATAACAATAATATCTCTACAGCAACAGAGCCATTGCCTCCCATTCCAGTTATCAGGAATTATCAGGTAATATTATCATATGATCCCACCCCTGGAGTACTCCTAGGTCTGCTATGAGAGGTTAAACATGCATTACT
This sequence comes from Phrynosoma platyrhinos, assembly GCA_020142125.1. Lineage (NCBI taxonomy): Eukaryota > Metazoa > Chordata > Lepidosauria > Squamata > Phrynosomatidae > Phrynosoma > Phrynosoma platyrhinos. The sequence goes on along the minus strand of CM034703.1, from coordinate 30,458,372 downwards.
TCTGTACCAGGCGCTTGCATAGTTTTATTTCTGATCTGGTCTGTAATCTGAGAGACTTCTTCCAGTATCTGACTAACCATTCATCATTGATTACTGGGAATCCCTAAAATTTGGTTTAAGGTGAGGAAAGAAATCCTGCTTGAATATAAGGAGACTATTGCAATGCTAAAATAAATTGGTTTACCTGAACCAAATTTAATCTTAAATTGGGCTGCATCCAGACCCTATCACAGTGATTTTGCCACCGAAAAATTGTAGCCCGGGTCCACCCCCACTCCCATGTGCCTCTTTTCGAAACCGGGATTTTTCTGGCTTAAAAAATGGCTGCTGGAAGTGGGGATGGACCTGGGCTGCATTCAGGAGGCAAATTCACTGACAAAGGGCCTTTGCAGACTGCCAGAAATAGTGCAAATTGAGTCCACTTTAACTGTCCTGGCTCAGTGCTAAGGAATCATGGGAACTGTAGTTATTGTGGCACCAGAGCTCTCTGACAGAGAAGGCTCAATGTCTCAGAAAAAAAATGCAGTTCCCATGATTCCCTAGCACTGAGCCAGGACAGTTAAAGTGGACTCAATTTGCACTATTTCTAGCAGTCTGCAAAGGCCCAAAATCTTTGTGATAAGGTCTGGATGCAGCCCGATTTAAGATTAAATTTGGTTCAGATAAACCATTTTATTTAGCCATGCGATAGTCTTTTACATGGGTCCTTGTTATCTGCTGGGGTTTAGTTCCAGGACCTTCCATGGATAACAAAATCCATGGATGCTCGAGTCCCATTAAATATAATGGCATAGCAAAATGGTGTCCTTTATATACAATGGAAAATCGAGGTTTGCTATTTGGAATTTATACTTTTTTAAAAATATTTTCAAGCTGTGGATATTTGAATCCGGGGATAAAAAAAAACCAACATTGATGAGGAGGGCTGACTGTATTCCTCAAAAGCAAAGGAATATATTCACCAAGAGAAGATGTGACTCAACAGAAAACATAATAATACTTGGTAAGGCAGTAGGAAAAGAGGAAGCCTGCATTACAGATGGATAGACTCAGGGCCTTTGCTGACTGCCAGAAATAGTGCAAATTGAGTCCACTTTAAGGGTTAGGGTTAGTGCTAGGGAATCATGGGAATTGTTTTTTTTTTCCTCTCTGAGACATTGAGCCTTCTCTGTCAGAGAGCTCTGGTGCCACAATAAAATACAGTTCCCATGATTCCCTAACCCTAGCCATAACCCTTAAAGTGGACTCAATTTGCACTATTTCTTGCAGTCTGCAAAGGCCCTCAGTCAAGGAAGTTGATGACAGGGTGACTTGGAGGTCTCTCATTCACAGGGTTGTCATAAGTCAAAGTTGACTTGACAGCACTTGATAAATCTTCGTAAAAAGTAATTGGGTTAAGAGAGCCACCATGGCATAGTGGTTTGCATATTGGACTGAAACTCGAGACGAGGGTTCAGTTAGCAGCTCCACCATGAAACCTACTGGGTGACCTGAGGCAAGTCACATGCTCTCAGCCTCAGAAGAAGGCAATGGCAAACCTCCTCTGAACAAATCTTGCCAAGAAAAACTCATTATAGGGTCACCTTAGGGTTGCCATAAGCCAGAAATAACTTGAAGGCACACAACAACAACAAGAATTTGTAAGTCCATAGGTGAGTTGAAGGCACATACACACACAAACAACATCTCCTTTTGGCTTTTTATTGTCCTGAAAGAACATATCCACAGTTTTGGCTTTTCTATCGTTTGGGGGTTATGCCACTTGCAATGGTTCAACTTGCAGTTTATCCCAGAGAAAGGGAAATATAATGAAAAAAATGAGAGTGCCAGTATACTTGATCTATTGCAATTTTACCATTAAGCTATATCAGTACTCTTGTCAGTTCATAGAATATTATGTTGGAAAGTCTTTTTTGGCTTTTAATTTATTAAAGCTTTGCTACAAAGTCATTCAGAGAACATTCTTACTGGAGTTAAAGTTGATTGAAACTCATGTAACCAACAAAATACTATCATCAAGATTTCAACACTTTCTTGATTTGTTTAATCAGTTGTAAAGTCAAAAGAGTCAACATGCTCCAGATGTAAAAACCTAGACATTTATTTCAGTTACAGGATAGTTATGCTCAAGAAGAAAGGTGGGGCGGGTGGAATACAGCATGCACTTTAATTTACAATATTGAATTGTGGCACTGATTTGTCATTTCACTTAAAAGACATATGCAGTTGTATGTCCTGGGATGTAATAGTGGATTTTTAAAGTTTTCTAAATATTTATACTTCATGTTGCAGTGCTGCACAGGACTGCAATAGATAGATAGATAGATAGATAGATAGATAGATAGATAGATAGAGGTATTCAATGGCAATCCATTTAATGTTGCTATCCATGTAGCTATCCATTTCCTATCCATTTCCTAACAATGGCAAACAACAACATCTGATGTCTTTGCTTTGTTTTCTGGGATGGTGATATAGATATACATATGAGAGAGAAACTGCAAAATAAATGCAAAGACATGTTTTGGATTTTATGGGGTTTTGTTAGGGATCAGTATCATTGTGTTCATATATACTCCTTTCCCTTCTAATTTTATTCATTCTATTGGACTTAATACATTTAATTCAAGTGGATGCCAAATAATTTAAAGTAATAGGAAGGAGACTCTTAATCAATGGGCAACTTTGTAAAAACAAAACCTGTCTAATGTGTTAACAGGCAGTCAAGCATCAAGCCACTATAATGCCTGAAGTGTGAGGCATCTGAAGACTAAAATGGATTTAAGACTGTAGGTTTTTAAAAAAGACTTCAGGCCTTTGCAGACTGCCAGAAATAGTGCACATTAAATTGAGGCACTGCCCTGGCTCAGTGCTAGGGAATCATGAGAATTGTATTTTTTTTCTGAGACATTGAGCCTTCTCTGTCAGAGAGCTCTGGTGCCACAATAAATTACAGTTCCCATGATTCCCTAGAACTGAGCCAGGGCAGTGCCTCAATTTAATGTGCACTATTTCTGGCAGTCTGCAAAGGCCCTTCATTAGTTATTTCTTGGCTTAAATAAGCCAACTTACCCACAGTCTAGGCAAATCCTGCTTCTATGCTGACTTATAAGACCTCCTTCTCCAGTAAATCATAGAATCATAGAGTTGGAAGATTAATTATGGACATCCAGTTTAACCTCCTGCCATGCAGAAATACAAAATCAAAACACTCCCAACAGATGGCAATTCATTTAATGTTGCTACCCATGTAGCTATCCATTTCCTAACAACGGCAAACAATAATGTCTGATGTCTTTTCTTTGTTTTCTGGGATGCTGCTATAAAAAAATGTATTAGCTTCTTGCAAATAACTCTGCCACCTTCCCCAACATTTTTAATGTCCTCTCTCCAACACTTCATCTATTTTCCTCTCCTTTACTGGGAAATGCCCCCTTATTTCTTCCAGTTAGCAGCTTCAGGTTGCCCTTGGACAGCACACAATCCCAAGAGATACGTTTCTCAGGGACTTAAGGCTGAAACTGTTCACCTTTCAGAGTGTCCTTTGATGACATATGAAGGAGAATAACTACCCCATTCTCCAGTACATCTGTGAAATATCAGTACTGGGTGCCTGATGCCAAGATGAATTATAATTCTTTTGTGTTGGCAGCCTTGCCTTGTCAATATTGCAACAGAGGAACACCTTGATCAAAATGTGCTGGCTCAAGCCCAGGCCACAAGGGAGCATCGTGTGTTAAGAGTTCTGAAAATCATTTTCTGTTGGTAGCAAATTAGCTGCAAACAAAATGAGTAGTACATAGACCATGGCTTGCATGCTATCATGCCAAATGGTAGCAGTATAAATCATATCATTGGTGGTGGAGTCTGTTGACTGGGAGACACTGTACTTTCCTAAGGTGCTTTCCTGAGCTGCCCCATTGAATAATTGGAATGCAGAGAAGAGTCCAATCCAGCCAAGTCTACAAACAAAACTGATTCTACATATGGATCACACTTACCAAATAATAAATTTTTAGGTTGTTAACCTAACTTTCTCTCCTACTTTAAAAATTATACAGTTACCCCTCCCCATTTGGATCCCCCACAAATTGGGAGGGGCAACTTACATGTATATTCTTACATTGCCCATTCAAAATCATAGTGGTAGCATCTGAGTTATTTGTAAAATTCCTGGGGGAGTTTTCAGAGAGATTTGAGGAGTTTTCAGAAGTGCAAACTTAGAAGAAAAAATGAGGGTCTGTTTCCAAATATATTTAGTAATTTACAATGCAAACCACAAAAGAGTGAAGAGGTCCTACTTTTGGCATTAAAAAAAATGGAGTGTTGAGAACAACGGGAAAATTTGAAGACAGACTGTTTTTGGTTTTGCCATTACTTATGAACCAGAGAGGCTAGAATCTCTGCCAAAAATTCAAAAATTCTACATGAAGGAATGCTAGGTTCTAGACCAAGAAAATTCCAGTTCATTGCTCAGAATAAATTATCCACCAATATGTGTGTGTTGCTGCTCTGGGATAACAAACATTTGTACAAATTATGTGTCCAAATTTTTGCAAGGCTGATTCTTAACCTAGCATTGAATTATTGTGTGCTTGCGTAGAATGTGGAATTGTTGAGTGACACTTGTTTTAAGAAGAGTGGTATAAAGAGCAAGAGAAACTATTTTGACAAAACAATGGGAGAATAAAAGGGATGCTAAAGCATGGTTTAGTATTATGAGGATTTACTACAGTTAATCCAGGGTTTGTGTCTCCACAAATAAAGAATGGAATAATTACAATTTTAGATTAACCATGGTTTAGAATGTCAGTTGAATCCTAAACTGTGGTTGGTTTTAATTAGAGACAGTGGAAACCAGTCGGTTCATAAACCACAGCTTAAAGTTGGCTTCTTTCTAGTTATCATGATTAAGATTAATCAGAACATATTAGGGTAAATGCCACACTGTGGTTAGTAAAAGAGGGAAGAAAACAGTGGCTCAAAGCAGTTTGCCATATGAGGCAAAGAAGCAACAACTACACTTCTCCCATCTCACATTGTATCAAATGTGAAGGATTATTTTTGGCATATTTACACAATGAGTTTAATTCCCTTCCCCAGCAGTAAAAATTGGCAGTGAAAACACAATTTTCAATTAAATAACATCATCTCCCCTTTCATGGTACTCAAAATCATCTACTTGAGGTGGACATCTCTCCAGTGAATGGTAAAATTGTCCCTGAAGGGTCAGTCCCAAATGTCTCTACACAGCCATGCTTAGGCTTATTCTCATAAAGCCAAACTACGCTTTAGACTAGGTGGGCAACCACGGAAGGCCTGGGAGCCATGCCTGATCCTTTTCTACCATCCCAAACCACTACAAATCACACTTGACTATTTTGGGGAAACTGGACGTACATAAAAGTTACTACAGGTTTTCTCCAAATGCTGCTTTGATCCTAAAGAGTGCTGGAGGAATGGGAGAGGAATAAACAGCATTTAAATGGCAACTTGCTCCCCTTCAGGCCTTTGGAGACACAAATCTTCACTTTGACTTGAAAGTCACTTGCACATAGGGTCATCAGATCTAAAGGTAAGAGCCAAATTTCTCCAGTTCTTAAGGTGAAGAAGAAGAATCTCAGAGTGAGAACATTGCCTTGAAAGGCCTCTGTGTGTGTGTATGTGTTTGTGTATAAGTAAAGATATTCCCCGTTGACAAGGCTGACAAGTCGTGTCCGACCATAGGGGGTGGTACTCATCTCTGTTACTAAACCGAAGAGCCAGCGTTGTCAGAGACTACTCTGTGATCATATGGCCAGCATAACTGCATAGAACAATGTTCACCTTCCCACTGAGAATTGGTACCTATCTATCTACTTGCATTTGCATGCTTTCAAACTGCTAGGGTGGCAGAAGCTGGGACTAGTGACAGGATCTCATTCCATCATGCAGCATCCGGGCTTAGAAGTGCCAACCTGCCACTTAACCACTTGAGCCACTGCATTCCATATATATATATGGTGTTTTTTATTTAAAGAACATACTTTCTTTATAGCCAATTCTTAATGTATCATGCTTAATGGCCTCACCAGGAGCTACCCATGTAATGTTCCCAGACCCGCTTCCTGTGACATCACAAGAGGTCAGCCCTCAATCTATAATTTTGGCCTTAAAATGTCATGACTTGGCATAATTGGGGGGAGAGGGGCAACAATTTCCAGAATCCCCCAACCAGCATGGCCAGTGGTCAATGTGTAGAAAAGTTTTTGGGTACAAAAAAAAATTGCTTGATTTAATCTAAAATCTCCAGCAATTACAAATTTCATCTCTTGTATAGCAATAGCAAGTACGTTTTTACACCACTTGCCAGTGAACTAAACATTCATAGGTTTACAATGTGTAAGCTAATTGCTCCAAACAAGCTGGGTACTCATTTTAGTGACCTATGGAAGGATGCAAGGCTGAGTGGACCTTGCAGCCCTTGGGATCGAACTCACAACTTTGTGGCTGCAGTAGTCATTTAACCATTTTGGTAAATGATGGCTAAGCACAATGCAGTCAATACAATGGTACAAAGGCAGCTCTTCAGAGTGCTTTCCTATGATTTTATTAAATTCTTCACCTGAATTACAAGGCTTTGCAGACAGAGCCTGAGACTGTTATAAGACAAACTATGCTTGGGATACTAATGAGAAAATTGGGAGGATAATAATTAGAATTCTGTCACAGGATAGGTCCCTATTCCTCTGATAATTGTGTGGCAGAAACAGATTTCATTGGCACCACCTCATCTTCTCCCAGTCATAAGTGGCAACATCCCGCAGAGAAGACTGCTGCAATAATATCAGAGTGGAACTATGTAAAACATACTCTCTGCATTTGTCATCAATATATATTATTTTAATTAAGTCTTGATTTCTGCTTTCCTGTCAATGTAACATTGTATAAGCTTGACTCTTGGCCCACACATGTCCTAGTTTTCATCTGTGAAATGAAAATATCCAGTAAATATCCAGTAAAAGGGAATCCACTCAATATCCAGTAAAAGGGAAAGGACTATATGCAAGAACTATTACATAAAAGTTCAAAATTTTATCTTCTGGCAATTCTAGAACAAACATACACAGCATTGCTTTGTAAGTTTACAGGAAAGAATCAAAATCAACTTCAGAGAATTTATTCAGTTAGCATAGCTTTTTCACTATTTAAAGTGGCTAAATGAATTTATGGGAGTTATGCTTTTTGATGCAATGGAGCACCTTGCAGTTAGTTTTCTGGAACCATGGCAAAGTTTGTAGAAGTGCTCTTTGATATAGATGGGTTGTGGGAAGTTTGAGAGAGAGAGAGAGGTTGTGTTGGCTAAAAATGGTAGGGGGAATCAATGTAATATGAGCAGTTTGGAAAAGCCTTAAGCTTTTAACAAACATAATAAATTAGGAGAGCTTCTGGGGAGCTTCAGCTATCTCATGATTATAATATGAAAACTGTCCATTTATCATGGAGGGGAAAGGCATTTGGTAAAGTGTAGAGGAGGAACTTTTTTTTGGCTCATGCAGCTAACAAGACCAGATTAAACCTCTGGATTTGTTAACATCTCTTAAACTATATATAATCTTGCCATGCTAGAACCTACACTCGGGAGCCAGACTGAAGTCTAAAGAGCAGACGTTTCCTTCAACACAAGCTTTGTTTTCAGTCTGGCCCAGGTGTTAATGACGTCACCACATGCTTGTTTTTCTGGATGGGAAGCCAAACATTTGCCACTCCCTACACCTGGGACTCCTCAAAAACAAGAAAAGGAGGGGGTGACATTGGGGTAAGGCTGGGAAAAAGAGGCTCAGTCTGGATCTGTGACTAGGTCAGACGTGAATGAGAATGAGACCGATTGGGAGAGGAAAGGAAAAGAATAGCAAACCAGGGTTGTGGCATTAACTTGATTAACTGGAACAGGAGGAATGCATAGGGAAGACAGAATGAGTGTGTGTAAAATTTGCACTATGTATAGAACATAGATAGGGAGAAGCTTTTTTCCACCTCTCCTAATACTGGAGCCTGGACTCACCCTCTGAAGCCAAATGAAGGGAGAGTACTTCTTCATCTAGCTGTGGAACTCTCTGCCACAAAATGTAGTGATGGCTGTCAATTTGGATGGCTTTAAAAGCAAATTGGATAAATTCATGGAAGGTGGTGCCATCAGAGCTAGTCCTGCTAGTTAGAATGGCTTCATATCACTACGTGTATCAGAAATAGTATGCCTTTGTGTATCAGATGTCAGAAAGCACAAGAAAGATGGTGCAGTTGACCTCATTTTCTGCTGATGGGTTTTCCATAGACAACTGGTTGGCCATTGTGTGTAGAGAATGTTGACTGGACAGGTCTTGGGGTGATCCAATGTAGCTTCTTATATTCTTAGGTTGAAGGGCACGATGCATACATATGCATGCATTGACAAAAAATAAAGAGTGCAATTTCTTGACTTGCAACTATTGTTTTATCAATATGGAACTGTATGCAAATTTAAACAGCCAGTTAATTGGCTAACACCCATACTGTTGATAAATATTATTTTAGTAGTAAATATTAAATATGAATGCTAATTAAAGAACATTCATTCATTTCTTTAAATATATTTCAAATGGGTTGTTCATAAGAGCCCATTCATACAATGTTTATTAAACAAGGTTTAACATTTAACATTTAACTGGTTGATTTAAGTTGGAGGGCACTGATCCACCACAGGTGTGGCAAAGATTGGTTAGCTACAATGACTGGTCAGTGAATCAAGGATGGAGTATTCTTAATCTGAAATTTTTGAAAGTCCATGACCATACACAGAATAACAGCATAAATGAATAACTGCATCCTTTCTGTCTCTCGTCTTCGAATGAAGAGGTGTGGTGTGCAAACATCAATGACAGAACAGATATTTAACAAGCCCATTCTTCTCTGACCTCCTTTACCATAATTGTATAATTTAAAGGGGCTGGGTAAAAATTAGGAGGAGGAGTGGGGGGAGTACAAGGGGAAGGGTGAGGAAAGAGAGACAGAAGGAGCAGTCAAGAGGAAAAGAAACAGGGGTTGGGTTTGAAGAAGAAAGAAACAGGAGTTGGGTTTCACTTAACTATCCAACTGCATAGTACTGTGTAAGCAAAATTAGTAAGAAACTCATTGGAGCTCATCCCAAGAATAATATGATTTAAAAAATAGTCCAGAATATATGATATATGATTTGAAATATGAAATATGATTTAAAAAGTAGTCTCAGACCTCCCAGAGGGCCTTCTCTGCAACCGCTCCCAGACTCTGGAATGGCCTGCTGGACGAGATCCGTCTTATCACCACTCTTGCTGCTTTTAAAAAAGCAGTAAAGATGGATCTCTTTCGGCAGGCCTTCCCGGAATAACTGTGGTCTGGTGCTAGATGAGTTTTATTTGTTTTTACTGATTCCTTGTCTTATTAATGGATAGTCTTATTTTATTATTGTATTTTTAATTGTTCGCTAGTTTAATTCTGTTTTAAGGGGTGGGAGGGTGGATTATGGGATGGGGGAATGTTTTAATTTGCTTGTTTTAAAATTGTTGTACCCTGCCCCGATTGCCGTGCAGAGGGGCGGGCTATAAATATATTATTATTATTATTATTATTATTATTATTATTATTATTATTATTATTATTATTATTATTATTATTATTATTATTATTATTTATTATAGAGGAGCACAAAGTGGGACACAAAGCACCTTTATCTCCAAGAAAGAGTCCTAACAACTTCCTACTGTGCAGGGTCATTGGGAGACACTTGCCTTTTGGGCCTAAAAGGCTTGACATTTTAAAAGGGCCTTGGCTTTTTGGGGGTCTCCTTCTAAGCAAACAAACCACTTATTCAATTTATCTCCATTCTATTCCAAGACTCACCTTTTTCCTTTCCCTTTATTTTCTTGTGTTACCTGGTCTCCAGACTTCTCTCTTGCTCTCTCCACTTCCTGCTGTCTTCCCAAAGAAATCACCATGATTAGCCTTCCTAACAACATAGCCGTGCAATATATTTTATCTAATTTTAATATTTCTTCCTGTTCTACTGAATGTGACAGAAGAAGAAACACCAATTTTAACAACCAAATAGTGTTAATTGGATCTGGTGAATCTGGTGAACCCATTTTTAACTGAAAAGATGAAATATATTAGTAACTCCAGGCATTTTTATCTTTGAAAAGAACAAAAAGGAACCACTTTAACAGTTGTGGGCCCAAATATATTTTCTGTATATTTACCTTGAAAATATTCTGTTCCTAGCTGCAAATATCAGACTGCTTACTGCAAACTGTGGGGTGGAACATGCCTTAGGAATATGGGGTTCCTTTCCCCACTGCTGACCTCCATTCTCTGGTGTGAATTCCCCCTTCTCTTCTCTGCTGTAACCCTGGCTTTGTGTTATGTGCACACAGATTCCAACTATGTTTAATACTAGCAAGGGCTGCCCTAAATTTGAAAGCAAGTTTTGAAGTGAGTTTGCAAATTCTTCTGTGGTCAGATTTACATGTAATAGTACTCTTTTAATAAAATATCTGGCTGGAATCCTATTGGGGAGTTACCAAGGCATAACCATCATAGTTACATAGCTTCACGGTGAATCTGGCCCCTCCAATCCCCATGTACTGGACAGCAGCCATTGCAATTGATGGGAGTCCACTCCACTGTTGCTCAGTACGGTGCTGATTGAAGTTCCCATCCCCTCCTGTGAGCCATCCCCATTGCAATAAGCAAAAATGGGCTCCCTGTTGCTATTCTAGCTTACACTGGAGATCACTTGCATGAGGGAGTGGGTGGGAATGTTAGTCAGCTGCTTCCAAAGAGAGAGTGGAATGGATACCTAATGATCACAGTACTTGCTGACTGGTAAGTGGGGATTGGGAGGCTTTCAGAGTTCCTATATATTCCCTAAACTAAGGAATACATAGGGATTGTGAATATCAAAGTTACAAATGCGTAATTCTAGCTTATGCATCCATAACTTCCCAATAGAATTCTGGCCTATATTCATTTCTATACTGCCCAGGAACCACATCTCAGTGGGTAGTTCATTTCTTTACATTATAAATTCATGAAATCAATCAATTAATAGAAATAAATTCATTTATTAAGTTGCTAGATTTATTAATCATTTCTTAAACTTTAATGTGAACTGTAAATATCACATTATTTCTTTAAATTTCATCAGCCTGATTGAATGGTTACTGCTACTGTTGTAAATATAATTGGTACTTTATTATCATAGAATCATAGAATCATTATAACATATTATTCCTTTAAAAAAATCTTTAAAGTCAAATTTCAATAGTGGGAGGGGTGATTAAAAATTGAAACACAACAGAAATACCTCCTAAGTGTCTTCCTCCTGAAAGCCAGTGTGGTGTATTGGTGTGAGTGTTGGCCTATGACTCTGGTGACCATGTTTCAAATACCTGCTTGGCCATGAAAACCCATGGGTGACCTTGGGCAAGTCACTCTCTTTCAGCGTCAGAAGAAGGCAAAGGCAAACCTCTTCTGAATAAATCTTGCAAAGAAAATCTCGTGATAGGGTCACCTTAGGGTTGCCATAAGTCAGAAATGACTTTGGGCCTTTAGCTGAGACTTAGAACATGAATAATGTTTCCAGAAAAAGCTGAGTGCCTCTGCTCTAACTGTAATGCCCAGGATCAGAGTTGGAACCAGGAGCATCACTACCAGGGTGCGGGATGTGTGTGTGGATCACACCAAGTAGGGGTGACAGCACTGCTCCCCAAACTTCTGCCTTTTGGCAGAAAGGGGTTGTGGCATTCACCTGCATCTCTAGTTATTTATGTCATAACTATTGCCATTACATTCAGTGATAATATGGGAATTATTTAAGAATAACATTAGTACAAACATTACTAAAGATTCTGTATGGATTTGGTATGGGAGGAGGTCAATGGAGAGTGACACCGTGAGTTACCATACCAGATGATGGCAACCCTAGTGACACCACTGCTTGAAGTTAGAATGATTTGTAAAAAACAAAACAAACCCAACCCTGAAAAACAAAACAAAACAAACACCTTTTTAATATTGATCTGACTTGCCTTTTTCTTTTTTGTGAAGATGGAAATTTGCTCAGGACTTACAAGGTCTGGTTCAGAGATTTCGTTTGATTCTCAGCTTCCAATGATTGGTATCCAAACGGGTGAACAGATTTTGTTGCAAACTATTGTGTCTTGAGATGACAGTACATAACATGAATGTTTTGGCTGCAAGGTGATAATTACAGCAACTCATTTCTAAACATGAGTGATCACTTGTTGCTGCCATCATGATGAATATGAAGGGGCAAATCAAGCCTTAAATGTAGCTAATTTGAGCAGCTAATCATTTGTTTCTGAAGAAATCATGCCTTTTTGGAGAGCACTATCCCAAGTTCAGAATAGTGCCACTTGCCTGAAATCAAGGGTAGAATAACATATTAATCTCATACCTGGCAACATTTCACAGATGAAAACCAAGAGACACATGGTCAAGCAATATCAAAGTGGGTTTCCATAGCTGAGCAGGGATTTGACCCCATACCCTCCAACATTTCACAGATGAAAACTGGGACACATCTAGCCAAGAAACATCAAAGTGTGGTCAAGATGAAGAAAATTAATAATGAGGAAGAACAGACAAGCTAGGAGAGAATGCAGCGGTTGGTTTTTTCCTGAGCCTATTGGGAAGTTCAAGATTTTGCCCTTCCTTTCCTCTCCCCTCTGCTGAGCTGACTGAGTACAAATTGCTTTTTCACTTTGAGCTCAGTTTGCAGCAACTGAAGTAAGCTGAGGACAAAAAAGGGAAAGGGGAAGGAAGGCAGAGAAACCAGGACACAACATGCTACAGCCTGACTGCCCAGGTCCAGAGATTTGTTGGGTCTATGCACGCTGAGCCTACACTGAGAAGAGTAATATGCCTCAGATCTTGCCCATATACTCCCCAAAATGTGAGAGGAGATGCAGGAAGTCATAAAATTGATATGCTTCATAGGATCCTTGTGAGAATGTGGGAAAATGACTTTTTTTTTTTTGGACTAAATTCCAGAACCCCATCTCCCAGTCAGGCCATTCTGGGAGTTATAGTCCAAAATATTTTAGTCTCAAAGGTGCTACAAGATCTCTCTACAAACTGATTCTACAGGCTAACACAGCTTTATCTTTGAATAGTCCAAAAATGTAACTTTCTCAAGCTCTAAAGAGTGTAATGTGCTCTGCACATAAAATAAGTAAGATTCAGATGAGTATGCATGTTGGAAGCCATCACTGGCTAAGCTGCTATCATGGAATTTCCCAACCACACACCATCTTCTCTATACAAATCATGCTCTCCAAGCCCATGAAACGCCAATGAATGGTGGACTGGAGAACCACAGTTGTGATGGGAGAGGACAGTGTGCAGAGAAGTTTGTCTTTGCATGCTATCCATGGAAATCCTGGTTGCTTGCCAGACATTCTTTGGTGAGCTGGATGGACCCTAATGGCGGGTGGGGGGGGGTTTGGTAATAGGAAAGTTTAACCTTTCCCACTCCATGTTCCATTTATTCCCATTTATACTCCACTTTTCCTCATAAGAGCTTGAGGCTGCTAAAAAAATCTGCATAAAAACAGCACAATACCTACATTTACAAGTGTTTAACACCATAAATTACAAATGTCTGCAAAAGGACCACACAAGCAGTTCAGTGAGAGACAAACTGAACACTAACCTATTCCCCACCCCCAAGTTTATAGATTTACATATAGATGCCCTTTTAACTGGTCCCAGAAAAAAAATAAAAATGCTGGGGACAATGGGAAAGATGAGGGAACACCACAAAGAAAGCCCTGCAGCTGAGAGTCTCAACTACATATCCAAAAAATAGGTTTACTGGTATAAATCTTGATCTTTATGTTACACATTTCTGCATTGTTATATATTTCATTTATTCCTTTGCCATATATGTATTGTGACTTTTGGCTATGTTGTCTGTTATTTTTTCATATTTCATGTTCAGTATGATATTCTATTTATATATATATTCAATTCTCTATTCATACTTTCTATACATATCATATTTATTTTCCATTTCTCTGTTTTCCTGTTTATGAAATATAGTCTATTTGTGTATTTGTGGAACATGGTATGGAGTGTTGGGCTAAGACTCTGGAGACCAGAGTTCGAATCCCCACTCAGCCATGGAAAGCTGGATTATCTTGAACAAGACACATGCTCTCAACCTCAGAGGAAGTCAAAGGCAACCCCCCTCTGAACAAATGTTGCCAAGAAAACCCCATGATAGGTTTGCCTTAGGGTTGTCATAAGTCAGAAACAACTTGAAGGCACACAACAACAACTTGTTATATATTTGTTTTGTTTGTATGATGGTCTTGTTGGTTGTTGTTTTTTTTTTAATGGGAATGAAGACAGTGTATGTATGTCTGATGGTTTGTATAAGAGGGATACAAGCCATGGCTATGCCTACTTGCCAACCATAAGCTCCAGAGATGCCCACTATTACATATGACTCTCAGAGGAAAAGGGTAGCATACTCTATTGTGCTCAAGAGTCAAGAAACCGTTTCCATTCCTCTTGCAATCCAGTGGGGCAGTGCAGTACAATTCTTGGTGGCTGGCAAAAGGATACAAATGGTTATCAAGAGGGTAAATTAACAATGCCATCATAATTAAAGTTCAGTCATTGAATGGAACATGTAGCTAAGAGGTTACATGCAGTTGTGCAGCAGTTATAAAAGGCCCAGTTATCAAAGCTGCCCTTCAGATCCTGAAACTTTTGTGTTTCCTGGGATTGTATTGTTAGATAAAGCAGATCCCTAAATTCCATAGTCTTTGAAGTTCCCCGCTCAACATGTATTCAGGACATCAATGGTTGGCTGCAGCTTTGTTCAAAGAGACACAACTAGCTGGAAGAACAGCTGATTGTTTAAAAATAGGAAGATGTCTGGGAATACCTCTTTTGGAAGAGAGAAAAGAAAGAAACAGGTCTGTGGATGTTAACACTGTGGTGATCCATCATTCAACTGACAACTGTTCTCTTTTCAACAAGGATATGAGATCTACCATGATGAAGCGTAAGCACGGAAAAGGCAGGTGTCCCAGCAGTTTCTTTCAAGTTCTTTAATAAATTAAAAACAAAACATTTAAAATTTACTTTTCACTGTTGGAAAAAAAAAACTCCCAAAATTCATATTTTGATTATTATTTTTTAAATGCAAAGGCACAACCCATACCTTCTCTGCTTTATGGAGTGGGCTCTAACTATGTTACAAACAGCTGGCCAAAAGCAGCTTGTTTAGGAAAACCTTCAGCTTGAAAACCTTTTTATCCCCCCTTCATTATGAATATTTTAAGGCTGCTTTCTTTGTTTTCTGTACCTTCTTATTAGGCTTTCATTTTCCTTCTGGATTTTTTAGTTACAATTTTTGTTGGTTTTGATTTTAAACAATGTTGGAATTGTCTGCTGATGGTTGAATGCATTTTATGGATTGGTTTTATTGAGTTATATTTCATTTGTGTATATTTTATTTTTCCCCTCCCCACTCCCCAAAAGATGACATGACATTTGCCTTGACACTATAAAATAGGGCTCAGTTCCCTCAAATCACTTCCAGTCATTGGCCAGATGCCTGTAATATATATCACATTGGAACATAACTTGTTGTTACTCGGATGGGAGGGATACCCTCCAACATTGCACAAATGAAAACACATGGCCAAGCAATATGGAAGTGTGGTCAAGATGGAAAAAATATTAATGAAGAAGAAAAGACAGGCTAGGAGAGGCTACAGCAGTTTGCTTTTGCTGGAGCCTATTGGAAAATGTTTTTTGTGGGTTTTTCAGGCTATGTGGCCGTGTTCTAGAAGATTTTATTCTTGACGTTTTGCCAGAATCTGTGGCTGGCATATTCAGAGAAGATTCTTTCTCTGAAGATGCTAGTCACAGATGCTGGAGAAATGTCAGGAATAAAATCTTCTAGAACATGGCCACATAGCCCGAAAAACAAAACAAAACAAAAAAACATGGATAACGGTCAGGAAAGCCTTTGACTTCACATTCCTATTGGAAAAGGCAAGATTTTGCCCCCTTCTGTCCCCCTCCAGCTGAACTGAGTGAGTACAAACTGCTTTGGGCTCAGTTTACAGCAACTGAAGAAAGCTGATAAAGAAAAACTGGAAAATTTTAAAAGTAGCCGAAAAAGTGAGAGGACAAAGAATGAATTAGGACAGTTGGAGAGTATGATGGAAAGCCACTGCTTTACCCCAACATTGAGATCCATAAATTTTGATTCTGTGCTTTCCATTGCCTGGATCCTACTGGTAACTATGGGGGGAAGCAGACGGAGGTGCTGGAGACGCTGCCAGACGGAGCGCCGCTGGAGCGCAGCCTCCGCACCGCTGCGCTCCGGCGGCGTTCCTGGAAGGAGCGCTAAATCAGCGCTCCTTCCTCAAGACAGGGAAAGTGCGCCCTAAAAGCGTAGGGCGCACTTCCCCTGACTTATCTGCCGCAGCGCGTGCGGTTGCTGCGGCGGGAGGTTGTCCCTGGAGCTCCAGCCGTGCAGAGGGCCGGCGGCTCCGAGGACAACCTCAGGAAGAGGAAGGGGCACCGCACGTACGGCTGCCCCTCCTCTTCCTTGCCTCGAAGACGACTCAATTAGTCATCTGCCAAGGCCCTATGCCTCAAGAAGTCCCATTGAATGAATGGGATTTGTTTTAGTGTTGACTCACCATTCATCACTTGAATCAGTGGGATTAGCAGCAGGATTTTGGCCCAAGAATCCCAAAATGGAGCAAAATGATTGAATGTTACTATGGGGAGCACTTAAAGGATTTTATTCTATGCAGTCCCTGGGTTCATCATGGGTGTTATCAGTGTTATGTGTTTCTGTTTGTTGTCTGGATAAGGAATTAAGAAACAACAGTGTGCCCCAAATGAAATGTGTGAGGGAGATGGTCCATTATTATCATCATCATCATCATTATCATCATCATCAATTTATTTATTTATACCCCACCCCTCTGTCAACCAATCGGGGTGGCTTACATCAATTAAAATGCCATATAATATAAATAAAACCTAAAATACAATCTAAAACCCCAGAACCCACCCGCCTCTAAAAAAGTATTAAGTCGTATATCAATTAAAACAATCATATATAGATTAAAACATGTGAAAACATCACATAAATATAAGACAAGCAAAATTACAAAACAAGCAGGGCAGTGATGAGAGCCAAAGAAAAATGACAACTCCTGAGGCCAGAAAAATCTAGTCAGGAAAGGCCTGCTGGAAGAGATCCATCTTCACAGCTTTTTAAAAGCTGCTTAAGGTTGTTATCTGATGGATCTTGTCCGGCAGGCTGTTCCAAAGTCTGGGGACAACTACTAAAAATATCCTCTGGGAGGTTGCAGACAGCCTTGTTATTTTGGCTACAACAAATTCCTCCCAGAGGACTGGAGTGCACAGGGTGGATTGTTTGGGAGGAGACGGTCCCAAATATAGTTTGGACCCAAGCCATTTAGGGCTTTAAAGGTCATAACCACCACTTTATACTGGGCCCGGAAACTGATGGGCAGCCAGTGAAGAGACTTCAGTACTGGTATTATGTGGTCTCTTCTAGATGTCCCTGAGACCACTCTGGCTGCCATGTTCTGCACTAATTGAAGTTTCCAGACCAAGCACGAGAGTAGTCCCATGTAGAGCACATTACAGAAATCCAGACGGGAGGTTACTAGTGCATGCACAACAGTCTCAAGTTCCTTTAATTCCAGGAAAGGGTGCAGCTGGTGTATCAACCGAAGCTGATAACAGGCGCTCCTGACCGTCGCATTTATCAGAAGCGACGAGTCCAGGAGCACCCCCAGGCTGCGAACACAGTTTTTCATGGAGAGTGTGACCCCGCCCAGGACTGGAGGTTGCAACCCAATTTCCGGTTTCGGGGCCGCTACTGTGAACACCTCCATTTTGTCTGGATTCAGTTTCGATCTGTTTTTCCTCATCCAGCCCATTGCTGCCTTAAGACAGTCATTAAGAGGAGAGGCACCATCAGAATTTGAGGCCGACGATTGAGACATGGAGAAATAGATCTGGGTGTCATCAGCGTACTGATCTCACCCAGCGGCTTCATATAGATATTAAACAGCATCAGGGACAGAATGGCACCCTGAGGGACGCCACATGTAAAGTCTTTTTTTGCAGAACAACTGTCCCTGAGCAGCACCCTCTGGGACCTGCCTGAGAGGAAGGAATGTAACCACTACAATGCAGTGCCTCCAATTCCTAACCCACTCAGGCGATCCAAGATGATGCTGTGATCTATCATATCAAAAGCCACTGAGAGGTCTAAAAGCACCAACAGGGTCACACTACCCCTGTTGATGCTCAGACATAGATTATTGCTTAAGGCAACCATGGCAGTCTCAACTCCAAATCCCATCCTAAAGCCAGTTTGAAATGGGTCTAGATAATCAGTGTCATCTAAGACTGCTTGGAGTTGGAGAGCAACCACCCTCTTGATCACTTTGCTCAAAAAAGGTAACATGGACACCAGCCTATAGTTGTTCATATCCAGGGGGTACAGGGAAGGTTTTTTTCAGAAGCGGCCTAACCACCGCTTCCTTTAAACAAGGTGGAACATATCCTTCCCTGAGGGATGCATTGATGATGTCCACAAGGAAAAACCTCAAGGCTCCCTCCCCCGGATGGCAAGCCACAAAGGGCAAGGATCAAGAGGGCAAGTTGTCTTTCTCACACTACCAAGGAGCTTGTCCACGTCTTCAGTACTCACAGATTGAAAACGATCCAGTAAAATTACATCAGTGGAGCTGCTGGACACCTCGTCTATTGATTCTGTTACAACACTGACATCCAAGTCTGCTCTTATCTGAGAGATTTTATCTACAAAGAAGTTGTTAAACATGTCACAGCAGGCTGTTGTTGGGTTAAGTAATGGGTTCTGCACAGATGGAACCTGCGTCAGTTCCCTTACAACCCTAAACAGCTCTGCTGGACGGGACTCCACAGACACAAGATTTCTGCACTGCACGTATTGCCTCTCTATAGGACCAAAGAAAGTTCCTATGATGAGTCTTGTCAGAATTTCCGCCAGGTGCACTGTAGTCATTGTCCAACCCACTTTATTTTCCTAAGATCTGCTGTATACCATGGTTTATGGTTTAAAGTGGGTTGGGAAGGACGCTTTGGAGCGATCGTGTTGTTAGCCTTGGTGAGATCAGTGTTCCAGATATTAACCAAAGTTTTGACAGAATCACCGGCATTTCCAACCATTAAACCAGGGGTAGGCAACCTTTCCCCTTTAAGGGCCGAGGGGCTTCAGCTCCCAGAATCCCAGGAGCTATTGACCAACATGGGACTATTAGCCAACATGGCTGAGGCTTCTGGGAGCTGAAGTCCCTCGGCCCTTAAAGGGGAAAGGTTGCCTACCCCTGCATTAAACCCTCTAAGGCTTTCTGGAATCCTATTGGTTCCATTACCCTTCGAGGGTGGGCCATTCTAATAGGCCCACCAACCCTGGTGGGGCAGACAGTGGCACTTAGTTCAACCTTGACCAGGAAATGATCTGTCCACGACAATGCAGTGGTTTCTTTAACCTCCACCCACGGATATTCCTGTTCCGTACTAAAGATCACATTGGGATAGGCCCATGTTTATCATGGATTCCATGAACTCCCGAGCCACACCTGTTAAATTTGACAAACTGGTCTCAAGTGGGATATTGAAGTCGCCCAGAACTAGAAGTCTGGGCGACTCCAGCAGCAACTCTAAGACCAGCTGTGTCAGCTCGGTTAGGGAGTCTGCTATACAATGGGGTGGTCGGTATACTAACAAAATCCCCAAACTATCCCTGGTCCTCAGGCTCAGGTACATGCAGTCGAAGTGGACTGTATTCTGGACAGGTATCCTGGTCAAGGACAGGTTGTTCTTATGAACCAGAGCCATTCCGCCCCCCTGCCCACTTCCCCTTACCTGCTCACTAACAGCATACCTGCTCACTAACAGGCTCTCCCTCAATATGGTCTGGCTTGTCAATCTGGTCCCCTACCCCTAGCTGCTGTTGTTTGCTGTTATTTTGTTTTATGATTTTATTATTCAATGTCTTATCATTCTGCTGTTTTTAATACTATCTTAGTTTATTTTTAAGGGGTGGGAGGGTTAGGGGGAGTACTTGGTGATGTGTTTTATTCTTGTATTGTTTTAACCTGTTGTACACCACCCCGGTTGCCTAGCAGAGGGATGGGGTAGAAATAAAATGTATTATTATTATTATTATTATACCCAGCTGGGAGGCCAGCATCCAGGTTACGGCGCTATCCTCTCCCAGCCAGGTTTCTGTGAAGCAAGCCAGGTCGGCATCCTCATCTAAAAGAAGGTCATAAATAATGTGAATCTTATTTTTAACTGACCTGGCATTGCAGAGGAGCTAGGTGAGGTTCTGTGGAATGGTTGGTATGCTCTTCAATCCATTCTGGGAAGCAGAGTAAACTGAAGGTGGGATAGCTTTCAAACAGCGATCCCATCTTCTTTTGTAACATTTGTTCACTCTGTTCCTACCATGCCTCCCTTTCCCCCACACAATTCGAATTTCTGTCCCCAGACCATTCCCGGCCTCTGCTGATATAGAAGTTGATGGGGCCAAGCAGCCCTCCCAATTACCCTGCTGCTGTGGATGTCCCAGTTGAGAGATGGGCAGGGCAGACTAGATGGAAAACAATGCCCAGGCCCTACTCACAATTGCTGCAGCCGAAGAAGGAAAGCATTGGCGGATTAAGATCCTCCCCATTCTAGCTCCCAGTCTCTCTGCAACTGCTGTGGATCCAAGTTGGTAATGTAAATGGGCAGGGCAGCCGGGGGAAAAACCTCACCCAGTCCAACTCCCAGCCTCACTGCTGCGGGGCCTCAGGTGGTAAGGGGGCTGGGTGGGGAAGGTGGAAAGTCCTCTGCCCCAGCTGGCGCTCACTGGCCGCTGCCACTGATGGTGAAGGAGAGGTTGGGGCGAGTTAAATAGCTGCGCTCTGCTCGGCCCAGCTCCAGCCTCAGGTGGTAAAGGGGCTGGACGGGGAAGGTGGAAGGTCCTGCACCCCAGCCGATGCTCACTGACCACTGCTGCTGCTGGTGAAGGAGAGGTTAGGGCAAGTTAAATAGCTGTGCTCCACTCGATCCGGCTCCAGCCTCAGGTGGTAAAGGGGCTGGGCAGGGAAGGTGGAAGGTCCTCTGCCCCAGCCGACGCTGACTGGCCGCTGCCGCTGCTGATGAAAGAGAGGTTGGAGCAAGTTAAATAGCTGTGCTCCGGCCCAGCTCTAGCCTCAGGTGGTAAAGGGGCTGGGTGGGAAGGTGGAAGGTCCTCCGCCCCAGCCGACGCTCACCAGTCACTGCTGCTGTGATGAAGGAAACTGCAGAAGTGAGGCACCACCTCCTGAAGCAGCCGATCCTTGACTAAATTTACTGAAACATGATGTACCTACATAGCAAGATGTTTCTTTTTTAGCACTATGCTGATGGTATCTGGCCCCATAGATGCTCTATATAATTATTTGCTTATTTCAAAATCTGGGAGCAGCTAGTAGGTAGACATACAAAGGAGAAGATATGTCATGATCCTGTCCATTTTATGAACATATAGTGAGAGAGGAATACTTATTTATTGTACAATATTACCAGCTGTATTATTTCATGGATTAATTAATATTGTTATTGTTGTGTGCCTTCAAGTCGCTTCTGACTTATGGTGACCCTAAGGAGAATCTACCTTGGGGTTTTCTAGTCAGGATTTGTTCAGAGGGGATTTGACATTGCCTTCCCTTGAGGATGACTGCATGTGACTTGCCCAATGTCACCCAATGGGTTTCATGGCCCAGCTGGGAATTGAACCCTGGTCTCCAGGGTCACAGTCCAACACTCAAACCACTATGCCATGCTAACTGTTTAATTAATGATAGTTTTATTTGATTTCAAAGGGGAGGGGACAGATTTGTAATTTATAAAGCTGTTGTGCATGAGAAGTTTAAATTGTTTAATTGTAAAAGAGTGAGAGCTCCCAAGGTTTACAATGGCTTTTAAAAACTAGCAAATCATTGAATTGGTGAAATGTAATAATTTTATTAGAGACAGTGGTGGCTGCCAACCCAAATATTTAGAACTTGGCCATTGTGTTCCATTATTAGAATTATTATAATGAAAACATTTAATTCTGGATTTGCCGTATGCCACTTCATGGTAAAGTATTTGTTTGGGTATTGCATGCTTGTACCAAGAAGAAAAAAATCAGTTAAAAAAGAAACCAGCATGGAGAATATAATCCTTGTTCATATATTTTTTAAGATTGTATTTATTGACAAAACATATTAAAATAGCAAAACACCAATAGCAACAATAACAAACAAAAGAACAGAACAATGACAAAATGCATGTTAAAAAATAACAATCACACTCAATAACAAATCACAAATAAGAATATTTGACTTCCTGTCCCTACCAAGGTTAGATTTTCTATACAAGCATTTCCCATTTTCAAACTGAACCTTTAAAACCTTGATTCCTTGAATCAAGCCTTGCTCATATTTTGTATGAACTTGGTTGCTTTTCTCCAGCTGTAATCCATAAACAATTCGTGCTTCATTTAGTTTGACTTCAGTGAAACAAATTCAGTGGTTTGTGAATAATTATCTGTATTGGGTTGCATCCAAATAAGTATAAGAAAAAGGCAAATTGCTGTAAAAATCTCTTCTGGAAGATGTTGTGCAAGAGCTCACACTGTGCTAGAGTAGGTAAGAAAACGAGGGAAAGAAAATCACTGGATTTCAATACATTGGGCTTTACTTTCCTATGCAGCATTTTTTGATGAAGTACAACAATCCCACCCCCAACCCCTTGAGCAAACAATGCCTTCTGTGTGTATGAAAGCACTTTAAATAAAAGATAAAATTCTCTTGAACTCTTTCTGGAAGCCAGGATGACTAAACTGTTGATTGGAGTCTACAAAAGCTCATACTGCCAACTCCTTTCTTTCAGTTATGTCTCAAAGGTGCTACAAGATCTCTCTATAAAATGAGGCTGTTGTACCTGGGACAAATCATGAGAAGTTGCGACTCTTTGGAGAAGATGATAATTCTCAGTAAAGTGGAAGGCAATACAAAAAGAGGGTGACAACATTAAAGGTGGACTGATTCAACCAAGGAAGCCACAGCCCTGAGTTTGCAAGGCCTGAGCAAAACTGTTGACTATCATGGTTGTTGGAGGTCTCTCATTATTGTAAGTTATTGTAAGTTATTGTAAGTTGAAGCCAGCTTGGCAGAAAATAAAAACAATAAATAAAAGATAGTATTTAATCACGAGTGAGGGGAAAAGTATTTCCACCAGCATAAATCTGATGTGGTTGTTCACTAAGTACCTATGTAAAGCAATATACTGGTCTTAAAACACAGTTTTGGTGCTCATACGGGTCCTACAATTGGTCTGAGTGTATGTTCATAGACAGGAACATAGGAATGTTAGCAAATGGTCATATCCTCCTGATTACTGCATAGTTATTTTCTGTAAAATAAATAGTACACCCCCTGTTTATACCATAGAAATCTGGTTTTAAAATATACATCCATTTGGCTAGATTGTCATTGCTTGAAGGCCTGCCATCCTTGTTTTGTTGATTTGGAAGTAAATGCTATCAAACCTGTGTAAAACCCACCAGATTTGTGCAAGTCTTTGACAATCTTGTCTAGGACTAATATTTTAAATACTTTTATATTTTTAACTACCGTATATTTTATTATTTTTCATGTAATCTGTTTTAATATTGTAATAATTTAATTCTATTTTAATGGAACACTTTTCCATGTTTTTAATTGTACAGTTTTTAATCTTGTAAGCTGCTCTAAGTTCTAATAATAATAATAATAATAATAATAATAATAATAATAATAATAATACAATCATACCTAAAGGCAAAAAATAAAATAAAAATAAAAATATTAATTTAAACTTAGATAAAAATAGGATGAGATTCATTAATTTTAGCTGAATTGTTTCATCTAATGTAGAGAATAACCTGTCACTGCTTACATTCACCTAAAAAAACATGCTTGAGAATGCTTGGGCTCAGATCTCACTACAGCTATAGACTGATTCTAGTGTATTTGCTTAAATCTTATTTGTCTGGCTCTTCTTTAGCAATGTAGCCATTCCAAAGAGTATGAGTATCTGTTATAGATGTTGTAAACCTTTAAAACAGGTGTGAACCCAGCAAAGCTGTTTAGACAATTAATAAGAATATCTGCAAACAGCAGTGTTACAGTTACATTCTTGAGATTACAGAGCATATTTTATCTTTGATAGTCTGACATGGTTGCAACTACTACATAGTTATGTATCATCAGTCATTGATCTGGGTTACAGTCCCTACTCCACTTCCAAGCACAGATTTAAGGGAATGAGAAAGACTTACCTTTCTACCATCAGGAACACAGGAATCTAATTTATTCTACCCACCTAGCCAGTTACCAGTGCCTGAAAAAGTTATTTTTAAAAACTTTTTTGCACTCTTAGCAGGCATAGCCACCATGAGAAAAAAAATGGGAACTACAGTCCAGAAAGACGTAGAGTATAATAGTTGTTCACGCTACTTTAAAACAAAACAAGAATGAGATAGCATTGATTAAACTGGCCAATCTTTTGTGTAAAAGGCATGTGCTCTGCCATTGAACAATGATTCTCATCCATTCTTGAGGCATTCAGGGCAAAGTGTAGAATAAATACTCAAATGTTCTTAAAGGGATTTGTGTACACAAATGGTACCTACTTGTTGCAAATATCTGTGTCAACTTACAAGCAAGCTGAGGCAGCTGTTGATGCTCACAGGTCTGTTTCTGAGAGACGTACGGACAAAAGCAGCTAGGAGAAAATTATTTATAGAATCTAAATTCTAGAACAGGGATTCTGAACCTTGAGCCTGTAAATGTGGTTGGACTAAAACTTTCCATACACCCAGCCAGTATGGCCAAGGATAATGTGATGTGTAGTCCAGCATCTAGAGATGTGCTGCTAGAAACTTGTGATGGTGATGGTGTGAAAATCTACCTTTCTGCCTGGATTTAGAAGCAGTTATAAAACTTTCTTCTCTTTAATCATGCCTTGATTTTGATCTCTTCTGTGGCTGGCTTTTTTTTTTAAATGATGCAGTCTGTTTACTTGTTTGCTTGCTTGGTTTAATATTCACTGGCTTGGATGCAGTAAACTCTCCTAGGGACAGAAGGGCTCCTTCTACAAATGGTAGGATTTTGCTCTAACCACAATTCATAGCTATCTGAACAGTAGAGGAGAAAATCCCCTGCATTCCCCTATGCTGCTACTCTCACTCCCATCTATCACCTTAAAATGTGCTGTGAATGGTTGAGGGACCATCTAATACAGTGAAGAAAGCAGTATTGTGGGCTGCAGAGGGAAAGAAGATTGAGCACAACACCTTCAGCCTGCTTCTTACTGGTGAGAGCATTTTCTCCTGACTTTTTCCCAGGACACTCCTGAAGACAGAACAAAACTCAAGATCCAATGCACCTTGACCAGAATCTTGCTGCTGTAACAAACTAGCAATTGCATTGTTTCTGGAATTATACAGCAATAGCAAGGAGAGGGGGACAAATCTGCTGGCCCCAAGCAGCCTACTTCACTGATGCTTTATTGCCTTCAGGGCTGCTGGAGTCATGGCCATTTTCCTCCTACTATCTCTGCCTATGCCACCATATTATGTCAGTCTAGTACACCAATGGAATCCTTTGTTTCTTCTCTTCTATAGTGATTTTATATTTTGCTCTACATATGCTGCTTTTAACATTGAATAAGTAGTATGTAATGCCATTCATTGTAGTGTAGTGGTTTGAGCATTGGACTAGGACTTTGGAGACTAGAGTTTGAATCCTGGCTTAGCCGTGGAAACCCACTGGGTGATCTTGGGCAAGTCACACCTCTCAGTCTCAGAGGATGGCAATGGCAAATCCCCTCTGATAAAACTTGCCAAGAAAACCCCATTATAAGCTCACCTTAGGATTGCCATAAGTTGGAAATGACTTGAAGGTACACAACAACAAAGTAGTATGTAATACATTAAAGGCACCTGATCCTGTCTTATCTTGGAAGCTAGACAGGGTAGTAGTAACCAGAGCTGATCCAGCTTGACTTCCAAGCTAGGACAGGATCTAGGACCATTATGGTATTTTTTGTTGTTTTCTTGTTAGCTGCCTTTGAGTTGACCTCGACTCATGGCAACCCTGTGAATCAGACACTTCCAAGCCCCCTATCCCCTATTTCTTGGCTCAGGTCCTGTAGACTCAGGCCCATGGTCTCCCTGATTGAGTCTATCCACCTGGCATGCAGTCTTCCTTACAGTACACAATTTACCTACATACCTAATTAAAATTAAAGTAGGGACTGTCCAAGGCTCTTTTATTTTTCCTCACTTTCAATATGTGCTTCCATAAATGAAACATGATAAAATTTATTGTGTTATAGTAGTCTGTGTATTGTATTAGGACTCTGGGAGACCAGGGTTTGAATTCCTGCTCAGCCACTGGATGACCTTATGCAAGGCACACTCTCACTGCCATAGGGGAAGGTAGTGGCAAACCCCCTTTGAACAGATCTTTCCAAGGAAATTCTATGATAACAAGTCATAAATCACTTTTTATCCAGTGTGGTCTAGTGGTTTGAAGGGTATACTAGGACACTGGGAGACCATGGTTTGAATCTCCACTTAGTCATGGAAGCCCACTGGGTGATCTTGGATGAGTCACACTTTCTCAGCCTCAGAAGAAGGCAATGGCAAGACAACCCTAAGATTGCCATAAGCTAGAGGTGACTTGAAGGCACACATCATTATCATCAAGAACAACATTGTCGTAGAAAATAACGGATGACATTATCTTCTGTAGAAAACAACTTTGAAAACTGAGCATTAGGAAAAGTTAAATAGTTCATCTTTTTTCACCTGGCATGTGTCATTTTCTCTCTAATGTACCACATAAACACACACACCCCCATGCAACAAGTACTTCTCCACAAGATAGGTCTTCCAAGTGCTATTCCTTAAGGCAATCAATCGTGTGGCTCTTTCTGTCATAATAATTTATAAATCTTTTTTTGCCTTCAGCCCTCAAGAGATTTCTGTGTAAGAGCTCTGTGGATTTTTCTTTTTTTAACAAACTGAAGAAGATATTTAAAGCTGTGATGCTAACCAGAGAGGTTTTCTCCACACAGCATAAATTTTGGGAAACTGTTAGAAGAGGATAATAAACAGGCCATACTTCATTTTTTGGTATTTAAGAGGCACATCCTAAGTGTGATAGTTTCATTGGCTGGGGCTACTAATTATTTTGTTGTCAGAAATTGCTCTATAAATGGCATAAGAGAGCAATTCAATGTGGTTCCCTTTTATCTGCCTTACCAATTGATGTCTATACAGAGCTAGCAGGGCTCCCCAAACACGTCAGTCTGTTTCAGATACACAAGATTAAGTAGCAAGTGACATTCAAGACCAATCGGCCCACCCAGGAGAAGTGAAACCAGCGGAAAAGCTGTCAGATTCCCCCTTTTCTCCATTAATCTTGAAGCTTTTCAATGCTGCCAGGTCGCATCTCCATCAAACAAGCTGGAGTGAGTGTTGGGCTGTTTTCTTTCCGCTCACTCTCTCCTCCTATGGTACCCCTTCTAGTAACTCCTTTTGTGCTGGACTTCTGTTTGTCAATGCTTCCAATGCCCCAAATTACCTTTACTAGTGATGGATAGGACACCAGTCAGCCAAGACGGCCGTTCATTACAAGCTACAATGCAAAACAGATTTCCTAAGTTGTTCCCCCTACAAGTGGCACAAATTTGTGCAAATATGAGTGGTGATGTGCACGTCTACCTCCAGCTTTTAAAATGTACCTGTTTATTTAACTATGCTATTACTTGCTTCCTTGTGTTTCTTCCTGGTGTGTAAGGGCCCCATTAATGGTTCATTTCTTATGGGCCAGCGCTAAGTTGAAGATGGGTTAGCACTAGGCTTATCATTGAGTTATATACTTATTTAATGGGTAGGGTATATTTTTTAAAATGTACTTTTGGGGATTTTAAAAGGATATGCATAGGTAGAAGTTTTTTCTTACAAGTGATCTCTCTTCATTAATTTTATCAAGGTTTTATAACAGGGAAAAGTAGAGGGTGGCAAAGGCAGTAGAAAAAGAGATCCCAAAATATAAGCCACTTCATTAATGATTTCTCAGGAACTGTCCAGAGCAAACAACATCCCCAATTGACTCTCATTACATTTTATGTCCCATAGGCAAGAAATGATGTGTGACTGAACTGCCACCATTCTGTTCCATAGCAAACCTTTTATTTCTTTCTTTGAAAGGGAAAAGACTGTTTTGTGTCAACATGCATGGAAGGGTGTCTGTCACTGTGATCATTTTACTCAGCAGTAAGGTATCTAAAGGTATCAAATCCTGTCTGATCTTGGAAACTAATAAGGCCCTGGTTAGTACTTGGATGGGAGTCTACCAAGAAATAACAGATGCTGTAGACTATATTTCAGAGTAAAGAACTGGCAAAACCATCTCTGAGTATGCCTTGCCTAATAAATACTTATGAAATTCATGGATCACCATACGTTGACAGGTGACTTGAAAGCACATACACACACAAAGAACATGCAAGAACTGAATAGTTTCACAGTTCAGACTAATGGACCTTCTTGTCTTGTGCTGGAAAGTGGAAAACACAGTGGCCATGAAGGCTGGTAGTCCAAAAAAGTAACTTTTTGAAGCTCTGTCTAGTACAACATTTCAGAAAGCTGCTGATAGAGGAAACTTCAGTTGAATCATTTGATGGTTTGAGGAACTATAAAAGAGACTGGTTTTGCTAATCTAAGAAGTTCTAGTATTAGAAATCTAGTGCTCAGTTTCAGTGTTTCTGATCCTGATCCAACATATTGCTTGAGGGAAAGGGATGGAGGAGCTGCTGTTCACTGCCAAAGGCAAACCTTCAATAGCCATTTTTGCCCACATGGAAAGAAGATGTGGGATTAGAAACGGGAGGAGTAGGATTAGAAGGAATCTGTTGACAGTAGCAGTCGTTCAACAATGGAACCAATTACCCAGAGACTTGATGGGGACATGTGATGGGGACTCTTTATCTGGACATCTCCAAAAAGAGGCTAGGCAGCTACCTGCTGAGGAAGCTCTAGCTGGATTTTCTGAGGCCTCTTCTGACTATTATGAATCCATAAGGAAATATGTTGGAGTTTATCCTATCACTTACAAAGGAGAGCATCTCCAAAGATTTCTACCCTAGGCTACAATAAATGGCTACACTGACATGTGAAAGGATAGAAGTGAAGGCATACCAGCCTTGATGGTGTGGTCCACTTAAGAGAACAGTATAATCTCCTTGAGAAAATCCATAAAACAATTTCCTTTGCCTGCCAGAGGAATTGCTATTGCACTGGTTTTGTGTTTGTTCACATAATAAACTGTGGTCCAGTTTTAAATGTCCAGAATTAAATCAGCATGTGCTTTATAGACTATAGCAAAGCCTTTGACTGCATAGATCAAAGATATGGATTGCTTTTCAAGACTTAGCTATGGATGGCTCTTCAAGACTATACTTAGGACAGGAGGCTACTGTTAGAACAGGATATGGAGAAACAGAATGGTTCCCAATTGGCAAAGGGGTCAGGCAAGGCTGCATTTTATCATCTTATTCGTTTAACTTGCATGCAAAAAATATCATATGAAGAGCAGCCTTAGATTCAGAAGGAGGAGTGAAGATAGGAGGAAAAAACATCAACAATCTAAGATATGCAGATAACACCATACTACTAGTGGAAAACATCATAGACTTGGAAGAAAGTGCAAGAGTAGGTTTACTGTTGAATATAAAGAAAACAAAAATAGAAGAAATACAGAAATTCAATCTAGACAATGAGCAAATCAAAATAGTAAAAGAGTTCCCATATCTTGGATCAAACATTGATCAGAAAGGAGACCGTAGTAAAAAAAAAAAAAAAAACTAGGAATGTGAAGTGCACTGATGAAAGAACTAGACAAGATCCTAAAAGGTAAAGCTATACAAATGAACACTAAAGTTAGAAATTGTCCAAGTCATTGTATTCCTCATTACTGTGTTCAGGTGTGAGAGCTGGACAGTGAAGAAAGCTGACAAAAAGAAAATCAACTCATTTGAGATGTGGTGCTTGGAGAAGAGTGCCGAGGATACCATGGGCAGCCAAAAAGACAAACAAATGGGTTCTAGAGCAGATTAAGCCTGAACTCTCCCTGGAAGCCAAGATGATCAAATTGAGGCTGCTGTACTTTAGCAACATAATGAGAAGCCATGATTTGCTGAAAAGGACAATAATGGTAGGGAAGGTAGAAGGCAGTAGAAGGACAGGAAGACCACATGCCAGACAGCAATAGCAAGTACATTTCTATACCACTTATCAGGGAGCTAGCACTCCCTATATGGTTTACAATGTGTAAGCTAATTGCCCTAACAAACTGGGCATTCATTTTAGCAACCTACGATGGATAGATTCACTCAGAGAGGTCATAGGCCTGAGCCTTCAAGACCTAAGCAAAGCAGTAGAAGATAGGGAGGCTTGGAGATGCCTCATCCACAAGATCACCATGAGTTGGGGCTGGCTTGAGGGCAATTAACAAGAACAGTGATATTCTTGTCCATGACCACTTGGATTCTTCTGTCCTGAACAAAGCAAAGAAATGCTCTCTACATCACTGCAAAACGTCTGACAACATTGAGATGCTTCTAGGAGGAAACCCACCTCTCAGCAGGATGCCATGTCCAGAGCCAAGAAATGGCACCTTTATCCCTGTGACTTTTTCTTGAACAGATGATCACATAATGACACTTTAGTTTTTGAAGCAGGCTTATAATCAAGCTAGATATTGGGGGG
>CM034703.1:30414741-30427296 GCA_020142125.1 Phrynosoma platyrhinos | reverse complement strand
AATAATAATAATAATAATAATAATAATAAGCATTTGTAGCAATTGACCTACATACACACACACATATATACAACGAGCCCTTGGTATCCACTGAGGTTTGGTTCCAGGTCCGCCTGTGTATGCCAAAATCTGTGGATGTTCAAGTCCCATTAAATACAATGGCATCGTAAAATAGTGTCCTTTATGCAAACTGTCAAAATCAAGGTTTGCTATTTGGAATGTATACTTTAAAAAATATCTTCAAGCCATGGATGTTTGAATCCATGGTTACATAGGGCTATCTATCTATCTATCTATCTATCTATCTATCTATCTATCTATCTATCTATCTATCGTGTCTTGTTTTGAAACTCCTTCTAGCTCAGGATACATAATTTCTGACTGTTCGTTATCTGTCTAATGCTTACCTTCTAAATGACCCAATTTGGCAGGGACGGTTCTGATGTATCTGCTGTTATTTCATTTTTTCAGCTGCTTTTAAAATGTTCCAGTTTGTCTGTTTTCCTCCCACTTTCTCAATATTTCTCAATATGGTCCACCTCCTCTTAGGACTTTCTTCTGTAACCCTTTGCAAGTGCACATTTTGTATCTTCAGAGAGCAGCAGGAAAGTTATTTGCAAGAGGAGGCACCAAGAGAGGGGGCAGTTTGGGGAAGAAAAGAAGAGAACAACAGGAGACATCTTGCCCATCTCAGTAGGTTAAGGCAAAAGCAAAATTTTCCGGCCTCTCCTGTTCTTCCTATTAATATCTTTTGTCTGTTGTCCCTCCACTTATAACTTTTACCACTTGGATGTTGTTTGGGCATGTATGTCGCAGTCTTCATCTGTGAAATGTTGGCAGGTATGCTAAGGTTTAGCGATTGAACAGAAAACAGTGGAGTCAATTATTCGGGATTTCTTATAATCTGCAAAAGGCTGTGCGATTTATTTATTGTCTGTGATGCTGGAACATTTGGTTAGTTTTGTATGTCAACAAGGCAGTACATTGCAGATGAGTTGTAAACACACATTTTATTGGTTGTGCACAATTAAACTGTTGAGTCAGAGTTGTGCTAGCCATTAAGCCGGTCTTCGAGGAAAAGCCATTTTAAAAATAGTTTGTAGGGGTTGTTTATTCTTAATATCAGTGCATAATACATTATAACCAGAAATAGAAAATGCTCAGTGTGTTTCTAGAAACATTTTAGCCGCTTGTCAGGTTTCAGATGGGTTTTCCTATGTGTGTGAGACGTATAAATAAATGAAAGGGTAGAACTTATGGACTAGAAGAATGCATCTCCCTAAGGATTTGTGTGAGGCTTCCTGGCTGAAGCTTTGTAGCTCTCTTGCATTTATGCGCCCTGATACAGCAGTTCCTTGCTACTTGGGAGCTTTGATGTACATACAAAAAAGCTCTACTGCCCACAATGCTTTTCTTCATTCACTTCAGTTGAATGCACATCTTCATCAACACAAAGGGATGTATAGCTGCAGCTGCCCTCACCATTGAAATGAGTGGGCAAACCTGCATGTACCAGAGTCTTGTGTGCAAATTGTCATGTCCACAGAGGTTAGTGGACTCATTTTTAAAAGCTCTCTAGTCTGTCTCATGGAAACCTCGCATTTAGAATATAAGCCTAGCCATGCTGATTGTAAGACAAATTTCCAAATTTATAATGTGATAATACCTTGATTAGGTGAAACAAAAAAGTCCCAAAATTTCTATGCACACTTTTGAGGCCACAGATCTGTTCATGACACAAGATTTTTTTAAATATCAGGTAGTGGAAAGAATGATAACTTTAGGGTTCTGCAATCTGCAGGTTTCGATGAGATAGATTCTTTATTTGCATTAGCAACAAGCCATTCCAATAAAAACATAGTATTCTAGTAAAGTTAAATGCTACCATTTTAGGGTTTTCATAAACTATTGTAGTGAAATGAAGTCCGTATACCACACAGTGCAAGACATTTAGAAAGCTATAAAAACTGAGGACTCAGAAATCCATGCTCAATCTTGTTTTAGCAGTACCCATTATGAATTTTGCAGATGTAGTTGTCACCATATTATCCTGGTCTGCTAAAAGAAAACATACATAACAATCAGATGAATGACCTGGCATAGGGGTCAAGAGAGGGGAGGTCAGTTCCCTCCTCAGATCTCTATAAAAGGACAAAATAGCAGCACACTGATGACTACTGATTCAATGCCGTCATCACCACTAGGGCAAACCAGACTTACAATGGGATTTAAAATGGTCTGTGAGCATCTAGGAAAATAATGTGTTGCTTACTCTAAAGCAGCATGGTTTTTGTGAAGTCGTAGGCTTCACATGGTTTTTGTTTTTTTAAAGTCGTACCAAAACATACCTCCTTTTAAAAGACAAATACTGGTTTACTAAATTATGGGAATGCCACGAACAGCGTATTCATGTTGATGAACTGGTATTCATGTTGATGGTATTCATGTTGATGAACTGATGGTATTCCTGTTGATGAACTGATAAAAGATGAACTGGATAATATTAGGATCACTGTGAAGTGAATGCATTGTTGGCTGAACAATTGTGCCCAGAATATGCTCATTAATGACTCTGGACCAGTTTGAAGAGAGGACTGGACAAGAGCATCACAGGACTGCCTCCTAGACCATGTGCTTATCAACATTTTCATGTTTCTCTGAGTGTGTATGAGGAACACACACACTGAAACATAGATTCCCCTAGAAGCAATTCTGTCTTGGGAAGTTTGAGGTCTCTCTACTTGCAAGCAGTTGAATCATATCTAAGAATGTGTAGGTTTACTTAAGCCTCACAATATTGTTTTGTAATCATCGTTGCTAATTTTCATTAATCCTCAATTTCATCCAAGGAGAAAAGATTTTGCAATGATCAGTTAGACTTTTAACTGGACTCTTTTTGCCTTTAGTGCAATTACTCAACAAAGGAAACACCGTAGCTTGGATACCTTTCTCACTTCACAACTAGCTTAATTACAAATGTGAAGATTAAAATGGCCTACGGGGGTGTGGAACAAGATATTTACTAGTTCTTCTTGAGAGAGCGAGAGTTTAAGAAGGGTGGCAGACTTCATTACAGAAGTGTTTGTGTGGCTGGCACAAAACAGATACTTAAGAATCCTTCCCCTTCATTAGTCTTGCACATACAATGAACATCATTAGAATTATTCATGATGCTATCAGATGCAGTCAAATAATATTTACACCACCATTGTAACTAATTTTATCTAGCCTTTTCCTGTAAAGTATGATTACGATGTGAGATGTGTGTGTGTGTGTGTATCCTTTTCATTTGCAAAAGTGAATATGGTACCATCTGCCTATGCTGTATACGTGTTGCTGCTTCTTTCAAGATGGCATTCTTGTAGTGTAATTTAGGATTGGTGCATGCACTCTTATGGACTAAATACCCTGAAGGCACCTGATCCCATCCCATCTGATCCTAAGCAGGGTCAGGCTTCGTTATTACTTGGATGGGGACTACCAAAGAGTAGCAAGTGCTGCAGGCTATATTTCAGAGGAAGGCCATGGCAAACCATCTCTGAGTATTCCTTGTCTATGAAAACCCTGTGAAAATCACCATACATCACCATACGTTGCCAGCAACCTGAAAGCACACATGTAGCCACACACACATGCTCTGATAGCATTCTTAAATCCCTTCACTGTCTTGATAGTGGACTTGTAGTGAATCTTGACTTGACTTAAAATAGAACAGTGCGACTCAAAGTGGTGCTTTATAGATGAACTGTCTGCCGCTGCTACTTGGAAAGCTTCCAGGAAAGAAAAAAAGCAAGTGAAGCCAATGGACAAAATATGGTACCAGTCCCTGGCACACTGGGGGTGGGGGGTGGAGGGAGTTGCTGCTCTCCTAATTTCCTTAGCTTAAGAAGAACTGGCATAGAAGACGCTGCAGGATGGATGTCTGTCCCATTATCAGGGAACAATCAATGCAGACATGTCAACAAGAAAATCCCCATGAGACATCTGGAAACTATCAGAACCCACAAAGCTCAACCCTGCAAAAAGGTTCCTGATCCCTGCAAAAGGCATACCAAAGTGAGTGATTTGTAATATTAAAAAATCTCCTTTCAGCACCTAGAGATCCTTATGCATAACAAGAGATAATCAGTGAAAGCACACACATTCATCTGTTCAGTGGCTTAAAAAGGAACTTTTGTGGGGGGGCAGTATTAGGCTGCATTCACACTGCAGAAATAATCGTTTGCTACCACTTTAACTGCCATGGATCAATGCTATTGAATTGTGGGAATTGTAGTTTGTTGCAGTACCGTAATTCTTTGACAAAGAAGGCTAAATATCTCACAAAACCACAATTCCCAGAATTCTATAGCAATGAGCTTTGGCAGTTCAAATGGTTTCAAACTGGATTATTTTTGCAGTGCAGATGCTGCCTTTGTGTTAGTACTGCCTAGGTTCAATCTGCTCTCCTTCTTCTGCTCTCCTATCTCTTTGAGCTTGCGATCAATATTGTAGCCAATAGTCTAACCCAGACCTAGTCCCTTGCGGATGTGTTGGAGTACAACTCTGAATCACACTACTACTCTGGGAAAAGTTAATTTAACCAAGCTTGTCTCTCGCTGCCTGTGTGCCCATGCATTCCTTTGTTTGATGTGACATAGTTTCAAGCATGCTTTATTGTGCGTAATCCATAAAATATATAAAGATGTAAGAGCAGCAGGCTGCTTTTGCATATGTATAAAATACATAAAGTTGGGCAATTGGTTGTGGCTATGTTGATTGTGGCAATGATCTTTTTCTAAGACAAGGTCCATCTTTGTTATCTGAACACAGTAAACTCTTTCCTTTTATCCATCCTCATGTAGAGATCTTGCTGACTCTATAGTTGCTGGGAAAGAATGCAACAATTCAATAAAAGATTAGCATTTTCAGCTTGTATTGGCTTCAGTGAAAATAACAGCCGTAGAGCACAGAGATCTTTAATTATGGCTGGATGGTATCCTAATGATTGTTTGTTCTAAGAAAGAAATGGTGATTTACATGTAATTGGCCTCTGTGTGTGTGTAATTATCATGTTGAGATTTCATATAATGTAAACTGACTAATTATCAGAACCATTCAACAAATTAACAGAAAAAAATCACTGTTTATTAGTTGAGCACTTGTCAGAAGTAGAGACTTTATGCCAATAACATAAAAAATAGGACCTTACACGTGTTAAAAATCTGTGTGACCAAAAAGAAAGAATATAAAAGGGAGGGAGAAAAGGACAATCTCCGGGGGGGGATGGTGTGGGTGCCTTTTTGATCCGCATTTTAAAAAGAAAAGTAGAAGAGCTACACAGACATGAAGTGAGTGCTTATTATTTTTCTTTAAGGCCAGTTGTTAAAATTTACAACTTTCAGGAAACTTCAATTAAAAAAAAATCTTCCTAAAACTGCTCTCAGTGGACCCCATTTCCACGCATATGCTTCCTCAAGCTTGTGGGACACGTACATTCAGCTTGTATTTCTCTTGTTTGTTTGTACAGTTGCAAAGGATAGATACCCTTGTCACCTATGGCCTGGGCTTCTGATAGATTGCTTCCCTTTCTCTTTCATCTGTTGAGTTGGTAATTACACACAAATAATGATCAGATTAGCAAGCTGTATTGAAATGTTTGGCACCATCTTTCAGCTAGATGGAATGTAAACAGTGCTGGCACAAGTCTCTCCGGGAGTGCTTCTCATTTTGAGAAGAAAAACAGCCCAACAAATCCTGTTTGTTACCTTGACCAGTTGTGACAATCCGTGTTTCTTTGTAACCTCACAAGGCCTAGAGTTTCTGTGTCTTTAAAGATTTTCTCTCTTGCTCTTCCTGGTCTTTACTAATTTTCTAAGCCCACTTTCTTTTAAACATTTTTGGATAAAAATAGCTGGGACAGAAATTGTCCCAGTAAATTTAAGGGTACATCCAGAGTGATTGAAAGGTCCCAGATTATATTCTTGTTCTTCTATACTTTCTTCATTTCAAAGCACAGGTCAACGTGCTGCTGTTGGCCCCACTTTGGAAAGCCCTTCCATGGGAGGCTAGGCTGGTCCCCTCCCTGCTGTCCTTTTATCGGCAGGCAGACCTTTTTATTTAAGCAGGTATTTAAGCAGGGAAGCTTTTTTATTGGGATGGTTTCTCTTTTTAAAAATTGTATTTCTTTTATATAATTTTATATTGTTCTATGTGGCGATTTTAACTGTTTAAAAAATTAATGTTATTCTCTTTGTTTAGCGACTCTTTCTGGGAGCTGCCTTGGGAGAAAGGCAGCATACGGATGAAATAAATGCATTAACAATTCTCACAGGTCTCCATCAGCCACTTGTTAGTGGTAGTGCGGAGACTTAAATGACTAAATGATGAGTCCAGTGGAGGCGGATTGAGGAGAGACATAGCATAGTTTTATCTGCACAACTTTTATGCTACACTGTGCTATACAGGAATCTGGCTTCTGATTGTCAACAGATTGGCCCCATTCATGCAGGGACACTGGAATGTTCACAAAGTTTGGGAAATACAAGAAGTGTATATTAAACCCTTCCTCTAACTCAGTGATTCCCAAATTCTAGTTCTTCAAGTGTTTTGGACAGCTCCAGAAGCCTCAACCATCTTGGCCAATGCTAAGACTCTGGGAGCTGAAGTCCAAAACACCTGGAAGACCAGAGTCTGGGAATCACTGCACACTAATCGCACTGCTAACCCTAGTGCTAGCCATCAATATACTAAAATTTCAATGAGATAAGAAAATACCCCCCCCCCCAAAAAAAAACTCATTCGGTACAAGTTTTTGCTTTGTTTCCTTTAATTCTGATTCTCATTCTGTGGCATTAACCAATCACACGTTCTTACATAGGAAGACTGAAACATAAAAGGTTTAGACAAAGTTAAGTTAATCCAAGTGGAACTTGAGGACATGATTACCAACTCTCATACATTCAAAGTATGGGATCAAAGGCCTAGATCCTTTTAGGAAAATATTTGTTTGTTGCTGTTGTTGTTGTGTGCTTTCACATCATTTCTGACTTTATGGCAACCCTAAGGTGACCCTATCACAGAGTTTTCTGACACTGAGAGTGTGTGACTTGCCCTTGGTCACCCAGTGGGTTTCCATGGCTATGCAGGGAATCCAGAGTAATAGTCCAACACTCAAACCACTACACCACACAGGCTCTCAGAAAATATCATATCTTCCAACATTTAACAGATGAAAACAGATAAATGTGACCAAGTAATATCAGAGCATGGTCAAGATGGGAAAATCTATTAATGAGGAAGAACACACAAGCTAGGAGAGGCTGCTCCAGTTTTCCTTTGCCTGAGCCTACTGGAAAGGACAAGACTCTACCTTCTTCCTCTATCCTTTCTGAATCAATTGATTGCAAACTACTTTTGGACTTTGCACCAACAGAAGTAAGTTGGAGGTAAAGAGAGAAAGTGAAAAAAGGCAAGAGAAACTGGGACATTTTGAAAGCAGCTGGAAAAAAAGTTGGATGAACGAGAATTAATCAGCACTGTCTCTGCCAAATTGGGGCAATTGGAGGGTATGAAATATGCTGGTGCAATCCTTGTTGAACCAGTAGTTGGAGTTTTTGAAACTTTGTGCAAGGATGCATCCAGTTCTTCCTTGCCTTACCATAAGCGAGAAAATGCCCTGTTTGTCTTTCTTCTTGTATTGCCAACTGAATCTCATTTGGTCATCTCTCCCTCCTCCTCCTCGCACCCCACAGGCACCTTACACCAGACTCGCTCCTCCTTTCACAAAGCCAATCCTGGGAACCTCAGTGGAACAGCCACAATGGCAACATCAGCAAGAAGAGGAGGCCTCCATGTCAGCGGGGAGGAAAGTAGGGTCATCACCTCTGCTCTTCCTGCTGCTTCCTACCTCCCAGGATGCAGCATAGGGATGGCATGTGTCTTTTTGCTCTACCAGTATTACACAGGCTTTCAGGCCAAATGTTTTACTATGGGCTTGAAGGCAAGAGCATATTTATGAATGCTGCTGTATATTTATTGATTAAAATGTTTCTATCCCACTTTTATCAAAAGATCTCAGGGCAGCAAACAAGTAAAATCAACGCAGACAAGGTAAAACAATTTAAACCAAGAAAAATAATTGAAATAGACTAAATACAATATAGTCTACACATTACACTTTGAATACAAATGTATGTTAAAACAGCTTGGAAAGATTAGAATAGTTTTAAAATCACATGCATTAGCATGTTGAGATGAATCAATTTATTAAAGGCTCATAGTCTTTAATAAATAGTTGCATTTTTACTTTGTGTCTAAATGATATGGCTGCCAATGGGAGGATATTCCACAGTTGGGGTGCCACACCTGAGAAGGTCCTTTCCCATGTCCTCAAGCAGTGTGTTTACCTCACTAGTGGGACAGAGAAGGACCCCTGTGTCCCCAGCAGACCTCAGTCTTTGGGCAGATACATATAGGGAGATGAACTCCCTCAGATATCAAGGTCTCACATTGTTCAGGGCATTACATGCCACCACAAGCACCCTGAATTCAGACTAGAATCATATAGAAAACTTCAACCTGAGGAAAATGGAGCAGAGGACACAATAGGGGAAATGCAGTACAGAATAAGTAAAGAGGTAGTGCAGGAATGCCTGGTTAATCTAAATGAATATAAGTCTCCAGGACCAGATGAACTGCATTCAAGGGTATTAAAAGAATTGGGACATGTAATACCAGAGCCATTGGTAATAATCTTTGAGAACTCCTTGAGAACAGGAGAAGTCCCAGCAGACTGGAGGGCAAATGTTGTCCCCATCTTCAAAAAGGGAAAAACAGTGGATCCCAACAATTATTGTCCAGATAGTCTGACGTCACTACTAGGAAAGATTCTAGAGCAGGTCATTAAACAGAGTCTGTGAACATTTAGAAGGGAATGCAATTATCACAAAAAGTCAACATGGGTTTCAGAGAAACAATTCATGCCAAACTAATCTGATCTCTTTTTTTTATTAATTTACCAGCTTGATAGATGAAGGGAATGCTGTGGATATAGCATATCTTGATTTCAGTAAGGCCTTTGACAAGGTTCCCCATGACATTCCGACAAACAACCTAGTAAAATGTGTGGTAGACAAGGTAACTGAAACATGGATTTGTAATTGGTTGACTGACCGAACCCAAAGAGTGCTCAGCAATGGCTCCTTTTCATCCTGGAGAGAAGTGACCAGTTGGGTGCCACAGGGTTCTGTCCTGGGGTCAGTGCTATTCAACATCTCTATCAATGACTTGGATGAAAGAATAGGAGACATACTTATCAAATTTGCAGATGACACCAAATTAGGAGGATTAGCTAATACCCCAGAGGACAGGATGAAAATTCAATATGAGTTTAATAGATTAGAAAGCTGGACCAAATCTAACAAAATGAAATTCAACATGGAGAAATATAAGGTACAGCACTTAGGGCAGAAAAACAAAATGCATAGATTTAGGATGGGGGACACCTGGATTAACGAGACTATGTGTGAAAGGGATCTAGGAGTCCTAGTAGACCACAAGTTGAACTTGAGTCAACAGTGTGATGCAACAGATAAAAAGGCCAATGTGATTTTAGGCTGCATCAACAGAAGTATAGTGTCTAGATCAAGGGAAGTAATAGTGGCACTGTATTTGGCTTTGGTCAGACACCACCTGGAATACTGTGTCCAATTCAAAAAAGAGGTTGAGAAACTGGAGTGTGTCCAAAGGAGGGTGACTAAAATGCTGAAGGGTCTGGAAATCATGCCCTATGAGGGACAACTTAGGGAACTGGGTATGTTTAGCTTAGAGAAGAGATAGTTAAGAAGTGATATGATAGCCCTGTTTAAATATTTGAAGGGATGTCATGTTGAGGAGGGCAGTAGCTTGTTTTCTGCTGCTCTAGAGAATAGGACCCAGAACAACAGATGCAAGCTACAGGAATAGATTCCACCTCAACATTAGGAGGAACTTCCTGACTAACTCAGTGGTGGCAAAACAGAGAAATTTGCCTAGAGATATAGTTGCTTATTTTGAACGTAGACAAACTTGTGATTTACTTCTCAAAGTACATAACGAAACACCATTAGAAATAGAAGGGAGACAGATGCAAATTCTGAGAATGTCCCAACAAGATTGTTGAAAAAAAGAAAAGAATACATGTTTTTGACATCCTTCCTGAGACAGGAAGGGAAACCATACAGGTGGGGAACCCCAGAGGGTTTAACCTTTTGGTTTAGGAAGAGGAGAATAGTAATCAAAACAATAGAAGAAGCCAAAAGATTTTGGGGGCGAGAGGAAAATAGGAGGAAAGCTAAGGAGAAAGATCAAGGAGGCTGGATGGCCATTTGTTGGGGTTGCTTTGATTTTGAGTTCCTGCATGGCAAGGGGTTGGACTGGATAGCTCTTGTGGTCTGTTCCAACTTTATGATTTTATGATTCTATGATTCTTATTTAATAAATAAGACCTGCCTCATTCAGTACTTGGTCCTGGTACCATTTAATGAAACTAACATTTGATCTCACACTGTCTCACTCAGTATTTCCCTGTGCCCAATACCAAGCAGCAGGCAGGGTGAGGTGAGGGAATTGTAAGTGCAGTAATGGAAAGCTGCATGAACCAAATGCTCTTGTATATAATGTAGGTAGGATTGGCAGGTCAGGAATATGCCAGGCCCTGAGATTTTAGGGTCAAAACTTGAGACCTAGGGACAACCTCTTGTGATGCCCACAGGAAATGGCACTATTGATGCTACAAGGGACAGCCCCCAGCAGTGCCATTAAGCATGGCACATTAAGCATTAATCACACCTGCACAAAATGTGCTATTAAAATAAGAGCCAGTCTAAAAAATTAAGGTTACACACACACACACACACTCCTTTCAAAGCAGCACTCTTGCCCTGAGATTCCTTCTCCTTGCTCTGAGAACTGGAGAAAAGGGTCCAGGCCCTCAGATCTGGCAATCTAGTCACACATGAAAGGAGTTTGCCAGTTCGCCCAACCCACTGATATCAAAATAATCTTCTCTGTATTGCACTCAAATATTTTAACTCTCACTATCATAATTGCTTCTAAAAGTAAATTTTAGTAGCTAAACGATGACAGCACTGGAACTGAAGCAGGACCCCTAGGAAATAAAGAAGTATTGTTGAATGAAAACACAGGAAAACAAAAATACAGGTTGAGTCTCCCTTATCTGAAATGCTTGGGATCAGAAGTGTTTTGGATTTTGGAATATTTGCATATACATAATGAAATACCATGGAGATCGGTTTGTTGTTGTTGTTGTTGTGTGCCTCCAGGTAATTTTTTGATTTATGGTGACCCAAAGGGAAACCTATCATAGGGTTTTATTGGCAAGTTTCTTCGGGGGGGGGGTGTCATTGCCATCCTTTGAGGCTCAGAGATCATGACTTGCCCAGGGGTTTTATACATTCAAGTGGGGATTTGAACCCTGGTCTCCAGAGTTGTAGCCCAACACTCAAACCATTATAACCCATTGGCACTTCAAGATGGAAACCAAGTCTAAACATGAAATTCATTTATGTTTCATTATGAATCTGTAATTGCAATGTAGGATGCCAGCCAATGTTTTCAAAACTATAGCAATTCTTTCCTTCCAGACAGTCCTGTAATGATTGGGCATGGTGAGTGGGCTTCAGGAGCTGCAGGGAAATTTGTTGAGGGGGCAGCAGGAGGTATTCTGAGAAATCAAGATTCAAATCCTTGCTTGATGATGGAAAACCAGTGGGTGGAAAACCAGTGGGTGACATTCTCTATGCCTTATCACCTGGGGTCCACTCACATAATGCATTTTAACTACTATGGCAATTTCCTATGAATTCCTGGGATCTGCAGATTGTTGTGTGCCTTCATGTTGCTTCCAATATGGGGAGGCAAACCTTTCACAAGGTTTTCCTGGCAAGATTTGTTCAAAGGGGGTTTGCCATTGCCTTCCTCTGAGAGTTACAGCCTTATCACATGAGAAAAGAAAGCCGAAATGAAGCAGGAGAGTAGCAGCCATCTCTGTGCCTCTCTGCATGCCTTCATAGCACTTCTATTCTCTTCCCAAATGAGATGGCCATAAAAATGTGCCTCTTGTCATGTTGGAAAAATCTGTTCAACAAAAGGCACACTTTTACAACCATCTGGATTTTTACATTGTATTAACATAGCTTTATGTAAATTTTAATGTTGTAAGCTGCCCCGATTGCTCTGCAGAGGGGCGGGATAATAATAATAATAATAATAATAATAATAATAATAATAATAATAATAATAATAATAATAATAATCTCTCTTGGGAAGAGAATGGAAGTGCTACTATGGCATGCAGAGAGGCACGAAGAAAGCTGCTACTCTCCCACTCCATTTCAGCTTTCTTGTGATAAGAAAGGCAATGGCAAACCCCCTTTGAACAAATCTTGCCAGGAAAACCCTATGAAAATTCTGCAGCCGTAATGACCCCATATATTGGAAGTAACATGAAGGCACACAACAAACAGCACATCCGGAGGCATGGAGCGCGGTGTCTTCAGTACGCTGATGACACCC
>CM034703.1:30390519-30414641 GCA_020142125.1 Phrynosoma platyrhinos | reverse complement strand
TTATTATTATTATTATTATTATTATTATTATTATTATTATCCCAAGAATCCATAGGAAATTGCCATGACCATTAAAGAGCATTGTATGACTGGGCTCCAAGTGATATGCATGACATTCATTTAATCTTTACCTTTAATGGAAACATTAAAGATAGAAAGCAATCTGTTTTCTCTTCACTAGGGAAGGCAACTTGTGGCACTCCAGATCCAGCATCCCTCATATGCAGGTTGCTAAGGAATTTTAGTTCAACATCATCAGATAGGCCACATATTGCCAACTCTTGCTCTGCACCTACTACACCTCAGCCGTCTAGATTAGTCACTTTGAAAACAGCACGTTCATGACTGATAACTGAGATAGAATTAAAAGATATAGCCGTGTTAGTCTGTAGAATCAGTATGTAGAGAGATATTGTAGCACCTTTGAGAAAGAGATTTCTCAAAGAGATTTCTAACTGAAAGAAAGAAGTTGGCAGCATGAGCTTTCATAGACTTCAGTCTACTTCCTCAGATGCTTTTTCTGATAGAATTAGTTTTCAATAGGAATGCAATTGAGAAGCCGTAGGCTTTCATGGCTGGCATCCATAGTTTTTTGTGGGTTTTTCGGGCTGTGTGGCCATGTTCTAGAAGAGTTTCTTTCTGATGTTTCACCAGCAT
Source organism: Phrynosoma platyrhinos (assembly GCA_020142125.1). Classification (NCBI taxonomy): domain Eukaryota; kingdom Metazoa; phylum Chordata; class Lepidosauria; order Squamata; family Phrynosomatidae; genus Phrynosoma; species Phrynosoma platyrhinos. The sequence goes on along the minus strand of CM034703.1, from coordinate 30,413,984 downwards.
CTGTGGCTGGCATCTTCAGAGAATGCTGGAATGGAAAAGAGTGGGTATATATATATATATACCCACGGTCTCACAGTATGTATATACTCCCTTTCTTCCATTCCAGTATTCTCTGAAGATGCCAGCCACAGATGCTGGTGAAATGTCAGAAAGAAACTCTTCTAGAACATGGCCACACAGCCCAAAAAATCCACAAAAAACTAGGAATGCAATTGTTGACTAAAAATTGTCTGCCATCCTTCTACTATGTGGCTTAATCATATTTCATAAAAACAGCACACAGAATAAGTTGAGACTTCAGTTGTTCAGGAACAGTAAAAATTAAATACTTCAATTGCCTACAATCCAATCAAGGCAGAGGAGACCTGAAAACAAAAGACAAACAATATGAACAAATTTAAATTAATCACCAAAGGCCTGAATAAATGGAGATATGCTCCCCACTTCATACCAATTAGGGGCAAAGTCTACATTAAAGAGCATTTAAAAATATCTATGCACCAACAGAACACTGAGTTAGTCACCTTTGTCCTCAGAGTTAGTCACACTGAGTTAGTCACCTTTGCTTCCATGATGGAGAGCCTGCTTGTGTGTTAAATTTTTGCATGGATAAGGGATTGGCCATCAAGATTACTGGGGCATGGAATGAATCGGAGCTCATGAAAAAGAAAGTTCCAGTTATTACTAACAAGAGGAAGATTAATTGGATTATTTATGGGTGTGTTTTCTGTTGGTCTAGAGAACACATGGTTCTTTGAAAATTATACAGAAGGATGCTTTGAAACAGCCAGTCATTAAGCAAAACAAAGCCAAGCACGTGTGTGTTTGTACAGTTCCTCACTCATCAGAACAACAATGTTTGACAATTTCCTGGAAATAGCAGGGATTCTGTTCCTTTGGCATTTTAAAAAGAAAAGCTGGGTGTTAGGAATCCCCTACAATAGGGAGTGGAGAATGTATGGCCCTCCAGATGTTCTTGGAACGTCATCCCGCATCATTCCTCATGATTTGCTAAACTGGTAGAACTGATGGTAGGGCACATGTTTCCCTGTCCTCAAAGGAAAACTAGAAGGGCACCCAGACCATTGAAATTATTCCAGGAATTGGCTAAACCTCTGCACTTATGTCACTCTTGGTTGAAACTACTGGCAGGGTACTAGATTTGTCCTGAGCTGAAAATCAACTGGGTAAGCCTTGTAGCCTGAGAAGTATCCTCACCTGGCTCACAAAGTTCCTTGGAGAAATCCTGCCCTGCCATGAGTCTCTCTCCTAGGCCTTGTGGGACACTCTGAAGGGTATCTCCAAAATCTCCATTCACTCATCAGGGAAAGTGGGAACTCACTCTCTTTCTTCCTCTTCTTTCCCCATGCGAATAAAAAGAAATTATGTATGTTAGTACAACTTTGTTTTCTCTTCTCCCTTTTCTCTGGGATCGGGGTGATTTGAAGCCTTTTGTTGACAAAAATGCCAGATTGAAAGGCAGCATATAAATGAAATAATAATAATAATAATAATAATAATAATAATAATAATAATAATAATAATAATAATAATAGGTAAAGGTATTCCCTGTTGACAAGGTTGTTGTGTCCGGCCATAGGGGAAGGTACTCATCTCAATTCCTAAGCCGAAGAGCCAGCATTGTCATAGACCGCTCTGATGGTCATGTGGCCAGCATGACTACACAGAACACTGTTTACCTTCCCACCAAAGTGGTATCTATTTATCTACTTGCATTTGCATGCTTTTGAACTGCTAGGTTGGCAGAAGCTGGAACTAGTGATGGGAGCTCACCCCATCATGCAGCACCCAGGCCTTGAACTGCCAACCTACCCATCTTGCAATCAACAGTGTCAGCGTCTTAACCACTTGAGCTACTGCATCCCAATCATGATGATGATGATGATAATCGTCATCATCATCATCATCATCATCATCTCCAGGAAATCCATATGCAAGTCCATATGGTCCACAACCCCTCTCCTGTAGCTGTTTCTCCATGGTATTCAGCATTAGGCCTCTAAACATTGAAGTTCCATTTATTGTTTCATTTATATCCTGCTTTTCCTCCAATAAGGTTCCAGTAGCATACACAACTCTCTTCTCCATCCGCACAACAATGTGTGACAAGTCTGGCTGAGAGTGAGTCAGTTGCCACTCAGTATGCTTCATGACTGAATTGGCATATGAACCATGAACTCACAAGTCTCCATCCAACACTCTATCCACTGCACCCGGGCCCTTTTTATATTACACAGTTATAGCACTGTGATCCCATTTGAACTGCCATAATTTCATCCAATGAATCCTGGGATTTGCAGTTTAGGGATGGACATTTGAAATTCTCAGCCAGAGAGCTCTAGTGCTTCAGCAACCAGAAGCCCAAGGATTCCATAGGATGGAACCAAAGCAATTAAAGTGGATCATACTGCTATAACTGTGCAGTATATACAGGACCCTGAGGTGGGCAACAGTGACTCTCTAGAGTCTGGTGTGCTATAATTCCCATAATCCTGTTCTATCGACTATGCAGGCTAGGGATGGGAGCTGTAGGCTAAATCATCATCATCACCATCATCTGGTTAGTCAGAGGCATGGCCTTTGGACTGCATATGCTGCCACCCACATTGGACTCTCCTGAAGGCTCCCCCTAAAAACACAACATGCTCACAATATATTGTTATGTGCCTTCAAGTCAACTCTGATTTATGACAACCCTATGATGGCAAGATTTATCTCAGGCCTTCTCTTAGGCTGAGAAACTACGACTTGCCCAAAATCATTCAGTGGGTTTCCATGGCTGAGCAGGGATTAGAATTCCATGCCCTCCAACATTTCACAGATTAATATTGGGACATATCTGGCCAAGAAACATCAAAGCATGGTCAAGATAGCAAAAATTATTAGTGAGAAAGAACAAATAAATTAGGCTTGTCCAAAACAGTTTGCTTTTGCCTAAGCCTACTGGGAAGAGAAAGACTCTGTCCCCCCCGCCCCAGTTAGTTGAATACAAACCACTTTTTCACTTCGAACTCAGTTTGCAGCAACTGAAGTAAGTTCTGGTTGAAGGGGAAAAGTGGAAAGAGAAGAGAGAAGCTGGAACATTTTAAAAGCCACTTCCCTGTTACTGGTCTCAACTGATGCCATGCAATTTGGGACAAAGGAATCAAGTGGATGGAGGTGAGATGTAAGACTGGCAACGAACGGCAGCTTATCTGAAACAATACAGCAAAACATCCATAAGCTGTCTATAAGGGCACTGCACACCCCCTTTGAAAGTTAACATCTGGTTGCAATAAAATATTTATTCTTAAAGTAAAACACATATCTTGCTTCTTGGGTTTACTACACAAAATAAGTGGCTGAAGGGTGAAGCAATGACTCACTTGTATCCAGTTAGACACTTAATTTCAATGCATTGCATTCAACCCAACTTACTCAAATGTTTATAACAGGAAATCAAGTCATAGTAAGGAACAAGTGCTTCATTAAGGAGGTATGTGAGGAATGCTGTACTATTCTTTATGAAAGCGTAGAGAATTAAAATATCCCATTGTTAAATTAGTTCATATGAGTGCTACAGAAATGTCCCTCCAATCTTTCTGAATTTTTCTTGACTCACAGGTGGCACATTGTAGAAATCAAATTTTTGAAAAATTAGTCAGTTGTCAGAATCTTGTGTTGATAAAACAAGCACTGTTCTTATCCTTTATTCCTTTAAAGCTGGGGTTCTATAGGCCCTGGGAGGGTATCTTATGGGCCCATGCGATTTTTGTTTTGTTTTGCATCTATCTAAGTACGAAGACAGACACCCAAGCTAACCTCAAAGGTCACTGTTCATTTCTTTCTCATTGAGTCTCATGGGAAAGGAAAAGTTACAAAAAGAAAGAAGAGAAACAAACAAAGCTTGAAAATGGCTATATAAAAATGGGGGGGGGGGGAAACCACACACTCCTCCCTTTTTGTCTCACTGGCATGAAACAAGAGGACACTGGAAAAGGTGGTTCTTCTCTCTTCCTTCCCCCATAGGATTACTCTGTGACATATCCACAGGTTCCAATGCATACGTAAAGAAAGTACCGTTCAGGCTGCTTTCATTGGGTGAAAGTATTTAGCCTCCGTTCTGAAGCAATGTAACACTGATAAAATTGATTCATGTAGTCATCCATCAACAACTATTTTCTGGATGACTTACAGACCAAGACAAACAACATAAAATATTAAAAATACAAAATATAGTCTTTAAAAACAACAACAGAGAATGAAAACACAAAGAAAACTTTCCTTTGACTAGTAGAGACAGAGAGAATGAAATCATTAGGAGCTCAGTTTACGAACCATATTGGTACAAAGATTTTCCTCCCCCCCCCCCTGCCAAACCAACTCTTTGTTTCTTTTCTCTTTTTCAAACAGTTAGAATAAAAATACATTGGGAAATAAATAGCTCTTCATGTTGTAGCAAACAGAATATAAAGAAGGAGAGCTAGGTGAGCATTTCTGAGCAATTTTCAATGCTGGTGTGCCATTATCAAAAAGACCACAGCAGGCATTCAGTATTGAAGTTGCAGATTTGTAACCTAGAGTTACAGATACATAACTGCTTTGTATTCAATTGTTGTTGTTGTGTGCCTTCAAATAGTTTCCAACTTATAGCAACTCTAAGGCAACCCTAGCACAGGATTTTCTGGGCCTGAGCGTGTGTGACTTACCCAAGGGCACCCAGTGGCTTTCCATCATTGAGCAGGGTTTCAAACCCTTGTCTCCAGAGTTGTAACCTGTTCAAACCACTACACCACACTGGATGTCTTGGATTCAGTAATGCATTCATCCCTCCATTTTTGCAGGGGACCCATTCCAGACCCTACCCTGTGAAAATGGAAATTTGCAAATATTCAAGCCCCATTGGCTTGAATGGCGGCACACTCCTGTGTGCGGCTCTGTGTATGCGCCACAGGCGCGCACACCATTTTAACTCTCTCCGCTTGCCAGTCTGCAACGGACCAAGACCACGGCTTGAAGTCCACAAAAATGGAGGGACGCCTGTACTACATAAATGCCACCCCAACCACCTTAAGAGCCAGCAGCTGGATCAGATGAAAGTTTGTTCTGTTTCCGATTGGGGTGCAAGGAGGACGACTTTCCATCCTGCTCTTACCAGTGAGCACCATTATGACAATCAGAAGCAGGACTCTTGCGACAAATTCTTATTGCAGTGTCTCACTGGAGGGAGGCAGGTGGCAATATCATCCTCTTTTTGTCCCAGTCAGGAGCTGAACAGACCTCCTTCATCTGATCCTTTTCCTGATCTGGCAGCTGGCTGCTAAAGTAGGTTGGGATGGGTAGATGGCCAGAAGATGTTACTTAGTTACACATAAGTAAATAAATAGCCAAAGTAGAATATCAGCACTCTTCTTTAGCTGCCACTTGCTTCATTAGTTGGTAGGAAAAAATGGAGAACAGTCTGAACAAAGATTTTAATGAGTACTGAAGAGGATAACAATATTTCAGGGAGCCTGTTAATTGAGCTACCTAATGGGAATAAAATACTTCTGTACCCTAACCTTATGCATCATATGTAGCTTCCTGGATCTTAAATCTTAAATAATAGGGTATTTGATTGAATTATACTTTCAAGCTGATGTGTGAAGCAGGAAAATCATGCCACTTAACCAGTTATGGTTTAAGTGCCATTTGCTAATTTCCTATAAAATTATGGCTCTATGCAGTCATTATTTAAGTGCACTGAGTCAACACACTCTCCTTTCTAGTCCTCTCCCCTTCTCTTAGCTCTCTTCATATGAAGAATACCCTAAGTTTTCTGAATAGGAGAGCTTCCACTTTGTATGCATGCTCTATCATTATCACCATCACCATTACATCACCATCATAATACAGTCAGCCCTTTGTATTCATGGATTCTGCACCCACAGATTCAACCATCCACAGCTTGAAAATATTTTATTAAAATCCAAAAAAACAAAACCTGAATTTGCTTTTTGTATAAGGGGCACCATTTTACCATGCCACTGTATATAATGGGACTTGAGCATCCATGGGTTTCGTATCCATGGAGGGTTTTGGAAATAAACCCAAGTGGATACCAAGAGGATATCAGGATCCCCAATGCATAGGGAGGGCTAGCCCACTTCCTTCTTTGATCTAACATACATAGATAACCATGCCATAGGACTCCTGTTTTCCTTGGATTCATATTTCTAGGTTCCTACCTTCCTAAACTAATCAAATTAAGCTATCCCTGCTATAGTTAACAGATCTTTTCTTTCTTTTTTGTATAGAGGAACACTAGTTATCAGGCCTCAGCATCAATAGAGTATTAAATTGTTTATTAAAAGGATTACAGATTGGCCTGTTCCAATTTGCCAAGTCTTCCCATTTTAAAGACGGAGCTTTTCTATTTTTCCAGGTTTATTTGTGAAACTGTTTTTTAAATCATCTTCCAAGCTTCCAAGGCACTCGCTTCAGTTCCTCTGTGCTCATCTACTTTGGCCATTTCCAGCGTAATCCTCTTTCATATCTTCTGTTTAGGAAATTCCATCATCACTGTTATTGAATACTGTGACAAGCTTAATCTTCTATTTCCTGTTCATCAAACCTGATCTAGTCCCATTTCTCACTGAATACTTGATAATTTCATTTCCGACTTTACATTTCTATATGTACCAAAAGTTCCATTGAAATGGTTTAAGTAGGGCTGGAAAAGAATTACCCATGTAGATTGACATCTAGATGCCTATATGCAGGCAGAATACATAGAAAGGTCTGCTTATATTCAAGAACCTTTGTTAGATTGAAGGAATTGTGTATCACGGTGGCATTGTTTTTCTATAGCAACCCCCCCAAAAAAAACCCTATTGCCACCATTTTTCTATAGCTATAATGTATCTACTTATGTCAAAGGGAATTCTATCTAAAAATTTAAATACAATTCTAAGCTTAGCTTTTTGGAGGTAAGCCCTAATCTGTTCAACAAAGCTTGAGATTCTCTGTGTGGAATTTTTGGCTGTTCAGCCAAGACAGAGCCTGATTGAGATGGAAAGTATGGCATCCTGATCACTAGACTTCTCAAGCTGAAAACCGGGGCTGGGGGGGGGGACAACCCTGAAGGGTATATTTACGTCTTTTGTGTAGGAAAAGTTTGTGTACTGTGTAGGGTAGGGTTGGGCCAAGAACAGGCCAAAGTCCACACGTGTTTCTCAAAGCTAAAAAAAATTGGAGTGGTGGGAAATGTTCATGAAATTTTGCCTCTGGATCATGTTAGGCCTAGGAGAAGACTCTTGAGAGAGAAAGTGAACAAGAAGTGACTCGTATTCAATTCCTGTTGTTAAAAGAGAAAGTGAACAAGCAGTGACTTGTATCTCCTGTGCTTAAAATGGCCCAAAGGGGCCTAAAACCATGACAGAATTGTCCCATGACTAGACAGCATTCAAGGCAAAAAAAAAAAAAAAAAAAAAAAAAAAAAAAAAAAAAAAAAAAAGTTTGTTTGGGTTTGGGGTTTTTTTTTTACAGGGGGTGCAATGGGTGTGTGTGGCCCTCCAAGGTCTCCTGGGGGCTAATGTGCCCTCCCTACAGCTTTCCAAAATTGTCCACTCTTTGTTACTATGAAATTACTATGAAATTCCAACCTTCTCCCTCTGCTGATTGATAACTTCCCTGCACAGTGTGGGTGTCATGTTGTGCAACAGCAGTTTGAGAGTTGCTTTCCCACTGGTATTTATGTAAGGAGTGCGGCTGACATTAGTTTCACTAGATTAAGCCCCTAACTGAATGCTGGCATAACACTCCAAACGTTTTACTATAAGATAAAGTGCAGTCTTACATGCATCTGAGCCCCTAATGTTAAGCAGCTAAGAAGAGGTAGAATGATGGACATTAGCAGAAATGGTAGAATCGAAGGAGAAGGAACTGCTTTTTGGTCAGACCATTTTTTACCTGAAGAGTAACTTTCATGATACTTCTGCTTCAAAAAGAAACCATAACAGTAAATTTGCTCTCTCATCATCTCTTTCTTTGCTATTCTTCTTGGTTTAGGAAAACATCTCTTATTTTGGAGTTTAGCAAGTGGGTTAGTTGCGTAATAAAGTTTTTGGGGCCCAATACTGACCATTAGTGGTTTGACTGATAACTAAACATTGCATTTAACAGTGCCAGATAAATTAATGAGCCAAGCAAGTTCCTATCAAGAAATTAAAAGGGACAAGCTGAAGTGAGTCTAAATTTAGACTTCTGCCTCCTCATACAGACAGAGGAGGGGATTAGTTTAACATTTCGCAATATCCCTCACTGGATGGATTTGTTTAAAATCGTTCATTAATACTACACAATGTAGTAACACTGCCATGAAAACTGGAACCATGCCCTAATTTTTTGGCAGCTTTGAACGTTCCTTTCAACACACAAAATATTTTGAACATGAGAAACCCAGGTTCTCTGCATCTTGTCCTTCTAACTTCCTACTTCCCAGCTGAAATCCTACATGTTAATGTAGTCCCACATGCCCAAAGCTGCATCCTCCCACTGTCTGGCAGCTGCCAAACCCTTGGAAAGGCCCCTACTGCTATCACTTATTCTTGGGGAAGGGAGAGAGTAGGGAGGTGATGCAGACCATGGAGAAGCAGCTCGTTTCAGCTTGGTGGGGAAAAGAAATGAGGGTGCACTCTCCAATGAAGTGCATCTACCATTCTCTTCCCCAAGGAGCTCATAGCAGCTAGATCCTCATAGTCTGAACTACCTCTACCTACTTTCCCTTCCCCACTGGTAAACAACAATGATGCCAACCCCTCCTGGGGCTTGAAAGCAACTGGCAATAGGTTTTTGGACAGAACGCAAGCAGATGTGAATAGCTCTCTCTACTCAATGTAAAAGAGGGACCTATGTCTATATAAATCACTAACAGGACGGTGGCCTGAATCTTCCATCTTGTGGGAAGGTTTTCTCTTCTTCCCTCCTCCCACTGCAGCCCCACAGTTCTTCTTCTGCTAAACACTGAATAACTGGAAAGTTATTGATATCTGCCCTGTGACCTGGGAATGAAGTGGACTGTAAGACAAATAAATTATTACTATGTCACCTGCAGTCAGAAAGTTTTCAATCGTTCAAACAACATCACTGCTGAATCAATGCTAGAATGTGCAAAGTTTACAGGCAGTCTGCTCTGACAAGTGATTTTCAACATTGGAGTAGGAGATTTTTATATGAAATTATACATTGCTGAGGATGCATTTTAATTGTAGGGCTTATGCTAGGCACTGAGTCCTTCCGTTCAGCATGCTGATTCTTTCTCAAGCTTCCATATTTTAACACGAAGAGTACAGTGCTAGAAACACTTTATCAATGCTCTTTCCTCTAGAAAGACTGGGGTAACAAAGTTATATTTGTACCTGCCCTGGGAGATGGAAATAGCTTCCCACAGCATCTCAGTAAAATTATATGAAATACTGCACATACCATGGCAGTACACTAGGTGGTGTATGGATGAAAGAATGGCAATCCCCGATACCTGCGCTAATGTACAGAAAATATCAGAATTGGTCACACATCCCATTCCTGCAGAAGGCTGAGATAGAGTAGTGGTATAACTGAGACATTAACCCACTGCCTTGTCAAATGCCAAGATAATCTCTCTCTCTCTCTTTTGCTCCAATATCTCCTCCCTATTACTCAGGATACATAGCTAGGATTCTGCCCAGCAAAATGCTGCCTTACTGCAATCCAGGAGGAAAGGGGAGCAAATGGCTTAGTCCAATCCCTGGCAGCTGCCTGTTCTTATGGGTATGCATCAAGGGCAAGCAATGGCAAGGCTTCTGCTGTGGAATTTAAGCATTACTAAAAGGGTACCTTCAAGTGCCAAAAATGTAAGATCCTTCCATCTTTGCTCAGTCAGAATGCAACTGACCTTCATCTGAATATACTTAGAGAAAATACATTTTATAGAACAAGTTAAAACAATGAACAGATATTGTCCTTGAAACCCTTAGATAAATTAACTTCTGTACAATAATGGGGGAAAATCAAGAGAAAGATCTATTAACAACCTTTCTATGTGAAAGGGTGGATATTTATTGAACTATAAAATTACTCAAAAGCCAAGACTTGGTCTTTAAAGTTGCAGCTCATTTCAAACATTCCTTTTAATGAATTCCACATACAGCAATTTCCTAGAGGTATGAACACCCCAAATCTCCTCTCTAAATATAGGGAAGTTTGTAACAGGTTCAATTGGAGACATCAAAAACATTTTAAATAGACACCACAAGATGCATGAGTAGTTTAAAGGTCAAATTTATTAGGAGATTAAGAGATGTATTATACATGGACTATAAATACAGCACAGCTGACTTTATTCACAGTCAGACGCAGAGACAGCCAATGCCAACCTATTTTGTGGACACCCTTGTCCTTTTGTTCCAAGAAAAGTTTGCACCATAAGACTTGGATTTAGGTTTTGGAATCCTCCGCTCTTGAACATCATAGCTCCAGCCTAGGAAAAAACATGTAGAGAATTCTAAACAACACACATACAGTGAATAAGACGGAGCAAGGGCAACACAAACAAATGTAACTTCAAACTTTTAAGAGCTAACAAAAAAGAAATAACCAACATATTTGATATACAATATGTAATTACTAGCTTATTCTTTTATATAAGGCAGTGAACAATAATCCTTTAAGACAGATATGCCTCAAATGTGACTTACACCTGTTCCCAGGTTTGTCAGATCTCAGGCATTGCATGTTCCAACTTTCACCGCTCTTACTGATGGACCAGCATTGACAGTTGACAAATGAAGTCCTGTAATTTTATGCATCTACACCTCTCTATCTGATGTTGGGCCAAGTTTTGAAAATATGCCTGGTAGCAGAGTACCACAATGCCACAAGGAAAACAAGAAGGACAAAGAGGTGAGCTTAGGAGAATATATTAAGTGGCCTTCAAATCAGAATCAGCTGCTCTGTAGACCAGGAACACTGCCAATACTTCCATGGCCTCAAATAAAAATCAGATGGAATCAAAAGGCATTAATCTCTTGAATGGGTTGTTGCTCTTTGTAAACCCTGCAGTAGCTGTCTTTTGGACTGAACAGCTGGAGTAGTATGATCATGATGATACAGAAGAGGAAGTGATGATGATGGAAGATAAGGAAGAATCTCAGACTAAAAGATGGTATTACGAGAGGATAAAACTTATTAAACAACTAGTAAACAGTACAAAAAAGACAATTTCTGTGTTTGGATTCTGTGGGCTGCTGAAGTAGGAGGAAGGGAGAGGAACTTCTTTGTTCTCTTCTTATGCATCCATGACACAAGTGGCACGTCAATATTTCTGGGAAATCAGCCAATCATACCCCCATCCTTCCGCACACATCTTTTTATGGGAAGATAAATTTGTGAAGGTGGTATTTGATAAACAGTTTGTAATGAGAAATGGAAGTTGCCTTTCTGTTCAAAGAACTAAGGTCACAAATTCTATTGGCGGACACCTATGGTAGTTCTTAAAAGTCTAGTATTACTCTTCTAAGAAGGATACAACACCTTTTACTTTGAATATGTGAGGGCTCTAAGTGGGCAGAAAGATGGGGCTGTGCATGCTGGCCTCATGCTGACATACTCCTGGCATTACCCCCCTTTGCATTTCAACCTTGCCATATTCAGCAAGGACAATCTGCTTACCTGTCACAGTAGTTCTTTGAGTGGTCACCTGCAAATTCACACAATTGGGCTGTATTGCGCTGTGCAGTGCACCATTTGGCGGTAACTGCACCCACCCTGAGGGGAATATAGCACCACTCTCACAATTTTACCTCAGTTCCATGGAGATAGCAATCAAAGATCTAATGATAGATAGGACACACCAAGGGGAAGATGGGCAGGGTTGTGTGAATTCACAGATAACCACTTGAAGAGCTACAGTTGCAGGTAAGCAACATGTCCTTATTCTTTGTGGTCTCTGATTCATACAACTGGGAAACAATCAAGCTACTAACCAAAGGAGGCAGAAGTATGCCATATAGAAGCTAGTAGATCACTCCCAAAATCATAAGATAAGACATAAGTACAACACAGCCCTCCCAAAGGCATCATCAGCCCTAGATCTGGCATCAGTTTTGTAGTGGATGATGAAAGTCAAATGTTGCGACCAGGGAACTGGTCTTGCATATGTCCTCAACAGACACTCCACTCAGAAAGGCAGAAGAGGTAGCTGTAGCCCATGTTAAATTACTTTGAATTTGAGTGGGAGGGTCTTTCTTGTAAACCACTGGATCACAGCGGCTACCTATTTTGAGAAGTAGTGAAGAAACAGGTAGTCCTTTCTGTCTCAAAAAAAAAAAAAAAAAAAAAGATGAAAAGCCATTGCAAAGTCCTAAAGGCATGAATTCTGTTGATATGGAATGCAAGGGCTCTTCTGACATTGAGGCAGTGTACAGCCTGCTCCCAGGTTGGGGAGGTTGGGCTCAGCAACAATGTAGGGTTGTTCAGCAATAATGTAGGCAATACAATCTCCTGACTGATGTTGAATGCCACAGTGAACCACACAGGTTTGTTGTGCTGGTGATCAGGATGCAACAGGTTGATGTTTTCAGCTCTCCTCCCACCATTTATAGTGCAATGATTAGGAGCAGGACCTCTGTCACAATTCCTTGTCTCAATGCAGATCGCTGGAGGAAAGGGAATGGAAATGTCATCTTGCTGTGCCCTGACTGCCAGCAGAACAGACCTTCATCACTTGTTTTTGGCTGCTTGCTGTTAAGATAGGTCTGGGGAGTCTGGGCAGGAGACGATACATAGTTAAGTATTCTTAACTAGGACTGTGATGTAGGATCCTGGCCTACATTTTTATTTTCACTAACCTCTCACTGAAACTTCAAAACTACTGTAGTTATTAGGCCACTAGAGAAGGGAGTGAAGCCTGCTGACCCACCATTATTCTGTGAAGCTGCCCATAGGCTTCACCAGACTGCCAAAAAGGGTCCATGGCACAAAAAGTTTAAGAACCTTTGAGCTATAGTATGTTTGTCATGGGCAAGACTGTGACAAGTATCGAGCATACTGTCCTTTCTGGCAATATAATTAAAATATATATAGAAGATCCTATCCATTCCCTAAGTATGCCATATGATGTATCCTCAAAGTACCAAGCTGCACATATAGAAAACCTGGGAAGAGGCATTAGGAAACCATGTAGTGGTGGGTGGGAGGACTGCAATGGTGAACTGTGGACCCTTAATCATTAAGTATTTCTGTTATCTTAGACAGCATACACCTTATATACCGTAATATGGGAAAAACAATCATGGCTGAGATCCAGCATCGTTAGACATAATGATTTGGTTCCATCCTTATATTTATGCCTGATGATGCCCACCTCTTTAATTTGGCAGTTCCTGAACCAAAGGGTTTTACAAGGCACTGCAGATTGAGGCACTGGGAGATGACACTGAGAGATTCCTTGGGGATCATCCCTGCAACTGCTTGTTTGAAGTTGCTATACCACTGGAGGAGAACGGCAGATGCCATTTCCCAGCATTTCTGAAAACCGTTGGTTGGGGCATTGCCAGGCTGAAAAAGTAAGGTTTGGGGATAAGTTATTAATGAATGGGAACATAAATCTCCAGTAGCTATGATCTCATGTAACTACTGAACAGGATGTCGCCTGTTATGTTAAATCAGTCATATCCAACACAGGCTTGTCTAGTTGTTTCAAACTGGTTCCCATCAACCTAGTCAGAAAAGCCAGTTGAATGGTGATAGATACTGCTGGGCAAAACATCTGGAGGGAACCTGACTAGGGAAACCTAGTGCAAAATTTTGTTGTTCTTCAAAAGGTGTGTTCTGTAATGGGAATGTTCAAAATAAAGCTTCCTATCCATCTTGACAATCCACATCCCAAATGCCTACTATCTGTATACATTAACAGATTTTGTGTCAAGCTAATTTCACTTGTCTGTATTATTCTGAATCAGACTCAAAAGGAGTGATAATACAGCACATTCCTGTGCGGAAAAATCCAGGGCTTAGGAAAGCTAATTCTTGAGACTACATCTCCCAGAATGCAGATTCTCCAAACTTTGAGATTCTAGAAATTTTGAAAAGCTATTGTACCCAGTCTCTTTCCAATCTGGATAAGGGCTGTCACACCACCAACCCAAATGTGTCCTCTTGCTCCCAAACAGGAAGGAACAAGACTGTTTTCACTTGCTCTCAGCAGCTAATGAGACAAAGCAAAGATTAGCAGAGGTGTTCTATGTATACACACAGGGACAGGCTGTATGAACAGAAAAAAAGATGCTTTAAATTCTAGTATAAGGAGACACGTAGAAAAAAATCTCCAGCATAATTCATTACTGGGAATAATTTAAGGAAAGTTTATCCTGAAGCAAATGTATACTAAGCAAGAAGATATTAGACAGACCTGGGTTCTACACACTAGCCTTCATTCCCCTAGAGACAATTTCAACTTTTGACTCTAGAGTTCATGAGTGAAAATGAGTTTAATGGCCCCATGTTTTTTGAGTGTTATAAACTAGCACATAAACTACCACATAATTTGGCACCACTGGATCTGCCTGGCAATCTCTGTGCTCAGGGGGCCTTGTCATGGAATTAGTGAGGCTTGTAGTAGGCCAAGATAAAGGTGCCCTGGCACAGGCATATGGGAAAACTTATATATCACCCACATTACACTGGGCTTTAGGCCAACACTCTTGGTTCCTCACTTCAGTGAGTATTAAGTTTCTTGTCAAATATTTCTAGGAAATGAGATAAAGAAAAGGGCAGAGATTTTTTTTATGCCAACACTTAAGGGCTGTCAACAATTACAAGAACTCCTAAAAAATCAACAGAGTAGTAAAGTGCTAAGGAAGACTGACACATTCAAACTATGTTTTAGTTCAGCTACAAATACTCCAATTTCAGCACTTTTAGTCCTGCATAAAGGACTCAAATGATCAACAATTCACTTTATGCAACTGGAGTGTAGCATTTGAGTGTGTCAGTAAGAGTACTGAATACTATTTATGACAAATGCTTACTGTGCATAAGTGCGATCAGAGCGAGTCTCTTATAAAGCAGTTCTCTAGTGCTAAACTTATTTCCCTGAAGTAAACCGCATTGGTTTTCAGTAGAATTTATATAAGTAACTGTGTTTAGTATCAAGGAGTATCAGTAACTGACACAATATGGATGTCTGCATGCAATATAGTGTCCTGCTCACTTTGAATCATGACAACTTGTTGTGCTTGACTCAATGGACTTAAGTTAAGCCATTTGGAAAGATTACTCTGACTCATCAGGCAAATGGGCATTTTAACAGGTTTTTCCAAATACAAATTTCTTACAGTAACAAAGAATTGACCTCTGGTAAATCATTTGTGTGTATTTACTTCTGACAATATTGTATGACCATGTCACCCAACGGTTATGTAGCAGAACAGAAGAGATATTATTTGATATGCCTTCAAAATGCTTGAACAGTGTCTCCTGTAGCCATGTGTTTGTGTATATGCAAGTATATAAAATTTGCAAGGCTGCACAGTAACATGGCATACCTTCAGCAGTTGTGGAAAAATCTTGTCACTGGAGAAGAGTGTTTGGGAAAAGCAAAATCATGAAACAAGGCAGCACATGAGCCAAGAAGCTGCATTCCAAATTAGACAATACACTAGGTAAAAATCTGCCTGGGATGCTCGCCATACAAAGTACAAGGCAACAAGTACTCAGGGCAACAAGAGGAACCCTACTACTAGGCAAAAGGAAATGAAGAATACAGAAGGGAAGAGAGGTGAGGAAGCTAAGAATAGAGTAAAACAGAAAAGAAGCACTGTCAATGGAAAACTGGAAGATCAGTTTTCAGAACCAGCCAAACCAAGGGGAAAGCCAGACTAATAATTCAGATTCTGTATGTGGGAGTGCTGATATTTGAATATCCCTAATTCAGCATCATGCAGGTACAGGGTTGCTGAGTGAATAGCAGTTCTGGGCATGGGCTACCAATGTTATTAGCGACAACAGGCACTGCTGCCTACTCAATAGCCATATTTCTGTGATGCTGAAGTATCAGTTTCATGCCACCACTTTTTCATGCTTTCAGAGAAGGGCAATGGATTCTCCTGTCCCTCCCTGTGGCAGAAGGTGGTAGTCTGCCAGTAGACTGCTGTCCAGGTCACTACTTCACATACCATTTTTTTCAGCAAAGGCAATAGCTGCTTCTTTTGTAGAAAAAGACAGAAGCATATTGGAAAGAGGATCCGCTCTGTAAGAAATCAGGAATGCTGTTATTTATTTTAAAATGTTAGGTATTTTTTATCATTTCAGAGCAGGGTATACCATTAGAAAAACAAAATACAATAAAAAGAAAACAGGGAAAAACTTTACAAAACTTGCATAATTCTGACAGTAAAATCTATTAAGATGTTTGAGTAGATAAAACTGTTTTCTCATGGCATCTACATGGTAGGATCATTTGTGCCAAGCTAAGAAAGCACACACTCCTTCTCTCTTACAGATGATATTTGTAGCTCTTACTGAAACAGGAGGCATGAAAAAGAGTCTTGACAGAGCATGCATAAGAACAGGTAGGCTGATATAAGCATAAACAAACACACCTTCAGTTATTTGGATTTTGAGTCAACAATTTGATCCAGCCTAAAAGTAAAAAGGCAGCTAAAGATGTTCTTTTAAAATTGGTCTGACATAAACTACACTAGTAAACCCTGAGGCAGTTGCATTCTGTATTAATTAAGACTTCAAAACTGACTTCCAAGTGTAACATATTGTGCTGATTAAGCCAACTGAGAACTTACCTCACTATGCTTGACTGCAAGATGATAAAAAAGCACTTGGTGCTACGTAACTTTAGTGCTATGTATAGGCGTTCCCCTAAGCAGTGATGTGGGTCTTCCAAAAAAGCAGAACTGAAAAATTTTCTGATGCTCTAAATAACATTATCTGATTTAGCACACATGGTTTAAATATCCAAACACATTCAAAGATTTATGTGGAAATTATTTTACTGGAGTATTTGTAATAATGTAAAGAGAATGGAATATATTACCTTTGTATTTAACGTAAAATAACTCATACCTGAAAGAACACCATTTTTAAGGCCACATACTAAAGAGAATTGTACCTGATATATCCACAGTTTAATTTTCTTTTGCTTGGGGTATAATTGTAGCACCTTCAGTTTTACTCACTAACTCTATGTACTACTTATCAGGTCATTTGAAGTTGGGGAGGAGAAGTGATTCAGTACAACTAGTGGAACATTTATTTCACTAAAGGATGGATGTGAGTCTGTGGGAACAGTCAATTTATCATATTTGGTCTTGACTATGTGTACATGTGACTAATTGAGAGGCAAGAGATTTTATTCAACAGAGACATGCTTAACATTACATTCATTTGTTAATCTATTTCTCTGAGCACTAGGGTTTGCCAATGCTTCACTTCTTAGAAAAATAACTAGAACTTCATATACTGTAGCCAGCCCTCCACATCCATGGATTTGTTATTCATGGATTTAACCATCCACGGACTGAAAATATTTAAAAAATATATGAAATCCAAAAAGCAAAACCTTGATTTTGCTATTTTATCTGAGCATTTTACTACATCACTGTATTTAATGAGACTTGAGTATCCCCAGATTTTGGTATCCATGGGAGATCCTGGAACCAAACCCCAACAGATACCCTTGGTATCTAATGACTAATTGCAGTATAACACTACAATGCTGTATCTCGTGTGCATGTGTGTAGAAAAATTTCACAGAAAGATATAGCCTCGGAAAATTTCCCACCCCACCTTTCCACCCCTAAACCAGTGGTGGACAAAGTGGACCCTCCAGATACACTTGAACTACAACTCGCAGTATTCTTCACCACTGGCTATGCTGGTTAGATACGATGACAATTGTAAAACATCACCTACCCTTGCCAAAAGCTGTGAGCCTGCTTTCCTAGGCAGACTATAATCCTGTTCAGAACTGATTCAACATCATTTCTGCAAACATGAGAATCATCAACTCACAGACCTGCATCTCATCAGGATTAAACTCCAATTAATTGTTCCCCAATGAGCCCATTACCGAATCCACTCTCACCTGGTTTTGTGAAAACAGAGCGGAATGTCATCAACATACTGGTAGCACTAAACTTACAAATGACGACATCCTGCAGCATCAGACTGTTCAACTTTAGTCAACCAAGGAGCAACTTTCATCATTTGGAACCCACCATAGGTGGAAATTTGGTGAAAAATCACATTGCTGAATTTTGGCAGAAAGGGGTGAAAGTCATTAAAACAAGCTGGAAATACTTATTTTAATGGTGTTTTCTTGGTTTGCTATTGAGTGTTGGTGACAATTCATTAAAACCTATTTAAAGCATGCTGGTTTTAATGGCTTTTAATGATTTGCCACTGAAATTCAGTGGAGTTTGCGTTAACTTGGGGGTCTCACAAAAACAGCTCTGGGGCCTGGATATGAGCTACAGCCACATGTTGCTTATTCTAATAAATACTTTTAGAAAGCATGGGGATTTGGACTTGCATAAGTGCCCACAAGTCAAGCAAAAATTAATTCCAAAGCTGGCTGACATACAGTCAAGCAACTTGAGATATATACTGATCAAGTATTTGCATCCTGCTTGAGTTATCATACAAGTTTTCTGTATCCAAATGTTAGCCTGTAGCTCCCCAACTAGGGGGGCAGGGAATGCATTTGGTGGTATCAGAAAGAGAGAAGGAGGCAACAGTGAAAGATAATCTACATTTTCTATTTGCATTTTTACTTTTTATTTCTAAAGTGGAGATGGGTGAATCACAATAGAGCCAGGAATTTTTAGCCTTCAACTTTCAGAATGAGCCAAACATCCAGCCCACAGCCCAGCCAAAATGCTAAACATGTGCAATGCTTACTTTTTTCAGAATACCTCTTTCATGAATAATACCACCACAGTCACTAAAATAGAACTTTCAGTGCTACCAGGGTAGCAAGATGAATTCTCAGAATTCATGAGAATAGATGATATACAAAGTCTGGCTGTGAGCTGGATATATTTGTTTATTGTGCAGTCAACACAGAGTTTAACAAGTGGCTATAACAATGTGGAGATGCTGCCACAAGCTACTGCACTACAAACAAATATCAACTCTCATTTTGGAGGTCACTCAGTATTACATTAGGAAGAGAAGGAAATCGAAGGTATTTTCCAGCCTCTTGTAGCCTGCCTTGGGCGAAAGCAATCTAAATATGTTAGGACAGCAGAATGAACATTGACTCTACTAGCTCAACATTTCACATATTGTGATCACTGTAACAAGCATTTATTATAAAGTGTTACTTGCATGTAGGTTTCAGTGAATTACTGAATACTTTCTCAAATGTGCAGGAAATGTTTGCCATTAGAACAGTACTACGTATTTAGATAACATTGTGTAAATGTTTTGGGAACTTCACATATAGCTAGCAATTCTTTCTGCAAGGTAGGTCAGCATTTTTATTCCTACACTGCAGGTGCATGACTGATGCTCAGAGCTAGTGCCTATGTATGTACGTATCTATATATGTAAGCTATATATGTAAGTATTTCCTGTCTGCTTTACTTCAAAGGCTCTAAACTCCTCATGCAAATACACTCATCACTTCCTGCTTGTGGACTTAGCATCTGTGGTCTCAGTCCCTCACAGATTGCAAGTGGGGAGGGGTAAAGTGGGGTATGCATCTGAGGCATGTGTCTACGCACATGGGAGCACACGCCCATTATAACCAATGGGCCTTGAATATTTGCCATTTTCCTGATTCACGGGAGGGTTGGAACTGATCCCCTGTGAATTAGGAGGGACGACTGTAAAAAGAAAGCCCATGAGGCACTGGCAGTATTGTCTGATAAGAGAAGTTGAGCATGGTCTTTGAATGTGGACAATTAACATACTAAAATCCTTAGGACTCAGATTACTTGGCTGTTGGCAATCCATCCCCTCTTAAGATCTTCAGAAACTTTATATCATATCAGCTAATGTACTTGAGCAGAGACAGAGACAGGAGAGTGTGTGAAGGGGAGTGCTGTATAAGAAAGGCCAGAGAATGGAGATCAATTATCTGAACATTATACTTACGTTGATGCCCAACCCATCAAAGGGTTTTCCCAGCGCTCCCTTGTATCAAATTCCATCTTCCATTTTTTGGTGTTATTAACACCAGCTTGCATGGCATTACGGGCTGGAACAAATATATGAACTTTCCTGGTTTTAATATGCTCCTCTGGTACCCCAGTTAAAGGTGTAAGATCCTAAAAGACAAAAAAATAATTACAAATATAGCTTATGAATGCTTGTATGTCTTAAGGCAAGACATTTTCATTGAGATAAATGGAATGCATAATCCAGAAGATATGTCTAATATTCCTGAGCTACATAGACTGAGAAGAGTAAGTAAAAGACTACTTTGTTTTTGAGGTTCAGATTGGGCAGCATACAGAAGTAATCTTCATGAAAATTCTCTATAAACTGCATTGTAATCTAGCCTTTCTGACATCTGCTGGAAAAAAGTGTGGATTATGAACTACTTCCTCCAGAAGCCATCACATTAAGCTAGCAGAAGTAACTCAAAACTGCCACCTACTTAGATTCTTACATGTACAATGACAATGGGTGAGGCTTGGACTCTCTTCCGTTGCCTCTGTCTCCAGGAACAAAAGACCAATCTGGTGCAGGTCCAACTACAGCCAGACAGAACTAATCCAAACTAGTGATGACATGATTTAAATTTGAGGAGGCAAACAAGTTTAAATAGCACACTGGGATTTTAAAAATAAGCCTCAAGCTACCAACTTCAGAGTCTTCTGTCACAGAATTTAAAAGCTCTTCATACTCTCACCAGACCATCCTTAGAAAAAGGGGAGGCATGTCTTCCACTCCTTCCTCTTCTTTTTGTTTCACTTTATAAAATAAGCTTGGAGAGATCAGTCACAACTGGCAAGTGTGAAATGTTTGTCTTGCATTTAGAACTAAGGGGGGGGGGAAGCCACAGGAAATTACAACAACGCATAAAAGCTGAGCTCAAACTACCTAAAGCAAACTGTCAAAATATTTTAACAATTTAATCATAAATGTTTTCTTTGAGCCCAAGTAGTGTTTATGTTGAATTCCAGTCTAGTCAAAATATGAAGGCACACCAATTATTAGTCAAAATGTTGCAACACATAAAGCTACATTCTCTCCTGACAGATTGGCATTTTTTATTGTTAAAAAAGAAGTATCTGAAAGGTTGTTTGATTGGGCAACCAACTGTCATGCTTCACACAATGAGTTTTACCTGCAGTAAAAACAAAGTGAGCCTTGACTGTTCCAGCTTTTCTGTTTATCGAAATCAACTACCAATATATCTGCTTTTGCACAAACACAGCTTTGGGGTTAAGGCATGTAAAGCATGGATGGAAACTCCTTCATATCACCACCACCACCACAACAAATCTGTTCTCATTGTCTTTCACAAAGTAGGTCACAATATTTATCATTATCCACTATTTGGTGAAAAATAAATTAAGGAATAATGAGATAAAGTAGGCATAAAAGTGAAAAATCTTGATGGACATATCATCTTATATATAATGAAATATGGGAAAAATCCTATGTGGAATTGTATAGTATTAATTTCCATATGCAGAGTTATATGCTCTGCAGAACCCATGTACTGAATGGCAATGTCACATAAGTGAATGTGCAAACAAAATAGTACTATTCCAACTTTCAGTAGGGGCAGGCAGATTCACATTGGCCAAACACAGGCATGGCACTGATGTGCAACTCTGTTTTCTTGACAGAGTATATGCTTCACATCAGACAAAATGTCCAACTGATTCTATAGAGGAATATATTATTATTATTATTATTATTATTATTATTATTATTATTATTATTATTAAAGTTTATTTCTAGAGCGCTGTCAGTGTACTCAGCGCTGTACAAAAGACAATCAAGAATAAAATAACAAATAAAACCTGCCAGAGGCGTACAATCTAAGTTAAAACAATGAGCAAAATAATAAAAGTCAGTTTAAACAAAGACAATTACAACAATTACTAACAACATCCACTGTAAACCTAAGTGAGAAAAACAAATATATGTATGTGTAAGACATCAGCAGGATTTTAGATCATGTAATTCATGGCAAAACATGGTAAGTTGTCACCATTTCTGTATTGTCCCCACTTTTAACACACACACACACACACCATTTTTTTTATACTGCACATACATTGTTTACTATTAATACATTATTTGTAATATCTTTTCTCATAGTCCTATTGGTTCACTCTACTGGGTGTCCATTCCATCACTATACTATAGCAGCAAGAACCATAGAACAATACCAGAACAAATAAAAGCTGTGAAGACATACAACTAGTCACTGACATAGCATTCCTAGAACTGCCACTATCCATCAATTATGATGCTACTCACCTAGGTTGCTTCCCTAGGTGCCATACCCCAAAGGCACCATTCAGCACTGGATGATAGCTGAATGAACTCATGACATCACCTAAAACAGTACCTGGTCAGTTTCCAAAACTGTGTACATATTCGCATCATTGTCCCTATATGCTTTACATCAGACAAATATGGGAACAATGAGGATTGTCAATTTTTTTTGCTGAGGAACAGGGATGAAGCTACATGCACAAGGAAGAATGTCCCTCAGGGCGCCATCCTGTCTCCTATGCTATTTAACATTTACATGAAGTCGCTGGGTGAGATCATCTGGAGATATGGGGTGGGTGTTATCAGTAGGCTGATGACACCCAGATATGTTTCACTATGTCTCAGACTGCTGCAGTGACTAAGGATGGCATCTTTCCTCTGAATGAATGTCTTAAGGCGGTAATGGACTAGATGAGGGAAAATAGACTCAAACTGAATCCAGATAAAACAGAGGCACTTGCTATAGGGACCCCTAATCCGGGAATGGAGATATGTCAACCGGTTCTGGATGGGGTCACAATTCCCCTGAAGGACTGTGTTCGCAGCTTGGAGGTGCTCCTGGACTTGTCTCTCCAGTTGACACCTCAGATAGACGTGGCAGTCAGGAGTGCCTGTTATCAGCTTCAGTTGATACACCAGCTGTGACCCTTCCTGGATCCAGGCGACCTAGAAACAGTGGTACATGTGCTGGTAACTTCTCATCTCGACTTCTGCAACACGCTCTACATGGGGCTACCCTTGTGCCAAGTTCGGAAACTTCACATGGTGCAAAATATGGCAGCTAGGCTGGTCACAGGTACATCTAGAGCTGACCATATAACACCTGTTTTAAAATCTCTCCATTGGCTGCCAATTAGTTCTGGGCACAGTACAAGGTGTGGGTTATAACCTTTAAAGCCCTACATGGCCTAGGTCCAGATTACTTGCGGGAGCGCCTTCCTCCATATAATCCACCCTGCACACTTAGG
>CM034703.1:30364013-30382742 GCA_020142125.1 Phrynosoma platyrhinos | reverse complement strand
CTTTTGCTGACTTGTGAAAGGAGCGCTATTTTAGCACTCCTTTCAGGGCTGGTGAAGGTGCGCCGCAGGATCAAGGCATGGGGATGCCTCGGTCCCATGGCACACCTTCCCAGGGCGGCCCACGGCCGCCCGTCTGCTTAGGCCCTTAGATGGTTTTTAAAAAGCCATCAAGACGGATCTCTTCCGGCAGGCATTCCCAGAATGATATTTCCCATAATCTCTCCCCCACCATCAGATCACTCCTTTATAATCAGAGTGCCCTGTTTAATCGTTTTGATTTTGTAATTTTGTTTTAAGTTAAATTTTAATGTTGCTATGAATTTAATATATTTTTAGGGTGTGTGTGAATGTTTTTGTATTGTATGGGATTGTGCTTTTAGATTGTAAGCCGCCTTGATAGCCTCGGCTAAAGGCAGGATATAAATAAATTATTCTTATTATTATATTAAGCCAAATAGAATTATGAAACCATTTTTAGAAGAAATGTCCGGCCCTCAAACAAACTTCTCTTTATGCCCAGTTATGTATGGGGCAATGCTCTGAGCTGTTGTAACTGGAAGAAGTCTCTGAGCTGTTCTAACTGCAAAAAGAAAGATAATCTTCTACAACAGGTAATCCAAAGGTATCAATGCCACTGATTTAAATGGTGGCCTGGCAAGCTGCAACAAGATCACAGAGAGGGTCCAAAATGAGGTGGGCTGTTGGGGCTCTGTATTAGGTTCTGTGTGCCCCTCAAAAATTTATTTGCCACAGGCAGGGAGAACAAAGATGAAGAATCCAATAGGGTTAAAAAAGTGGAAAGAGAAGCTAAATGAATATTTATAGAAGAGAACAGACATTAACTATCCAACAAGGCAAGTATGAAAAAAAAAATGTGAAAAGTAAACAATTGAGCACATCTATGCTGGGCAGCATACTTGGTAAAAGCTGCCCACTTACATTTCTACAACCATCTGACCAAGGGTTTCTGCTCCAAATATCCTATTATTTGCACAGGGTGGATCCATCAAGCTTTAGGTTTCAGATTGTCCACCACCAGATGTAGGATAGAGCCTGCCTCTCTTGAAATTACGTTGTTCCACAAGAGGAGTCTGTAACATTACCGAGGAAAATGTGGGACTAGACAACCACATTTGTCTGGGCCAATATGGTGTCAGGAGGCTGATGGTATGGTTTCTCCTTATCTTTGACAGCACTCTGGGTAGGAGGAGAAATGAGGGAGGCATATAGTGTTCCTTTCCAGCTGAATAAGAAGGCATTGTCCTCTGATCCTTTCCTCCTATATCTTATCATGCTGCAAAACAAGGCGGTGGTCATTCAGATGTGTAGCAAACAATCTGGGGTGGGAACTGCCAGGCACAGTGTCCATTTGTGGGCACCTGTGGAAAACCTGCAGGGGTGTTCTACAAGTGTATTATCTGTGCCTGTCAGGTGGGTGGCAATTAAAAGGATATGATGTTGAATGCTCAAATTCCATAAGTCTAGTGCTAATGATGTCAGTAGTGTGCGAGTGCACACCCCTTCTTTGTTTATATACCACACTACAGTGGTGTTGTTCATTGACACCTGAACCACTTCACTGCGTATCAATAGCAGCAAGGTTTGTATGCCTTTAACAGGGTAAGTAGCTCCAGAGCATTGATATGAAGGCCCCAATTTGTCACAGGCCAAGTTTCCTATATTCTGAAGCAATGACAATTGCCTTCCCACCCTGTAGGGTGGGCCTTTGGAAAACCCTGGCAGATTTCATACCGATGTAATCTTTTTGTATCTGGTTATGGGGACATAGCCAGATGTTTGTACAGTCCTGTCCTCCTCCTACAAGACACACAATGACTATGCAGGTGGCTTCAAAAGCTGTTCGGTAAGTCGAAGGGGGTGGCATATGGCTCAGCTTAGTGTAGGTCTGTATGAATAATCACTATACTATGCTGAGCCATACGGGATTGTGGCCAAGATATTTTAATATAAAGCACATCAATACATATCTGTACCATCAGACTTTCCAAGTGACAGGAAGTGTTGTGTCCAATGTAGGAAAATGTGTAATCAATTGAAAATGGTGAGAGATCATTTTTTAAAAAACAGAGGTCAAAAGAAATTAACTGGTCCAAGATTTGTGAGATCTATTTCATGTCATCAGGCAGACTAATTTTAGACATAAGAAATCACAGTGAATAAATAAAAACAGCCCCTCAGCTTGGTTTCACATTTAATTCATCAATAAATGCAGCATTACAATTTATTTTAAAAGAGGGAATCAGGCCATTTGGGACACTCACTCACGCTCTGTACACAGCAAAACTTCTCACATAACTGAATTTGTAGAAACCGAAGTGTTCGTTTCAGCATTCCTTCCCTACAAGTGTAACAGAACCAAAGAAATGTTTAAGCCTGGACTCTTCTAAATCATTTGGAGAAAGCCCACATAGAAAGCATAGAAAACCATAAGTAGCTTTGAGTTCGGACAAATTTTCCCTTTACAAAAATCCATTGCTGTTGTATTTGTCCACAGGTGCACTAAAAGTCAGTCTACATTAACTCCATTCATACAATTTCAACAAGAGAAAGTTCTGTCTACTACTGGGGGCTGGGTGGGGGGGAGGAGGAAAACATCTTATTCTGTAGGCAAATACTCAAATATTTTATTACAAATCTCTTAATATAGGTCTAAATGTGTCTGCTGTGCTTCAATGTTTTTTTATCTGATACAAGAAAACTAGTACGGTAATCAATCTGTTCATATAAAAAAAGAAAGTGAAATTAGCAATCCAAAACAAAAAAGACAAAATTTCTCAATTTTCATAGTCTCAGAAAGCCATACAAAGCTGACAAAAGCCACATGCAAGAAATTTCCCACCACATATGCTCAATTGCAGATTCTGGCAATGTGCCACTTCTGACTTGTCACTGCTAGACTGTGCCACAATGAATATTATTTGCTGATATAAAACTGGGAAGAATGGTTATACAGATTGGGGAAAAAGTAGATGCAGATTTCTTTGACTCCACTGATTAGCAAACCATCAAACCCCTGATTTTCATTTACCATACCCTTTAGTAATGGTTGTCTATTTCTTTATTATAAAGATCACCATGATGATGTAATATTCTTAAAACAGAATGTTCTATTGCTCTTAATTTGAACTGTATTCTGATAGCCACAACATGAGCAGAGCTCAAGTTTTGGGATGATCAAGAAAAATGTGTATTTGGATATTACCTATACATATACACAATTTTATTGATCTTCCCAAAACTTGTGTATCTGGATATTACCTGTAGGGGATGCAGTGGCTCAAGTGGTTAAGATGGCAATTCTGACA
Source organism: Phrynosoma platyrhinos (assembly GCA_020142125.1). NCBI lineage: Eukaryota > Metazoa > Chordata > Lepidosauria > Squamata > Phrynosomatidae > Phrynosoma > Phrynosoma platyrhinos. Next base: position 30,379,416 of record CM034703.1, on the reverse strand, counting down.
ACCAGAAGATTGGCAGGTTGGTAGTTCGAGGTCCGGGTGCTGCATGATGGGGTGAGCTCCCATCACTAGTCCCAGCTTCTGCCAACCTAGCAGTCTGAAAGCATGCAAATTCAAGTAGATAAATAGATACCACTTCTCAATGGGAAGGTAAAGTGTGTTCTGTGCAATCAAGCTGGCCACACAATCACAAAGTAGTCTCTGACAACGCTGGCGCTTTGGCTTAGTAATGGAGATGAACATCGCCCCATATGGTTGGACACAACTTGACAACCTTGTCAATGGGGAATACCTTTACCTTTACCTTCATATTACCTAGGGTAGCATGAAGCAAATTGAAGAGCTATGGGAGATAAAACAAACAGTATTCTTTAGAATGCTAGTATTCTTTCACAGACCTGCTGTCACTGCATCATTTATGACAAGCTTCCCTGAAGAATTGTCTTGAGCATGGTGGTAGATGAGGAGTCATATTTTCCACTAGACTTATTTCATGGGCGTAAAAGTTTACTTTCTTACATCAAACGTCTAAGAGTGAGGGAAAGAAAAGAGTTACTATGTGAAAGAGTACTAACTGTAACCACCTTAATTCTTGGTCAGTGAGAAAAATGCTAATATGTGTGGAAAGATTAACACATGCCACACAGAGCAAAGGCTAGGCAACCTTCAATCATGGGGGCACACCTGTCCCACAGGGGACCTTGTTGCATTCCCTTAATTTCTGGGATTTTTTTTTAAAAAAAATTTGTCCGTAAGTCCCCACAGAGATATATAGAACACTTTCATCATGTTTTGGGGCATCTTTGAGACATTTTAGACTCATGAAAGACCTCCCCCCCCAAAAAAAAACAAAGTAACGCTGAATTTGTCTGGGTTACTTCTTGTTGGAAAGAAGACCTCTCCTGGGCCAAAAATGGTCCAGAGAGCTCTTAAAACACAGTGAAACCATCCTTGGTGTTGCACATTCATGTTGCATACTGTTGTTGAAAAGAAGGGAAACAATACCAAGCAACTAACAATATTTCTATAAAAAGCTGGTGGTGGAACCAGAAAAAAACTAACAGTTATCCTGTCAAAATGGCATATTGTACAAAATAGTTACACATTGGTAGCATTCTGGTCTGATCTGCTATAGGGATGTCATGTCATAGGGTCTTAACAGTTTAACAGATATTTCTTCATGATGCTAAGACTTTAAAGCTTCCATGAATTCCTAATTGAGGAGTCTTTATCTGAGTTTTATTTATTATATATCAGAAATAATAAAACTGATGCTTTCAATGTTCATCTACTGATCCCATCAAAAACAGCAAAGTAACTGAATACATTTACAGTTGTCCCTCCACATCTATGGCTTTGACTTTTGCGGATCTGATTATTTGTGGTTTTGATTAATATGTTCTCTCTAAGAATCTCTGAATCCTCCAGCGCAGTTCTACCAGAAACTGGCCATAGAGTTGTGCTGGAGAAATGAGATATTCCTAGAGAAACACTTCTCTAGGCATCTGTAGGCTCTCCAGCATGATTCTGTGATCAACATCTGACAGATGCTGACCATAGAGTTGCACTGAAGACCTGGAGATTCCTAGAGAGGTATTCTCTTAGGTAAAAAGAATAGTGCTTTTTATTTTCTAAAGGCTGGATGGATGAGATAGTAAAGGGAATTGATGTCTCTTTTAGGTGCTCCAAGAAGAGATTAATTTCTCACCTTTCACCAGGGCATGGTTCCTTTTTTTGATAAGACTTAATGTACAGTACTTACATTGACCTTTGGATAGATCAACCCAGTTTTTTTTGGATCATTTTTTGGACTAAATTTCTAGACATATATGAGTATATACAGTAAGCAAAAAACAATCCAAATGAAAGATGACTTTCCAAGTTTTGTTAGTATCATCATTTTCTAATGGATCTCTAAGGGCAACAATGTTTATTTGTGACAGATTGAGCACAATTAACGTAGCTTTGCCTCTTGCTTCTGCAGCTCTCCAAATTCTTCCTCCTGCCTGCCAGAAGACCAGCAATGGTGTATCTAGATATATAGCTTCTGAATGGATAGCCTGAATTATGAAACTTCAGACTGCATAAAACATTTCTAGTCTTGTCATGTCCTACATCTGTAAGACTATTGTTCAATCTGGGTGATCATGGGTATTAGGTTTTAAACAGTCCACTGTCGGCCTGGAACTACCTTGGTCAACTTGTGAGATGAGCTTTGTCATGAAGAAGATAGAGAAATATAGGTATTAATTCATAGCAGCTCATGGTGCCATTAACCACCATATCCTTCCAGGTAGGCTCTTTCTGTCAAGGACTGGAAGCACTGCTTTTCAGTATTTAAGCTCCTACCAGGATGCTTGATTCTAGAAAGTAATACAGAAAGGAATCCTACTGAAGTTCCTGAAAATTATGTTTTCAGATCCTGCACTGTTCTGTTTTATCCCCCATTTTGTTTAACTTCAAGATGAAACAGCTCGCCAAGGTCATCTGGCGATTAGTACTGAGATGGTATTAGTATCTGGATAACACCAGTCTCTTTCTTCATCTCTCATATCAAATCTTGGAGACGCAGTGGGTGTTCTCAATTAATGCTTGGACACACTAATGACCTGGGAGACTGCCAGTAAACAGTCAGTCCAGACGTGAATACCATGCTATTAGGTGGCTCATCTGCCCATCCACCTCTGGGTGTATATGCAGAAGCAGAATTGTCAGTGAAGGCCCAGTGGCTTTGAGTGTCTTTCATTAGATTTGACTGATAAACCATCTGTGACCCTACCTAGACAGAGACAGTAGGACTACAATTATAGCCATTCATGTAATATCCCAATTACAATAACACATTGTATAGCGGTTTGCCATTGTAAACAGCTTAGGAATGGTCCCATATAGGTTAGGCTAGGCTAGTATGTTCTGAATATATGCCAATGTGCTGCTGGCACCACTGGCTTCTATTTCACTTCTGGCCCAATTCAAAATACTGGTTTAAATCTTTAAAGCATGGATAGGTAACTGTGGCAGGCCTGAGGCTACTCTTCTGCACCAGAATCATCTGGGGATTGCACAGACTACCAAAATGTCAAAAAGAAACCCCCAGAGTGGTGAGACATTAATTTCTGGTTTTGAAAAACAGGTATTTTTCATGTGCAAGGGGGCTCTACAATCTATTCTGTTCTTAGGCGAATTCCAAGAGAGTTGATTTACTCCTTTGGTGGGGTTAGGAATCATAAAAACAGTCTCAGGGCTATATGAAAGCCCAGGGGTGCATCTACCCAACCCTGCTTTAGAGGTCCAAATAGTTTAAAGCCAGATTTCATGAAGGATCAGTTGCTCCCATGTATTTCTATCCTGAGCTTGAGGTCATGGTCAAAAGCTCTTCTCCAAGAGCAAATGCATGCAGTGAGATCCAGAAAGTGGCTATGACTAAAAGTTTATTTTCTGTTATAGTACACCCATTGTAAAACATTCTCCCTAGAGAGCTCCTCCAGGACCTAATCTCTATTCTATTCAGTGCTAGGCACTTAACATATTTAAATATGTGTGTGTGTGTGCACGCATGTGTGCACACATATGCATGTGTGTTGTGTGGTTGTGTGTATATATAATTTACCAGACTTTTAAAGATCCCATCACTGGCTATCTAATGGATTTTAAGGCGATTTGGCTTTGAAAGCTTTGAGACCTGTTTTGTTTTTTTACTGTGATGTATTTTATGTAGAAGTTGTATCTTTATTGTTAATTTTGTATTGAACTATTTTTATTTACCACTCCCCATCTCAAATCCTGGTTATGGGATGGCATAGAAATACCATTAAACAAATCTAGTGCATACCAACATACTAGTTACAAAAGTATGCAAGCATTAGTATGATAAATATCCACAAAAACAGATAAAACTAAACCTACATATTGTATGCACTACTTTTTGAAGGGCTGCACTGAACTGCCACCATAATAAGGTCTGAAAAGCTACTATTCTTTGATGTAAAGTGAAATACTACTTCATGAATAAAAAAAGGCCTCCTGTCAGCCCTTCAAAGAGACATATCCTTTCACCAAGCGCTCCAGACTACAGCCTTGAAATTTCTGCACAACACTCTATGAACAAAGTCCAGACAAAACAGACACTTGAGATGTTAGAAAAATTGTATAACCCTAATCTCAGACACTTCTATAACCCTGCAGAGATAGCACTTCCATGCACTGAAATGAAAAGGAACTGGCAAAATAAAAGCCTGACCCTCTGTTTCCTCACTTTGAAAACTAAAATGCAGTCCCCAACATAAATATGTGTTTGTCAGTTTAGTAATTCCAAATGATCTGTTTGCCTGCAGAATTTCCTGAAAACCTGACAACAGATGATCTCTTGCCATGACAGGAAGTTGGCTCCTCTCACAGTACTACCTTTTCAAATGAAGTTTCTCTTTCGGAAGACTGTAAAATCCTTTACAAACAAGGATAATATATTGATTTTGTTGCTCGATCTGCTACAGCTACAGATAGAATCTGTCGGCTGGCGGAGCACTTGTTGCCTGCAGACATTTTACAGAAAGCTCTGTATCACTAGTCAGCCAGCTGAGCTTGCTAACACTGCCACATGCTTAATCAAACAGTAATTACTAAGAAAAGCAAGTGGCAGCAAGCACTGGAGGCTTAATTGAGATACGTTATTCTAATTAAAGAGGGAATTAATTGGTAGGCAATGAATTGCAATGAATTAGCAATCTTTTAAAAAGTGAATATACTTACCTAAACATATGCACTATTTAAGAGGACAACTTTAATACCACATCACATTTCAGCTATTAAATCCTTTATTTATTTATTTTTAAAAAATGCTGTTGTGTAGCATTTACTGGTAGATAGATTTTTTTGCGGGGTATTATAGAAAATTATATATTTCTACTACTAAAATCTACACTTTCTTATGGTTACATTTTGATAAGACATTGTCTTCATCTGTCACCAAGCTCTATTTGAAGACTATTCATCCACTGTTGTAGATTAAAATCACGTAGAATCTTTAAAGTATAAAAAAAACAAGTTAATAAACAACAGCTGCTTTCAGTAGCCATAGTTGGCTCTCCAGAAAGAAGAGAAGGCATATCTGCTTTTCCATGCTTGAAGAAATCTGTCCATTTTCAAATGGCTTCTATTTTCTGCTTCCTACTTTTTTCACATGTACAAATCTGCCACCATTAATTGTTGCTTTGATTATCACTTTTAACATGGCAGACTTCAAGGTGATAATCAAGAGCACAATTAGTGACAGAAGAACATGGCAGAAGCCCAAAGATAATAACTCTGAGAATGAAAGACTGGAATAAGCAGATTTACGGCAGGAAATTAATGTGATCAAAATAGAGTGAAGACACTGAACAGCTTATATATTTTGGTTGTCTTTACTACTAGTCTACTTAATCTACTACTCATCTTCCATCCAGTTATTCTGGATTTCTTTTTCCACAACATTGTCAGCATAAACTATTAACAGAATTCTATAGCCAGCAAGTGTCCAGTGGCAATAAATATGCTGGATAGTGCAATTCATATAGCTGCTACTCTAGAGCTATAGCAGGACTACTATTATAATCTTGCTATAGTTATGTATGAACCAAAATGGACTTATTTTTGTCTGGTTAATATTGCCAAAAATGGTTCCTATTTTACAGAACTAAAACCCAAGGCCTTCTTGGTGGTTGCTCTCAGATTGGGGTCAGATTGGGCAATTTTGGGGTCAAACAGACCGGATGCTCCAGCGCTGGTCACTCCCTCTTTGGTGCTGGACCTCAATGACCAGACCACAACAGACCACTGGCAAGGAACACTTTTTTGTGCTCCTTTTGCAGCTGGGTTTGGGCCGCCTTAGGTGGCTGTAGCACAGCTTTGGCCCAATCTTGGGGTGTGCATAATCTGTATGTGACGTCCCTGGTTCGGACCAAAGGTGGTGCTTTTGGCCTGTCTGTTTCAGGCTTTTCTTTCAAGAACACTTGATTGTCCCCCACTGTTGTCTTTCTTCTTCAAGTTATTTCCATTTTACGGTGACCCTAAGGCAAACCTATCACAGAAGGTTGTTGGCAGGATTTGTTCAGAGGGGGTTTGTTTGCCTTTGTCTTCCACTGACTGAGAGTGTGACTTGTTCAAGGTCACCCAGCTGGGTTTCCATGGCTGAGTGGGGATTCGAACCTTAGCTCTCTACCTGTAGTTAGAGACCTTTTAATTAAATCAGGATTTCTGGCAACTTATTGGCTGTTGAGGGAAGGAGTTTTTAACAGGGAATGCATGTGCTTCCACCCCTCCCCAGATGTATTCAAAATGTTTTTAATTTTGTTGTTATTTTAATATGATAATTTGTTTAGCTTTCCTTTAATATTATAAAATATTATAAAATAATTATGCTCGTCATTTTTTCAAGTCCTGCTGTGAGCCACTATGAGAGCCACTGCAATAGTAGTAGTTTGAGCGTTAGACTACATATGGTCTATAACCTACAGCAGTTGCAACATGAATGCTTCTATAGCATGGTAGATGGACTGATAAGGAATTTTATGACAGGAACAATACAGTATGGATTCATAATATAGCCTGTGCATATATTTTTTTTAACAATCTAGGCTTTAGCATTGAATACAGCAGGAAAAGCTGTTCTTTTCTGCTAATTTCTCCTTCAATATAATCTCCATCAAGTTTCTAGAAACTTTGAAATCAAAGTGCACAAACATCATTGAAATTGAAAACTATATGACTTATTAAGCATCATTTTACAGATTTTGTTAGAATGAATTCCTTAAACCCACTTCAAGTAGTAATGACCTCTCTGTACTAACAAGTATGGTGCTGACGCTGCATGCCAAGTCTTGGATTTGCTTCTGAGATCCCTTAATTACTCTTGGAAAAAAGCAAGAGAGGATAAATCAAAAGTTTAAAATAGCCAAAAAATAAATGTTGTAGTAAACAAGAAGTATGCATTCTCCAGGCTAAGGAACAATGTAGCAACAGAGCTAACTAGAGGCCCCAAACGAACAAATACATAAAGAAAGCCACATTATTTCACTTGAGAACATCTCCATATAAATAAAAGAGCAATCAGCCATTTTAGAAGGGTGGGTTGCAGTGTGTGAAGATTTTCAGACAATGAGTAAGAATCATAATCCAGAAGGTTCCACATGCCATCTGTGGCATCAGTTGAAATGTCTATGAAACTGGTGAGAGTTACTGAATGTAGACAATACTGAGTTAACAGACCAATGGTTTGACAAAGTAAAAATAGGGCAGCTACTATATTCATATGTTGGTACCGTGTCACATGAATCTGTAACAAAAGCTGCTCCAGTAAGAACACATTTGTGGGCTGACTGGCAGATGCCAAAGACAGACAAAATCTATTGGGAAGCCACAGATTTCTGGCAATTATTTGACACTAAATAAATCTTTTCCTATTAGTAAGAAGCATGCCAAGAATTTAAGGTATTTGCCAATCACCTTTACAAACATATTTTACACTGTGTTTTCAGAGAGACATACAGAAACCCAACTAATAGCAGAAAACATCTCTCTCTCTCTCTCTCTCTCTGTATGTATGATGAACACTGGTGTACTTAAGTGACTCTGTTGATCCCTTTAAACAACTCTGTGCTTTTCCTGTACTTGATTTAAACAAATATAAGAGTTGCAACAGTACACTTCCTCTGTTAAGGAAAAGAGGTTTCCTCCTGTCAATGACATAACCTTCAGTTTAAATACAAAGCACCAGTCATGTGGCTGCTATAATCCTTCCATTGCCTGTGTCCACTGTACAGCTGTCCTCCAACTATGCTTTGAACTGGAACTAGCTGTAGGAATATATTTGGCTGGAGATGGCACAGTAAAACAAATCTTCAGTAGCTAAATAGGGAAAAAGTCTTCTTTGGAGCACAGTTAAAATAAGATATAGGACACTGGTCCTGTTGGAACAGAAAACACTCTGAAGAACATCTATAATGCACTGATTTAGCCAAATTTAGCCAATTTAGTCAAACCCAGTCCACAGCTTCTGCTATTTTATGCTGGTCCAAATATTGTTGCAGATGATATTTCAGATACAGTTGAACATTTCATATGAGAGGATGCTTTATTAGTTGGGACATAAGGCTTGGCATGAACCACAGCAGATAAAGTAGTCACACAGATGCTTATTCAGTAGTTACACAGATGTTTAACATTTTAGCCATATCTACCCTATATAGCTTGGGTCCATACTATTTGTAGAACCATATCTCCCTATATGAGCCCATTAGGGTTTTAAGATCATTTGGAGAGGCCCTTCTCTCTGTCCCACCACCTTCTCAGGCTTGTTTGGAGGGAATAAAGGAGAGGGTCTTGTCAGTGCCTGCTCCCAGACTTTGGAAATCCTTTCCCAGGCCCCAGGATTGCCCCCGACAGTCCTTCCAGTGTTATGTTAAAACAGTTTTGTGCCACCAGGCCTTTACAGATGGTTGAGGTTGGGCTCTTAATGCTCTGTGGTGATGGATTTGAAGGTTTTAAAGCTCTGTATATAGTTTATTTTTATTGTTTTAATGTTTTAGGATTCTTAAACTGTTTAATATGTACTGTTTTTAAACAATTTTATCTTGTTTGTTTTATTCTTTTAATGAGTGATGTGTTTTAATACTCTACTAGTTTAATTCTATTTTAATGCCTACTTTTGTATGTTTTTAACTGTACTATTTCTTAATTTGTAAACCACTTTGTATCCCAATTTTGGGGGAAAGTGTGATATAAATAAATGTAATTATAACAATAAGAAATTATTTCAGAAAATATGGATTAGTGCACAAGGAAAAGAGAATTAACCTAATAATCACTGCAGAGAAATATAAGCCAATGACAAAAAAGAACAAGAGACCTCTTCCACAAGATCCTTGATATCAAAAAGAAATTTACTTAATTCTGCTTCCGTAAATACAACCATTGCTTCTATGCAAAATCCTGAGTTCCTAAAGGACTACTGTATTTTTTAAAAAAGTCACGTGATTGCCTCTCCCTTTGTCCTACCATCCATCTGTTGCTGTTTTTTTAAAATAACACCTAGTTTGGACGAGATGGGTTAGTGATATGAATCTTCTTGATGTTTTAAATTTGGTATACAGAATGAGAGCTAGCATGTTGTAGTGGTTTGAGTGTTGGACTACAACTCTGGAGACCAAGATTCGATTTCCCACTCAGACATGGAGATCCACTGGTTGACTTTGGGTGAGTCACACATTCTCAGTCACAGAAAGCCCTATGATAGGTTTTCCTGCAGGTTTCCATAGGTCAAAAACTACTTGAAGGTGCACAGCAACAGTAACAATATAGATTACTTGGTTCCTCTTACTGCCGGGGTGGAAATAATGTGGCCCTGCAGGTGCAGTTCCTTACATTCCTTATCATTTGTTATGTTGGGAGTTACGGTTGCAGTTGAGGGTTATATGATTACCATCCATCTTACAGGGATATATTTATTCCAAGTTTCATACTGTTCCTGACAAATTACAATAGTTTGCCTTAATATTTATATTTCTCCTTCAAATCTAATTCCCTAGATCTAATGCACAAATTGATATTATATCAAATTGGTAATGGCCTTTCTAACCCTTCATCTTTAGAATGGATTGCTTCTCCATGGAGCATTCTTTCAGGGCATGAATGGGCCTGGGGAGGGATTTTTCCATTCCTGGCTATAGTGGTCCCTGATCACATCACTTCTGGTTTGGATTTCACTGAAAATTGGTTTTTTATGTTCCACACCCAGCTGTGGGGGCTAGTGGGGGCCAAACTACTGAGTTTTCACAGTAATATGAGTGATTTTCAGCCGTGGCAATTTTTCACCCATTTTCTTCCCAGAAATGTTCAGGGTCAGAAACTTTAGGGCAGGGGTAGGCAACCTAAGGCCTGGGGGGCCAGATGCGGACCCCTGAGGCCTTTGGACCGTCCCCAGGCCAGTCCTGCCGTCGCCGCCCGCCATAATGACATTGATTATTGTTGTTATTACTTGTTCTTGGGGTTTTCTTGACAAAATCTCCACAGGGGTTTTGCCATGGCTTTTATGGGGCTTAGAGAGTGTGCATGCATTTTTAAAATTTATTTCATTTATTTATTTATTTATTTATTTATATTTTTGGTGCTTCGGCCCCCCAATTATCTGAGGGACAGCAATCCGGCCCCTGGCTCAAAATGTTGCCTACCCCTGCTTTAGGGAGTGTTCTGGAGGATGTGGGACATGACAAAAATGGGTTGGGATATGCATGTGGCCTATGGGATGTACTTTCACTTCATGTTCCAGGAACTGTTATCTGAATCAATATGGGAAATATTTTGTTTACTAACATAATGTCATTAAATTAAGTGACGGTCCTCAGATAAGCCTAGGGGTAATTTTACATCCATTGCTAATTTGAGAACTAGTGCTATTGATTGCTGATAGTCCTTCCATGCCTGCATCTACAACAGAAATTATATTTTGATGGCAGAGAAATTAATTATTGCTCTTTTAAACTTAATTTAATGTTGCTGGTTTCTGTCAATTTCCCTTACATCAGGCTAAGTCTAACATCTCAATAACATACTTGGGCTGGTAAAATCCTCTACTAAACATCCCTCTGCATCAAATGAAAATCTGCTACAGAGCAGGGCTTTTTGGGAGGGAGCTCCAGGGCAAAGGGAGAATTGTCACCTCCCAGTTCCACTGATGGAATTTTCTTCAATCAAGACTCTGTTATGTCTTGGGCATAATTAGAATGGAAAGTACAAGAATGGAAACTTGAAATGAACTGAGGATCTTTCCTATTCTTTGATTCACCTTAATGAGGTCTAAGGAATTAATATCGCTCCGTTCTTGCTTTCTTTTGGGAGAAGCTTTCACTTTGATCTGTACCAGCAGATAGCAATTCTAAAACCTTCTTTTAACTTCCACCAGCATTTCATTTTAGAATCCTAGCTCAACTTTTCCATGGGTTGATATGAACTGCTGGACTATTATAAAATTTTCTTGGCAGCAGTATAAACTGAACACAGAAATAGCCACTCGATGGCTTATTAGATTGATGTCCTCCTAGAAATGTCTTTAAACTATAAGACTACAACTGAACCCAATAGGAGGACTTGAGTTCAGGAATCTTAGAAAATAACATGCATATACTTTGGGATATTTTCATCCATTTATTTTTTTTTTTATTTTTTTTTGCTAAGACAAAATAAATTACCAAGGCAGATTTCTACTAATGATTGGACTAATTTTTTCACTAAATTCTGTATCTCTTGGAACATTTATTCTCCCTTTGTAGATCACAGTGTTCACTAACTTGGGAACCAGTGTTCACTAACTTGGGTTGCGTATTCCTTATCTAGAAATCTGAAATACTCTAAAATCCATAACTGTCCATAAGGGTGGCTGAAGAAGTGTCAAGTTTGCTTTCTGATGGTTCAATATACACAAACTTTGTTTCATGTACAACATTATTTAAAAATATTGTGTATAAAATTATCTTCAGGCTATGTGTATAAGATGCATATGAAACATAAATGAATTTTATACTTAGACTTGGGTCTCATCTCCAAGATATCTCATGTATATGCAAATATTCCCAAATCCAAAAATATTCAAAATCCAAAATACTTCTGGTTGTTATCTGGCATTTCAGATAAAGGATACTCAACCTGTATATGGTCACATATTTGATTGGTCTGGTGATATCAAGTACTGTATGGCCCCAGAAGGAGTTAATTTGGGTCCCCAAAATTCTAAACACATTCTAATTAGTAAGGTCTTGTTCACTGAAGTGTTCACTCAAATTAATTGAACAAGTTTAGCTCCTTTGAGATGGACTTGTTTGTAGTTTATTCTGTCTTTAAAAGGTCACCTTCTTCTTCCATCCAGTTAGTCTGCTGTATATATCTTACAAACTATATGCCATTTTTCTGTTTCATAAGTTATTGGAATTTGATCTCCTTGTATAAAGAGTAAGCTGAATTTAGGGACTTATATTGTTGGTCACTGCTAAACTGTCTCATTGCAAAAACAGTTAAGAATGATCTAAAGCCTTTCACAGTATTTACTGATTTATCATCAACTTTTGATTCAACAGACAAGAATTGTTTCTGGGCTAAACAGCTTGCTTTTCATGTAGACCCTAGGTTGCTGCTACTCCTAAAAATAGATTAAGAGTTTGATTCTCTCAGACCCAGTTCCAACCACAAAATTAGAACTGGGATGTTCTCTTGTATGCCTTCTTTTAAAGTGTTATGTTAATGATTTGCATCAAACATTTATTGAAATGGCAGCATTCCTACTATAGAAAATAAGAAGGTCAATATTTTTAAATATACAGATTATACAGATGTATTATGTTTGTCTGGGGGCTTTAAATATAGATAGATTTGCTGACCAAGAATCAGAAAGAACAGCTTGGTATTAGCTTAGTATGGCTGCATTTCATAAGTGATCCTCTATTCAGTGATCCCAACCTTTTGTCCTCCAGATGTTTTGGACTTCAGCTCCCATAATTCCTGACTTTGGACCAAGTTGGCTGGGGCTTCTGGGATCTGAAATCCAAAACAAATGGACGACCAAAGGTTGGGAATAATACTTCTGGCTTAAAAAGCTGTCAAAAACACCCCCTAGATCCATGATAGCAAACGTATGGCACAGGTACCACAGGCAGCACACTGAACTGTCTCTGTGGGCACACAGCTGGATTGGGCTGTCTCTGCCCCGCCTCTTCCACATTCTCATCAGTCACTGGTTGGAGGGAGCTGTCAATCACCTGGTCCTCCTTCCCAGGTGATTGACAGCTCCCTCTGACCAGTGGCTGATGAGAACATGAAAGAGGCAGGGTGGAGAAAGCCACTGGTCAAAGGGAGGAAGACTGGCAGCATCCAACACTCAAACCGCTACACCACACTGGTGTCCCAAACACAACAAACCTGCTACAGGATTTTCTTAGCAAGATTTGTTCAGAGGCTTGCCATTGACATCCCCTGACGCTGAGAGAGTGTGACTTGCCTAAAGTCATCCAGTGGATTTCTTGCCCAGGCAGGGAATTGAACCATGGTCTCCTGAGGCATAGTCCAACATTCAAACTACTACATTATGGTCACTCTTGTTGGCCATACAGCAAAGTATAGTAACATCCAAAATCCTAAAATAGTGATATTCAGCCACTGGTGTTAGGGCTGAATCCGCACTGTAGAAATAATCCAGTTTAGCACAGCTTTAGCTGCCATGGCTAAATGCTATGAGATCCTGGGATTTGTAGGTTCGTGAGATATTTAGCCAGAGGGCTTAGGTGCCAAAATAAACTACAATTCCCAGGAATTCCTAGCACTGAGCCAGGGCAGTTTAAGCAGTCTCAGACTGGATTATTTTGAAGGGTGTTTTGGACCTCTGACTACAACTGCAATCCTGCCATCTGGAAGCCATGCCTCCTAGAACTCCCATCCCCTGGAAGTCCTGCCCCTGGCACCCAGTGACACCTGGTGCAGGAATGCCACTGAGTTTGGGCACTCAGTCTCTAAAAGTTTCGCAATCACTGCCCTAGGTAAAGAAATTATTTAGCTGTTGAATTGCGTTATTAGATATTGACTGATTACATATAATCAGTCAATTTCGGTGGGGTACAATTTGAGTTTCCCAGGGTGTTAACCCTTTTAAAGGGAAACAAAAATATGCAAGTATGAAAGTTAAACTTGTTAAGAGTTCAGCTTTCATCAGCAGAACAGCAAAAGTGTGGGGTAAAATCTTCCTTCTTAAAGAATAAAGACTTACTCCAAAAAACAAAAAAACATGCACTTTGTGGTTTAAAAACAAATAATAATGGCTTTAATGAATATATAAATAACAAAACTAAAACCTAATCTAACTGGTGATGGTTTGGATAAAGAGAGATAAATCTCACCATCTTTTAGATAGGAGGAAATCACAAGTACTGGCTGCTTTTACTAGCAGTTTAGAATCTTCAGAGGGAACTCAAGACTGACAAGAGTCACATGATAGATAAAATGAGAAAGAGAGAGGGGAAAGGAGAATATAATAGATAAAATTTCCAATAATCCCCTTCTCATTCTCTTGGACCAATATCAAGGATTTTCATCCCTTCACGTAGTCTCTGAAATTGATCTTTGGGCAGAGGTTTAATGCAGATATCTGCAATCATTACCTCAATATTGCAGTATTCCAGTTGCACAAGTCCATTCTGACACATTTCTTTTACTTTATGAAAAGCAATGTCAATGTTCTTCTTGAGTGGCTTTTCACTCTGAGAAATCTTGATGCAGCTTTGATTGTCTTGCATCAAAATGTTTGGTTTGGGTTCTGTTATCTCGAAGTCCAGGAGTAAGTTGTGCAGCCATTTGATTTTGTTACATGCTGCTTTCGCTGAAACACACTCAGCTCCAGTAGAAGAATCAGTAATTGTTTATTGTTTCTTATTTGTCCAACTTACAGCTCCTCTACCATAGAAGATCAGGTTTCCACTAGTTGATTTTCTGTCTGACAGATCTGCAGCCCAGTCTGTATCTGTGTAGGTGATCAGCTGTGGTTTGTTACAGGCTGGCAGTATCAGTTTGTAATCTGCTGTTCCTTTTAAACATCTGGCAACTCTCTTCATTGCAATGAAGTCTATTTCTATAGGAGAGTTGACCATTCTGCATAAGAGGCCAATAACATTTGCTATGTCAGGTCTGGTGAACTTAGCCATGTATAGGAGTTTTCCAACTGTAGTCCTATACTTGTTTCCATTCTTTAAAGGTTCAGATTTCTTAATGTGCTTTAAGAATCCATTCTTTAAAGGTTCAGATTTCTTAATGTGCTTTAAGAATCCTACTTCTGTTAGAGTTGGCATAGCATTTGCATCTTTCAGACCAAGAAGCCCAGAAGATCCAGTACAGTGGGCCCTTCCCATATGCGAGGGATCCGTTCTGGACCTCTCCCTTCCTGTGTAAAGTAAAAAAGTGTATGTTCAAACCCCATTTTAAACAATGGATGCATGCTCCCACCTGCGGCGCAGTGTGCATGCAGTGGGCGCATACGCCCATTGTTTTAAATGGGGTTTAACTTCCACATAAAACCAAAGCCACGTATGGTGTGGGTGCACTGTATCTTCTGTTTTTGATTCAGGAAGAAATTTCCATCACTGTCTCTTTGTATTTGCAATCCAAGATAGTGTGAGATGTCTCCCAAATTCTTGATATCAATCTCTTTCTTGAGATTTTGGATTATCTTTTCACTATCTGTTTTGTCCTCACTGCACAGGATCAAATCATCTACATAACTTGTGATGCAAGTTCATCTATTATTTCTGAATCTCTTATATACACATTTGTCCACAGTGCCTGAAGTAAACCCCTCTTTGATAAGAAGCTGGTTCAGTTTCTCACTTCATGCTCTGGC
>CM034703.1:30348678-30363913 GCA_020142125.1 Phrynosoma platyrhinos | reverse complement strand
ATACAGAAAAGCTGTGTGAATGTCCAGATGTTGAACATTCATTTTCTTATAAACTGCAACAGCTACAAAAGTTCTGATGGTTGTATGAGTTACTACTCCAGCAAAAGTTTCATTGTAGTCCTCACCATGCTTTTGAGTATATAACAAGTCTTGCTTTGAATCTCCCCTTCTGTATTTGTGATAAAGACCTATCTATAGCCAATTGCTCTTTTTTCTTCTGGCAATTGTGAAAAAGTCCATGTCTTGTTCTTATATGAAGACTGCACTTCCTCACTAGCAGCTTGCAGCCACTTCTCAGAATTTGTTTTTGGAATTCTCTTGATCTTCTTCCAATCAGAGGGTTTTGGAATTAATTCATCTGTGACTTGATAAGAGAATCTGTCAGGTAGCATACCTTTATTGGAGTGTTCTGCCCTTCTCACCTGGATTTGGATACCTGGCTCTGCTTCCTGCATGCTGTCTGGTTCCTAATCGTTAGGCTGGTCCCCTGCAATTGTAGCCCGTTCTGGATACAAGAACTTTGGAGGACATAAGAACTCCACATGCTCTGGTCGCTGGTGGGATCCTTTTTCTCCAAATAAATCTTGATAGACATCTTGGTTTTGATTAGATTTAGGCGGTGTCTTTCATCAATATAAACAGCACTTGTTAACTTTATTGTGCGTCCATCTGGATTTAGAATTCTATAACCATTTTGAGCATAACCAATAAAAATTCCCTCTTCACTTCTGCAGTCACATTTATTTCTTTTTTGTTTGGGAATATAGGTAAATGTTTTGCTTCCAAAACCTTCAGATGGTTTAATTTAGGCTTAACTCCATGCCATAACTGGATACATCTTTAGATTTAGTTGCCAATTGGTTACACAGGTATGTAGCAGTCATGATGACTTCAAACCAATAGCGTTTAGGCCAGGGGTAGGCAACCTTTCCCCTTTAAGGGCCGAGGGACTTCAACTCCCAGAATCCCAGGAGCTATTGGTCAACATGGGACTACTGGCCAACATGACTGAGGCTTCTGGGAGCTGAAGTCCCTCGGCCCTTAAAGGGGAAAAGTTGCATACCCCTGGTCTAGCCATATTAGCTTCCAAAAGCATAGTGACTGCCATCTCCTTGAGAGTTCTGTTCATTCTGCTCAATGCCATATACCTTTAAAAATTCATCCAGTTCAGCATTGACAAATTCAGTGCTGTTATCTGTGCACAGGCTCTTCAGTTTATAGCCAAATTTGTTAGAGATTCCATTAAAGTACTCTTTGCATTTTTGAAAAGCTTGACTCTTCTCTCAGAGGATATGTGTATCTGCTGGAATCATCAATAATAGTCATAAAGTAAGAGTTACCTCCTGCTGATTTTTGGTTCATTGGTCCAGAAAGATCAGCATGTAAAAGATCCAATGCCTTGTGGGATTGTCTCTCAGTAACTGGAAGATATGAAGCTCTTGTGTCTTTTGCTTTCAAACATTCTATACATTTTTCATTATTAGAGCATGCTTTCAATTTAAAGTCTCTTGTGAGCTCCTGATTTGCCAGTCTCTTAATATTTTTTACACTTCAATGAGCAAATCTGCGATGTCATAAAGTTGAACAGTCTTTGTGATTACATCTGGTCACACTGTTCACAGATGAATGCAAAATCTGCATCTGATAACATCCATGCGATCCTAAGTCTGCTCAAAAAAATAAAAATCAAAATTTTGCCATGAAAACCAAAACAGGATTGCTTTCTGAAACTGACACAGTTGTCTCTTGATGTTGTGGTTTCACACTGTAAAAGGAGGCTTGCAAATCCAGTACATAGTAAGTATCTGGGATTTGTAAAGTTCCTATTCTGTCAGGACCAAGTTTTCTTTGCAAAATAACAGTACAAAAACTTCTTGACCATTAGCAAGATATACAGGAAAAGTTACATTTGCATCAAAATCAACAAACCATTCTTTGCTGTTGAAGTAAAGCGCACTTGCTCCACTATCAATAGAAACTTGATTTTTGTATTTATCTCCAGCAATTTGAAATACCTGTTGTTGAATCAAACTGATATCAGCATGGCTGGAAGATATCTGTTTTGGATTAAAAGCTTTTTTCTTAAAGTTGCTTTTTCTTTTAGTATTCAGTCCTTGACTTTGCAGCTTTTCCAGCTCAGCTCTAGTCTTTGATTTGTTAACATTGCTTCTGATTTAGAAAAAAAGGATGTCTTTTTTCAAATTCTCTGCAGCAAATTGAGCTAACTCTCTCTGTGTTGTTTCTGCATTATAGTTGCCTTCCATCAAGTTTTGCCTATTTTGAAATTCAATAACTTGTGTAGTTGCATTTTGTAAAGGAACATCTCCCTTAACTTGTAAAGCATTAATTATCGAAGAGTAGTATTTTGGAAGACTTGCCAAAACAGTCCAAGTTTTGCATGTTCTGGAAAAGATTCTCCAGCTGCTGTAATTCCAGACAAAGTTGTCATAAATCCATTAATATGCTGATTTAAAAATTGAGTAAATTGGTGTTAACAAGTTTGATCATTAGAGCTGTTTGATTAGAAGTAATTGCAGAATCAAACACTTTCTTTAGTTTGTCCCATATTTGTTTTGCATCAGTTAAACCAGGGGTAGGCAACCTAAGGCCCGGGGGCCAGATGTGGCCCCCCAAGGCCTTTGGACCGGCCCTAGGCCAGTCCTGCCGCCGCCGCCCACCATGATGATATTGATTATTGTTGTTATTACTTGTTCTTGGAGTTTTCTTGGCAAAACCTCCACAGGGGTTTTGACATGGCTTTTCTTGGGCTGAGAGAGTGTGCATGCATTTTTTAAATATTTATTTATTTATATATTTTTATTATTTATTTATTTATTTATTTATTTATTTGTTTTTGGTGCTTCTGACCCCCAACTGTCTGAGGGACAGCAACCCGGCCCCCAACTCAAAAAGGTTGCCTACCCCTGAGTTAAACCTTGAATATTATGGAATGATGAGATCTATAGACAAGCAAATATAAGCTGCTGCTTTCTCTGCATTTGCATTAAACTGTTGTTGATGTTTTCCTGCTTTTGTGGATCTCTGTCCATTTATTGCTTTAAATAGCCCCATAGTAGTGAGATACATTTGCGTTTTCCAATACCATGTTTTATAATTTGTTCCAGTTAGTATTTCAGTAATCATTGTGGAAATAAGATTAGTTGAAGACATTGTTTGGGTAGAAGAAGAAAAAAAATCTTTTTTGAAGTCAGTATTTTCAGAAGCAGTTTAAAAGTAATCTTGAACCTCTTCTGAAACCTCACTGGGTTTAGTCTAGGACCCCTTCTGGGCCCATAACCCAAAAAATGTGGGGTGCAATTTGAGTTTCCCAGGGTATTAACCATTTTAAAAGGAAACAAAAATATTTCATCAGCAGAAAAGCAAAAGTGTAGGGCAGACTTTATTCTAAATCTTTTTCCCTAAAGAATAAAGACTTACTCCAACCCCCCCAAAAATATATATATATATATGCAGTTTGTGGTTTAAAAACAAGTAATAATGGCTTTAATAAATATATAAATAATAAAACAAAACATAATCTAACTGGTGATGGTTTGGGTAAAGAGAGATAAATCTCACTATCTTTTGGATAGGAGGAAGAAACCACAACTACTGGCTGCTGTTACTAGCAGTTTAGAATCTTGAGAGAGCTGTTAAACTGCCCCCAAGAGTGACAGGAGTCACATAATAGATAGAATGAGAAAGTGAGAGGGAAAGGAGAATGTAATACATAAAATTTCCAACAATATCTAATAACACCATTCAATAGATCGGGGTAGGCAACCTTTCCCCTTTAAGGGCCGAGGGACTTCAGCTCCCAGAATCCCAGGAGCTATTGGCCAACATGGGACTATTGGCCAACATGGCTGAGGCTTCTGGGAGCTGAAGTCCCTCGGCCCTTAAAGGGGAAAGGTTGCCTACCCCTACAATAGATTAAATAATTTCATTATCTAGGGGATGTTTTTGACAGCTTTTGAAGCCAGAAATATTGTGTCATCTTGAAGTATTTTCATACTACTGATGGAGGATCTGTTGCCTTGGACCTTTTAGTTTTATGATGCAGAGCTTTGGGGCTTTAGTTCAGAACCTGGATAAGATTCAAATTTCTTTTCTAGAGAAACTATCTTTATTTGACTGCTCTTATCTGTGCAGAAATGAGTTAGAATTCTATTTAAACAGAATACAAATCCAGCTCCTTAATTTTCATAACAGAATATTAGTATCACCACTTTCTTGCCTGGATTGTAAAGTTTATGGTTTCCCCTTAAAGTTTAAAAGAATAACTGTATGATAGACAATGGAGTGGATCTAAAATTAGGTCATTCAAGTTGGGTGGCTTAAGTAGAAGTACTTGCCCAATCCTCTCCATGGTAACCCCTTCAGACCCCTCCCTGATATGCTATATAGACCTCAGAGCATGTTTCTGCAAGGAAAAGTGGAGGGTGCCACAAAATAAAGCAGCAAGATCTATCATGATAGCAAAAGGCAAATCTAGGATCCAAACAACTAGGGGATGAAATACAAGACCAAATAAAGTGGTTTTAAAAGGAGATAGGGAGTTTAGATGACACATGCCTCCAAACTAAGCAAAAACTGCATCAAAGCCACACTTCAGGGCTAAAGACCAGAGCAAAAAGAACCTGGAATATTCTGATTTAGCCCAGAGAAATGCGCACCTTTGCATCTACATATAAACATCCCAACGCCAGAACGGTTCTAAAGGAGCAATCTATCCCAACCCTAGCCCTAACCTAAAGATCCATATAAACACTAGCGCAAGTGTGCATTCTCTGTACCTAAGCGGTCAGTGTGGCAATGGAAAAAAGTGAAAGTGTGACACCTCCAATGGATGTAATTACAACATACACAAACCAGACAGTCCAGGAGGGGCATGGGGTGAAAGGGGAGGGGTGTAGGGAGGGCCTCTAAGCATAACCAACACACACACAGACAATCCCAGCTCATCTGACAACTTTCAGATCTCCAGCCCTAGATCACACAGATCAAAGGAACAGACAAGGATCAGAGAGATGCCTTTAGGTCCCCTGAAAAAAACAGAGAGGCCATGAAATCATGCATTTCTGAAGCTTACCACTATCACTTTAAGAAGTAGGGTGGGCACAAGGCCACTGATTACGAGAGTATTAAAATACCACTGCCTTCTGTTCTACTTAATATATAATAATCTGAAGAAATACTAGTGTTGAGCCTAGTTTGAACTATCCCAGTGTACTGCTCTTAAGGAAAGAAAAATATGTGTACACAATAATCTTAACATAAGATGCAAATTCTGACGATCGTAAAGTCAGAAAGTTGGCAGTTCAAGGCCCAAGCGCTTCATGTTGGGGTGAGCTCCCATCACTAGTCCCAGCTTCTGCCAACCTAGCTGTTCGAAAGCATGCAAATACAAGTAGAGAAATAGGTACCATTTCAGTGGGAAGGTAATGTACAGTCATGCTGACCACATGACCACATCTTTGGACAACGCTGGCTCTTTGGCTTAGTAATGGAGATGACTAGACATTCATATCAAGGGAAAAGCTTTACCCTTTTCAAGTTTTCACACTCCAAACACTTTGCCATCTCTTCTGCAATAATCAATCAATAATACCTTTTATAATATATTATATACTAGTTTACAATGGCTAATGGAGCACAAGGAAGCAGCAGAAAACATCACAGAGGTGAACAATTATTAAGGAAGGTCAAAGAAGAAAGTGAAAATGTAGGCTTACTGCTGAACATAAAGAAAACAAAGTAATGACAACAGAGGATCTACATAAATTCAACTTAGACAATGAGGAAATCAAAATAAAGATTTCCCATACCTTGGATCAAACATTGATCAGAATGGAGACTGCAGCCAAAAAATCAGAAGATTAGGAATAGAAAGGGCAGTTATGAAAGAACTAGAAAAAATCCTAAAGAGCAAAGATATACAACTGAGCACCAAAGTTAGAATCATCCAAGCCACTGTATTTTCCAACAACATGTATGGATGTGAGAGCTGGAAAGTGGATAAAAAGAAAATTAACACATCTGAGCTGAGGTGCTGGAGAAGAGTGCTGAGGATATCATGGACAGCCAAAGAACAAAACAAAAACAAAACACAAATGGGTCCTTGAACAGATCAAGCCTGAAATCTCCCTGGAAGCCAAGATGATCAAACTGTTGTACTTAGGGCACACCTTGAGAAGGCATGACTCATTAGAAAAGACAATAATGCTAGGAATGGTGGAGGGAAGTAGAAAGAGAGCAAGACTGCAAAGCTAGAGGGGTAGACTCAATTAGGGAGGTCATGGGTCTGAATTTACAGGACTTAAGTAGAGCAGAGGAGGTCAGAGGGGCTTGGAAATGTGTCATTCATAGGGTTGCCATGAATTGGGGCAATTAACAACAACAAAGTTTAAGATTCTTATTGTAGCACCCACCACAAATGAGACAGCTAATTCTATATGCTCCTGCATTTCAAATGAAAAAAAAATTTGCAATAACAATGTCCACAAATCAATAGTTCCAGAATATAAGTCAGGTGAACCAAAAGGCATACAATAAACATGATGGCTCATGCAGAAACACTACAGAAATTACTGAAGGAGAACCATATGTGATATATACCACTTTAAAAAAACAACATGATTTCCATAATAGTACTGGAACAAATTTTGTTTCATATATGAGAAGTTAAATCATTTTAAGCTTCACTGAGGGAGACCACTGCTGACATCTCACGTCAGCAACAGGGCAATTTCCCAGCATAAGACAAAGCCTAGAGGGGCCACCTCTCACCCTGCAATTTATCACATCAGCCAAGATCAGATCACAAGCCCAAGCTATCAGCTCCTCAGGATAAACTCCAGACTTTTGGAATTCAATCTACTGATGGCTCAGCTAAAGTTGCTATTAGGCTACAGAAACTCTAGCTGCTATGGAAGGACCCATGTTTTGGGTCTGATTATTCCACTTTGTTTTGCCTATGTAGAAAAAGCAAATGATACACTTAAAGTTAAGGCAACATGGGATGACATGCTTACAATAAGGTAATACAGAGAATTTTTAAGACGTTTATAAAAACTTTCTCTTTAAGCACCCCAATCAAGTCATGCACCCCAATCAAGTCAGTTTTAATGTTACTCATATACTGATGGCACATAGTTCTACCTCACCTTTCCACACAGTAAATCGAAGGATGTAGTGGAACTCAGGGACAAGTTTATTTATTTATTTGATTTATATCCTGACTCCCATGCCAAAATGGGATTACAATAAATTTAAAAAGATCCAGTGAAAGCATTAATTTACAAAAGTTTAAAAGAATTAAATATCAATGCTATTAAAAACATGATTAAGACAGCTAAAACATTTAAAATAGTTACATTAAATTAAAAAACACAGCACACCATTTACACACACACTACAGCTCCATAATTAAAATTCAAAACCCTGTCTAAACAAAAATGTCTTCAACTATCAGCAGAAAGAGAGCACGGAGAGGGCCAACCAGACCTCCCATTGAAGGGAGTTCCATAGCCTGGGAGTAGCCACAGAGAATATCCCCCAAGTCTTAATCAAAGATGTGGAACTGAGAAATAGATCTCCCTTGTAGATCTTAAAGCACAATACCTTCTTTCAGATACTCTGGAGCCAAGCTGTGTAGGGCTTTAAATATCAAAAACAGCACTTTGAATTTTGTCCAGAAATGGACCAGTAGTCAAAACATCTGTTTCAACAAGGGAATCAGTCAGATGATCCCTGCACCCAGGACTAGTCAATAGCCTGGCTACAGCATTTTGGACCCACTGAAGTTTCCCGCTGAACTACAGAACTAGAAATTCTATGGGTTGAGAAATCTTTGTAAAGCTTTAATTCTCTTTACTTCTGGACAGCAGTACAAAACTGATCCTTCATGAAGTGAACTCCCCTTCAAAGGGCAAACTGTTTAGCTTGATGGTGCTCCAAGACTTATTGTGTGGTGAACTGTAGGCACCAGCTCTGCCTGTGAGTGTTTTATCTTGTAAAGCAGCTACTACTTGGAATGATCAGATCTGGCCTTGTTTACACATACACTGGTTGCTTCTAAACTGGACTATTCCAATGTTATTTACATGAGACTACTTCTGAATATGATTGAAAATTACAGCAGACACAAAATGTGGCCAAATAGATGGTGCTAGGAAATTCTGTAAATAACCTCCTCCTGAAAAACCCATATTTTTTCCCAACTGAACTGGCAGCCTGTAAGAGTCTGGGGTCAATTCTGAGATCTGTTCTTAGCCTTTAAGACTCTACGTGGCTTCAGACCAGATAGCTTTCATACATATAATCCTTTCCTTATACTAGGATTTCTTTCAGGTGGTTGCTGTTATGATCTGTCAGGCTGGCACACAACTGTGGAATCCCCTTCCTACTGACTTTTATCTTGTCCTCTATGTAGTGATATTTAGACATTTATTATTATTATTATTATTATTATTATTATTATTCCATAAACAGAACAATATATAATGTACAATTGACATTATTTCCCCCCAACCTATACACAGGCTGCATGTCTATGAAGATTGCCTCAGACCCTCCCTAATCTGCTATTTATCCATTTTTACCTTTACCTTCTTTTCGTATATACGATCTAATTCTGTTTTATATGTGCTTCTAGAGACACAGAAAAATCTTGGTGTTCTGCATTTCGGTAAGCACTGAAACTTTGAAGCTGCCTCTAACCAAGGTAACAGTTAAATGTACATGTTACAGAGCAGTTTCTCAAAGTAATATAGTTTGTTAATATAGTTACTGTGTTTTTTATCTTCCCTTGTCCCTGTTTGTGAGGGTGTAGCCCTAAAACCCTTGCTAAAAATATGTTAAACAAATATTTCAGAAAAACTGTCTATTCAACAAAAAAAAAACTGGAAATTAGTCTACAACATCTGTATTTAGGATTAACAGTTAATACTCGTAAAATGAGTTTAACTTCTGCAGATTGAGCTACATTTGCCTATATTAGAAAATATACAGAAAAGTCAACTGTTGCTCCCTCAGAATGTCCAAGGATTTCAAGAGTTTGCACCTGCAACTGTTTGCTAGGTTTGTATGTAGATTGCAACCCTGAAGAAGTCAGTTTAAAAGATTCACTTACTTAATATTTTAATTTCATCAATGAAAAAAAAAAGAGTGCAATCAACTCAGAAATATTCCTCAATATGTATTGGCAGGGCCTTAAGTAAAGGAAGCTCCTTTGCATACAGTTTTGCACATACTAAAGTTTGTGAAGAACTTAAATAATGGTTGTATTTTGTTATGTTATCACTGCAAATTCTTGTTCAGCCACTGCTTTTGTTTTTAAAAGGTATGTTGTTATAAATCTTGAAGCCAAGTGACCTATGAATTCTGTATCCTAGGGGTTTGATTACCATTTTTCATTTCCAAAAATCAAATGTGGTAAAACTGTCATTGAAGATTACTACTTTAGCTATGACATTTCCATCAGGAGTCTTATTTTACCAAAAAAAAGTCAGACAATTGTATAATGTAAGTTATAAATATCAAATTGCATCACAGTACTAGTAAAGGACCACACGCTAGAATGTAAATCCTGCCAAAATTATGTTCTGGTAATGATTAGCAGAAAAATGCTACACAGTTATTTCTAATTTTACTCTTTCATGCATATTTAAAATAGGTTGCATGAACATAGTTTATAATTAATTTACATGGCTTCTTTATATTGTATTTCTTTAAAATGGGATAAACCAACAATTAAGTTTAGGAAGTGTTGGCATGTCATATATAACTTCACTGAAGAGAAATGTATCTGGATTTCAAATGGCACACTTACTACATATTAAAATTGTTTCCCATTGCTTTTTAACCAGTGTAGTCAAGATACATAATTTCATATTTTAAACTCTTGCATGTCTAAGGACATTTTAAATAAAATATTTTTTACTTCTTTAAATACACATTTTACTTGAGGAAAGGCCTTTAACTTGGTAGATATGCTTGCACTGTTTCTCAAATATTCTGAGGAATAAGGAATACCTGTTGCAAAGAACTAACCCTCAAGGCACCATATGCAGCAGAAAACCCTTACCAATTTTTCATCAACTGTGATGAGTTGCGTGTCTTGGGCTTGGTCCTGTGCCAGTCGCCATGTGGAAGTGTTCAGTGACCTGCAGTGCAAGACTTGAAGTTAAAAAATGATTCATGCAATGAGAAAATAGAGGCAGACAAATCTTATATAAACAAGTTACTTTAACAATATCCATCTTGTTAAAAAAAGGGGGGGAAGAGATGAGGGCACAAAAATCTTTCCCCCTCCCCAATTAGTTCTGTCTGCTGAGTTTTTGGCAGACTCCCACTTAGCAGTTCACAACAGGCTGCACTTTATGTCAGCCTACAGGCTCTCTGTCACACAGAGACTGCCAGTGGCAAGGACTGTACTACTCTATGAAAGTACAGTAGCTGGTTTGTCACGAACAGACAAGGAAAAAAAATACAAACCACTTCAATTTCTCTGGAACTCTGAACCCTCAATGATGGCATCAGATTTTTTTAAAGTCTTTACTTCCTTTTTTAACAATTCAAACTGTAATGTTAAAGTTTGGCAGCAAGATCACAAATAAAAGAACTCAATGGAGACCAGTTGAGACACAGATTCTGAATTAATGCCTAGATCCTGTTCAAAATTCTTCTGATCCACATGTTCCTCTACAAATGATCAAGGCAATCATTTCTAGTTGTTCCCCCACCCCGCCCTGCAACTTTGGTCTAGTAGAAAGTTAGCCCAAACAGTAAGTTGGATCCCAAAAGCTCTACTTCCACATTTAGGAGGTCTTTTCCAAGGGAAAAAGTGTGCTTTACTTTGGATTAGAGCACTATGCAAGAAACCAAAAGTTTTCATTCTGTTTATACAAGAGCTTGAAAATTCATAATGTGATAGAATCAATTTATTACAGTATTATCACCATGTGAATTTATTCAAGCATCTGTGAAAGTGTAATAATGGCTCCCCCCCACCCACTGTCATATTTCACTGGGTTCAACCCACTGTCTTCAACTACAGTTACTGATTATCATTTTAAGTAACTGGAAGCAAAATAACAAAAAACAAAAAAAAAAAACCCCAAAAAAAACAAGGAAAGTCCATAGAGTGGAAATAGAAATTTCAAATATACACACAGAACATAAGATATAATTTATTTTGAAGGGGTTTATATGCTCACTTCAACTAAGTTCTTAGAATAGCTTATTATGTTCAGTTCCTACATCAAAAATAAAATAGGAAATATTGGTCTGGTAATTTCTTTGATAGTCCAGTCATCCCCGAAAAGCTCAGATCAGCAAATTTAGTATACAAAGAATTTAAAAACCAGATTCTTGCTTGATAAATTGCCCTTCAAACACTTATATAATTCACAAAGCTAGACAAGACATCCACACATAAATGAACTTTTAGGTTTATGAAGTGCCACAGCTACATTGTTGGCACAGATTCCAACATTACATGAGCACCACAGTTTCTGAAAGCCAGATATATGCTATGAATGTAATTTATACAAGAGTATGAAAGACTGCACATCCTCATTCTCAAAAAAACCCTACCATTCCAACAGCAAGCCAAATCCAAACAAGATTTTCAATTTTCTATTTTAAGCTTTAATCTGTTGTTATTAAATATGTGCACTGCTAATTATTTATCTGAAAATATCAGTTCTATGACTACTAGAAATCATTCTGTACAAGAAGTTTCCAAAACAGAGATCATCCTGGATGTGTTTGAGAAACTGCCTGAAAAAAATATTTCAACTAAAATAAAAAGAAGTTCCATTTATAAAATGAAACAGCTAGAGTTTCCCATACTTTGCCACTGGGAGGTAAGCTAAGAAAGTATGATTGAATGGATCCCAAAGTAATACAAACAAAATAAAACCAAATCATCAGGCAAGTCAGTAGTAGCATCCTCTTTTGTTATAAGATTGGATGGGGGGAAAAAATCTTGTATCTCTACAAGAGGGAGCCACAATCTGGTAAAAAGAGGCATTGTTATATAGACATCAATGATGTTAATTAACATAACAGGTGTAGGTAGCCCACAACCTACACAGCTACTTGTGTTACAGAGTATGACACAGAGCAGGCTATAGATTAGATGTGGTGAAATGTTTGCCTGGAACGAACTGTTCTTTGTACTTGGATGGAACAGGGAGGAGCCATTGTCTCATGGTTCAGTGTAATACAGTCAAGGCCTGGCCTGTAAGAAGAACAGAAGAAGAGCCCATCTCACTCAGTTATTAGTCATATCTTAGGAATGGCTATCTAATGGTATTGTACCTATATAAATAAAATTACAGTTAATTTCTTTTTCCTTCCTTTCTAAAGGAGTTGGCACTGGTGTTTAAAGGAAGTATTTTAATTCACCTTGCATCTCAGCATAATCAATACATCATTGCTAGAGAGCAAAATTCCAGGACAGCAACCTACCAATCCTTGTCCACTTGGTCATGTTTCATTTCTAATGTAAACAAATGGGTGGTTAAGATAATATTTCTGTACAATATGCATTCCTTTGATTCCAGTTTACAGCATAAGCATAGGACTGGAACTAGCTTGGTAGAGAATCTACATTCTGAAACAGAGAGATAAAACAAGGCTTTGGATCATCCCTTTCAGTGGCCTCTGCATTCATAAGCCAATGACATACTATTGTGTAAGAAAAGGGCTGAAGTGTGCCAAAGACCAGCATGTTAGAAACATCCCCCACTGTTATGCCTAAACAGGGAAGCAATATTTATCCTCTCTTAGTAATTTATATGTAGTAAGCTGGCCTAAGACAGCCACTGTGGTATAGTAATTTGAATGTTGGACTATGAGTCTGGAGACCAAGGTTTGAATCCATGCACAGCTATGGGTGTGTGACCTTTGTTAAATAGTACTCTCTCAGCCTCAGAGGAAGGCAAATGCAAACCCTTATGAACAAATCTTGTGAAGAAAAGGCTGTTATAGGTTCACCTTAGGATTGCCATAAGTCTGCAATTACTCAAAGGTACACAACAAAGCCAGACTAAATATCCTAAAGTCACCAGATCCTGTCTGATCTTGAATGTTAAGCAGATCAACCCTGGTTACTGCTTGGACGGGAGTCAATATCAGGTGCTGTAGGCTGTATTTCAGAGGAAGGAACTGGCAAAACCACTTGTGAGTATTCCTTGCCAAAGAAAATCCTGTGTAATTACTGGGGTCACCATGTAGGCACACATATATGAACACACGTATCCTGAGAGAGGGATTCTCTAACAATCCACGTTACAATTGCTCCTTGAGAAGTTCCAGAAGCATTCTAGAAAATGCAATGCCACCCCAGCTCTTAGTTCCTGCTCTCTGGACAGAAAGGAAGCAGTGTCAGGAGACAGTATTAACTGGCAAGGAATGTGCCTGCCTGACAGCAGACTGAGACTGGGGGGGGGGGGGGGGGGGGGGGGGGGGGGAGAGATAAAACAAATAACTGTAAAAGTAGTATATTTCCAGGTTTAATTCCAAATATATCCTGCACTTCAGCAAACACATCATTAAAGTGAGTGTATGTTTTTAAACGAAGTCTGTAGCATCTGTCAAAATATAGAAAGTGATACAACAAATAAATCTCCACCATAAGGCAGCTCCATAAATCCCTGCCACCGCAATCCTCCATGCCTTATATCAATCCACCATGTTTGTTCATATTTGAAACAGGGCCATTAGGACCTGTTTCAAAGGTTGGACATGTTCATACAGGAGCAGACAGTTTCAATGCTAACCATGTCCTAAGCTGATTAGTGCTTTAAAAGCCAGAGCCAGCACTTTAAGTCAAGCTTGGAAACAAAAATATTAGATCTTTAGTGTAAGAAACCATTTTGCACTCACCGACATGGCAGCACTGTTTATATAAGAACACAGAAAGCACTGTAGTAGATAAATCTAGCAGTTATCTAACACAATGGTTCACAAATTTGGGCTCCCCAGATGTTGCCAAACTACAGCTCCCATAATTCTTGACCACTAACCCTGCTGGTTGGCCTTCTGGGTTGCTGAAGGAAAAAGCACTTCGTAACATTGCTGCATCCTGCCTAAACATCTAAGGCAAGTAACAAGATTAGGAGCACCTTCAAGCTCCACGGATAGTGCTTTGTGTGGGATGCAACACCCTATGAAAATCCTTCCCTCCCCAGGGAAATCTTTCTATTCATTTTAGACCAAACATTCTAAAAAACCCCAAGAGTAATAAACCAGGGAGTCAATGTCTGAGACAGCTCTAAAGTTTTATTCTATCAATACTGTGTAATGTTGCTTATTTTACGATATGGCATCATTAAAAATACTATTAATTCAATTAAGGAAAAACAATTTCCATTCCAAACAAGTGCTTGTAAACCAGAATTAATGGATTAATAGACAAGAGTCTAAATTTAGACAAGATGGAAATGACAACTCTTGGTTATCCATAGGCCACAATGGTGAACATTTCATATGCAATTTATGGCATTCACCCACCTGAACAGGAGTAGAGCTTGACAGAATGAGGCCAAATTCCAGGAGATCACCAATCCTTTCTTGTGTGGTTTTTCATAAATAAATACAGTTACACCCTCTCTTAAATATCCTAACCTGCTAATATCTCTCAATTCCAGTGGGGATTTATATCCAAGCAAACTATATCACATTTGTATTCTGTCTCCTAGATAAATGTACACAAGAAATTTAAGTAACAGAACATGAACATGACATGCATGCACACACAGATTTATTGCTTACTGCATAATTTTAAATAATCATTCTAAAGTTAAATTTATAGCTAATAATCACGTGCCTTATTTCTGCATAATTAAATATTCATAAGGCCAGAAGAAGACACATAGACAAACTACTGAATACCTAGTATGTGCTATGGAGGTATTTGCGGGAAATTGAACCTCCATTTTTAATTATGTTATGACACTGATGTCTTATTGCTTCTACTCTACATGCAGAAATAATAAGAAATGAATTACATCACCCATAGATAAGTATATAACATGTGTGTGTGTATGCTCACATGTATGTGCGTGTACAAAAACACAGACAGGAACACAAATCTGCATAACTACATTATTCTACAATGGAAGGGGGATTTGAGGAGATAGCTATAAAGTTTGGTCTTTTTGACTTTACAAAGATTCCCTGTCTAGAGGCCATTTTTAGTCATCAGAGGCAACCATGTAAATAG
>CM034703.1:30315433-30334732 GCA_020142125.1 Phrynosoma platyrhinos | reverse complement strand
ACTTTATTATCGCTTTCTGGCCCACGTGTGATAACGTCCATAGTGCTGCCAACTACAACTGGTAGCAATGGCTTTCCAGGATCTCTGGCCAAGGTCCTTTTCCAGCTCAACCTGTAGATCCTTGGTATTCTTTAAAGACTTGCCATCCAAGAGCTGAATCAGGCCTGACTCTGTTTAACTTCTGAAATAAGATAAGACTGGGTCTCTTTGGAGTGGTGGTTTTCTTTCTCAACTCATGTCTGGGAGAGGCCCTTTGTGGGAAAGAGAGTTATGTAGGGAGAAGTGAAACTCTGCACCCAGCCTTCCGATACCTTGATCGACAAGACAAGTACTCTAGTAGCTCACCCTTCTCCAAGCCCCTCTATGGAAAGATTGCAGCAACTCTGGAGGTGGCAGAGCCTTTTCCTTTTCCTCCTCCTCACCATTCAAGTCCCTGGTGTTGTGGTATGCTGCATCATATAGAATCTTTGAATCTGGAATTTTGAAAGGTATTTAAAATTCTCATCTAGTGACTCACTTGACAACAATTTCCAGCATTCTGTAGGTGGAAGCCAAGGCAATTAAAGTGGCATGAAAATGCAGTAACTGGTAGTGTGAAAGACACTTTTTCACTTCTCCCCATTCTTATGTCTACACATAAAGTAGTCTTGCTGAGGCCAGAAGAGTTCTCTGTAGCTGTAATTCCCATTAAGTACGTCTGCTTCCATAATCATTTCTAGTCCTATTGGGTTAATAACTTATTTTGAAAAGTAAAACCATCATAGTTATGAAATAGCCTATTTCCCTTTCTCAGGCTATGCCTTTTTTCCAAATGGTACAATTCAGTTGCTCTCCATATGCAAACCAATACCAGTGCTAAAGTGTCAGCTATCTCTCCTCTCTTTGTGTTGTCCAAATTAGGATCTGAAAAGGGAATAATGGCAGCTTTCCATCTTCTGCATCTTTTAAATCTTGGTAAACTCACTGCATGATGCTGTCAGATAATAATATGTTATTTTTTATTTTGACACAAATTTCCATCCTTTAAAAGTGATGTGAATATGCTCATGACACATTTCATTTGTGAGTTTAAGCAATCCCCAAGCAATCATTCAATAATTGATGAGGTGAAGTGGAGGAAGGGGGTATTTGCTAAGGCCTGCTGGACTACATATGAAAATTTACAATGAAGTCAGAGCTGTCTGGTTTTAATTTTTCCCCCTTTTGTATGAGTCTTCAATAAAACATCACAGCCCATGGAGGAAAAGAAAAATTAAAAACAGGCAACTTCTGTCCATTTCACATGCAACCAAACAGGCACACAAATATACAAGGAAACTCCATCTTTTCCCCATAAGTCTGCAAAAAAAGCATTCTTAATAAGCATGAATTCCAAGCCACTCTTGATATGTGAAATCTATCATTTAAACATTACACTAGAAAGAATTAAGATTGCCACTGAAATTCTTGCTAATAAAACAAGTTAGGGTTTATTCTTTGTATTGAACCTTGTTTAGTGTCCAGTCTGTGAGACTGTGACTCAGAATGGGCTCATAAATGCTAAATAAATAAAAGCAGTTTTTAAAAATTCAGTGGGTGACAACACTGCAATTACTGTGTGGATTCCCTCAGTTTATATGAGATCAGAAATACCAAGAATACTTTCCAATCTGAGTGCCACTTTATCTATTATGATCATACATAATTCCTGTTATATTTAGTAAGATAAGTATTCTTGGCAAGAATAAATAACTGTGGTCATATATCGCTGGTGAAACCTCTCAGAAATTGGCTCTCTGTTTATTAAGGCTGTGCTGAAATAACATCTAGCAATGTCATTTTGGACTCTTTTGGAAAACTGAGAATTTGGAGAGAGATTTTTGGCTGTTCTTGGAAATTCTTCAATTTTTTTTGTTGGAGTTCCTGTTATAAACCTGTTATGGAATTTCATATATAACTCCAGCAGGGTTGTCAGATCTCAGGCTCTGAGTCCCCAGTTTTCATGGCTCATTCCCAGGTAAGAGACAAGGATGCTAAATTCTCCAGTTTTGTGGTCTCAACTCCAGGCAACATGAAAGGGCTATGTGCAAATCTCCAGCTATACTAGGAAAACGTCAGAGTGCTACTATTTCCAAAGCTTAGTTGATTTGTTGTTGCAATTTCCAAAGATTCCTGGTGTGTGTGCATGTGTTTATGTGTTTACTTAGCTATCTTACTTCTTCCTTCCCAGTCATTGTGGCACCAGGGCTCACCCTCCACTCCATTCTGCATCCACTTTCTGGCTACAAGCAAGCAGGCTAGATTAAATTTTCCTTATCTTGTCTTTCTAAGGGAGAGAAAAATAGCCCCTTATTTCACCCTGATCTGGAAACACACCGTTTCACTAAAAATTCTGCAATGCTTTGAAATTTAGACTTTCTTCAGCAAGTGGAACTGTAACATAAAGCTACTTCTGGAAACACTAGTCTGGTGTTGAGTTCTCTCCACCCCATTTATAACTAAACCTAGACCTTCCCAACCTGGGGTTCTCCAGTTGTGTTGGGCTACATCTCATCATCCTCAGCCAGCATGGTCCATGTACTTGCTGGCTGCAGATAGTACTGCACAGTCAGGGATATCCCAGCTCTTGAGGGTCAAAACCTGAAGATGACCCTTTGTGATGTCACAAGAAGGTCACAGTAATGTTACAAGATTGGTATTACAAAGAGTAGCCTCTGGTGATGTCATTAGTCATGATATATAGCAATAGCAGCTTCATTTATATACTGCTTCATACTGCACTATGCACCTGGGTACTCATTTTAGGGACCTCAGAAGAATGCAAACCTGAATTGAGCCTGAGCCCTGGCTGGTATTGAACTCGCAACCTTGTGGTTTGTGAGTAAATGGTCGCAGTACAGGCATTTAATCACTGCGCCACCAGGGCTCCAGGCTCCTTGATATATGAATCAATAACCATTGTACAAAGAGTATACCATTCAATTTTTAAAAACACGGAGTCTAAGTAATAAGGAAAATATGTATACAGTCCACCCTCCTTATCGGTGGACTTGCCATCTGTGGATTTAACCATCTGTGGATGACAAGCCCTCATTTTCCTTAATGGCAACACGTACACATGGGGGTCGGGGTGCCCTGCCGCCAATAATTTTAATGGTACTTGAGAATGCATGGATTTTGGTATCCATGGGGTGTGTGTGTCCAGAATGGGTCTCCTGCAGATACAGAAGTCCGACTGTACACATACTTTTCAAGACTGTACTCTTGCCCTGAGCTTCCACCACTTCACTCAGGGCTGATTTACATTAGCCAGGATATTCCAGAGTATTCTGGATCTGAATTCCACCCAAATCTCCCCACTCATCTACTGTAGCAAAAGTCGCGATGACGGGTGCTTGCCTTCCCATGTTGTCCCTGCAAGCCAGCCAGTGCTGCCACTGCAGGAGCAAGTCACTCTGAGGTCAGAACAAGTGGGAGGGGAGCCACATTTGGCTTCAGGTTTTCTGGAAAACCTGGAGTAAAAGGTAGGTCTTTTAAAAGCAGGACAAGAACTGGAAACCCTGAATTGGGTCCGGGCATTGTATTAACAGTCCAGACCTGATTCAGGGTTTTGGGGCTGCATAGGGTAAATCATCTGCAGCCATCCTGGGTGGAATTCAGGGTATATAGGCTATGTAGACAAGGTCTCAGAGCAGAGGGGCTAAGCCCTGAGATCCAGGAATCCTAACTGCAATCCAACATGTCTGGACAGCACCATATTGGGGAAAGTTGACCTATCCCATGTCCTGAAGTCATTATGCTCATCATGCCTGTATCCCTGACAGAGGTTGTCCCATTGATCCTTCAGTAGGAAAATGTTCATCATGAAATCAGTACAAAAAGTCAGTTGACCTTCACATTAGGGACAGATGAGAGAATTTCACATGGAGCTGATAATGCATGTTGCTCCATATCCATAGTGCTTCGTTACTTATTTATAGATGGGGGGTTGCAGACTGCCAGAAATAGTGTAAATTGAGTCCACTCTAGGGTTAGGGTTAGTGCTAGGGAATCATGGGAACTGTATTTTATTGTGGCACCAGAGCTCTCTGACAGAGAAGGCTCAATGTCTCAGGGGGGGAAAAACAATTCCCATGATTCCCTAGCATTAACCCTAACCCTAAAATTGGACTCAATTTGCACTATTTCTGACAGTCTGCAACTCCCCTATGTGTCTCCAACTATTACTCTGGGGATTTTAAGAATTAAGATTGTTGGTGGGACCATCTAGCTTCCAGAGACAGAGGAGACAGAGGAGAAGAAAACCCCTTGTTGTTGTTGTATTGTAACTATTTAAGATGATGGTTGTGATCAGAATTTTCTATGTATCCTTTGGTCTTCCCTACTTTAACAAGCAGTTGTCACTGTCTGAAAAACGCTGCTTCTGTCTTAAGTGGAAATCAGAAGACAAAACAGAGGAGCTCTGTGATAACAGTGTGCTGGTCTTTCATACCAATCTCCATGATCATCAAGAGATTAGCTAGTACAGAGAGCAGGGCATCCCCTTTTTGGTGAACAATCTCCACAGAGCTATGCACCACCTCTATCTGCTTCCCACTGGCTAAGCACTTTCCACCCCAGGGGACATTTTAAAACTACATTGCTGTTAATTTCCCCCTCCCACCATTGTCATCTGTCCTTATTAGCTAATTTTATTGACCCCTCTCCCCCCCCCCAGTTTATTTTTGTGCGCAGCCCCTAGAGCAAACATTGGGAAGATGACTAAAATTCTTTTAGAAATTAGCATCACTGATCCAAAAGACAGAGGTCTTCCCCCTCCCCATACCATCACACACAGAGCAAATCAGCAAGCTGAGTGAATGGCAGGCTGCTAGGGTCTAAAAATCAAAAATGTTTTAGCCTTGTTTAGTGACGGATGCTGTTAAGAGACTGCTCTTATTGTTTGATATAAGCAGGATTTTCTTTTCTTTTCTTGCATTGTCCATGCAAATGTTTTCCCCACCTCCTTCTCCCCCATCCCCATTGTAACTTCTTCTGTTAGGGTAGATCTGGTTAAGTTTTCCATGAGGAGAAGGAGGTAAAACAGATTTTTGTCTTTGAATTTTTATAGCCATATGCTCCACATTCTTTTTTCAGATTTTTTTTAATATCTTGGGTGTGCCTGACTCAGGCTTGAGCCCTGTGAACAATAAAACTGCTTATAATGGCTCTAGTTGCCTGGAGCAGAGTAAATCAGACACATCTTAGTAGATAATAATGTTAAAATGCTAATCGTTCTTTGCTGAGAAGAAAATCTCTCTTTGTTGTTCTTTTTTGAAGTCTGGTAGTGGGGAGAAACAAGGACTTTTCAGACTGGTTTTGCAAAGCCCCAACATATTGTAAATTTGACGGGTGCCTTGTCTACTAGATCTCTCTGCTCAATGTTAAATAGGCCCTCTTTAGTTGATCCATCTTTAGAATATGTCTGATATTTTTCAACAGACTGTCGCACTCCCCCGCCTGCCTGCCAGCCCGCTTTCTCTCAAGTGCTGTCAACAGGTCTTGAACACAGCTGTTGAGCAAAAGATCTTTCTCAGATCTGCTACCTGAGAGGCTAAGGGTCTGAATGTGCCATTGCACTTCCTATTTTCACTAAAGATGAAGGCCAGTGTAAAATGTTTAGAACAGGAGAGCTCACTGGGAGCCTTGCTCAGTCCAAACATATATTTCCTTTCCAGGGTGAGCTTTTAAACAAACTAGACCTGCAAATTTCCAGTAAAGGTCAGCTGTGAATAGTCCTGATTGGCTGATACCTATGTTGTCACCAAGAATTCTATTCTAATCCAGAATTCTTTTTAAAAAAATAACAACTGATGAACAAAGGCATATGAATGAATAAAGATAATTGATATTTATTGTTCTTTTCTGTCCTGAAATTATTTTTCAATAGAGCAATAAACGGAGTACTTCACTGATTTCAGATCAATAAATAATAGAATGCTATTTTAGGGCTGATGCAGATGGTTCTGTGCCGCCCCTGGGAGCGCTGGATAGGGGTTGCAGCAACCACACACCGTGGCCCCGATCCTCCTTTTTGCCACTCCTTTTGGGGACGGCAAAAAGCCGCCCTTAGAACTGCTACTGCAGCTCTTTTGTGGCCCTTTGGTGCAGTGTGTATGCACACTCTACCAATGGGGTGCCCTGATGCCATGCTTCGTGCAGTTGGGTGTGCGGTGAGACCGTGGCATTGGTACGGTCATTGGGCAGGTCAGCGTGCGGTTGGCCTGCCCCAACTCCATCTCCAGGCCAGCCCTTTAGGCCGGTCTGCAATGGCCCTTAAAGAAAGCAGGTAAGAATGTAAGGAAATCCATTTTGGATCAGACTGAAGATGGGTAGTTAAGCATTCTGATCACACAGCGGGTGAGTCAGTAGCCTAGGGCAGTGATGGCAAATCTTTTAGGGGCTGAGTGCCCAAAGTAAAAGGCCTTCCAGCACCAGGACTGTCAGGGGCAGGACTTCTGCCTTCCAGGGGCAGGATTTTGGGTGTGGGACCTCTTCCCACACCCTCCCAGGCTTTCAGCTGCCTCTCCAGGGGAGGGAGAAAGAAGGGGAACAGGCACATGCCTCTTCTTCCTCCTCTCCCCATGCCGTCCCCTCTTCCGGAGGCAGCTGAAGGCCGGGGATAGTGCAGGGGGGAGGAGGAGAAGGAGGAAGAGGCATGTGCCTATTCCTCTCCTTTCCCCCTCGCCTCCCTGGCCCTTCAGCTGTCTCTGGAGAGGCAGCTGAAAGCCTAGGAGGGTACATAACAGTACTATACATCTCCTCAAGATTGGACCAAGACATCTTGTTGTGTGAGACAAAAACCAAAATACACTTGTCCCTCCACATTTGCACCTTGAATTTTGCGGATTTGATTATTCAAGGATTTTGTTAGCGTGTTCTCTCTAGGAATATCTAGGTCTCCCAGCACAACTCTATGGTCAACTTTAACCAAAAGTTGCACTGAAGGACCCAGAGATTCCTAGAGAGACCCCTCCACTAGGCATCTGTAGCTCCTCCAGTGCAATTCTATAGTCAATGTCTGGCAAATGTTGACCACAGAGTTGCACTGGAGGTCCTAGAGATGCATAGAGAGGTGTTTTCTCAGGTAAAAACATAGTGTTTTTGTTATTTGCAGTTTTTCCACATTCACGAGCGTCTTGTGCCCCAACTCCCAGCAAATGTGCAGGGACAAATGTAGTACCTCCTACTTCCCAGCTACAGAAACCAAGAATGATGGTTGATTCTTATTCAGCCTTGGTAGCAAGGTTCAAATTCTGCTGCACATACTAGATAATTTGCTGCACATGTAGATAGTCACATACTGTCTGAACTGAGGACAACAACCACAACATGTTGACCAAATGCAGGGCTATAACTAAAATTGCCATTTTCCCCCTTTCTTTCTCCTGTATCATTTTAACACCTTTGTTGGATGAAGAAGCCTGTGGAGCTTTGAAAGCTTGCAACATGTATAATATGCATTTTGGTTGGCCCCATAAAGGTATCACTGTCTTGCGGATTTTGGATGGTACTGTACTTTGCTATATGGCCAACACAGTTCCCTCAGATATATATTTTAATTAAATATCAGTATTTTGCATTTTAATGTGTTTGTGCTTATTTGAAATATAGTTCTTCATTTAAATATTTTATGTTATATTAGTTTATGCATTTGTGATACACTAGTGAATGAAAGCATCTTATCATTTCCCTTTTGGGTTGTATTTTCAAAAACAGCACCCTTCTGATTTCTCAGCCACTGAGATTCCTATCTTAGTTTTGTCCCATCCCTTATTTGCACATCTTCATCCTGGGTCATGGAACATCATCCTTTTACTTGATTATGAATGACCTTGGTATGTTCATTCTCAGAGCTGGAGAAAAAAGTTGCTTTTTGGATTATAACTCTCATCCCGCCCTACCTCCCATGTTCTACGAGTTGTAGATGAGCTCTGATCATTTTTCTGAATGTATTGTTCTAAGGCCTGTCACCAATGTTAGCATTTTTTGTGAGTTAGATGCCTTCTACCTAGAGGCCTCCTACTGTTTGCATTTGAAAGGCATTATGCGGCTATTCCATCCCTTTTTCTTAGTGTTTTCCCTGGTGAACAAAAAAGACAGAGGAAGCCAAAGAAAATGTTGGAGAGCCAAAAATGGAAGATGTTGCCTGGACCTCCCATTGCCTGGACCTCCCATGAATGAGGCAGTGCGGTTGCTTAGCACATGCCTTGTCTAGAAGTGGCCATGCAGTATTTTTGTTTTTACTTTGTATTTGTTGTTTCAGTTTGCTGTGTTTAGTCCTAGGAACTCGAAAATTAAAATCAGCTGAAATTTTAGCAGTAATGCTTCTTCAGAATTAATTTATTAATCAAGTTAGGTATTAATTGATTACATTAGCCACAGTGTAAAGAATTAATAAATGCTGCATTGTCTTGTTGGTTTTGTACACAAACTTTTGTTCTATTGGGTTTTTAGCAAAATGACTACTTGCTTTTTGTTAGTTCCTCAGGGCTCAGGAATTACAATATTTAGGTCACACTTAGTAAGGGTAGCTTGGAAGAGAGGTAGATCTTGGTACTTTTGCTAGGAACCATGTGGGAATCAGTAAACTACAAAAGTGTGAGGATGAAATTATAAGGGAGGGAGAAAAGAAAAGAATAGAAAGGATTTGGGTGGGTCTGATGACAAGTGGGGTTTTCAAAAACTAACTTACTATATTAGTCTTGTCTTACTATGATCAGTGCTAAAACCAAAATGGGAAAGAGTTAGTAAAATAATAGAGCGGTTTTTCAACTTTATTCTGATAAGGTACTTAGTATGGCAACATAATGTAAATGTAAACACTAATTTAAAATTAACGTAATTTTTTAAAATGTCCTTTCAGTGTAAAAGCAACTGAATTGGATTTTTAAAAAGTTTTTAATGATTAACTTAATACGTTAACATCCTTCCACTTTCTTTCTAATCTCAGGTGCTTTATTTTATTACTTGACTGTAGTTTATTCTTTTGATGTTGTTGTTGTGTGTCTTCAAGTCACTTCCAACTTATGGTGGCCCTAAGTATCACAGGGTTTTTTTTTGGGCTGAGAGTGTGTGACTCACCCAATATCACCTGGGGGTTTCTATGGATGAGCAGAAAATCAAACCCTTACATATCTCCAGAGTCGTAGGGCCTCGGCAGACGACTAATAGAGTCGTCTCCGAGCCCTGGAAGAGGAGGGGCAGCCGCACGTGCGGCGCCCCTTCCTCTTCCTGAGGTTGCCCTCAGAGCTGCCGGTCCTCCGCATGGCCGGCGCTCCGGGGGCAACCTCCCGCCGCAGCGTCCTCACATGCTGCGGCGGAAAAGACAGGGAAAGTGCACCCTACTCGTTTAGGGCGCACTTTCCCTGTCTTCTAAAAGGAGCGCCAATTTGGAGCTCCTTTTAGGGACGCCGCAGGAGCGCCGCGGTGCGGAGGCTGTGCTCCCGCGGCGCTCCGTCTGGCGGCGTCTGGGAAGCTCTCGTGTGCTTCCCCCCCATAGTCTTCTTGAGGGTGAAGTTGCAGAATATGAATTGAGGTGGTTACTTCCAGTTTTAAATGAAAAGCTATTTCAAAACTCCCCAAAGTTTTCTTGTTGTCGTTAACTGCCATCAAGTCAACTCTGACCTATGGTGTCCCTATGAATGAGAGACCTCTAAGTCACCCTATTTTCAATAGCTCAGCTCACGTCTTGCAGAGACCCATGGTTTCTTTGACTGAGTCTATCCATCTGTAAAAGGTCCTCCTCTTTTCCTACTGCCTCCTACCTTACAAGCATTGTTGTCTTTTCTATTGAGTCATGTCTTTTCAGGAGATGTCCAAAGTACAACAGTCTCATTTGAGTCATCTTGGCACAGTTTGAAGTGTGTCAGACCTGAGCATTACAGATCTACAGATCTGGGCATTAAAACTTAATAAGAAAAGCCAGATTGTGTGCTCCATTGTGTAAACTGGAGCAACAATCTCATCTGCATTGTCCAGTCGCAGTACTTCAGTGAAGGATTATGTGAGGAATAAATGAAAACACGATTAGATGGATCCCTAATTGTTGGAAAACTGTGTTCCAAGAGTCATAATCAATGGCTGTACTGCAAACTGGAGGGAAGTCTCAAGCGGAGTGCCACAGGGTTTTCTCCTGTAGCCAGCACTCATCAATATTTTTTTATCAGCAACTTGGATGATGAGTTAAAGGGAATCCTTATCAAGTTTGCGGATGATACAAAACTGAGAGGGGAAGAAAAGTACAAAATTCAAAAGGACTTTGAGAAACAAGAAATTTGGGCTGAAACTGATAGAAAGAAATTCAACAGAGACAAATTCAAATAGAGACAAAGCCAATATAGGTCACAGTAACCAAACGCACGCTTATAGGAAGGGGAATACTTGGTTTTGGCAGCTATACTGTTGAAAAGGACCTTGGGATTATTGTTGATCATAACTTGAGGTTGATCCAACAGTCTGATGCTGCAACACCACCATCACCACCACCACCAACAAAACAAACAAACGACAAACCAATATTTTAGCCTGCATTAATAGACCCATAGTTTCCAAGACAGAGGAAGTACCTTAATTGTCCCACTATATTTTGCAGTAATCAGACCTCATATGGAGTATTGCGTCCAGTTCTGGGCATGTCATTTTATGAATGATATAGACAAGTTGGAGCAAATTCAGGGAAAGGCAACATGGGGAATAAGAAGCGTGAAGAACAAACATATGAGGAAATTGTGGGAGCTGAACATGTTCAGCTTGGTGAGGAGAGGATTGAGATATTTTAAATATCTAAAGTGCTGTCATTGGAGAGGAGGGTGCAGGTTTTTCTTTCTGCTGCCCCCGAGGGTAGGACCAGGGCTAATAATAGTTTTAATTTACATGAGGGTAGATTTTAATTGAAAATCATGAAAGAACTGTGGTTTGGGGTGGGCATTTTTGGTTGTTATCTGAGTTGGTCTTACTGTCTCTTTTAATTTTCTTTTGTTTTGTTGAATAACCTAGCTTTCTTCTGTTTACTTTTCTTGTTAATTTTTCTGTTTGGCCAGCCTGCTCTAGATAGTGAAACTTTTTCTCTACCCTGTTGTTATTGTTATTATTCAAGTGTTAGATTGAAATAACCACACAAAAGAAGTGACAACAGATTCTGGGTGCCCCCAGAAAAGGTGCAGCGTTTTCTGGGACCACTTTGAGATGGGATCAGATCCCAGGAATTGTATCTGTCTTCACTGTAAGCAGCAAAATAGCAGAAAACGCTTTAAGATGTGGGACCAAGAGGTCTTGTCTACTGCAGAGAGAGAAGAAAGTTTAAGCAGTCAGGCAGCAGGGAAAAAGTTGGAGGGCAGGAACAATGATGGTAGCAGCACTTCTCAGCCTTCCCCCACATAAGCCTTAGGCAGGCAACCCTGGAAGAAATGGGATGAGAGGATATGGAACTATGAGAAGGAAATTTCAAACAGCAGCCCACCAAATGCCATAAGCGGAAACAAGGAGATTATTGCGAGAACTCCAGTTGAACTGCGGGCAATGAATAGGATATGACCTCATCACTCCCTCCCCTCTACCTTATGCTGCATCATTTGGAGTGACCAAACATCCTCCTTTTCCAGGACATGTCCTACATTTCAGCCTTCTGTCTAGGAGGAATTCCAAAATGTCCTCAGTTTTGAGCATGGCTAAGAAGCATGCATTTATATTCATAGAGTATTAATATTTTCAGCTTGTATTTTGTAATGTCCTACATTTTCCTTCAAAAATCCTACATTTTATGGTGCCCTGTCCTCCTTTGCAGTTATGACATCTGACCACCCTGTGCATCACTGAATCTACTGTATCTCATCAGTTGGTTTGCTGATACAAAAAAGCAAAAAGGGCTCCTCTCTTCAAGTATGTTGTCATTGCGTTCTCATTCTTCTTATTGTTAATTTTAGTTAAATTGATGTTTGCTAACTGATGCTGTAGAAGGACAGGGACAGGGCAAAAACAGAGTGAAATGCATTGCCAAGACTGTGAAGACAACAACAGTCTTTAAACACTTTTGTTTTTAAGTCTGGAAAACAGCACATTTTACAGGTGCACAAAACCCTATAGATTCTAAAATTAGCTTGGTTTAATTCCCTTTTAAGGTCTACAATGTTTTTAAATGGTGTGTGGATGTGGGGGCAGGGAGAGATTTATAGCCTTTTGGATTTTCCAATGTCAATCAATGGGAGAGGACAGGAGACCTGGATTCCCAAATCTCAATTTGGATTTTGGGTCTAGATTTAAATATGATCCAAGTTAGATCCAGATTAGAATCACTGAATTAGGCTGTGAATTGAAGCAGAGGCTCATGCACATCCCCAATAGAGTTTATTTGCCAACAACTCTAGAAATCAATCCAGTTCACACTGTGCTCTTTGTCAGTATGGTTTGCACTTGTTCAAACACTTATTTTCTGTCTATTCAGACAAATGCGGTATAATCCAATACAATGGATGACTGAATTTCTTCAACGTGTAATTAACACATCACAAAACCATAAATAAAAGAAAACTTGTGGATTAGTTTACCATAGTGGAAGTCTAAAATATCCCATATAATTACAAATAAACTGAAGTACTACTCTTCATGGATCACTCTGAATATCCATGCAAATACATAGAAATAATATGACTGAATAAACATGACCTTCAAAAAAGGTTTTTAAAGTGACAGTTCTGTTAATTGTAAAACATTTCACTGTTATTAGAAGAACTCAGTCTTTTAAAATAAAATGATAATTAATTTTAAATTCTGTGAAGATTAAAACTTTAGGCTGGTCAAGCCAAATTATAAATTACAAAGTCCTGTTGCAAAATGGGACAGAATAGGATGGAAGTATTCCATGCTATTAAAAGGCTTAGCATATTAATAGCTCTTACATTATCAACCATTCAGCTGCAGGATTCTGTCATAGTGAAGAAAAGACTCCTTATCCCAACAGGAAGCACTGGCAAAGCAAAAGTGACATTAATTCCCTGTCAGATGCAGCCTCTCTTGTTTCTGAAAGGTATCATACATGAAAACACTTGCCTATTCATGCACAAGTATATATTTTATAACATTTGTCATAATTTTAAAAACTCTTCAATTTTGGATCACCTTTTCTTTTCTTTTGGTTTTGTTTTCTTTCCTTTCCTGAGCTGTGTGTATGTTTAACTCACACAACGCAAAGCATCACAGCTGTAGCGTTCATGTTACTGTAATGCTCTGATCACAAAGTGTCACCTCCAGCAGAAATCCAAGTCTGGATTTTTTTTCATTACACATCTATCAAGCCTTTCTCAGTCTGCTCATTTATAGTCAGTCTAACCCAAGCTTTATGTCTGACACCACATTAAAGCAGCCAAAACAAAATTAGCCAGGATCCATTTGCTCTTGTGGTTGTGGCTGTGTTAAAAAGAGTTTAAATTTCACATGAGAAAGATTCTGTATTTGCATTCCTTTTTCTCTTGCAGAGGTGTCATTCTAAATTTGGTGGAGGTGTGTTCCTTTGGACTGGTGAAGCTTGATCCTTTGCTAATTTTGTTTGTGCACATATTATTTGCAGACTTTCTCCTAGCCTGTCTTGTGCACTTTATGTTGCCAATTATCCCCCCTCCTTTTGAGTTAACGTTTCAAAAGAAAGGAAATAACCATTTAAGAGAGA
Source organism: Phrynosoma platyrhinos (assembly GCA_020142125.1). Lineage (NCBI taxonomy): Eukaryota > Metazoa > Chordata > Lepidosauria > Squamata > Phrynosomatidae > Phrynosoma > Phrynosoma platyrhinos. The sequence continues at coordinate 30,321,051 of CM034703.1, read as the reverse complement.
TAATCTCTTCTGTAACAAAAGAGGGAGAAACAGGTTTAAATGAGGCAAGAGTTCATCAAAGAGGCTTGTAATCCCTATTGTGTCTGGGTATTCCTCCCATCAGTTCACAAAATGTACTTTTATAAACCCTCTTCCAAACAATAATTTTTCATCCTTATTTTTCATGTATTCATCATGTCAGTGTAACATAGGACCTACTTAAGGTAATACAGAATTTAAATTAGACCTGATGTTTTGACTTATTAATATATTGATCTTAAAACATATTTTTTCTGTGCATTTTTGCCCCAGACAAATACATTTCATGCAGCATTTCCCATAGTGTTTAGACTGATTTTGTTTTACTGACTTTAGTTGTGTACAGAATTGCAAAAATGCATGTGTCACTAATCAAGAAATTTATCAAACATTTCTTTGCAGATTAACAAAAACATCTCTGCAAGATTTGAGTATTTCATTTCTGTATTATCTTGCTTATGTCTTTGGACACAATGGATCTGATTTATATGCAGTTTTGCAAAATCAGTGTGATATTTGTGGCTTAATTTCCATCAAACCAAATAGATTAATTGTAAAATCTTAATTATCATACATGACTTTTCTGTTAATATTGCCAAGTCGTTCTGGCACTGCTCATTAATGTAAAATTAATTTTCCTTATTTTTTTGTTAATATTTAACTAAATAAAGGACAAAATTATGCAACATAGAACTATCCAGCTGTATGACTACCCAAGTGCACAACTATAGAGGTGTACAATTTTCCAGGTGTCCCAATCTACTCTGGACCAGTGCTTCTAAAGTTTTCTGGTGTGAGGGACTAGCACAATTTTATTCCCTACCATGCCAAAGACTGGCATCATTTTTGTGCCCATTGGCTACAACTGCTTCTTTCTTGGAAGAGAAGCCAGCATCACATAGACCAGCACTGGTCTGCAGACACCACTTTGAGTAGTGCGGGACAGATGAAATGGTGTTCACGGCTGTAGTGAATTGCCCCTAAATTGTTTTGTGCCTTCAAGCCATTTCTGACTTATGGCAACACTAAGGCAAACTTATTAGGGAGTTTTCTTAGCAGAATTTGTTCAGAGGAGGTTTGATCTTGCCTTTCTCTGACACGGAGAGAACATGACTTGCCCAAGGTCACTCAGTGGGTTTCCATGGCTGTACAGGGATTCGAACCTTGTCTCTAGAGTCATAATCCAACAACCAAACCACTACATCTGTACCACACTGACTCTCAAATAGCTCCCTCCTTGTTCTGCTGGTGGACTCCTTCCTTCGGCAATGTGACCATAACTAAATACAACTCATTTTGAATCATTTATTGTTCCATACATTTATAGCAACTTGCAAAGGAATTGCCCAAACATACAGATTCAAACAGAAGGTTCTGCAGCTGTATACAAATATTCTGTGACAAGATTTCTAAAGGAAATTTCCTTATTTAAAGCAATCTTTTTTTAGTTCCTAGTTAGACGTTGGGTAAATGCATCCTGGATGAGTTAAATGTGTACTTCAAACCAGAGCCTGGAAAAGTTACTTTTAAGGACTGGTCTTGTCAGCTGGAGGGTTCTGAGACTCATAATCCATAGCATCAATGTTGCCAAGTTCAGCTTAAAAATAGAGGTGGCTCTTTAGGCAGGAGTCTAATGATTCAAGTCTAGTGAGAGATGCCAGGGAAAGCAAACTAATTAACTGTAAACATGGGACATTGTGCAGTCCTCACAGTATGCACATGGGGGAAGTTCTCAATCAATAACCCTCTCTGCACATCCAAAGTAAGTATGGGAGTTTATTGGGGCAAGGAGTCTCTTAACTTTTCCAGTTTACGAGAAAATTTAAGTGCCTCACACTGTCCATTTTCATGTCATCCAGGTAATGACATGGTTATGACATTCTGTATCACCCAGAGCTGTGGAGTCATGAAGTTGGACTCAGAAGCAATTTTGGGTGGAGCTGGAGTCAGAGTTGGTAGAGATGTACTGACTCCACCTTCAAAATGAATATTAGATTCATATAATATTCTATAATATTATAACAAAACATGGTTAATGTATCATTTTACACTTATATTTTATACTAAATCAAATAAATATGTTCTACATTCTATCAGTCTACGTAGCTTGATAATCCACCTGGTGTGAATGATGAAATGCCTTCTGCTACCATTTTACTACAGTAAATTTATTATTATTAATTGATATATATTTGCCATTTATGAAGAAGTCAGATTCAATAGAAAAAGAGAGGAGTTGGAGGCAGAGTTAAAGGTTTCCTGTACTGACGCCACAGCTCTGTAAGTAGTAAACGCATTTGGCAGTGCCATGAACTGTGCTCACTTTTACAGCTTAGCGTCCGCAAAGTGTGAAAGCTACTTTTAGAGGTTGTCTGCATGGGCCAAAAGGCCTGGGTCTCACCTAGCCTCACATTGTCTAGTTCAGATGAGGCAGGCCAAAACCCTAGGGGCAGGATCACACTTGATCCTGTCAGACCAAATACAGATCTGGAATATCCAGTCCGAGCCTAGGATAAACAGCTGATATCCTGGGGTAATTTACCTGGAGTCTCTGCGGCAAACCCCAGCCATTTACCCAGCCCCTTGTACTCCATACTTTGCCACGCTATCACTCTTAGTCAGACACACTCCCATCATTGCATCTGATACAAAAACAGGGTTCCTGGCTACATGGGTGTAGCCAGGTGCTCCATTTCCACATCAAACACAGCATTGAGGGCTTCTAAGCAAGAATGACAGCATTGCAAGGTTGTTTTGTGAGATATCTAGCCTTCCCCATCACAGAGCTCTGGTGCTCCACCAAACTACAAATCCCAGAATTCCATTGCATTAAGCCATGGACTTTAAAGTGGTGTCAGGTTGCTTCATTTCTGCAGTATGGCAGGAGCCATAGTTCTTTTGCTTTTGCTATATGGTGGATTTGGCCTAAGGAGAATGGCATATATTAATGGTGACCTGCTGTTTGTTGTGGAGAATGGGGAATTGGTTATTGGAGAATGGAAGTAGGGAGTGAAAAGGCTAGTAATACATTAGTATTACCCAGAGCATGGAAAGTTTGCTCTTTAAAAACTAATTCGTTATCATTCTAGTTTCAAATCCTACTCAATCAGTCAGTTGTTGTATTTACGTTTTTTAAAAAAGTTTCTCAAAAATAAACCAGTTTCTCAAAAATAAATAAAATAGTTGCTTTCAGCTACTTTTTTTTTTTTTAAAAAATCTGAATGCTACAAGCTGCTGACCTGTAGTAGAAAGCACACTGTCCTCCCCACCACCTCCTTGTCATCTCAAAAGAGTATAAAGCTACAGCATAGCCATATGATAATTCTTTTCACCATTTGGTGAGGCCATATCACTGTAACTGTAAAAGTAACTAACAGTTTCAGTAATACTGCTAAATGGTATGGTAATTATACTATTTTACATTTTGATTAAATGTGCACATTATTATATTCCACAACTTAGGTTAAGGAATGTAAAGTGCAATCTTATGCATTATTGTTATGTACCTTCAAGTCACTTCCAACTTATGGCAACCCTGAGGCAGGTTTTCTTGCCAAGTTTCATCAGAGGAGGGTTGCTATTGCCATCTTCTGAGGGCGAGAGAAAGTGACTTGCCCAGGGTCTCCCAGTGGGTTTCATGGCCAAATGGGGAATTGAACCCAGTTCTTCAGGAATCATAGTCCATGCTCAAATCACTATACCACACTGGCATATATATATATATATATATATATATAGAGAGAGAGAGAGAGAGAGAGAGAGAGAGAGAGTTGAGAAAGTCTAATATGGTAAAGCCTATTTATTTTTCAATATGTTTGGCTTCAGTGTTGCTACCATTCTCCAAAGAAAGAGGATTTGGGCCGAAATGGAGATTGTGGCTGCAAGCAAAATAACCTTTCAACAGAATTTGGGGACATTACCTTTTGAACTACAGCTCCCAGAATATTCCAGCCAGTAGGAAATTGTGGGACTCAAAGTCCAAAAAGATGTTTTTGAAGCTCTGTTTTTTTTTTAGTTATTTTAGAAACTGGATTGCTTCTTGATTCAGATGTCTAATATTCGCTGCTCTTGGAAGCCTTAGTGTACTTGTGATCAGGGCGTTTTGCTCTTATGGATGGTGCAGCTAAACATGGCCAGATTGGGATCCAGGCAATCTGTGCAACTGCCTGAGATACGTGAGTGTGGGAAACACTGGGCTCAGAGAGCACCTCCCTTGGGCAGAAATAACATTTGGTATTAGTTTTCACTGCTGGTCTAATGTCCTAGTAAAGTGGTTCCCAGACTTTGGTCCTCCAAGTGTTCTGGACTTCAGCTCCCAGAATTCAGTCAGGAATTCTGGGAGCTGAGATCCCAGACATCTGAAGGACCAGCATTTGGGAACCACTGTCTTAGTATTTGTCAGAAAGCAATAGAAATTGATATGCTTATGAGTGACAGTGACCAAAACCAGACATGCACACGTATCATGTTGTATAAGGGAGACAAGATGCCAGTGTAGTGTAACGATCTGAATGTTGGACTAGGAATCTAGATGAACAGGGTTTTAATCTGCATTCAGCCATGGACACCTACTGGGTGTCTCTCATACTTTATGAGGAAGATAGTGGTTAACCTCATCTGAACAAACATTTCCAAGAAAATCCTTGGATAGGGTTGACATGTCAGAGTTGAAATGTAAGTACTTATCATCCAAATCATGAACTGGCAAATGTAATTCAAAACCACATATTAAAATATGCAATAAGTGTCTGGGGGGCAGGGAGTCAAAAGACAGGCCTTATCTGGTGCACCATTTGGTTTACTGGTAAGCTTGCAGCTGAATGACACCTTTTTGCTAGTTCAATGCAGAGTATAGAAAAAGTATTTTTTGGACTACAAGTACAAGAATCCACCAGTACATGCTGCCTGATGCTCAGGGAACTTCAGTCTAAACTAAAAATGCTTCTGAACTCTGGCTTAATGTGGCCTTGATAAAAATGTGGCTCTTAGAAATCAAGATTCCTTTACAGGAAAAATGGGACATGGGTGCATGTAATCCATATATAAGCACATGTTTTAAAAAGTTAATATGCATGCCTCAGGATGAAACATTTACAAAATACAAGTGGCAGTTACTAAATTACATACTATTTTTACTATGCAAAGGGATCTTGAAGCACTTCTGAGATTAACAGAATAATAATAATAATAATAATAAAATTTATTTAATACCCCACCTATTGGAAAACCAATCCAGGTGGCTTACAAATTAAAATCAAATAAAAACCCCACAACAATCCTCCCCCCTTAAAACAGTATTAAATCACAACAGCTTAAAAAACAATATAACAATTAAAACTTAAAATTAAACAACGCAATAGACACTCCACTTTGGCCCATAGCAGTGTTCCTGTCCATCCAAGATGGGGCCACGTAAGGAACAGTGTAGGTTAAGGCCGGGAAGAATTAATCTGGAAAGGCCTGCCAGAAGAGATCCGTCTTGATAGCTTTTTTAAAGCTGACTAGCGATGTTAACTGACGGATCTCATCCAGCAGGCCCTTCCAGAGTTTGTGGGCGACAACAGAGAAAGCCCTCTGAGAGGTCGCCGCAAGCCTCGATT
>CM034703.1:30294428-30311538 GCA_020142125.1 Phrynosoma platyrhinos | reverse complement strand
TTTCTCTGAGTTAATTATAACTCTCGCCCTTTGACTCTTATATATGGCGTCAATCCAATTTATAAATACTATAAGACGTTTAAAGATCAACTGATTCCCCCTATGGAAAATTTACTGAACACCATTGGTTTAGAGGGCTGCCCAGATACATGGTCTGAGGCAGATATTACTGTAATTCCAAAAGAGGATAAAGATAAAACTGATATAAAAAACTACCGCCCGATATCGTTGCTTAACATAGATTATAAAATCTTTGAAATAATACTAGCTGAGAGATTAAAAACCATCTTATCGGAATGGATTTCACCGGACCAAAATGGTTTTCTCCCAAATCGCAGTATAAAAGAAAATATCAGACATGTGTTAGATATAGTAGAATATCACGAAAAAGATATAAATCGGAAACTGGCTATGATTTTTATTGATTTTGAAAAAGCGTTTGACAGTGTCTGTTGGAACTTCATGTTAGAATGCCTAAAAAGAGTTAAAGTAGGAGATAAATTTATAATTTATAAACCTTCTACCATATGAACCTGTTTTGCTTGGTCATCCGAAGGCTATCTGCTGCAAAAATGTGGATAGCAGAGACATTATGTCTTTGTTGTTGTTATTGTTGTGTGCCTTCAAGTCATTTCTGACAAATGGCAACTCTAAGGTGAACCTATCATGGAATTTTCTTGACATGATTTGTTCACAGGAGATTTGCCATTCCTCTGAAGCTGAGAGCATGTGACTTGCCCAAGGTCACCCAGTGGGTTTCATGGTAGAGTGGAGAATTGAACCCTGGTCTCCAGAGTTGCAGTACAACACTCAAACTAGTACGCCACACTGGCTCATGACATTCTGTGTAGCAGTGCCTTAGCTATAGACTTTTATTCTCAGGGAAGATAGGTTGGCTCCCACATTATCAGTCTTTAGACCAGCCTTTCTCAACTTTTTTAGCCTGGAGATAATGTTTTGGTCTCAGGGAACCCCTGGATAAAAATTATTATGTCCAAAGCCTGCTCCCAATGTTTATGTTTCCCTCCAATCACAATCTCTTGCAGAACCCCTAACAACATCTTGTGGCACCCTAGGATTCTGGGGAACCCTGGTTGAAGAACCCTGCATTAGACAGAGCTTGCATATAACTAGTTTGCTTCTTTTCTCTTGCTGACTTATGTCTTGCTATCTTATTTTCAAATAGCAAAATGCCCCTGGTTTATAATGCTTGGAAAGTCATTGTTTAAATAATAATAATAATAATAATAATAATAATAATAATAATAATAATAATAAAACTATTTTCAATTATTTCTTTATTTTCTAACAACTGCATTCCATTAAACACGTAACTTAACAATGGACCACTTCATTATTTTTTATGGTGTAACTGCAATTATTAAGTTACTTAATTGAGGCAGGGCCTCAATTAATAGTGAAGGAGGGATATCACATGATCCAAGTGTTGCCTTATGCTGCTGCCTCATGCTCTTATATATGCTTAGGTGATGAGAGGTGGCAAGAAGAGAATGTCTTTTCTATAACAGGTAAGGCGCTTATAGTATTCAGCTTTTTAAAAGTAGCAGAAATAACAACTTTGTTGCTTTTGAAAAAAATAAGTTTTTTTAAAAAAAATTGCAAAGGCTTTAAATTTTATTGAACATTCAAAAGGATGATTAGAAAGAAAAGACAGAAAGAGAAGAAATGAAAAGAAATATGGAGGGAGGGAGGGATGACAAATACATAGAATGCAAACATAGGCTAGGTATATATATTGATATAAAATGACCAATTTTTCCAAAAACAGCTCCATTGTTGCAACAGCTCCACTGCCTGCCATTTTGTTTTCGGTCACAATTCAAAATGCTGGTTATGACTTTTAGAGGTCCTACACGGCTCAAGTCCAGATTTTCTGAAGGACTGTATTGTCTCTTAAAAACTCTCCTGTGCTTTGAGATTTGCTGAAGAGGTTCTTCTCTCTGTCCCACCACTTTCACAAGTAGGTCTGGTGGGAACACAAGAGAGGGACTTCTTGTGGCTGCCCCCAGGCTCTGAAACTCCTTTCCCAGAGAAGTTACATTGGCACCATCCCTGTTATCTTTCTGCAGTTTAAGACTTGTTAAAAGAAATTCAGCAGGACTTTGAAGGGTGACTGCTCAAAGGGATTGAGTCCTTCAGAATTGTGCTGCCCTCTTGGTGTTTCGTTTATTTGAATTTTTAAAGAGTTATATTTTAACTGGTTTTAATTGTCTGGATAATTTAATTATATTTTTAACATTTGTATTTGAAATTTTGTTTAGCTACGCCTCTTTTAATTGTTGTAAACATCTTTGAGTCCCATACCCAAAAGGGGGCAGGATAATAATGTATTATTATTATTATTACTTGTAGTATATCCTACTTTAGTTACACACGAATGTGTATTTTATAGACATCCTCTTCACGAAAATTTACTACTATTACTATTACATTTTCTTGATATAGGATTGACGGTGTTTATACTCTGTTAAATTCCATGTTGCAGGGATATAATTTAAAAGAACATGCGCACCTAAAAATTGAATGCTAATACCAGATGCAAATGCTAAATACAGTGCTAATGCAAAATTAATGCGTCATAACACATCCAACCAAAATGGAATAACCACTGAAATTGCAAAGCTTATGGTAACTAGCTAACTAGTGGGGAAGAATGTTCTTGGAAATAACTATTCAAGCTCTATCCTTAAATGACTGGCTGCTGACCGGGGGGGGGGGGGAACTATGCCATTCCATTATGCTTTTACCAACAGATGCTATTCTTTGTTTTAAAAAAGTTCTCCTGTTTTATTGAAGTGTAGCTATTTTCATCTGCATTGTTTGTATGTTACTGTTTTTAGGTTGTTATTGTAAACTGCCTCAAGCACTCACTGAGTAGAGAGATGATAGTCAATGAATAAATTATATCAAAGTTGTGTCTAAGAGCATAGTAGTCCTCTATACAACTGCTTTCTTTGATTTTTCCTCCAGCAAAATTCACGCAACAACTGTAATATGAATACAGTATGGAACAGTTGGTAGGTTAATACATTTATGCAAGTTAGCATGGACACCTCATATTCAATTCATCTGTACCTTTGTTCTTGATTTAATCTGTCTTGTTTATGCATTCAGTTAGTGTCCCATAAGAATAAGTGTCTCACACATTCCTTCCATTTCTGAAGCAAAATGGTATCTCTCTAAACATGTGGCAGACTTGCTTTCATAATAGGAATCCACCATTCTGAACCCTACAACATCACCTATCAGTCACAGTACAATTTAATTGCTGCTTATGTCATGGAATACTTTGGTTTTGATTTCAGTAGTATGAAATATAATTACAAGTCATTGTGCAGGGAAGGAAAGTGGAAGAGATAAGAAATTTTTCTTATTTCCTAGAAGGTAAATGAATTTGTATACAGATTAAGGGGGGAAGCAGACGAAGGCCTCTGGGATGCCATGGGACCGAGGCATCCGCACCGCGGCGCACCATCGGCGCCCCTGAAAGAAGCGCAAAATCAGTGCTCCTTTCAGAAGTCAGTGAAAGTGCGCCCCAAAAGCGTAGGGTGCACTTTCACTGACTTATCCGCCGCAGCATGTGCGGACGCTGCGGCGGGAGGTTGCCCTCGGAGCGCCAGCCGTGCGGAGGGCCGGCTGCTCCAAGGGCAACCTCGGGAGGAGGAAGGGGCGCCGAGCGTGCGGCTGCCCCTCCTCTTCCCTGCCTCGGAGACGGCTCAATTAGCCATCTGCCGAGGCCCTAAGTTTCATCATACAGATTTTCATGACATAGGTTTTCAGAGTAATGTAGTAGTTTGTTACATCATGCAAGCTTTCAAAGCTCCACTGGCTTCTTCATCAGGCAAAGGTGTTAAAAATTATACAGGAGAAGAAAAAAATAATGTTAAAGATACAGGCCTACATTTTGTCTTAAGATGTTACTTTTGTTTATCAGATAAGGTGGTCTGGAAGATTATCAGTGCAGGCAGAGGCTACTTCTCTCTTTGGTCATGTGGGAATTTGGGAATTTTGACCCCAAAATTCAAACAATAAAGTTTCAGCTCCATTAGCAACAGAAAAGGTAACTTCCTTTAAAATCATCTGTCCTGAGTGAGGTTACCCGCCCCTTTCTTAGGCAGATAACATTTAATTTCTAAAGTCTCTGTACTGTTGCATCTGGAAAAAAACTTTTAGGTGCTGTATAGGTAAAACTTGTGAAATGCAGGGCCTTTGCAGACTGCCAGAAATAGTGCAAATTGAGTCTACTTTAAGGGTTAGGGTTAGTGCTAGGGAATCATGGGAATTGTTTTTCTTCTGAGACATTGAGCTTTCTCTGTCAGAGAGCTCTGGTGCCACAATAAAATACAGTCCCCATGATTCCCTAACCCTAACCTTAACCCTTACAGTGGACTCAATTTGCACTATTCATAGCAGTCTGCAAAGGCCCGTAGTCTCAATGAAAAAGTTTTAGTTTTGTCGAAGGCGGAAACCTCAATGAGTTAAGTCCCAGTTCCTTGAGTCACAGTTTTTTTTTAACTTTTACTTTGTTCTGTCTTTTACTTGCATGCAGGTGCTATAGACCTTCATCCATTTTTTTTAAAAATTCCTTTGTGGTTTATTCCTCCATTGCTTTGTGTTCAGAAAGGCTACAAAACATTAGAATGATAAATGGAAAAGTCTGGCTAACTCTTTTCATGCATTCAAGCAGGATGAGGGTTAAATTCCACACTACTTTTTGAGCAACTGGGAAATATGAGGAAGAGAGTGATGGGAAAAGTTTATTGAGAACTATATTGTATGAGAAAAGAAAGCTGAAGCAGATCAGGAGAGGAGAGTAGCAGCTTTCTCCGTGCCTCTCCTCATGCTGTTGCAGCACTTCCATTTTCTACCTGAGGAAGATGGTTGTAAAAGCGTCTCTTTTGTTGAACAATTTTTTCCAGTGCAATACGAGACATGTTTTTATTACAGTTGTTAGCATACCTGATTACCCCACCACCACACCACCCCATGTTGCCTATTAGGCTTCATATTTTCATATTTAGACCTTGGCATGTTTTAAGAAGTCATGACCTTTGGAACACTAGGAAGTTTTCCATGGGAATGGCACATTAACCCAAAGACATATGAAGGATCTAGGGTAATACCATAATAAAGACTAAATGGATTTGCTGATCAATCCTTTCTCTCTACAGGCTGTCCACATATCTTCTTGTACTAGAGACAGGGCCTAAGCAGATGGCTTAATAGGCCATCCTCGGCGCAGGGAAGGGGAGGGGCAGCCACACGCTCGGCGCCCTCTCCCCCTCCCGAGGTTGTCCTCGGAGCAACCAGCCCTCTACACGGCTGGTGCTTCGAGGAGGACCTTCCGCCACAGCGTCTGGACACGCTGCAGCAGAAAAGTCACCAAAAGTGCACCGCAACCTTTTGCGGCGCACTTTTGGCAACATATGAAAGGAGCGCTATTTTAGCACTCCTTTCCAGAAGCGCTGAAGGTGCGCCACTGGATTGAGGCATGGGGATGCCTCGGTCCCGTGGCGCACCTTCCCAGGGCGGCCCACGGCCGCCCATCTGCTTAGACCCAAAGGGCATGAAACCACTTTAACTGCCCTGACTCAGTGCTAGAGAATCATGGAAACTGTAAATTGGATTATTTCTGGCAGTCTGTTCAGGCCCAAAGTAAATCCCATTTCACTAAGACCATATCTCCTATCTACCCTTTGCTGTATTCCCAGCTATCCTTCCTGTCCAGCTATCCTAGGGCTGTTTTATGTCCAGTCACTGTTTTGCTAATCCAGAGTTAAGACCAACTGCCAAAGTTGACTTTTTTTTGTTAATCCCATGAGAAAGCAGTCAAACTTTGTACTTTGTTTGAGAACATGAAGTACCCCCTGAGGGCACCAAACAGGATGTAAATATCCACCCCACACATGTCCTGTTTGCAATTGCAGTGATCAATCAGCAGGGTTCTGTCTAACCATCCAGAGTTTCCTCTTCCTGTATGGCTCTCAGACAGCATCTAACATGCTTTCCATGAATTCCTCTTCAAGGCTGGTAAATATCACCCTCTCTAAGTCTACACCATCCAATTTTCATACCTCCATTTTGGTTAGCCTTGTATAGTGTCTTAGACTTAATTGTTACTGTGTGTTTGTGTGATTTCTTGCATATTTCTAAATAAAACCTTCTTCATTGGAGTCCTCCCACAGTTAGTTATGATATACATACCATACATATTCAATTATAAGTCGACTTCATGTATAAGTTGAGAGCAGGTTTGGGGGCTAAAATTATGGATTTTGATATGACTCGTGGATAAGTCGAGGGTAAAACTTGGGGACATGAACCAAAGATCTAATGGATGAAGAAAAAAAAAGCAATATCCAAAAACTTCAAAAATTCCAGCAGGCATGTTTGTGCTCATACTAAAGTTGGACAGATGAGAGAATAGAGAGGGGAAAGTCAGTGCTTCCAGGACAGATTACACTCTTGCCTTTCATCAGGAGATGGTTCCTTTATAAAATAAGAGTGAAAGCACAGTACTTACATTGACCCATGGATAAGTTGACTCCATTTTTTTTCCGGTCAATTTTTTGACTAAAATTTCTAGACTTATGCATATACAGTAGGTGAAAACAGTCCCTCAGGTTACCCAACCTTTTGCGAGCATCCTATGAAATAATTCCCACAACATATAAGGAGATGTTGACACAATTGGTGGGGAGCCAAAGTCCCCCCCTTTTTTTGGGGGGCAGCACTGTCTCCCATGGGAAGAGAGTGCCATGAATGGCATGTGGAGAAGCATCGAGAAAGCGGCTACTCTCCCACTCCATTTTAGCTTTCTTTTCTCATGTGCTAAGGCTCTGATTTGCTGACCTCAGTACATCCTGGTAGGTAACTGTTTTCTTTCTGTCAGAGCTCCCCATTTGATGTACAGAACCTATCTAGTTGGACAATGGACTCTTATTTCAGCATCCACAATGGCCTTCCGCCATACCTGAGGCAGCAGACTAGTTTAGGGGACTTAGGGGAGGTTGTGTGGCATATACACCTCCGTCCTTCAAGAGATGGAAGCAGCCAGAATATCCAGGAGCTCAGTCCTAGCATCTGCTGCTTATATTTGCCTCACTCTGCCCAATCACGTTTTGGCGAGCCACTCCCAGGTATATGGAAGCTGCTGCTGCACCTTTTGGAAAACTCATCCCCCACATCCAAGATGATCAAAGTTGTAATGGTGGCAAGTATGACCACCATTGATCACTATTGCTTTCTCATTTGTCTACCTGCATTCTGCATCTGGACTAGAGGGAAAGAACTCAGCAGGTGAGCAACCAAGCATGCAACTATATCTTCTTGTTCTTCTCTCCATAACTGTTGATTTCTTCCTCATTTTCTTCCCTTGGGATTGAGGAGAGAGTGGACAAGAGGACAGTTAGGTCAAGAACTAGGAACAGCAAAGGCCACAGGGTTTGTTTGGGATATGACAGAAGTATAGCTTAATGTCTGGGGATTGCGAGACACAAAATACACACAGGTCCCCTGAGTTTGACTGCTGCAGCCATCTTGTCTGCCAGGGCAGGAATTATGGGGAGGACAGGCAGGATCCAGAGGCCTCTACTAGCTGGAGGCTCAAACACAATGCCTCCAATGGTAGCTATACCACTAGGATATGGCCTTAGCAAGTGTTTGTAGCCATTCCCAACCAGGACTTCCAACAGCAATGTCTTTCATTGTAAAATCCAGCTGCAAGTACATTTTATTATGTTCCTACCAGCTATGCAAATTTTTGCTTATTTTGTCCTTAGATATCAGAATAATAATTTCAGAATGAAAATTTTGAGAACTTTCCTCCCTACCAGACAAGATTTATGAGAGTTTCAGCATGTTGCTGTTGTGTGTCTTCAAGACATTTCTGACTTATGGTGACCCTATTACAAGGTTTTCTTGGTAAGATTTGTTCAGAGTGGGTTTGCCTTTGCCTTTCTTTGAGGCTGAGAGAGCATGACTTGCCCAAGTTTCCATAGCTCAGCAGAGATATGAACCCTCAGATCTCCCAATCTCCTAGTCCAACACTCAAATCACTACACCACACTGGCATATTTTCAGATAATTTGTTACATTCCAGGTGGTTTGTTTGCTTTTTTGCTAAAAATATCAATTTTATTTTGCTCAAAATACAAAAAACCAATAAAAAGAAACACATATTCAAAAGTTGGTGGCCTTGTATAGGGCTGAATAATCTCTAGCCTATACTGATATGGTTACTGATATTTTTAATGGAGTGTCTTGGTGAACTAAGGCATGTTTTTTTTGTCAAGAATGAGAAAAAATGAAAATATTCCTTACATCTGTACTTCCATGTGGCTCAACAGAATATTTCTACCAGCTTTAAGTTCTTTACACAATGTTTTCCCTGAATCTAATTGCTAGGTGTAGCAAGTACACAAGGACAGCTTCTTAGCAAGAAGAAGTGGTAGTATACAATTAAAACACCATGATTCCAATGTCCATCAAAGAAAAGCTTTATTGTATGTAGGCAAAATACATGGTTATATCAACACTGCGTGGATTTACAAGAGAGGGATGGATAGGGGTGTATTCCCAAGAATTCAAAGAAAGCAAGTAACTGCACTGAGGTTTTAAAAATCTAAGAGGAAAAGGAGAATCAAGTGGTAACAATATTACAATATATTTTTATATTTTTTTTATCAGATTTATACCTCCTGGCAAGAAGCTCAAGGTGGTCTACATGGCTCTTACCCCTCCCACTCATTATATCCTCACAACAACCCTGTGAGGTAGGTCAGGCTGAGAAATAGTGGCTGGCCCACAGTCATCCAGTGAGTTTTATGGATGCATGGGGATTTGAACCTGGGTTTCCTCAGTCCTAAGTCCAACACTCAAATCACTTGACTGCATTAGTTCTCATATGTCTCAATATGAGACACTGGAAAGAAGTTGGACTAAAGTTTTCTAGATTTCTAAAAATGACTTTACATCCAAAGGAAACATTTACAATGTTGTAGTGCAGAATTTAGCTCTAACTGATTGAGGCTGAATCAGTGATGGTATGCAAAAATGACTGAACCTGTGCTTGTTTATCACCCTCTCAGACACCAAGAACTCTGTTAGACCCCTTCATTATTTTCCAAATTGTTTCAGATCCTTTAAAAATGTTCATATCTTTGAGTTTCAAGTTCTGTTTCCTCAGAGTTTCATTCCTCTAGGCTTGGAGTAGGTTTTAATTTGCATTTTGCCAGAGAGGAGCTGAACTCCATGGCAGGTTCCCACTAGTTTCATCTATTGGAAAGTATTATGTAAATTTCTACCACCACATACTATAGTTTTTTTCTCACCTTACAAATGATTACCCTTGATGATTACTCAGATCATATAGGAAACTGGCAAGCACTGAAGAGGAAGAAAATTCACCAAAGGGCTATCAGGCCCTTTGACCAACAGAATATTTACAGTAGCCTTGCAAATATGTCTACTAGCCCATTCCTATTACTGGGAGAAAAACAAACCTACCACCATCACCACCACTATTGTTTTTTAGCTTATAAAGACATCCCTTCCTAGCAGAATTTGGAAAAGGGACTTTTGGTGACTGTAATTCCTAGATTCCCCCCAGCCAGCTTGGGGTCCCAAAAGGCCACTTTTCCAAGTTCAGCTTCCTGGTCACATGGCAGCTGTTACTACTCAGCTTAGATGACCAGGTAAGTCACATATTCATAACTAGTCTAAGCCAGTTCTTTGTTGGAGCCTTTCCAACATTGGCTCTTGATGTTTTTGAATCCAAGAAAGGTCGTTTTAAAATTTGTTTGTGTATTAAATCTTACATTCCACCTTTCTTTCCATGACCATGAAATTCCAAAGTAGCATGCAAGGTGGTCTCTGCTGGTCTTCTATTTAGACATAGACTAAGCATATTCCTGCTTAGCTTCAGCAAAGCTTCTACATCATTGGACCTTCAGACCATATCTGGGACATGAGAAAACATCCTGCAGGTTCTGAACCCATTATCTGAAAATTAACCCTGTCCACATTAAAAAAAGAAAAACATTCTTGTAAAACACATTAAGCAACCAATAACCAAAGCCTATATATATTTCTCCCTTATATGTAGTGGGGAAAGTCCATTTTTTATTTTTTTTCACTCATAATTTATTTACAAATACACATTATAACTTTTATATACATTGCACATTTACATGGTAGAAAAGTACAAAACTATATATTTAAATGAATTTATATTTAACTCGCCATGTTTGAAAATATAAAATTGCTTCAGAAAAAAAGTATTATGAAAAGCAAGAAACTTGAACTGATAAAGCTTTGATATAATAATCTGTGAACACTTTGAAAGAGAAAACAAAAGAACTTTTAAAAAATGGAACTGCAGGACCATCTCCAAAGACAGACCTATAAAAACATTGACATTTGTGACAATGTATTTAAAAATGCTTTCATTACATTTAGCCACACAGCTATTAATAGCCTTCATAATCCGATCTTTGGGTTTGGATTCTCATAGTACAGTATAAATGTCCAGTACTTTGAGATCACCTCAGTACATGATACAATCAGAAGAAGAATATAACCAAGGCGAAGAGGTTCCTTAAAGACTACCTCATTGCACCCCAATATATAATTAAGTCAGTTTACAGCGCCTTTTGGTCAGTCAAGATTCCTTGTAAACAAATACCCGAGGGATCATGGATGTATGTACAGAACCAGCAAGAAGGAAATGCAATAAATAAAAATGTAATAGAAACTGACATGCAAAGTTTTGTTAAAGTGGAACAGAGTTAACATTGGTAGAAACAAGGAGATAAGAGTTGTGAAGGGAAGGGGAGTTAAGCTCTAAGGAATGGATTTATAGTTTTCAAGAAAAAAAAGCTTTACTTTACAAGCAAGTGACCTCACAATAAATAACACTGCTCATCCCATAACGATTAAATTTCTTCAAAAAAGGTCAATCAGACATTTTTTTAATGTATAAATTATAAAACATGACACAGTATAAATAAATGTCTACAAGATTCAACTATATGTATACTTTTTTCTTCCCCAAATAAATAAGCATACACTTATGTACAGTATGGACATTTGTATTTCTTGCCCAAATTGGCTGTTCCAAAAATGATGGACGTTTTACCACTCTAGAATGGAAGATATAGGAAAGCTGTAGTCCTGGTCATCCTCTTCTTCATCTTCCTCGGGATCTTCATTAATGGCTAGATAGGAGAATACAGGGGAGCTGTTGTTTAAATATGGACAACAACAGCGAAGTAGCAGCTCAGTGCATGTTTTCAAAGCCCCCTGCACAGCCATAAGAGATAGTTGCATTTTTTTTTAAGGAAAAAAAGCGTGGCTTGTAGTGTGATGTGCTTTGGCACCAGCTGTTATGCCATAATGTTTTTATTTTATTTTTGCATGTGTGTTTATATGTGCACACATGGGTGTACGTGTTACATTATCTATGAAGTCATAACTGCAGCAAGTTCTGAAGACTCAATGGCTCAGGTTTTATTGGCAGATTCCTGAAATTAGATAAAAAGTGCTCTTGTGTTCTAGGCTTTTAAAACTGCTTTTGAGTCCTTCATTCAGAGGCAACTGCAAGGAGACAGCAGCCCACTTGGTTAAGTGTTAAAGCTAGTTTCGGGCACAGGGGTGGGATCAAGAGGAGGAGGGATTTGAAGGGAGGGTGCGATTAGGTTGTAGCTGGGTGTTAATAAAGCAAACAGCAAAGCACACTAAAGCAAACAATATTAAGGAAGGGCAGGGAAACAGCTAAAAAGATGCATTTAAGGAAACCTTCCAATGTTAAATGTACCCTTTCCTACAAAAAGAAATGGCACCTTGAAACATTCACTGTTGACTAACTGTTACACCTTAGGATGCACAAGACTATCCATCTTTCAATATAAGATTTCCCTTATATGCAGTTCCCTTTCATGTTTAATAAAGGTGTCAGTCTTCACTATTCTAGGGATTTATTATTATTATTATTTTGCCTTCAGAAGATTAAAGTTCCTGGCAAGGTTAAATATCTCACTTACAGTTGCAAGATCCTGGGTGCTTTACTTCCAAAAGCACACCCAGGGAACAGGCTGCCTCCTTCATGGCACACTCGCTTGGGTAAGTGGTGTTATCGCTGGCACAGACAGCTTCGTCTGATTTGCTTTCAGGGCATAGCTCATCACAAAGCACACACCGTCCTCTGCCCACTTTAAAATCCCACAAACATTTCTTCCCCGTGCTGCACTGGATGTCTTCACAAGATTTGGCCTCTAGGAAAAAGATTTTCATATGTAGATAGATAGATAGATAGATAGATAGATAGATATTCAAAAGTGCAAAAAAGACCTTGTAACATTACTTATACAGGCTGTTCATGAAGATAGCCAAATTTCTGCTAAAAGAGAGTTCCCCATATCCCTAAATGACTCTGGAATCTGTGTCTGGAATCCTCTTGGCAAATCCAAACTACAGTCGACTCATGGAATCAATTAATGAATAGTGAGTCAACATGTAGGTAAATCCAACAGATTCAATGGCTTTACTCTAGCTGGGACTAACAATAGGATTTAGGCCCATGACTGCAAGGTCCAGAGGTACAGTAATCTCTGTGCCATCTTGGTGAGGACAATTGCTCTGTGTGGCATTTTTGGTGGATGGGTATGTATCTGGTCAAGCTATAGGAAACCTGAAACCTGACCACTCCCAACTCCTTGTCATATAAAGCTAACTGGAGTGAAAACAGCCATGATAGGGAAAATAGTATCCCCCGATGAAAGTAAACACAGCACAGAATTCCACTATTATCCCTTCTCTTGGCCTTTCAAATTAGCCCCTCCGAAAAAAAAAGAGCATCCAAATTAGCCCCTCATAAAAGAGCACCCAGTGACCTTCATACTCTCCCCACTCTCAACATTGCTATTTAGTCTACAAGCTTTAATGAAAAGAATGGGGTGGGGGGAAGTCCTTGTGAACACAATGGGAATTACTTCACAGTATTTTATTTTCAGTGGGATTGCATGACTTCTTTTAGATCAGGAATAGCAGATTGTCAATATAATCATTCCTATACAAACGTACTCCAGACAAAGAAACCCTAATCCTAGTGATTAGTCCCTACTACAGTAGACCCACTGAATCAGCTATTGAATGGTGAGTCAACACTTATGTAAATCCCATTATTTCAATGGGTTTACTCTAGTTATGATTTCCAATAAGATCCATTCCTTAGGCAGCTCAGTTTCTAGCACTGAAACAATGTCATAAATTGGTAATATTTAGTCTGAAGAATCCTCTCCTTAATCTTTGGGACAGATGGGTCAAACAATAGAATAAGACTTTTTTGAGGAAAAGGCATGCATGGAAAGGAGAAATAAATGTCTTCTTGATTTTCCTTGAGAAAAAGGATTTTGTAATGCCAGGAGTGCTCTATTACTTTTATAAACAGAAAAAAAAAACATTCTGCTGCACTGAACATACTCTAGAAAACTGAATGATTTAGCTTTGCAGTGCTTAGTAGGCCTACTTCACATGGCAAACCACTTATGGTACCCTAAAGGGTTATATGAGACTCTGATACAAAAAGGGGCACAGTTGACTAACCAGGATTTTATTTCTCATTACAGGCATTATGGTAGTTTAGCAATGCAGACAAAGTTGTTTAATCTCAATTTCCTTCTGTTTAAGTGGTAATTTGGCATTTTCCAGGAAGAAATAGGCAGAGTGAGACTAGGGAGCCTTAGGGTGGAGGATGCTGAGGGACAAGATGGTCCCCTTAATCCCCTGGCCTTTCTTGGAGGATAGCAGAATATGTGCCGCCAAGCCTCTTCTCTGGTAAAAAAGAATAACATTTCATGCTTTTGGTTAAGCAGGAAGTGACACATGGACACTAATGTCAAAATATATCTGTTAGTCTTTAGGGTGACATACAAGCATTATTTAAACATGGGATGCAGAGAAGAGGTAATGCTGGCTGGGAAATTCTAGAAGTTGTGGTAGAAAAAGAATAACATTTCCAAGCTCTAATGACTGTTGTTAAATAAGTCAAAAGTCCAGGATCATGCAGCTGAAATAGCTTTCAGAATTTTAGCTACTGTACTTGTTTCTATCAATGAATTCAGTGAAAGACCTATGCTTTGTATGACATTAACAAATTAGTAAGTTGTTAAAAAATTTCAAATGAGTCTACAGAGGCTGTTTTTTGGTACAATTCTTGGAGTACATGATTTGAAATTTGCAGCCATAGAAAAATCACAGGCCATTAGTCAACTAGACCACTGCTATTTTATGCTATTGAAAGAAAACATAGCTTAGGGCAGGATCCAACCTATTGATCTCTGCTAGATAGTCACTAGTTCTTTGCATGTTGTTTGCAATGAGAAAGCTAAGAACATTTTAAAATGGGAAACAGAAGCACAATTGCAGAAAAATCAGGTCCCCACCCCTCAAATATAGACTGGATCATTTCTATTCCCTTATCTGAATGATGTTTGATAAATAATTTTAGAATGACAAACACTTTATCATTCTTGATTTTTATTATAATGATGGTGACGTCAATTTTCTTTTGAAAGAATATGTCCCAAACTTTATGAGCATTTTAATAGGGAAAAAGTTGTTTCTGTTCAATGTAAAAAATGTTTTCTAAGAACTCTTGCTTAGGCAGCTGTTTCTGTTGGAACATTGAAGTCATGTGGTCTGAAAACATATTCAAAGAGCTGGTATTCCCACTGAAAATATCAGGTTCCAATTTAACAGGGCCAAAAATTCACCCCAAATAGTTGCCCACTGGATACAGTTTACTGGAATTCACTGGAAACTTTTCTTAACCAAAATCTTGACTTCTGGATCTCAAGAGTACATTCCTACTTATTTTTAAAAAAATTTGGTAAGTTTCAGCAATTTCTTCCGCTGTGGTTTTGGTGTAGCACATCAGGAATGGAATGTGTTGTGTAAGGACTGTACTCATTTTTCTCCACTATAGTTTTTTGAGTGAAAACTATCCATTTTGGTGGAGAGGAAATTTCTATTGAAAACCCCTTTTACTGATAACTCTTTTGGCTGTTTCTCCCTGGATACTACTATTTCCTTACTAAATTAATCATACGTGCTATCCCAGCCAATTAAATTACACAATGAACAGAATGACATTACAACTCTATACAGTCAGACAGATTTCAATGCATAATGATATGATTGAGGGCAAATGAGGGCAACTGGCTGTTAGGATAAATTAGTTAAGTAGTTAGGCATTTTTGGCACTAGCAAAAATATTATCAAGAAATGGAAGCAACATCACAGATAAAAATTAATCCTTTCAGTTTTTCTTTTATTAATTTAATTTGTTGTCTTGAATAAGTCATTTTCAAGTGGATTCCCATAGAAATTGTTGAAATATATCAGAAGGGACTTGCAAGAATGTTTTTAGACTTTTTGTCTTCATATTCCAGAAATGTCATCCTGCTTGCTCATTCTGGGAGAAACCTAATAAATCTCATGGGCTAAATTGGGATACCCAACCAGCTTCCTTCTACCCTGTACTGGCTTTCTCACTAGTTCTCACAAACAGCAGAAGAGATGATCAACTTGTGTCACTTCAAACGTGTGTCATTTCAGACTGCAGGTATGAGTCTGCATGATTGAATGCTCTATACCAAAAGAGAGAGAGAGAAGAAAAAGGAAAAGAAAAAAGGAAAAGAAGAAAAAGGGGGCCTGTAACTGTCTGAGAAAAAAACCCAGCTTAGTTTGTGACATATACAGTTTTCTAAGAAAAAGTTTTTTTTTTATTTTACTTCATCACATAATAGAACATTCAATTATGTGACCTATATCTACATTAGAAAGTGGTATAGTCTTGTCTGAGATTTACCATCCCCTCAGAGACAGCATTGCATAGTAGTGTGAGTGTTGAACTAGAACTCTGCAGACTAGGGTTCAAATCCTTGCTCAGCCATGCAAATCCACTGGGTGACCTTGGGCAATTTGCATCTCCCAGCCTCCAAGGAAGGCACTGGCAAACTTTCTCTGAACAAATCTTGCTGATAAAAGCCCATGATAGGTCTGGCTTAGGGTTACCATATGTCAGAAATGACTGGAAGGCATACAAGAACCAGCCAACTGTTGTGTGAGAGTCAAACTTTAGAATTACAACAGTCTTGTCAGTTTAGACTGAGAGATAGGGTTTTCTCCAAGACTGAGTAGTGAGATTTATAGCTGAGCAAAAGTTTGAATTTGTGTTTCACACATTTAAAGACAGCATTCTGAGCCCTATATCATACTATCCTATTGGTACTAACATCTCTTTACAATAAGCTGCTCCATTCCAATCCTTAGATCCAGCACTAAGATCATTTACACAAGAGGTGCCAAACAACTTTGGGGGGTTGCAGACTGCCAGAAATAGTGTAAATTGAGTCCACTTTTAGGGTTAGGGTTAGTACTAGGGAATCATGGAAACTGTATTTTATTGTGGCACCAGAGCTCTCTGACAGAGAAGGCTCAATGTGTCAAGAAAAAAACCAATTCTCATGATTCCCTAGCACTAACCCTAACCCTAAAAGTGGACTCAGTTTGCACTATTTCTGGCAGTCTGCAACCCCCCTTTGAGTCTGGAATGTGTAATTTATGAATATTGTGAGGGAAGAGAAAAAAGCAAGAACATTTGAAATGTACAAGTATGCACATTTTACTAATGATAAATGTAGAACCTGATTTGAACATTACTAGTGAAAACATTTGGTGTGGTAATGTTTGCCACAATCAATATTAGTGACTCTCAGTAGTATTCAGCTCTGCAAGTTTTAAAAACACTGTCATCCTCCCATACATATCTGGTCCTCTTTCTTTTCCTCTGTGCTTTCTCTCCCTTACCATTTTCACTTTATCCATTACAGCACTTGATCAGTTTTTCTGTCTGTTAACTCTTCTCAGTACATTACCATGCTTCAGAAATTTTCTGTCACTCCTTAAGTTTTTGAAAATTTGGAGACCTGCAGTTTGAAATACAATTTGGAGGTGCCTAGAAGCCCTTCCAAGAAATAACTATCCAGATATGGCTACAGCTTTGTATTTCCTCCTTAGGGAAGATTAG
>CM034703.1:30283982-30294328 GCA_020142125.1 Phrynosoma platyrhinos | reverse complement strand
GACAGCAACAGAGAGATGAAGGAAACCAGGGCAAAAAATATCCTCTCTCTTCTATGGGACACTGCTGTGGCGGCATGCATGGTGACAGGAACAATTGAAAATATAGTTTGTCTAGAGCTGCATAGGGATGTGGGCATAAAAAATATTTTCCCAAGAGTGCTGGACTACCTACATTTACCACTGTAGCCACTGCAGCATGCAGGTTAGTATCAAAAATTGAAATTACGGGAGAAACCTACTGCATTTTTCTGCTGTTGAAGAAACCATCAAAGGTTTCCAACAAAGATGAGATACGAGAGAGGGCTGAAAGTTTTCTTTGGTTCAGAAACAAGCATTCTGAGTTTTGCATTTTTCTCACCCTAGAAATACAAATTTTAGCACCAATAACTAGATTTAGTGCTTGTATCTCACCTTGCTACTTAGTACTATTCTCTTTTACAGTAAGTAAATATTATTTTAATTATGACTGTTGCCCAGTTTAAAAAAAATCTAAAGTTTTAGTTGATTGCTAGATCAAAGACTAGTATTTTACTAAAGTCAAGATTTAATTAACAACAATAGCTATACATATCAACACAAGAGTAAGTCTAATTGAGTTTAATGGGACTTAATTCTATGTAGGTTAGCCTTAATCTAGGCCAGTTTTTCTTTGGGGAAAAAATAATGGTTCTTAAGAAAAAAACCTCTGAACTTAGGCAAAGTGGATGTGTACTGTAGCATTTCAAATTCCTTCTCACATAGGAGAGAATACCTCTTCCTAAATGGTGCTTTCTATCTGCAGTTTTTTTTAAAAAATAATTAGTTATAAACGTATTTCGAAATATTTGTATTTGCTACTCCGTTAACTGGGGACACCTTTTAAACCAACAAATATATTTTGAATATATTTATTAAACCAATTTAACTCACTAGATCTAACAGTCCTAATTATAATATAATACTATACTTTACTATGTTACTATGTT
Organism: Phrynosoma platyrhinos; assembly: GCA_020142125.1. Classification (NCBI taxonomy): domain Eukaryota; kingdom Metazoa; phylum Chordata; class Lepidosauria; order Squamata; family Phrynosomatidae; genus Phrynosoma; species Phrynosoma platyrhinos. The sequence continues at coordinate 30,293,363 of CM034703.1, read as the reverse complement.
ATGATTTTTGGAGCAGATAAAGGTTGGTTGATATCAGATCTCTGATCAGTATTTATTGTGTAGTCATAATCAAGTCACTCTCTTTTCTTTACTCTTTGTTCCTCATCTTTATCATGGAAATAATGCCCCAATGGCTTGTTGTGGGGCCCAGCCATAAGAAACTATGCAAGGAATTCAGTAAATCCAAAGAGATGTTGTATGCATGATAAATAGTAACAGCATCCTACCTCAACCAACAAGCTGGTCTAGTAAAGTATCTGTGATATGAATCAGGATGTTCTTGGTTTGAATGTTATGAATTTACTATGTGCCCTTAGGCAAGCTGTTGTGTCTCAAGCTCCATGAGGAGATAATAATGCAGTCCTATCTTAGATAATGCATGTGAAACATTTTGAACACTTGAAAGGCTTACATAAATGAGTGATGATGATGATGATGATGATGATGATGATGATGTCTTGTTTTATAGACCCACAGCTCAAATTGTCTCCAATTAGAGCTTCTATACCTCCCTATTCTGCTTTTCAGTCAACTTTGGCCATGTCATCATACAATGCAATCAGGAAATGACTCAGTGATTCTCTCCCCTAGTCAGCCACTGCCTTATGAAAGCTATTTCTGAGTGACCAGATACTTCCCTTCTTTAGGAGGTTCCACTAGTCACCTGACTGGCACCCCCAGGTGTCCCACCAATTGGAATCTAAGTGATTATTAGGGCTTGCCCTACCATTAGGCAGCAAGATGTGTGGGTTTTGATTTGGGGGTGTCATAAAAGGGTAATAAAGCTGTTCTTTTCATTTTACTTATTTCAGTTAGTTTATTAGCATTGCATTTTTATTACCAGAGTGGGAGACAAAGAGAGGTTCTGGTGACATTTTCTGCCTCTGGTGCCAGACAGACCTTGTGCACCATGTGCCTTGATTTGAGGGAAAGGTCCATTCCCTGCTTTGTCTCAGGTTGCAAAATGTATGAGGCTGGCCTTGGTGACTTTCCTTGTTGCTGCTGGGGCTTCTACTAATTTTGTCAGGAATCAGATCTACAGCCCAGGCTATAAGGACTGCCCAGTAAATAGACCTGTAAGTCATTGGCTATGCTGTCCATTGGCAAGCTCCCCCACAAGATAAGAGGGGAGGATGAGAATGGTGGTGGTAATGATGATAGCAATTTTTAACATTTATACAATACTTTTTCCAGTGATCAAAGAGCTTCATATAAGTTATCTCCATGTCTTTCTACAAAACTTCCCTCAGTATTTCCCTCACCATTAAGTAACTACAGTTTACACTCACAAATCTGATGATGGGCTGAGCTATACATTTCCTCAGAAAATCCCATCTTCCTAAACTTGTATGTGCCAAAATAACAAGCAAAGAGCATTTATAGAGTAGATCTGTGGTCAGGATAGTGAGGCTACATTCCTGGGATAGAAAAAAATCAATGAAAATGACTTGGAGGAGAAAATAGATTAGGGAAACTCTTTCCACCTATTTCTTCCTTTTTGCAGAACCAATGCTGTCATTAAGTAAAGCAAAATAGCAGATGTTGTGAGTGAGGAATGCTGGCAAAGTGATGGAGGACAGAGCTGTATATGCTTACCCTGCTCCCCAGGAGACTGGCATGGGGGTGAAGCACAAGACTCCTGGGCTACCAGCCCATCTGGGACATAGGTGCCACCAGCCCTCTCCCCTGGTCCTTGCCATGGAAGGAAAAAGAAGGGAGAATGAGAAACATGGTGGTGATGGCTCTAGTGATACTTGCACACCAATAAAGAAATTGAAGGCTTTCTCTCTCCTTTCTTTGTGGTGTGCAAGGGCCATTAAACCTGTGCTGGCACCCTCATCTTCTCCTTCTCCTTCCATATTGAGTTACCATGGTGGGTTCACAGTTGCCAAAGTGCTCATTTGTGGTATAGGGAGAGATGGAATCAGTATTGAAGTGTGGCCATAACAGCTGCTCTTTAACAACAAAATGTGTACCCTTCTAGGGCACTGGTAACAATGGGGTGGAAGATCTGGGGGCCATTTTTCTTTGTGGTGCTAGCCCCCTAAACTACATCCCAGCTGTTCCCGCTTAAAGTAGCCTCAGATATGGCAGACATCACTATATGTCCTGTATTTAGTTGCTAGTCTAATCAGCTTCTGTTTGAGGATTGTGTCCCTTGAGATCACTTAGAAAAATGTCTTGGGTTAGTTCTGACAAGTAACTTCTGTCTTTGCACTAGATGTTTGGTAGGGAAACCTATTCTTTCCCCCCTAATGTCTAGTTCACTTCTGGGATTCCAAGTCAGAAGGCATAGCTTCTTCCCCCAGACAGCTGTGCTCCTTCTCTCATTGTAAAAATAAATTTTTAGCCCATCAAACTCCCTTAGCATACAGCCCCCAAAACATGATACTTACTAATACATTTTCCTTCGTAGGCTAGGCCAATGGATCTTCCAAGCAGGCAGGTAGCTTTTCTCAGATGACATGCACTTGCATATGTAATTCCATCATTCCCACAGAGATATTGATCTGGGGAGGTAGGCTCTGGGCAAATTCGATTACATATCACACAGTTGGCATTATTATTTTGATCAACCACACATGTGGAGCTGCCTGGACATAACACATCCCTGCAAGTCTCTGAAACAAAAAATATATCCAAGGAAACAATTTGTGAACAACAGAAGACAGGAGCCATATCCACTATTGGGTAGTATACAGTAATATGTGTCACAAATCATAACAGTGCAGAAGCATTTAGCAGCTTTCTTCATGACCATGAACCAGGGACCATGTAACTCTCAAGTTTTAATCTTATACTCAGAGCCTGGAAGCTACTCTTTCTGACTTCAAGTAGGGGATTCTGTAATTCAAAAAGTAACTTTCTCAGCTTCTACTGTGTGTTAGCCACATCACAGAGTAGTACAATCATTGTCTGGACTTGAATGATGAACCACCCAGCCTGTATCCTGTTACCCACTATTATCAACCAAGGAATAGTGCAGTGCTTAGCATTGCTGAACACCTATTGGAGACCCACTACCCTCTCTTTGTTCTTTGCCTCTTTGTTTCCTGGGAAAATACTTCCTTGGGAAATAAAAGCTGACAGTAGCAAGGAGCAGCAGATACTCCCACATGTTCCTCATCAGTTAGCAAACAATGGCACTTAGGACAAGGGAGGGCCTTCTATTGGAGGAATCCTTCTTGCTTAAGCTACCCTCTAGCATCCTTACTAGAAGAGACCCTTGCAAATGTTTCAGGTTTGCAGTTCAAATAGTTCAGAAGAGTCCATAGATCTCCACAGTTTGCACCCCAGTTTCTACAGTTTGTCCCTGTATGCCAGTTGCAGAGAAATATGCATGGCAAGATGATGTTGCATGTCTGCCCTTCTTGCGGACACTCTGTGAACAACTGGTTTGCCACTTTGTAAACTGTTCTCCAAAAATTGGACTCTTTTTGAGGCAAAAGATGTGGCCCCTCAAAGTCCTGGAGCAAAAAACTGGCTCTCGGTTGCCCACTACAAGGATTCTTGCTTTTTCTTTATTCGTGGTTTAAAGTAGGCCTAGTCTACTCCTGCCACAAAATAAAGTGGGAATAAGATGGTTGTGAAGCCAGAGATATCCCTAGAAGCCAAGATGACAAGACTTAGACCAGGGGTAGGCAACCTTTCCCCTTGAAGGGCCAAGGGACTTCAGCTCCCAGAAGCCTTAGCCATGTTGGCCAATAGTCCCATGTTGACCAATAGCTCCTGGGATTCTGGGAGCTGAAGTCCCTCGGCCCTTAAAGGGGAAAGGTTGCCTACCCCTGACTTAGACTGTTGTGCTTTGGACACATCACGGGAAGGCATGAATCGTTGGAAAAGACAATAATGTTAGGAAAGGTGGAGAGAAGTAGAAAGAGAGGAAGGCCACATGCTAGATGGATGGACTTCATTAACAAGACCACAAACATGAGTTTGCAGGAGCTAGGCAGAGCATGTCTCATCCATAGGGTCACCATAGATTGAGATCAACGTGAAGGCAGTTAACAACAACAAAGATGGTTGCATTTTAAGTCAGCAAACTGACTCTGATAATTGAGACTGAGGTCTCTTTCTGTATGTGTGTGTGTCACACTGTGAATGTTTATTTTTCTAAAATAAAAATGTAAATACCCCCCCCCCATCCCACCAAGACTCTCCCTGCAAGGAAGGGATAGCTGGACTATTTCTCTTTTCCATGATGTTACCAGGTGATATTTGCAGGGACGCTTCTGTCTGAGTGGGGAATTCATTTTGAAATGGGATCCCACACTTGTAGCCCAAAGTGATACTGTCTCAAGATTCTATCCCTTCATTTTGCTGCATTTGTGAAGACTATTCTGGCATGCTATTGACATTTGTGGAGTTTAGCTAGGGAGCCCTGGTGGCACAGTGGTTAAATGCTAGTACTGCAGCCAGCCATTCACTTCTGAGGTTACTAAAAATGAATACCCAACTTGTTTACACATTGTAAACCACTTAGGGAGTGCTTACATGCACTGATAAGTGGTATAAAAATGTGCTTGCTATTAGCTTGCTATTACCTGTTTGAAAAATAACTTTTTGGACTACAACTCCCAGAATTCCCAGCCAGCGTGACCAATAGACACACTGGCTGGGTTATTCTGATAGTCCAAATCACCCCCAACACTACACCCTTTTCAAGGTCTCCTCTTCCCACTGCAACACTGTAAACCAGAGAGCATCTTTGTTGTAAACCTACTTTTGCATTTGCCCTGATATTGGACTTCCAGGTCGGGTTGTTCTTTACATCTGGCTTTCAGAAGAGCGCACTCGTTCTTGTAGGTTTTGCCATCCAAGCCACACACTGGACCTTTCCATGTGATATTTGAACAATCCGGAGCACAGACACAACGGGGTTTGTTCTTCTTGTTCATTTTACATTTCTTTCCAGGCCCACAATCCACATTCTCACAGGTTTCTAAAGAGGAATTGGGATGTGAGCAAAGGGTAGAGATGTAAGAGAAAGCTAGAAACATTGTTTAAACAACACCCAGATTCCCCACTGTAACATCATAAGCCACAGCCAACATGGGAGGGGTTATTATTTTATTTTTGAGCCAGAAAATGAGAATGAATATTCCTCTTACCTCCCTAGAAAAAGACTGTAAAATAAATATAATATATAAAAATAAATATTTCCCCTTTTTGCTAAGTTGGCTGCTTTGAAGTGAGTATGCAGACTTCCCACATGTTCCTATTTCTGTTCCCAGAGATCACATCTGTGAGCAAAGTAATCATCAGTGATCAGTAATGGTCATTATGTGCTCATATGCACCTCCACAAATATTCATGGAGAAGGATGAAAGACTACCACTTTACAGAGTTCAAGCAAGTTACCTTTTGGTCTGTCACTCCCAGAATCCCCAACGAGTGTGACTACTGGTTTTTCTGCATAGAGGACTCTGAGAGTTGTAGACTAAAAAAACCCCCACATTCCTAAGCACTTCCCTTTTACCCCTCCCATGTAACCAGATGTTAGTTAATTCCTTATAAGCGAAGATCTGTCCAAGTGAATAAAGTACATTTCAAAGTTGTCTCTCTGTCCCCCACATTTGTCTCAGGTCATTTTTTTCTGGAACTCCTCTGCTCACCCCCAGTCCCTGAACATTGGGCTTGTCCTCCAACATCTTCCATGTTGAAGGTCACTGAAAGCAGTCACCCAAAGGTTGCATGTGCCTATATGAAAAGCTTTGGCAGGAAGCCATTGCTTCTATTCCTTTTTATTCTTGAGAATAATCATATGCAAGATTACTTGGACCTCTCCAGGGTAAGTGGGTTGGGTACTGCATTCCACTGTGCTGTGTGCCAACTTCCTCTTCTATTTAGCACTCTGTTGGCATGGAAAGATGTTAACAGAAGCATCAGCTTCCTCTCATGCACACAGCATATTTCTCCTTATAACCATGCCTTAATTTAAGTCAGAATGGCAGTAGTCATTGGCAGGTATGGGCACTCTCCTCCTTGCCTCACAGGGCCTACATCTCCCAAAGAGCTATATGATTCAGCAGATGCTTTGAGTTACCTGGAAAATGTTACCTGCTGTTTTTTTGTATGTTGTGCAGTTATTAAAGACAGAGGATTTCTGCCAGGGAAAATTGTTGGCAAGCCTCCCTGAGAAATATGATATTTGGAGAGTGTTTCTGATGTCTGTGGAATATCTTTCTGCACAAGTATTGCCTCCCTGAATACAACTAAAATTACAGAGCAAAACTTGTGGAGGTCAGGCAACAATAAGTGTTGGGGGAAAAAAAAGATAATAGCCTTGCTTGTAATAAGGGAAACATAGGTTGAGGACATGCAGGTCAAAAGCGTTTTCAGAGATTTCTGGGAAAAGTCCCTGTACAAAATTGTGGAGAGTGACTGCTGTTCAGGATATGGACAGTACTAAGCTTGATGGACCAATAGTTTGATTCAGCATAAGCAGAACTTGGGGAAAATACACTTTTGGACCAAAGCATCCAGAAACCTCTAACCAGTGTGGGGTGTTCCTATGGGACCCCTTTCTTTGATGACACTGTATTTATCCAATGGACAGGGGAGTGGATTTTTTGCACATGCTCAAGGGTACTCAATCTGTCCTCTCTCCTGTTTCATGATTAAGCCCTCAGCATGGAAGATAGTTTCTGGGGCTGAATCCTAGCAAAAACAATTAAGCCCTGAACTGGGGAGGGGGGAGGTCTCTCTTATTCTTCTGGAAGGGAGGGTGTATGTCAGCATTAAAGCTTCACATGCCAAATCTAACCTCTGGCATCTCCAGTGACAAAAGAAACATCAGGGTGCCAGGAATGTTTGCTCTGTGATTGTCTGTGGTGATCTTAAAAAGAAGTTACCAGGTGTAGTCAGCTGGATTTGTGGACCAGATGGACCAATAGGCAACCCTTGGGAACATTACTTTTTTTGGATTGCAACTGCTAGAATTGTAGCATGGCCAGTGGGGGATTCTATGAGTTGTAGTACCCATACTAACTTTCCCAAACCCTGACTACAATATAAGTAGCCTCCAGAACACTATGGCCAACATGATTATTATTTTCTTAAGTTCTGTCACCAAACAGTTTAAGACACCCTTGTCAAAGCAGGGGTGTATGACATGCAGCCCTCCAGTTGTTAGTGGACTGAAACTCCCATCACCCCAACCACTGCCCAAGACTGGTGCTGTTTAAGACTGATGGGGTTGCAATCCCACAACATCTGGAGGGCCCTAAATTGTCCCTCCCTGTCTGAAAGGGGTAGATCTTGCAGCAGCTTTGAGACTTGGGTCCAAAACACACTGCAGAAACAATCCAGTCTGAGGCTGCTTTAACTGCCCTGGCTTAATGCTTGGGGATTCTGGGAACTGTAGCTTGGTGAAACATTTAGCCTTCTCTGTCAGAGAGCTGTGGTGCCACGATAAACTACAATTCACAGGATTCCCTACCACTGAACCAGGGCAGTTAAAGCGGTCTCAAACTGGATTATTTCTGCAGTGTGTTTTGGACCTAGCTGAAAGAAGCTGGGAGCATGAGCTTTCCTAAACTTGAGCCTACTTCCTCAGAGGCATATGGAAGTAGGCTGATGTTTATTTAGGAAAGCTAGTCTCAAAAGGTGCTACTTTAGCATACTGGTTTTCCAGACTAAGAGGAGGAAAGGAACAGAGGAGAGGCACTCTTGGAAGATGTCTGGGTGTCTGTGTTTAAAGAATCGCCCACCTTTGCAAGGGATGCAGTTGGGGGCACCCCCGCTAAAGATCATCCACTTGAAAAGGACGTTGTCGCTGACATCCTCCTCCGTCCACGAAGTGGTCAAGCGGCCCGTTTTGCAGCACTCCTCTTTGCTGAGTCCATTTTTGTACAGGACCTGACACCGGCCATTCCTGGCTTGTCGGAGCCAGCAGTTCCCAGCTGCATTGAGGAAAAGGGAGAAAGAGAGATTGAGAGAGAAAGAGATGATGATGATGATGATGATGATGATGATGATGATGATGATGATGATGATGGGAAAGGGAGACAGAGAGATTGAGTGAGAAAGAGATGATGATGATGATGATGATGATGATGATGGGAAAGGGAGACAGACACCCAGCCCTATCAATGCCGGTTCCCAGTGACCCAGACAGACACACAGCAGCACGTGCGGCTTTCATTGACTTTTTGGTTTGTTTTTTGGTGTTTTTTTTTTACTAGACTGTTTACTTTTTAATTTGTCCCGTTTCATAACCTGCAGCTACTTCTTCTCTGGACTGTTCAAACAACCTGATCAAACCAGTTTGACGCCTTATTTATTATTCCACACAGGGGCGGGAAGGGTGTCTGTATGGAAGGAAGGGAGGGAGGGAAAAAGAGAGAGTCAATTTCACGTTACAGGGTTTGGAAAGAGATCTGGGGGTATTTTCTGTCTGGGGGAGAAATGTGCGTATGTGTGTGTGTGTGTGTGTGAGAGAGAGAAAGGGACAGATCAAAAGAAAGAAGAGATCTCTTTCTTTTCTCCAGTCGTCCAGCCTGAACAACTCAAGTCCTCTCTTAGTAAATCCAAGGAGTTTTGCATTGCAAACTCAGAGGGAAATTTCACTACTTCGTCCCCTCTCCATCCTCCTGACACAAAGTGGAGGGTACAGAAATGTTCTCCTGATGGTAACCTTCCTGCACCCTCTCCTTTCGAAATCTCCTTTCGATCTTGTGGATTTCTTCAAGTGAAGACAGAAAGAGAGAGTCTGGAGTGAAAGAAGGAGTGAGTGAGAGTGATGCAACTCTGCCCTCTTATCTCAGCAGAGACTCTGGCAGAGAAGAAGCCTTGGACAAAGTTTGCATGGGCTTTAGAGGGAAAAATAATAAGGTGAGGGTTGTTTTTTTTAGCATACACACACACACCTTGAGCTTGTCTGGCATTGAGAGATCCGAGCCAAGAGCCCTGATTTGACCTGTCCAGAGTCCCTTTCTTTGAGACCATTTGGAGAGAGATTTCGTTGGGATAGGATCCCCCTTGAGTCTCCAATCCTTCGCTTTCTTTATCCCACATAATTGCTTGGCAGAATAACAACAACAACAACAACAACAACTATTACTATTATTACTATTATTATTATTATTATTATTATTATTAAAGCGGACAATTAGAAAAGTCAAGCCAAGCAATTAGAAGAGTCATTGTAGTGAGGATGGTAACAACAACAACAACAACAATAATGGGGACGATAATACCAATACTGCTAATAATATAATTTAGTTGCTGCCCGTCTAAGGCTAAATCCAAGCACCGATCATTCGTGAAATAGTTACACATTGGAGAGGGATCTCAACTACAACGAATATTGGGGTGCAGGTAGAGGAACAAGTTTTGAATTGTAAATATGTAGGTTTAAGATTATCCCCCCCTAAAAAA
>CM034703.1:30268659-30281870 GCA_020142125.1 Phrynosoma platyrhinos | reverse complement strand
TCCTTTTCGACCCCACGATTACTTTCACGGGGGTGGGGGATGTTGTGGAGTCAAATTAAAATAAAATAAAATAAAATAAAATAAAACAATGACCATGGAGGAATTACATGTCCGCCTCATGTCCTCTTTACCAGCAAGAATTAATACTACTAATAATATTGGAAGAATTTGACTCCCTCCTCCCCTCCTTCTTGTCTTTCTTTCTTTCTTTCTTTCTTTCTTCTTTTCCAGCCGCCTTTACCACAGGGCAACAGACAGCAAAATATGCAGACAGAAAATGCTCTCCCATTGCCAGGTCACTGGGATTTTCTACTCGAGTCCGGCCGATCCTTCTCTCTTCTGTCTCTGGCCCCCTTTTCTCTTCCCTCCTTCCCTCCCTCCTTCCCCATCTCAGACCCCTTCTGTCTGTCTGTCTGTCTGCCCCCCTCTTCCCAGTCTCCCCACACAACCAACCCAACCCAACCCAACCCTCCCTCCTTCTTCGTCCCTTCAAACTCCAAATAACTCAGCGATAACAGATTTTTTTCCACCAACTGCACAGGAGATAGTGCTAATCTTTGCATAAAAAGATCCCATTACAATGGGATCTGTCTGGACAGACTATAATAGATCTAGAAATACAGCCGTGCTAATATTAGGAGACAGTTGTTTGGGTGCCTCAGACTGGGCCCCGGGGCTTTGAAAACTGGGCAGGAATCACAATGCCAGCCCCGACGTCGCACCCATTCACAAAAACGGACTGGCCAAAAGGGACGAGGCTCTTCCTGCCCATTTCAGCCACCCCTCTCCCCTTTCTCATCCCAGTATTTTATTTTGTGGTCCCATTTCCACCTTCTCTTGTCCCTTCCCCCAACCCATCCTTTCCTCCAGATTTAGGGCGTTTTAATCACATCAGAAGAAGCTTCCTGCAACTTTGCATCCTTTCCTCCACTCCTTCCCTTCCCCACAGCATTTCCCAAATTCTCTTCTTCTTTTTTCCCTTTCTCTTCCCCTCCCTTGAATATCAGCTTTATCGAAGGCTTGATGGGCGCCCTCTTATGGCAGATCTCATCAGCAATGAACAGGAGGAAATAAAAAAAGCAGCCTTCCATAGGCAAGGAGTTGCCACACTGCAGAAATAAAGCTGTTTGATACCACTTTCCGGCCTATGGAAGTCTGGGGTTTGTAGCTTAGTGGGGGCACCAGAGCTCTCTGGTGGGGAAGGTTAAATAATTCACAAAACTACAAATTCCAGAATTTCATAGCATTGAGTTAAAATACTAGGAAGTGAGTTAGAAGCCACAATAAGAGAAACTGGGAATAATAAATCACCAGGAACAGATGATGTTCCAGTTGTAAAGTCGTAAGCTTTCATGGCCGGCATCCATAGATTTTTGTGGGTTTTTCGGGCTGTGTGGCCATGTTCTAGAAGAGTTTATTTCTGAAACTCTTTCAGAAAGAAACTCTTCTAGAACATGGCCACACAGCCCGAAAAACCCACAAAAAACTCTGTTCCAGTTGATCTGCTACAATCCACACTGACAGAATCAACTCTAGTGTTAACTACAAAATGCCAACAAATATGGAAAGCAAAACAGTGGCCAACAGACTTGAAACATTCAATAACATCCCCATCCACAAAAAAGGAGACACAAAAGACTGCAGAAACTACAGGACGATAGCAATTAATCTCTCACACTACCAAAATACAGCTTAACATTCTGTAAACATTGATTCCAATCATACATGGAGAGAGAAATCCCAGAGGTGCAAGTGGGGTTCAGGAAAGGCAGAGGCACTAGGGACCACATTGCAAGCATACAATGGCTAATAGCATGGACCAAGGAATGCCAAAAGAAAATCAGCATGTGTTTTATAGATTATAGCAAAGTCTTTGACTGTATAGATCACAAAAAGCTATGGGAAAACATGGGTGTGCCACTACATTTTATAGTTCTGATGAGAAATTTGTACTTAGCACAAGAAGCCATTGTTAGAACAGAATATGGAGAAACAGAATAGTTTTCAAATGGCAAGGGGTGTGTATGTCAGGCAAGACTGCATTCTACTATCCTACTTGTTCAATTTGCATGCAGAAAATATCATGTGGAGAGCAGGTTTAGACTTAGAAGAAGGAGAAGTGAAGATAAGAGGAAGGAACATTAACAATCTAAGATATACAGAGCATACTGCAAGTGGAAAACATCATAGCCAAATGGAACTATTACTAAGGAATGTCAAGGAAATGCAAGGAAAGCCTTGCTGCTGAATATAAAGAAAATATAAATAATGACCACAGAGGAATTACATCAATTCAACCTAGATAATTATAAAATTGAAATAAAGATTGCCCATACTTTGGATCAAACATTGGCCAAAGAGTAGACTGTAGTCAAGAAATAAGAAGACTAGGAATGGGAAGGGCAGTGATGGAAGAACTAGACAAGATCCTGAAGTGTAAAGATACACAACTTGAGCACTAATGTTAGAATCATCCAATTCATCATATTCCTCATCACCATGTAGAGATATGAGAGCTGGACAGTGAAGAAAGCAGATAAAAAGAAAATAAATTCATTCAAGATGTGGTGCTGGAGAAGAGTGCTGAGAATACCATGGATAGCCAAAAAGACAAAAAAATGGGTCTTAGAACAGATCAAGCTTGAACTCTCCATGGAAACAGATAGGGTTAAATTGAGACTGTCCTAGTCTTCTTCTGATTTTTTGACTGTTGTCTCAATTTTGATTAATGATTGAGTCAAGATATTCTGTCCTGACAGACGCCATTTGTACTGAGTACAGGTTATGCATCAGGACAATCAAAGATTGCATCACACCCATTTATTTAGGAATGATTCATTGTTTTTCATGATCTACACAATCAAAGGCTTTACTATAGGCTATAAATCAGGCTGATTTTCTTTTGGAATTCTTAGATGTGCTCATTATCCAAAATATGCTTGCAACATGATCCCTAGTACCTCTTCCTTTCCTGAAGTCTGTTTGGACATCTAGCATTTCCCACTCCATTTATAGTAAAAGTCTTTGCTGTAGAATTTTGAGCATCACCATTTGCATAGGAAATTAATGCAACAGTCCTGTAGTAACTGCAATCCCTGGTGTCCCTTTTTTGGAAACTAGAATGTATATTGAGCGTTTCCAATCTGTGGGCCATTGCTTTGTTTTCCATATTGTCAGATTTTAGTTAGAATTAGATTCTGTCTCTGTAGCTTGAAGCAGCTCTGTCATATGTTCCTGGTAATTTATTTCTCCCAAGTTTTCTGAGTGCAACTTCTGCTTCACTTTCTAAAATTGATGGTTCATCTTCATATGGTTCCTCCTTGCATGAATTTGTCCTCCTGATATAGTTTTTATGCATATTGTTTTCATTGTCTTTTTGAAGCTTTTCGCACAGCTTTATAAATTGTCTTACCTCTTCTGATTTAAATTTTAATTTGGGCAGCATCCTGATATTATTGCAGTGATTTTGCTATCGAATCCACTGCCTGGGTCCATCCCCACTCCCAAGAGTGCCCTGGAGGCCATTTTCTTAAGACGGAAAACTCCCAGCTTAGAAAAGAGGCATGCTGAGTGCCCCTGGGAGTGGGGATGGATCCAGGACAGACCCTGGCAGTGTATTTGGTGGCAAAATCACTGTGATAATATCAGGATGCTGCCTAAATTAAAATTTAAATGGGAAGAGGTGAGCTGATTTAAAAAGCTGCATGACAAGCTCCTGTATTTCTGTTTGGTCATAGAACATCCCCACTCTTTGTTTAAATTTCTCTTGGTTTTCTTGGATCTTATGGCAGAGGTCTCTTGTTCTTACCTTTTTTGGTCATCTTCAATTTCTCTGCGCTGATAATTATAGTAGTTCTCCTTGTCTCTGTGCACAAGTCACTGAGGGCCTTTACAGACTGCCAGAAATAGTGCAATTTGAAGCTACTTTAACTGCCCTGGCTCAGGGCTAAGGAATCATGGGAACTGTAGTTTATTGTGGCACCAGAGTTCTCTGACAGAGAAGGCTCAATATCCCAGAAAAATACAATTCCCATGATTCCTTAGCACTGAGCCAGGACAGTTAAAGTGACCTCAAGCTGCACTATTTCTGCAGTCTGTAAAGGCCCTGAGTTGCATTCAGGATCCTGACTCTATTTCTCTCCCCTCTTTTGCTTCTTATATGCCCTTAACTGTTTGAAGAGTTTCATCTGTCATCCATTGAGGCTTCTCTCTCTCTCGCTCTCTGGCTGGCTTCAAATAGTATATTTTTGTATTCTTCCCTTGTAATGTTTCTGACTTCAGTCCAGAGTTCTTCTGGCTCCCAGTCAATTAGGCTTAATAGTGCAAATTTATTTTTTACATTATCTTTAACTTCTACAGGGATCTTCTTCAAGTTGTATTGTGGCATGATGGTTGGTTTACTGTTTTTCTTTAGCTTTATTCTATTTTTTGATATCAGTAGTTCATGGTCTGTGCCAAGATCATCTCCTGGTCTTGTTTTTGCAAAGAGAATGGAGCTTCTCCATCTTCTGTTTCCTATTATGTAGTCTATCTGATTTCCATATTGACCATCAGGTGATGTATACATGTGTATAGTTGCCTCATTGCTAGCTTGAAGAATGTGTTTGTGACGAACAAACTATTAGCTTCACAAAATTCAGTCAGTCATTTTCCTGCTTCACTTCTCGATCCCAGGCCAATTTTTCCTACAATCTTTGGTTCTGCTCTGTTTCCTACATATGCATTCTGATCACCTATGATTGACAAGATGTCCTGTTTTGGTGTGTGATCAGTTTCCTCCTGGACTCCAGCAAGGAATCTTTCAGTTTCTTCTTTTCTCTCTATGGTTGGAGCATGAAGATATACCAACAAAAAAAAGTAGGGAGGGGGGCTTTAATCCCCAGACACTGGCTCTTTTGAAACCTTGCTTGTTTCCTCATGAATCAGTCTTGTAATGTTTGCTGCTAAACCCACTTGTTTGTCTGATTTACCCTGATGTCATCCCTAAATTCTCAGGAAATAATAAGCCAAGTATTATGTAGTCCCCAAGTTTCTTCATCATGCCTGCACTACCCATTGAGGAAGTGACAAAGAGTATTTCTTGCTATCTGTACACTTCTGACAAAGTTTCGAAAAGTTCCCTTTTTTGAATTACAACTACCAGAATTCCCCAGCCAGCACAACCACTGGACATAATGGTTAGGAAATTTGGGGAGTTGTAATCTCTGCAAAGGAAAACTTTACTAAATTCTTGTTTCTTTATCTGTGTTTTTGAGTACAGTAGAATAACAGTGGGAACGTGGGATGTAACAATAGACACAATCTTATAACTGCTGGAGGCAATCCATGCTGAACTCAATGGGACTTTCGTTTCATGAGAAATAAGAATGTAAGAAGAGATGTGCTATATCAAGCCAGAGGCCTATTTAATCCAGCACTGGCTGCAGAAATAATACCATTTGACACCACATTAATTGTCATGGCTCAAAGCTATGGAATTTGTAGTTTGTGAGATGTTTAACCTTCTCTGTTAGAGCGCTGTGGTGCCACAATAAATTACAGTTCCCAGGATTCCCTAGCATTGAATGATGGAAGTTAAAGTGGTGTTAAACCGCATTATTTCTGCAGTGCAAATACAGCCTCTATTTGTTCAGTGTCTTGCAAGCTGCCTATAAAGTTCACAAAAAGGACATGGGTCCAAAAGTACCTTCTTGCTTGTGCTTCCCAGTAACTGTTATTTAGAGTCCTGTAATACTTGAAACAATGTACAGTCAGCCCTCCGTTTTCATGGGGGGTCTGTTCCAGACCTCCCATAAAAATTGAGATTTGCCACTATTTAAGCCCCATAGGCTTGAATGGGGTGCACCCCATTGATTTTAGCAGAGATCGCTGCTCCATTAATATACAAAACTGCAGACTTCATGTCCATGAGAATGGAGGGGCAACTGTGTATCTAAAGTGGCTAGTCATTGGCAGCCCTATGAATTCTCTTTTAAAACTGTCCATGGTGGCAGATATTACTACAATTTTTGGGTTCACAATTTCACTATATACTGTGTGAAGAAATACTCACTTTTATCTGTTCTGAATCTCTCTGCTTCACTAGATAGTCCCAGGCTGTTGTTTTTTCACTTCCTCCAGACCATGTATGATTTTATACATCTCTTTTGTTGATGTGTGCATTCAAGTTGCTTCTGACTTATGGTGACCTAAGGTGAATTTATCATGGGAATTCTTGGCCTGATTTGTTCAGAAGGGGTTTGCCTTTGCCTCCTTCTGAAGCTGAGAGAGTGTGACTTGCCCAAGGCCACCCAATGAAACTTCATGACTGAGTGGGGATTTGAACCTTGGCCTCCAGAATTGTATAGTCCAGCACTCTGTCCACTACACTGCATTAGCTCTCTGTTATCTGCCACATAATTCACCTTTTTTTCCTGAGTGAAGCCCTTCAAACATCATAACTTTTCCTCATAGGGGAGTTGCTCCAGATCTTTGATAATTTTGGTAGCCATTTTCGACACCTTCTTCAGCTCAGTTTTTGAGGTCTAGTGACCAGAACTGTACACACGATTGCCAAGGTGAACTGCATCACAGATTTGAACAAAGGCATTATTTAATTCTAGCTTCAGGTCTTGTTATGGATCAGAGACAGCTTTGGTCATCTTGGTGGATGACCTGTGCCAGAAGCTGGACAGAGAACTGGACCTTTCAGTGGCTTTGATACCATCAACCATGGTATTCTTCTGTGCCACTGGGATAGGACCTGGAGAGTCTAGCTCTATTCCTTCACGGTGGGGCAAACCCAGAAGGTGGATGTTGAAGGACATTTATGTAAGATCCTGGCCCTTGCCTATGGGGTCTCTCAAGCCTCTGTTTTGCCCCCTGTGCTATTTAATATATACATGAAACAGCTGGGAGAGATTATTTGGCATTTACCATCAATATGTGGATGACATCCAGCTCTATTATTCCTTTCCACCTCAATCCAAGGAGGCTGTCTTGATTCTAAGCCAGTGTCTGTCATCAGTAACAGACTGGATGTGGGGAAACAATTTGAAATCTAGACAAGGCAGAGGTGTTTCTGATCAGCTGAAAGACAGATCAGGGAAAAGGGATTCAGTCTGTGTTCAGTGGGGTTACACTCCCCCTGAAAATGGAGGTTTGCAGTTTGGTGTACTCTTGGCTTCAGCTTTGAACCTGGAGGCCCAGGTTGCTGAAGTGGCCAGGAGTGCTTTTGCATTTTTAAAGTCTGTGTACCAACGGCTCCTGTACCTTGAGATGCCAGATTTGACCACAATGGTGCATGCCTTAGTTACATCCCATTTGGACTACTGTAACACACTCTACATGGGGCTGCTTTTGAGGAGTGTTTGGAAATTTCAGCTGGACCAAAAAACTGCAGCCAGGTATGTTAACTGAGGCATGTTACAGGGAATATACTACTCGCCTCCACTGGTTGTCAGTTTGTTTCTGGCACAATTCAAATGCCTGAGATCACCAGGAGAGGCTCTCATCTAGTCTCACTAAGGAATAGTTGGTAGGGACACGAGACAGGACCTTCTTGCCTAGAATGGTCCCTCCTTGTTGTCTTTCTATCAGCAGGAAAACCACTTTTTATTCCGACAGGCTTTTAATACAGAAATTTTTTGAACAATGTTCTAAAGGTTGCTGTATTGTTTCAAACTCAATTGTTTTAATAGTTTAAAATATTTTAAATTATATTTTATTAAAAATAGTTCTGAACTGTTTTACTACTGTGACTAGTATAATTCCATTTTAATGTTTCCTTTCGGTATGTTTATAGTTGTATTGTTCTTTTTAAATTGTATATTGTCTTGAATCCCAATTGAGTTGCACTAAATGTAAAAACAATAGTTGGCATGTGTTATACATTCAGATGTAAGCTATTCAAAGCATGATTACAGGCATGCATAAAATAACCCTGGAAAGTGGCCCAATGTTATCCAGATATTCCTGATGGACAAAGTTAACCCAAAGCATTTTGAGGTGAGGAACAAGATAACAAACCATTCCATCCAGAGAAGCTAACCAGACTGCAGCATTAGTGTGCAATAGTGTCTTTTACTCCATGTAAGGTTAGCAGGCTTACAGCATACATCAGCAACAAGGTCTGCAGGAGGCCATTAGGCTGCCTCCCTCTGACTAATGGTAGGGTTGGCCCTGAAGATGGGACAGTAGTAACTGACTTAACCCCTGACTTAGTGTCAATGTGGCTGAGATAACCTTTAAACTGAGGACTTCTTGAGCTGTACTGCCTCTAGCTGGACAAAAGGAGCATGACAATATTAAACCACGTGCCTCATAAAGATCACTCTGTATATGATCTGTTTCTCCAACAACAAATCTTAGCAATAGTGATGGGAATACAGAAGGGTTTCTTCCATTGGCATTACCTATGAAGAAGTTTTCTGGATTGAGAGGCACCTGTTCTGTGCAGTTGTCTGGAAGGTATTTCCAACATATCCAGTGGTATTTTGTGCCATTTTGTTGGCTTAATAATTTTGGTACACGATCAATGTGGGTGCTCCTGAGTATGACCAGTTGAAAATATACCAAGTGGTGAACAGGAAAACACCAGAGTACAGAGCATTAGCCCAACATGCTATAGTAACAGGAGGACATCTGCTGATGGCTATTCTCACTAAGCTTATAACATTTCTGGCAATGAGAAAGAGAGATATTATTGACACATCCCCTCTTTCTGCCAATTCATACATCCACCAAAGCATCAGTGCCACATTTATGATCTCTAAATCCAGACTGAATTATTTTTCACTAAAATTGAAGTGGCTAAGGAGTCAGACCAAGATGCCTTGCTATCTGAGGTAAAGAATGAGATGCCCTCCCACCAGTGCTATGTAAAGAAGCCAATTGAAATGGCAGATAGGATTTATTTCAGTGCTGACCATGATACAGGATCTCAAGCTGCAACATTAGTTTCCATCTCTACCAGGTCTTTTGTAAAGCTAATGGATTCTGCCAACTGAAAATGAAGCCGCCCCTAGATACTTTGGATTACAAAATGAATCATCATAACAATATGTTGTTGCTGGGAAACTATGTGTCCCTTCCCATTAATGTGAGGATAGTAACTAAAGGGAATAAGGGAGACTAAGGGGGATGGCTGATCACATTATATATTCTGCTAATCTAAAAGTCCCAGGGCTCTGACCATACAAGCATCAGATCTAGTGTGCCACTACAGCAGACTGGTTTATATTGTGCAAAATAGGTTAAGCGAGGCACCATCTTTGTTCTCTAGGGGAGCAATGAGGAATAATTGGGAGTTGCCATCTGAGGCAGCTGTCCAACACTGCCTAAAAGCAAAGGCAGCTTTAGAGATCAGGGATAGTCAACATGAATAAGAAATTGTTATTTCCTCTAAGGGATGGCTCATGCTCTCTCCCAGTTTCACCTTGATTAAGCTCATCTTGATTGATCCATTGGACAAAATGTTTACCTTGATTCTAGAAAAAGTTTGACATTACTTAGGAGTGGTATTAACTAACCATATTCCTGGAAGTGAACCTCATAATAGGTCCTCCTGGTCCCATATGTACCTTAGCCGTGCATCACTGGGAGATCAATAAGATTGCCCTGGCATGGAGATTTGAATCACACCTGTTTCTGACATCACATGGAGACAGCTGCACTTTCTTTTATTGTTTTGCTTCTTCAAATCCAAGACATTTGGTTTTGCCTGTGTACCTAAATGTCAGGGAAATACTGGTGTCTTTCTTTCATTTTAAAGCAAGATTGCATTTTTGACAGCCCTGCGTCTCCTTCTCTTTCTTTTCTCCCTCTCTCTCTTTTGCTTTGTCAACAACAAAATGTAACTTCCAGTAAAGGCAACAATAAAGCCCACTCTCTGATGGAATTGTCCAAAGGGACACTGGAATGCTGCTGTTCTCAGACTTTGAGGTTTCTCGTTAAAAAGCAAGCTTGTTTCAGAAATTTATACATTTTAATATGTCTGGCTGGATTGTGAGGAAAATAACAAAATACAACAACAGTGCCTCATTGGAAAAAATGTTCTTTGAAACAACCAATAGAGAACCATATTCAATATGTCCTTAAAACAAACCTACTTTATTATTATTAGTATTAATTAATATTCATTTCAATAAATAGTGGGCATTTGCACCAGTGTCTGCAAGTGGCCATGCTTACTGGGAAATTCTGGGAACCATAGTTAAAAAAAAAAAAGAAGAAGCTCTACCTGCCCTAAAGCCTACAATCACCCACATCTATCATTTTCAGATATTTCTATTTTCCTTGTGCAGTTTTTTATACCCAATAACCTCATTTTACTAAAATCTTTACTGTTATAGTTGAGTGAGGCAAACAGAAAATATTTCCTGCCAGAGATGCCTGCACACTTTCTAGGAGCAAGTTACAAAACTATTCTTTCCTTCTAAAGCATGAAATTTTGTGTGTGTTCATTTACCAATATTGCACCAACATTTGATGCACCACTATTGTTCCCATTTTATAGATGCCAGCAGCATATCCTTCAACATTTCACAGATGAAAACCAGAACATTGTGGCTAAGTAATACCAGAGTGTGCTCAGGATGGCAAAAGTTGTTAATGAACAAGAACAGACAATGTAGGAAGGGCTGCGTTTATTTGCTTTTGCTCAAGTCTACAGGGAAGGGTTAACTGAGTGCAAACTATTTCTGTACTTTGAACTGAGCTTGTAGTTACTGAAGTAAGCTGAGGACAAAGGGGGAAAATAGGATGAGAAGAGAGAAACTGGGACATTTCAAAGCAGTTGAAAAAGTGGGATGACAGGATTAATTGGTACTGTTTCTGCCAAATCAGGACAATTGGAGGATAGGTACTCAGTGATGGCTGAATTAGAACTCAAGTTTTCAAAGCCCATATCCAAGACACTAGCAAAAAGTAAGCTTTCTGGCACAAACAGACATCTCTGAATTGGAGGACATTGGTGATAAAGTGCCCTCTCATGCCCCTTCTCTGTGTCAGTAGGCCATGGGTTTACTTACTGACAGCAGCAGGCGGCCATGGGCTTCCATTTAAAATTTTCCCCAAAGCCAGGGAACAACACTATGTCAGAGATATTACGAGAAATTTAACATGGCAGCTCACAAACCCAAAGTAGATACTAGAGTTCATGGGCCCTGGTGACTCCAGGGGTGCTACCTGGTGAAGCTGCTTCTACTGAGAGATGATTACTATATTTAAAACACTTTGAAGTAGGAGTAAAATAGGAATGGAGGATAGAAATATACTATCCTTTACCAATCACTTGAAGACTTATTAAGTCTCCTAGCAAGGAATGTGCTGGAAATGGTTCCATGTATCAGTATGTCCCATTGGAGTTCATAATGTCAAAATTCCAAAGTCTTGAATCCCTTCTCCTGTGAGGCTAGACTACCATCTCTTTGACTATACAGTGGGCCCTTGGTATCCACTGGGGTTTGGTTCCAGGACCCCCCATGGATAACAAAATTCATGGATGCTCAAGTCCCATTAAATACAATGGATAGTAAAATGGTGTCCCTTATATAAAATGGGGGAAAAAAAATCAAGGTTTGCTATTTGGAATGTATATATATTTTTGGAATATTTTCAAGTCATGGATGCTTGAATCCATGGATAAAAACTCTGTGGATAAGGAGGGCTGACTGTACATTATTATGTGGTGAAGACATTCCTGTTCAGACAACTATTTTCCTCTTGACTTTTCAATGCATTTATATTTTATGTCTGATTTTATTTATATTTTGTAATTTTATTCTATTTTATTGCTTTTAATTACTGTCAGCTGCCTTGACTGGTGTGCTAGAAAGGCATGATAAAGGTTTTGTACAAATAAAAGATAATGTATTAGAAATGTCCACCTAATATGAACTCCATAGGAAAACACTGAAACCAGCACATTCCTATCACACAAGGAATTCTATGGGCAGAACTATTTGCCACCTATCAGGCCTGTATGCCACTGCTGTAGAGTCTTTCCAGATCACTTGGGCAAAGCTGCTAGAATCATGGTGGACATTGGGTGGATCTTCCAACTAGGTAAGAAGGGAAAACAGCTCAGTGATATACACAATATGCTAGCTCCAGTTCTCAATATTTTCCAGTATTTCTAGTTATAGCAGAGGGGCTTGGGCCCTCCAGAAGTTGCCAGATTTCTATCCCAATCAGCCCTCCTCTGCACAGCATGGCTGTATTTTTGAATTTTTAAAATTATTTATTAAATTTATTAAAACATACCTCCTCCTTTAAAATGGGATCTCAGATCTATTCTTTCTGGAAAAGAGCATTTCTCTGTTCTACCACTTTCACAGGTACATTTGGTGAGAATATGGGAGAGGCCCTTATTGGTGGCTACTTCCAAGCTCTGGAAATCCCTTCCTAGAGAGGCTAGGCTGCTACCTACCTTGCTGGGTTTTTTTCCCCAGGTAAGTGTTTTTATGTTTTTATGTTTTATGTTTCAGCAGGCCTTTGAAGACTGGTTGCTCAAGGGGAACAGGCCTTGCACAATGTGTTGTATTGTCTATTTGTTCTTTTTCTTTTTAATGGTTATGTTTTTAATTAGTTTTCATATAGTATAATTACATTTTTAACTTTTGTATGAGCTGATTTTCAACTGCTTGTTTTAAGTGTTGTATATTGTCCAGAGTCCTGAACTGGGAAAAGAAGCATTAAAAATATAGTAGACAAGATGCTGAAGTACAAAGATCATAACACTGAATACTAAAGTTAGGATCATCCAAGCCATTGTATTCCCCATCACCATGTACGGATGTGAGAGCTGGACAGTGAAGAGGGCAGACAGAAGGAAAATTAACTCATTTGAGATGTAGCACTGGACAAGAGTGCTGAGGATATAATGGAAGGCCAAAAAGATGAAAAAATAGGCTCAAGAACAGATAAAACCTGACCTCTATCTGGAAGCCAGGATGACTAGATTGAGGTTGACATATTTTGGATACACAATGAGAAGGAAAGAGTCATTAGAAAAGACAACGATGCTAGGAAAGGTGGAAAGCAACAGAAAGAGAGGAAGACCACAAGCCAGACTCAACCAGGGAGACCACAGGCCTGGAGAACCTGAGAAGGGAGGTACATGATAGGGGGTCTTGGAGATGTCTCAGCCACAGGGTTGCCATGAGTCACGGATAACTGAAGGGTACCTAACAACAACAACAGTAGTAGTAATATAGTAATATATAATTAAT
>CM034703.1:30234818-30248739 GCA_020142125.1 Phrynosoma platyrhinos | reverse complement strand
CATCCAGGACTGGAGGTTGCAACCCAATTCTTGGTTTTGGGGCCGCCAGGTGTCCCCCATCTTATATCTAAGCATTTCATTTTTATTTGTTTTTGTCGTAAGTGCAGCACCTTACATTTCTCTGTTTTGAAATTCATTTTTTTAGCTTTGGCCCATCTATTAAGGTCATTTTGAATTTTCATCTTGTCTTCTGGGGTATTAGCTATTCTTCCTAATTTGGTGTCATCTACAAATTTGGTAAGCACACCCCCTATTCTGTCATCCAAGTCATTGATAAAGATGTTGAATAGCACTGGGCCCAGGACAGAACCCTGTGGCACCCCACTGGTCACTTCTCTCCAGGATGAAGAGGAGCCATTGCTGAGCACCCTTTGGGTTCGCTCAGTCAACCAGTTACTAATCCACCTAACAGTTGTATTTTCTAGCCCACATTTTACTTTCTTGTTTGCAAGACTATCATGGGGACCTTGTCAAAAGCCTTACTGAAATCAAGATATGCTATGTCTACCACATTCCCTTCATCTACTATGCTGTTAATTTTATCAAAAAAAGAGATCAGATCAAAAAGAGAAGAGATTGTGTATTGTTAGCCTGGAGCAGAGGAAAAATGTGGTCTGTGGGCTGCATGCAGTCCAAATACTTTTTTTGAGGCTCCCCTTTTGATAGTTGAAGAGACAGCTAATTGAAATTATACATAACAGAATTTGCCCAACCAAAATGTATTTCCAGGTTGTGACAAATTAGATCTGGATGTGAGAGAGATGAGGATTGAATTTGACT
Organism: Phrynosoma platyrhinos; assembly: GCA_020142125.1. Taxonomy (NCBI): domain Eukaryota; kingdom Metazoa; phylum Chordata; class Lepidosauria; order Squamata; family Phrynosomatidae; genus Phrynosoma; species Phrynosoma platyrhinos. The sequence continues at coordinate 30,247,959 of CM034703.1, read as the reverse complement.
CTCACATTTATTTATTTATTGACTTCATTTCTCCCAAGATGGGATTCAAAGTTAGTTACAATAATTTTGAAAAGATTAACTTAAAATATTCATTTACAAAAGTTTTAAAAAGAAATAATGACAATATTATTTTAAAAATCATGATTAAAAACAATTTAAAACAATTTAAAACAATTCAAACATATTTAAAACATAATTTCCAGTAAAAGATTTAAAATAGAACACACTGTTTTACCCAAACACTACTGTTCGATAATTAAAATTCAAAGGCCTACCTGAATAAAAACATCTTCACCTGCCAGTGGAAAGAAAGCAAGGAAGGGTCCAACAAGATCTCCTGCAGAAGGGAGTTTCACCACCTGGGAGCAGCCATGGAAAAGGCTCTCTCCCAAGTCCTCACCAATTATGTCTGCAAACGTGGTGGGATTGTGAGGAAAGCACACCCTTGCCATTTTTAAGGTTCACACTGGCTTATATAAAAAACTATGGCCTTTCCAAGGCTGCATCTACACTGCAGAATTCATGCAGTTTGACACCGCTGTAACTGCCATGTCTCAATGTTATGGAATCCTGGGACATAGTTTTATATTTAGCCTTCTTTGACAGAGAGCTCTGGTGCCACAACAAACTACAAATCCCAGGCTTCCATAGTATTGCTATGGCAATTAAAGTGTTGTCAAACTGCATGACTTACAGACCAGCCCTCATGGAAAGTCAGGTATAAAGGGCTGCAGTGGCGTAAATGGTTCTGCAGCAGATATCACTGCAGCAATAGTGGAATATAGTCCCAGGCCTTTACAGACTGCTAGAAATAGTGCAAATTGAGTCCACTTTAAGGATTAGGGTTAGGGTTAGGGAATCATGGGAACTGTACTTTATTGTGGCACCAGAGCTCTCCGACAGAGAAGGCTCAATGTCTCAGGAAAAAAACAACAATTCCCATGATTCCCTAGCACTAACCCTAACCCTTAAAGTGGACTCAATTTGCACTATTTCTGGCAGTCTGCACTCAGCCTCTGTCTAGAGGCAAATTCATACATTCTCTAACAGTTGAATATTTCAGGGACTTTCCCACTTAATTCACATTGTTGTAGTCAATCTTCTTTGGGGTCACCAAGACATGAGTTGCAATTTGTTTAGTACAAATCTGAAAGTGGTAGACTTAACTAGAGCTGGTGAATGACTGACATACAAGGGGGTATTGTAAAGTTTTGATTATCACCTTTAAAAAATTTTGACAGAAAATTTGTTTTTATTTGTAGTTGTTAACTTATCTCTAACATAGTCATAATCTAGATTTACACATTTTCCCCAGCGTTTCTTGACACTCCGAATACTGTTATTGTAGAAGTCTGCAGTTTGTGCCTTAAACCATTCTTCCACTCCATGAATGACATAATATGTGTTGTCAAATTGGTGACCTTGCAATGGATTTTTCATTTTTGGGAAAAGAAAAAGTCACTTGGTGGTGATGACAGTGACAAAATTTCATCAATATACCACAATACCTTCTGGACATAATTATTACTTTACAATACCCCTTTAGTCACTTCTGGCACAACCTGTAACAAAAATAAAGGACACAATGTGCTGATTTTCTCAACACCATGCACTTAGGGATCAATGATGACACTGACAAAATTTCATCAATATATCATAAGAACTTCCAGGTGATAATGATTATTTTACAATACCCCCTTGTATACAGCAAATGAGAACAAATGAGACTGAATTTTTTTTTTAAAAAAATCTTGTTAGGTAGGAACAATGATGCAATGTATCAAGTATTTATTTTTTAAAAGCTGTTTCTCAAGCCAGTGACATATTGTGAAGGATCAGATTGTCAGTGAATAGTATACTAAACCAACCCAACCCAACCCAAAGAATAAACCCAAATCCAAGCTCAGAGTAAAACATTCAGGTGCAGTGTGGTGACCTTCTTTACAGTATGGGTGTTATTTTGGTACTGTGTTATTTTGGCAATGTGTTATTTTGGACTTTTGTATCTTTAATAGGCAGCTGTGTTAAAAACACACACACACACATTTTTATTTTGTTCCTGAATGGCACATCTGTTCAGTTAACAACATTATATAGTTTCTTTGCAGCTGGATTTGAGAAGGGGTGTCTGCTGATGGAATCAAATGAAAATTCAAATCCTTTTCTTTTCTCTTCACATCCCATACCCCTATTGGGTCTAATGATTTCTGAATTCAAATCCAAGAACATCTTCTCAAAGACACCTCCCCATTAAACTTTCAATGGCTTTCAAAGGACATGAAAGCCTTACACCTATGCAATACATCTGTAACCCATATTATTATTTCAGTCATTATTAAGAGTTGGGTGTAACTGGAATACGAGCCAGTATAATAAAGTAATAATTATCCCCCAGAAGTTATTAAGGTATATTGATGAAATTTTGTCAGTGTCATCATCAGCAAGAGACCTTTTCTTTTCCCAAAAATGAAAAATCCATTGTGGGGTCACTGATTTGACAACACAGATGATGTCATTCATGAAGTGGAAGAGTGGTTTAAGGTGAAATCTGCAGACTTCTATGATAACAGTATTCAGAAGGTCAAGAAATGTGTAAATCTGGATGGTGACTATGTAGAGATAAGTTAACAACTACAAATCAAAGCAAACTTTCTGTCAAATTTTTTTAAGGGTGATAATTAAAATTTTACAATACTCCCTCGTAGACTTTACAATTATTACCTGTATGTTCCCAATCGAGGGCATATTAGTAGCCACTCTCCTTTTCTCAGTTTCAGTAAGCAGAGCATGCTTAATACAGTTCTGCCCCATCAGAACGTTTGTCACTAGGGTCTTAAGGGCTGCTCTGGGGGAAAACAGATATCTCTTTTAAAATATTACAACCACTCTGGAATATCAAAGAAAACACCAGCACTGGGGAAAGAACTGTGAGATTTGCTTCAAGCACTTGTTCATTGAATTGTGATATTTATGTTAACACATGAATTATTGTATTTTTAAATGCAGCCAGCAGACTGTTGAAGAAGTTGTAATTTTAAAAAATAATTTAAGTGAAACACACAGAGAAAATAATTAATTGTTGGGAAATATTTGAAGTTGTTTAAGAGCCAGCAGGGTGGTGGTTTGAACGTTTGACTATGACCCTGGAGAACAGGGTTTGAATCTCCACTCAGCCATAAAACCCACTGGGTGATCACACTCTTTCAGCCTCGGAGGATGGCAATGGCAAAACCCCTCTGAAGAAACTTGCCAAGAAAACCCCCTGATGGGTTCGCCTTAGGGTTGCCATAAGGTTGTATAAGACTTGAAAGCATCCAACAACAATGGAGGGAAAATGTTAATGCAGCCATGGATGTTAATGCAGTCATAGAGGTCCACTGTTTCATTTGAATGAACCCTAACTATTACAGAATAGTGGGTTACACAACTACAACCTAAGGATTTAGAACAGGATCTTACAATTGCCTTGGCAGAATAGACCTGTAACTATGTAGCCATCATTGGCAAAGCAGAACAAAGGTGATGATGTACAAGCTGAGTGTCCCTCATCCAAAATTCCAGGACAAGAAGTGTTTGGGGTATTTTTGGATTTTGGACTATTTGCATATACATAATGAGATATCTTGGTGATGTGGCCTAGGTCTAAACATGAAATTCATTTATGTTTCCTGGTAATTTTATACATAATAATTTTAATAATTTTGGGCATGAAACAAAGTTTGTATACATTGAATTGTCAGAAAGCAAAGGTGCCATTATGTAGATTTTGGAGTATTTTGGATTTTAGAATTCTGGATAAGGGATACTCAAACTGTAGTTTCCTAACATTCATATGATGTAGATAAAAATATGCATGTTGCTTGGGTTGTGTGCAGCCATCAATGGAAAGGGGTTGTAATGCAGCCAGGAGTAGAACAACTTTTAAGATCTTTCATCAACATTCAAGGCTATGTTGCTGTCTAAACCAGAGCAGCAAATGCTCTCCCTTAAGCACAAGTCAAACTGCATAAAGTCAAGCACATGAATCAAAACATACCACCAGCACCTTTCTACATCATACACTGTTGTGATTCTGTGCTTCCAGGTTGACTCCAACTTATATAGCATAGGATTTTCTTGGCAAGACTTATTCAGAGGAGGTTTGCATTTGCCTTCTCTAAGGCTAACACAGTGTCACTTGCCAATTGTCACCCAGTGGGTTTCCATGGCTAAGCTGAGATTCACTCTGGTACCCCAAAGTACTAGTTCAACATTTAAACCACTAGATGACACTAGCTCTATCCAACATATGTACAAGAGGAAAAAAATAATTTAAAAATAGTTTCAATTTCTTGACAGCCAAAATATATTGATTGAGGTAGCCATCTCATTATGCCTGATTGTAGAGTAATGGATACTTCAGCTACCACAGAGATAGGTACATCCCACACATCTATGCACCTGTGATTAGAGACACATCACATCCACTGTGATCCTGGCCTGCTAACACAGAATCCTATTGCAGCCAGGTAATTTATAAGCCAACTATTAATGCAAAGGGGCCCCTACAAAAGAAAATGACTGGGTGGATTACAAAATAAAACAAAGGAACAAGCTGGAAATAATCACTGTGACAATAGTAGCAGAATAAAACACAGCAAAGAAAAATATAAGATTTACTTATTTAACACATATATGGCAGCTTGCTCAAAGCACCCTTGGTATAATTTACAAGTATAAAAACAGGAACAGGCTGTAAAAACCACAAGTATTACTATAAGCACAAGTAAAACAGCAGAGACAGAATCAAGATACTGAAATATTAGAATGTTACAATATTCAAATGGTGTTAAGAACCAATAATAAAACCTAAATAAATACAACCACCAACAAAAAGATCAAGAAAAATCTTAGCTTGGCATTTAAGTGGTACTAAAGAAGATGCAAGACAGGCAGAGAAGTAAAGTTACTGGAAATGATGAAGCAATGGAAAAGAAAAGTTTTTTTCCCCCATTTTGGAGAATGTCAGGATAAAAATGAAAATGTGTTATATTAGCATCCTTTACATATTAAAAGTAAGTTTTCCACTTTTATTGTTATAAATTGCCATCAAGTTGGCTTCAATGTATGGTAACTCTATGAATGGGACATTGCCAAGAAACTCTTTTATTAACAGCCTTGGTATATCTTGCAAAATCAAGGCTGGGCTTCCTTTACTGGGTCCAGTGTCATCACTAGGGTTGGCATTACCTGATGCAGTAGCTTAAGGCATCACTCCCGATTGACTTCCTTCCATACCAAATCATAAAGAATCCTTAGTAATTTTTTGTACTAATGTTACTCGTAAATCATAATTCCCATATAGCATTGAAAGTAATGGCAATAGTTGTAACATACACAACTAGCAACATTAAAATTATACCTTTAAATTACAGTATTATACACACAGCCTAAATGTATTTACATGTACATTGTTTCATGTGGTTAAAATGAAAATTTGTTAAGATGTGATGTTTTTAAAGAAAATTTTAAAAAAAATATTTTTTTTTGTAAAAAAAGAGCAACAACCTGGAGGCCTCCCTATCTACTGAGCCTCACTCATTCACACCTTCTCTTCCATTGAGTTCCAGTGCTTTAAAGGGATGCAGGCAAATGCCACAATCACTTTCTGACCAAAGGAAGATATTTGGGGAGCAGTGATGTCATCCCCCCCCCCTTAGGTCTCACCTCGTTTAGCCTGCATCCCCACACTATCTTGTGACACCCCTGACTGAGTCTCTCCAATTTTACTTTAGGAAGGTAAAATGTATAATGTGTTATGCAGCGTGTATAATGGATCATAAGACAGCAACATGAAGCACAGTGCAAACTAGTACTTGAACCATACAATAGTCCAGGGGTCCTCAAACTAGGCCTGTGGGCCACATGTTGCCCACCGAGGACATTTATCTGGCCTGCCGGGTGTTTTTGCCACTGCTGCCTGTCCTGCTTAGCAACCGACTTGTCCCAGGCCTGCAGTGCGCATGTGTGGAATGTGCACCGCACTCTCTGACTCCCCTCCTTCTCTCTGTCTTTCAACTCCTCTCAGTTTCGGGTGTGATCGGATGAGTCACGAGCTTGCCTGTGCAGAGCTTGCTGCTGCCTGAGGACCGATGTAAGAACAAATTAGGATATATTTTTTTTGAAGATAGGAGGTCTATTTTTTTATTTTGCAATTAGTAGGGCCTTTTTTGTGGTTAAGGGGGGGCTTTTTTGCAGATAGGGGGCACCTTTTTTAAAGCTAGGAGAGCCTTTTTTAAGTTGGTTAGGGGGGAAGCAGATGGGTGGCTATGGGCCGCCCCAGGAAGCTGCGGCGCGGGACCGAGGCATCTCCACGCCTCGGTCCCGCGCTGCAGCTTCACCGCCCCTGAAAGTAGTGCTAAATTAGCTCTCCTTTCACAAATCACCAAAAGTGCACCGCAAAAGGCTGCGGCGCACTTTCGGCAACTCTTCCGCTGCAGCATGTGCGAACGCTGCGGTGGGAGGTCCTCCTCGGAGTGCTGGCCATGCGGAGGGCTGGCTGCTCCGAGGATGACCTGGGGAGGAGGTTGGGGCACCGATCATGCAGTTGCCCCTCCCCTTCCCTGCCCCCAAGATGGCTCTTTAAGCCGTCTGCTTAGGGGGAAAGGTTAGTTAGTTAAGGATGGTTTCTAGGGGGGTTGCATCACAGTGATAACACAAATAGTCAGAGCTCAGTGCTAATGCAAATTGTTAGTGCTCAGAGGTAATGCAAATGGTCACTGCTCAGTATTAATACAAATTGTCAGCAGTCAGTGTTATTGCAAATGGTCAGCGGTTAGTGTTAATGCAAATGGGCAATGCTCTGTGTTATCGCATGGGGGCCCCAAACTGGTAATCTGCCTAGGGCCCCATGAGAACTTAATCCAGCTCTGCAGACAGCCAAGGAGTAGGAAACTCAATTTAATTGACAGTAAGTGTATTTATATTCTGATTGCTATTCAGTTGTGTATGATATTGTATGCTGTGTGCAGTGTAAGCACCGGTTCACACTGTTGTGATCTCTGAGCAGTGCGTGTTCAGCATATGCTTGTATGGCTGAACTAGCATTTAGATTCGGAAGAAAAAAGCATACATGCCTTCTTTTTTCCTGCAGTGGAATCCAAACCAAATGGAACTGGCTGAACTGCAGAATTGTGACTCTCTGAAAGACGCATTCAAGTCAAGCAGCCTTCCAAATTTCTATGTACTTCTCCCCTCTGAGACATATCCTAATCTCAGGAACCACACACTTAAAATGGCAACCATCTTTGGCAGCACTTATGTCTGTGAACAGAGTTTTTCCAGAATGAAACATCTGAAATCTCCAACCAGATCTAGACTAACTGATGCACACTTGCATCACTTGTTACAACTAGCAGTGACAAATATGGAACCAGATGTTGATAATCTCATAAGCCAAAAGCAGGCCCATAGTTCCCATTGAAATACTGGTAAGTTTGTTGATTTAACTTTACTTGTTCTTCATTTTAAATATTGTATTTGTTCCTGTTTTTTTTTTACTTCAAAATAAGATATGTGCAGTGTGCACAGGAATTTATTTGTTCATAGTTTTTTAAAAAACTATATTCCACCCCTCCAATGGTCTGAGGGACAGTAAACTGGCCTTCTGTTTAAAAAGTTTGAGGACCCCAGCAATAGTCCTTCTCTTCCAATTAATGAGGCTACATCCTTGTAACTATATAATAAATTAAAAGTTACAGTTGCAACCCAAAAGGAACAGTTAATCCACAGTGTGTTGTAACTTCCAAACTCTCCAGTTCATCTTGACTTTTGACAGGGGTGTCATTTGCTGCTCTGTGTCAGGCAAGGAAGCATCTTAGATTCCCCTCCCTTTTCCATAGTGTGTTCTAACATCTATGATCAGTTGAGACGGACTGTGAGATGGTTTTCCCCTCTTTAGTACCAGAGCCTGGAAATGTTACTTTTCTGGGGGACCAGTCCTGTGCTTTCTGGAAGAGTATGGAGGCTGTAGTTTAAACCAGTATCTTCTCCAAGCTTAATCTAATATCAGACCTGCAAGTACAAAAGCTGCCTCTCACCACTTTGGAACTGGGGCCCTTTCTTACTACAGAGTTGTAATTCAATATCCCACTTTAACTGCCATGGTTCTAATCTGTACTGCAGAGATAATACAGTTTGACCCTGCTTTAACTGCTATGACTCAATGCTAAGGAATGGGGATTTATAGTTTTGTGAGATATTTAGCATTCTCTGTCAGAAAATTCCAGTGCTGCAACAAAATCCAAATCTTAGGATTCTGTAGGATGGAGCCATGACAATTAAAGTGGTATTAAACTGCATTATTTCTGCAGTACAGATGCAACCATGGCAACATCCTAGAGAATCCTAACATGCTGAGGTATTTGAGATCTCTGGCTGAGATTTCTAAATACCTCTACTAAACTGTAAATCCCAGGATTTCCTAGGATAGAATAATGACAGCCAAAACAGAATTGTAGTATTATAATTGTGTAGTATGAATAGGTAAAGGTAAAGGTAAAGGTAAAGGTATTCGCTGTTGACAAGGTTGTCAAGTCGTGTCTGACCATAGGAGGCGATGCTCATTTCCATTACTAAGCAGAAGAGCCAGTGTTGTCAGAGACTACTCTGTGATCATGTGGCCAGCATGACTGCACAGAACGCTGTTTACCTTCCCACCAAAGTGGTACCTATTTATTTACTTGCATTTGCATGCTTTCGAACTGCTAGATCGGCAGAAGCTGGGACTAGTGATGGGAGCTCAACCCATCATGCAGCACCTGGGCCTCGAACTGCCAACCTGACCATCTTGCAATCAACAGAGTCAGAGTCTTAACCACTTGATACTACATCACACTGTAGTATGAATAGGCCCCAGGCTTTCTGACAAAGTGCTGAAACTCAAAGCCCTGTTATTTTCTGGTACTGGCTGGGAGCAGTGGCAGCTGGTGGCTTTCATGTGTATAGGGTGATGAATCTGGTCTGGGTTTTAGTTAAAAAATAATTAGGGACTATCCAAGGTGTCAGTCCTATTTGTGGAACAGGGTTAGGCATCTACACTGTTGAAATAATGCAGTTTGACACCACTTTAACTGCCATGGCTCAGTCCTACAGAATCCTGGGATCTGTAGTTTGGTGAGCCACCAGCACTCATTGGCCGAGAAGGCTAAAGACTTTGTAAAACCCCAAATCTCAGGATTCCATAGGATGGAGACTCAGCACTTCAAATGATGTCAAGCTGCATTATTTCTGCAATGTAGATGCACCCTTGGATATATCCTTTAATGTTTATTTTTATAAAGTTTCTCACAATACAAGGCAGTCAAGTTTGGACTAAGCCACAGGGGGAATTGACTAGGCCATTCACATGGAGGCCACCAGAGACTAGGGATTTCTTTAACTGGCTTACATGTTCACCTCACCCTTAATCTTTCTCCCACTGTTCATCATTTCAATGAGACGTCACTCATTGCTATCCATAAACACACATTTTAAATCAGCCTGCATGCGACTATAATCTCCTATGAATGTCTGCTAGGAAGTTAAGTCCCTCTGAAGTCAGCTTACTTCCAAATAAACATGCTTTGGACTGTACTGTAAATTTACATATTTGAAATTTAGGCAGCCATACAGAAGCTACAGGGACAGAATGGGCTGAAATTCAAATCAGATGAAATAAACAGATGGAGAAGTGGTTAAGAGGACATAATGGCTTGGCCCATTAGTGATTTCACAATGGAGCCAAACTGAGGCCTCACATAACTGTCACTCTCCTAGAAGAGTTTAGTTAGCCAAATATTTGATTATTGCTATGATTTAAAGGGACATGAAATTCTGACTAACAAGCAGGACCATTGCCTCTCTACTGCTCTCCACTGACTCACATTTTCCTCATGTCTGGACCAAGAAAACCTATGCCCTTCTTCATCACCATGGTTTGCTCGGTCATCTCCATCTCCCCATTGGCTCTAGCAAGTTAGCTGCTGTTGATGCAGTTTTTCATCTTCTTTGCCACCATTGCCACTCCTTTGCTAACCCCTGCCTCTGAACACAGGTGGAAATTTGGCCCAGCCAGAGCCCAGAGGGAGGGAAGAGCTAAGCAATCGCAAGAGTTGCTCACTTAGGGTGTTTCTACATTGTAGAAATGATGCCGTTGGACATCACTTTAACTGCCATGGCTCCATCCTACAGAATCCTGGGATTTCTAGTTTGCTGAGACACCAGCACTCTTTGGCAGAGAAGGCTGAAGACCTCGTAAAATGACAAATCCCAGGATACTGTAGGACGGCACTACAACACTGAAAGTGGTGTCATTTCTACAGTGTAGATGCTCCTCGTAAAAAGGAGGGGCAAGTAGACAGTGATGGTGGGAAGGAAAGCAGCAGATTAGAGGTTTCTGGATTTCTGACAGGGTTGATTCAACCATTGGCAACTCAGGGTTGGCAACTTTAGGGGGATGAGCCCAGCAGCAGACCTTGGAAGGCTGCACACCTTTCCCACGCATGCACAAAATCAGTGTTTGCCTCCAAATGACCTCTAGGCCCTATGGCAGTGATGGCAAACCTTTTAGGGGCCATGTGCCCAAATTAAAATGTCTTCTGGTGTTACTTGGTGTCCCAGGGGCAGGGCTTCCACCCTCTGGGGGCAGGACTTCTGGGGCAGGACTTCTTCCCCTTGCCCTCCTGGGCCTTCAGCTGCCTCTCCAAAGACAGTTGAAGGCCTGGGACACATATTCTGCATGCCAGGGAAAATGGCTTTGCCTGTCATCTCTGGCACACATACCATAGGTTTGGTATCATGGGCCTATGGGGAGCATTTTTGTCTTGTTTTGACCCCTTGGCTATTTTAGACCCAAGAAAGACCATTTTTCACAAAAGGAAATGACTATCATTTCCTTGTTTAGAAAAAGAAATATCTCTTCCAGTCATCAAATGACCTGAAGGAGAGCATAAATGTGGCAAAATGTCCCCCCCTGCACACTTCCCAGAGGGTATTTGGAACATTTTGGAGTCATTTGTGAACCTCAGGCTACACTCGAGGGCCACAGAATGACCTGGCAGGCCTCTACAGACAGTGGGTTGTTCTTTGCTCACTCCTGTAAAGATGGAGGAAGATAGTTACCTTTTAGGTAGCAGATAGTGCTGTGTGTGTGTGTGTGTGTGGGGGGGTGCTGCTGGAGAAGAGAATTGTAAATGCTAGACTGATTGTCCTTCATCCCATTCTACTGGTCTGCTACTCTCAGGTGGACAAAGGAAGCTGTGCAACCATTCTCCATAATGTTGAAGTAAGATCTTTTGCAAATGGACTGGTAGTATTGGGGAACCATCTTGTCTTCCTCTTCAGCCACCAAAACGGCTGCATTTGACAGTAAGCCTACAATCTGGAGTGTGGGCATCAGCAGGTGCCTAGTTTCTCCCTGCTCCTACTTTTCCAATTGCTCTTCAGCTTACTTCAACCGCTGTGAAGTGAATTCAAAGTACAAAAGTCAATTGTACTCAACTCAGCAGCAGCAGAGAGGAGGGGAGATGATGTGATCTGATCTTATTCCCTGTAGACTCAGGCAAAAGCAAACTGTTGCAGCCAGCCCTAGCTTGAGTGTTATTTCCTCTTTAATAGCTGTTGCCATCTGGACCACACTCTGATGTTGTTTGGCCACATGTGTTTTCATCTGTGAAATGTTGGAGGGTGTGCTTTTGGTGGCTTTCATGCAGAAAATTACATAAATATTATTTTGTGTTTGTTTTTTAAGAGGGAGATTTGGGGGATTTGGAGTTCTGCTGGAAACTTGAATGACTGCAGATGTGAGTTTTGGGTCTGCATGTGGATGTGGGCCATACTTTCCCCCTCCTGACATTAAGTCAAAGTGCATTGTAAGGTAGTATTTGGGACTCATTTTACTAATGAGTTGATTCTGGGATGCTCAGTTCAATGTATCTGTTTCTAAAGTTAATCCATTTGCCATGTATCACCTAATGTATTTGTTTAGGTATATTTTAAATTGGAAACAGTGCAGTGGGGGAGAGAACATGAAGAAATAATGAGAAATAGTTGGGGAAGTGTACTGTAACAACAATAGAAACAAAGACGGCAGTAGTACATTACCAGACGTTTACTGCATTATTCCCCAGCAAAATAAAGTTTATAAACATATTACACAGAACGTTTGCTTTCACATTTCTAATTAGATTTTGTGGAAATGGAAAAATAATTTGCTTTAATGGAATTATTATCAGTCTGTGACCCAAAACCTCTTTCAATATTTAACTGCATTAATATAAACCAGTCATTCTGAGTTAAGTAAAAGAATGTGTTCAAAATGGGAAATAACCCAGAAAACCTACCAAGCTCTTTTTCTTTTTCCAAGACTCAAACAGTTTCCATTTTACTAATGCTCTTTCAAACTATACAAACAAAAGATTCACAGTATTGTGGCATCTCATCTAATCTGAATATTTCTCAGATAGGTGTGCATATGGGGAGAGTATCAGATAACTACAGTACCCACATTTTGAAGTCTCCAGGTGAATATCTAAAAATAATTTTGATCCCTCTAAACAGAATTGGGAGAACAGTTTGCCTACATTATAGCATAAATATGATTTGCTCATCCAAACAAGTGAGCCATTGTAGTGCAATAGTTTGAATGTCAGACCCCACTAGGTGATCTTGGGCAAGTCACTCTTTCAATGACAAACCTCCTCTGAATAAATCTTGCCCCCCCCGAAAAAAAATTAAATTAAAAAAAAAATGAGAAGGTCACCATAAGTTGGACTCAACATGAACACATGTAACATGACTCCAAATGAAAGTAGACTGATTTATCAGTCTGATGGGTATACACAGCTTGAGTCCGTTAGACTGCCTGGGAAATCTAAGTATATATGTTTCAGAAAGACTAGGGGAATGTTTACATGGGCCAAATGAACCAGTTTCCTTCTGCTTTCTTGGTGCCCTGTCTTCGAAGTCCCAGCAGACTGGAGGAGGACAAACGTTGCCCCCATCTTCAAAAAGGGGAAAAAAGAGGATCCCAACAACTATCACCCAGTTATTCTGACATCTATACCGGGAAAGATTTTAGAACAGTTCATTAAACAGAGAGACTGTGAACATTTAGAAGGGAATG
>CM034703.1:30213010-30227895 GCA_020142125.1 Phrynosoma platyrhinos | reverse complement strand
AATTCTATCTTCAGTGCTACAGCTATTGGAGAATTCATATCCCTTTATTCCAGCCTCAATGCACAGCACATGTGGGTTTTGCCTGAGATGGGTGCATTTCCCTTGAAAATGGGATATCAACATTCTTCTATCACAGAGCAGGTACAGTAGGACTGTATCTACAGTACACAATTATAAAATTCTGATATCATATTAATCCTTATATCTACATCCTATGTAGGGATGCCAGAATAAAGGGGAGGGCTCCTGTCCTTTTAATGTGTAGAAAAGGGAATTTCAGCAGGTGTATGTTACTGGTTGCATGGCAAACATCACTGGCTGAAATTTCCTCTTCTGCCCAACTGTGAAGGGTAAAGAAGCCCTCCCAAGTTTTCAATCTGAGAATCCTAAACTCTCCTCACTATCCTCCTTGAACTGAAGCACTTGAGCTCTCTAGCAAACACTTCTTAGTCCTCACCAAACAACAAAACCCATAGTTCAGTTGAATGGAGCTATGAGATTTAAAGTTGGCATCAAACCTCTATATCTGTAGTTTAGATACGTTATGAACATCAAAACTTTATCTTTTCTACCAGGTGAAATTCCCATTAGGATTAATAAAACAGAGTTATGTCGAGATTTGTCAGAACTAGTGCAAAAGATCTCCATTGCTGTTAACTCGACAGATGGCCACTTTTATTGGCAAAGCGTTATAAACCATGGCATTGTATAGCCTTATGTATAGACTCATTTGCCGGATCCAAAACCTTTGCAAACATAACAAACAACACATAGCAATGCCTGCCAGAGACATCTTGAAAACTAAGGCTGCACCTACACTACAAAATCAGTGTGGCTTGACACCACTTTAACTGCTGTGGCTCAATGCTATGGAATTCTGGGATTTGTAGTTTGTGAGCTATTTAGCTGCCTCGATCAGAGAGAAGGTGCCACAATACCTCTGTCTGGTGTCACAACAAACTACAAATCCCAGGAACCCGTAGGATGAAACCAAAATGGTTTCAAATTGCATTAATTCTGCAGTGTGACAGTAGTCTGTATCTTGGGCCAATCCTACCTATTTTGCTCAGATTTGGACTTGGAGGGCCAGTTCTGGTCAGGCAAAATCAAGACATACCCCTTCAAGCAGGAATCAGAACCATGGAAAGCTCCCAGTGGGTTTTGCTATGGAAAAAATATTGCCTCAACAGCAAATTCAAGCCATCCAAGGACTTATGAAAGAAGCAAGGCCTGTTCTGCATTATGTCTTGCCTCCTTGAAGCAATGAGCAGTACCTAATTGTGTATGCTTTGCTTCTGTGAAATCTAGGAAAGGGAGGTGGGACTCAACCTTTGCATGTCAGGATGGTGGTAAGGCCATATCCTCTTGCCATGAGGCCATGGGAGAAGGTACTGAAGGGTGCTACCCAAGAAAAGTGGCTTCATCCCCCTCTTTCACAGAAGACTTCAAGACCCCAGAGCCAGGGGCCTGATTTAGTACAGTAAGCTGGTATTTTGTATGGCTAAGTATTCTGTGAGTCTTCTGAAGACTGCAGCCTTAGCTTTAAAATGATTGGATATCGTTGTTACTTGCCATACATTCAATCTCAGTTTAAGGTGACCCAATGAATGAGAGCCCTCCATGAGTTCTGATCATCAATAGCCATGCTTGTAAACTCAGGCTGTGGCTTCCTCGATTGAATTGATCCCTTTGTAATGTGGCCTTATGGTATAAATATTCTACCTCAGGCTGCATCTGCAATGCAGAATGACATAATACCTGACTGCAGGTATATTTTGTATGTTATTGCGGTGTGCCTTCAAGTTTTTTCTGACTTGCGGCAACTCAGTCAGGGTGGTGTAGTGGTCTGAGCGTTGGACTATGACTCTGGAATCCAGGGTTTGAATCATGTAAACCCACTGGAGTGACCGTGGGCAAGTCACACTCTCTCAGCCTCAGAGGATGGCAATGGGAAACCTCCTCTGAAGAAACGTGCCAAGAAACCCCCATGACAGATTTGCCTTAGGGTCGCCATTTGTCGGAAATGACTTGAAGGCATACAACAACAATAGCAAAAGGAAAGGATTTAAGAGGTAATTTGCCATTGCCTTCCTCTGAAGCTGAGAGAAAGTGACTTGCCTAAGGTCACCCAGTGGGTTTCCATGGCTGAGAAGGCTGGCCTCAAGAGTCTGTGTGTGATTAAAAAAAATCTTTCTGATCTAGAGCTTTGCTTCAGTATATGAGCACAGATCATCAAGGAAGCAAATGAGCACTCATGAAGGGAAATCAGTTGATCTGCCATACTTTGGAAGCTCAGCTCTTGTTATCTGACATAGGTAGCCAATAGGATGATGTTCATATATATGGATATCTCCAAATCAAAGTTTGGGGAATTATTTTTTAAAAACCAGAGAATTCATTATAATTATAGATTTAATGCCCTAAGTCGTTAGTTATCATTACAGCTAAGATTAAAAAGAAATATTTAATTTTTCCATTTCACAAAAGCAATTAAAATAATTACTTTAGAAATTACTTTTAAAAAAATCTGAATACTTCAGCTGGTGAGCTTGTAGTATATCAACAGATCATGAAGTAGCAGTGTGAAGGACAATACAAGCCAGCACCTGATCCATGTGATATTCCTCCTCCATTATTTATACTCCTGCAACTCAAAAAGTAAATAGTTACACCCAAAAAGGAGTGATACTATCCCTTGTTACAATACAGCTATCATCTACTTTAGTCATGCATTTGCTATCAGAAAAGGAGTAAACTGCAAGTAACTAATTATTTGTAATTATTTACACCCAAACACTGCTCCAACAAAACAGTATCTTTTGAAGAAATGATAACCAAAATCTATTTCCACATTTGATTTTTGACTTTTTATATCAGTAATGGTATAGCAATGATAACAATATAATGATATCTACAATATCTAGATATTTATTATATCAGTAATAATGAAAGTACTATATTGGAAGTGGGGAAAATATCTTGAAAATTAGAATTTGCAAAAATACATTGTCATTCTCATGATATAAAACACTGCCATGTTCCTTTCCTCCCCCATGTGAAAACCAGTAACACATCCCAAACACTCCCTCAAATGACTATTCCTTTAGACTTTTCTACAATAACTGTAGTCATGTTGAATTCATTTGGCAATAATATGGATGTCATAAGTACTTTATCAGATTTCCACCTCAGTTCATTATTAATTACATTGGCCATTACTGAAAGAGTTGCCCAGATGTGCTTATGATAGAATTAAAGTAAACAATGACTGATTCTGAGAGGTTATGATTAGAGCAACTCAACACAATTTGAAAAAAGCACAGAAACCTTCATGAGCTTTTAAATATAAAGCACCTGCCAAGCCACATGTGGAGCAGACTTCACAGAAATCCTTGTCACTCATTAATGTGGAAAGGTTGGTGTAATGAAGAACTAGCTCATATTTTAAATGTTAGTGGGCGGAATAAAATACTGTACTCTTTCAAAAGAACCAGGCATTCTTCCTTTTCAAAAAACCACAGAATCTGTATGGGGATAAAGTATTTAGCACACCAGTGGTCTTATGATTGAAATATTATTGTCTTACAAGCCTCTTAATTTTTTTCATCTGGTGTACTACATCCTGACTCACAAATAGCACATCACATAAAAATGTACTGTTTTCATGGACATACAGAAGTTAACCATGAGATCATCTCATTCATCTTCCTGTCAGTTTCCCTGCCAATTATTCTTTCTCCCCTTTCTTTAATATTTTGTAGAGAATGGATTCCTGCTCTGTTTATTTATTTACATTGCTAAACATATATGTTCAGTCTATTATTATTATTGTTATTATTATTATTATTATTATGACTCAAGACAGCTTGCAGCAATTAAAACAAGCACAAACATAAACAGAATGATAACATCATACAAAAATATGTCAAATATAATTAAACTATAACAGAATGATAACATCATACAAAAATAGTTCAAATATAATTAAACTATCTTTACAATTTAAACGGTTTTAAAAACATACAGTCAAAAATTCAAGCAGTCGAATGGCACATTGTTAAAAGCCCTTGCAGTCAGTTTCTTAAAGTTTTGCAAGAAGTGAAAAAAAGTTTGAAGAAAAGTTTTTATTTGCCAATAGAAAGATATTAAGAGCTTGGAAAAGTTACTTATTTGACCACAACCATCATAAACTCTCAGTCTACAATGGCTTAAAGGGGAAAAAACCCTAGAGACATTGCTGGTTCAATTTTCACCTCAGTCAAAACCCCATCAAGTGACTTTTAGCAATTCACTACCAGTCTGTCTCAGTCCTGTGTCTTCTGCAGTATGAACATACAGAGCAATGCAAATCTGCCTAACAGATCCATTAGGATATTGTAATAATCTATGTGGAGTGCTGTTAGCAGTGAAAAAGACAAAGCCTGTTGTGTTTCTCTGGCATGCTATGCACACTTAAATAATGGTAATCATTTAGTCATGCATATTAATTCATGTTGTTGTTATGTGCCTTCATAGCATCATAGCATTATAGAGTCAGAAGAGGTCACCAGGGCCATCCAGTCCAACCCCCTGCCATGCAGGGATATACAATCAATATACAAACTCCTGAAAGATAGTCATCCAGCCACTGTTTAAAAACTTCCAAAAAAAGAGACTCCACCACACTCTAAAGTAGCATGTTCCATTGCCAAACAGCTCTTACTGTCAGGAAGTTCTTTCTAAAGTTTAGATGGAATCACTTTTCCTGTATTTTGATCCATTGTTCCATGTCCTAGGAGTTTATCACACAGGAGGAAATGGTAGTTTAAATGGTGATTAACCTGTTAAAGTCGTGCAATCAAGATTAAAACGTGATTAACATTTTCACACAAGAACCAATATCCCAGGAATAACTAGGGAGTAACCAGGCAATAAACATCAAAAAATCATTCACGAGAAACTCCCATGAATGATTTGTTGCTGTTTATTGTCTGATTATTCATGGGATAATGGCACTTTAATAGCTTTTCATCACAACATTGTGTGAAAACTATTAGTGCAACTGTATGACTATCACAGGATATTCCCAGGAGAATTATGCTTTGAAAGTGACATTATGTGAAAATGTTAATCACAAATGCATGATTTTGATGGGTTGTCCCCATGTGATAAACTCCCTAGTCTCTGGAACAGCAGAAAACAAGCTAGCTCCATCCTCAGTTGAAATATTTAAAATTGACTATCATGTCACCTCTCAACCTTCTCCAGGCTTAGTTTATCACACAGGATGAATCCCATGCAAAAACTAGATTTAAAGTGAAAACAACCCACTTTTGCTTTTGCGGGTTGTTTTTCACATGACGTTCGGAGTTAACCCGAACAGAAAGTAGAAAAACCCACTATTGCAGGTTGTTTTTCAGACAACGTTTGCGTGAAAGAGCAATAAAGCAAAAATAATCCGAACGGAAAGCTGACAAAACCCGCTCCTTTTTAATTTCAGGAACTTCTAAAAGTAGAAAGGATCAGGTTTTGGTGACTTTCCATTCAAGTTAATGTCACGTTATTTCCCCTTTACACAAATACATCTGACAAACAACTCGCTTTTGCGGGATTCCCCCCCCCCCCGGATTTTTTAAATCCCATTTCTGCACAGGATTTAAGCAATTTGCCTCCATGTGATAAGGTCCATAATACTGAGTTCCCTAACCCGCTCCTCATAGGGCACATTTTCCAGACCTTTTATCATTTTGTTAGCCCTCCAGCATGTCAACATTCTTCTTGAATTGTGGTGCCCAGAACTGGACACAATATTCTAGGTGAGGTCTGACCAAAGTAGAATAGAGTAGGACTATTATTTCCATTAATCTAGACAATATACTCCCATTGATGGAGTCAAATGGATTCAAACATATGCTAACCCTCTCATCAGGTTTTCTTGGCAAGATTCATTCAGATGAGGTTTGCCATTGTCTTCTTAAACTTTGTGCAGCCATATATTTACAAGATCACCCAGTAGGTTTCCAAGCCTAAACAGGGATTTGAATTCCAATCTCCCAGAATCCTGGTCCAACATTCAAACTGCTACACCACACTAGCTCTCGTTATTCATCTGTACCTTTAATTTATATCCTGTCTTTCCCCTACAAATAACATTCAAGGAGGGTTACAATTTAATAGTCCAAATACAATTAAAATATAACACAAATAGATACATATAAAATTGAAACGCATTTTAAAATACAGCACCCACCACAATAAAAACCTCTTCTGTAGGAAGTAAAGTCAGATGTAAAAAGCCTGCCTGAATAAAATAGTTTTTGTCTGCCAGTGGAAAGATAACAAGAAGGAAGCCAATTTAGCTTCCTTCCGTTGGGTGTTCCAGGGCCTGGGATCCGCAACTGGGAAAGCTCCTTCTTGCATCCTCACTAGGACCAAGTAAAAGATTCCCTTAACTTAAAACCTGGACAAGTTCTTGCAGATAAATATGGTCTTTCATATAGCCTGGACTCCTGTTGGATATGGCTATGGATCATAAATGGTGGCGCAGTGGTTAAATGCCTGTACTGCAGCCACTCACTCCTAGACCACATGGTTGCAAGTTCAATACCAGCCAGGGCTGAGGCTCGACTCAGGCCTGCATCCTTCCGAGGTTGCTAAAATGAGTACCCAGCTCGTTGGGGGGCAATCAGCTCACAGTTGTAAACCGCTTAGACATCCCATAGCGTGATATGAAGCGGTATATAAATAAGCTGCTTTGGCTTTGCTTTGCTTTGCTTTGAAACAGACAGTGAACTTGTAACAAGGGAGACATATGCTCTGTGCAACCTTATATTTACAGAAGACTATATGTTGGGTGAAACATCCTCTAAGCAATGTGTCCCTTGATAGAATTGCCTAAATTGCCTAAAGAGTGGAGCCCTGTTACAAAAGAAGGTGAGTTCGATGTTTGAAAGTGATCCTGCCTTCAGACCACTCTGTTGCCCAAAGTAAGTTGGGGAGCTTACCAACCTTGTCACAGAACCTCACCTTGCTCCTTTGTAATGCCAGGTTGGTGAAAAACAAAACTCATATCATTCATGATCTTCTCACGGATGAAGATGCCAACCTGGCATGTTTCACAGAGACCTGGCTGGGGGAGCACAGCGCCATTACATGGAACCAGGCTCTCCCAGCCGGGTATTCTGTATTTGAGTAGGTGAGGGAAAGTGGGCGGGTGTGACGTGGCTCTGGTTCACAAAAACAACCTTCCCTTGACCAGGATACCTATCCAGAAAACAGGTCACTTCGAGAACATGTACCTGAGCCTGAAAACCAGGGATAGTATAGGGATTCTGTTGGTATACCATCCACCCCGTTGCCTAACAGACTTTCTATCCAAGCTGACACAGCTGGTCTCGGAGTTGCTGCTGGAGTCGCCCAGACTTTTAGTTCTGGGCAACTTCAACTTGAGACCAGTTTAACAGGTGCGGCTCGGCAGTTCATGGATTCCATGACAGACATGGGCCTATCCCAATTGGTTCTTGGGCCTACACACTCAGCAGGTCATACTCTTGATGCGGTCTTTAGTACGGAACAGGCGTATCTGTGGGCAGAGGTAAAAACCACCTCTGCACTGTCATGGATGGATCATTTCCTTGTCAAGATTGAACTAAGAGCCACTGCCCATCCCACTGGGGATGGAAGACCTATTAAAATGGTCCGCCCTCGGAGGCTAATGGAACCAATTGGATTCCAGAAAACCTTAGAGGGTTCCTTGGTTGGTAAAGCTGATGACCCTGTCGAAGACCGGGTGAATATCTGGAACACCAACCTCACCAGAGCTATCGACACGATTGCTCCCATGCATCCTTTCCAACCCGCTCCAAATCATCACCCCTGGTTCACAAATGAACTTAGGAAAATGAAGCGGGTTGGACAACAACTAGAGTGCATCTGGCGGAAAACTCGACTTTTATCTGACAAGACTCATCATAGGAACTTTCTTTGTTCCTATCGAGAGGCAATACAGGCAGTGAAGAGGTCCTTCTCCTCTGCCTGTATTGTGTCTGTGGAATCTCATCCAGCAGAACTGTTTAGGGTGGTGAGGGAACTGTCAAAGGCTCCACCTGTACAGAACCCTTTACTTAACCTGAAAACAACCTGCTGTGATGCCTTTAACAACTATTTCACAGATAAAATCTCTCAGATAAGAGCTGACTTAAACACTGGAGTTACAATAGAAGCGACTGATGAAGTGTCCAAGGAACCCGTTTATGAGATTAAACTGGATCAGTATGAGTTGGTGAGTACCAATGACATGGATAAGATCCTTGGAAAAGTAAGGAAGACGACGTGCTCCCTCAATCCCTGCCCATCCTGGCTGGTCGTCCAGGGGAGTGATGCCTTGATGGCCTTCCTTAAGAGGGTCATCAATGCACCCCATAGGGAAGGAAGTGTTCCATCTAGTTTAAAGGAAGCGGTCATTAGACTTCTCCTGAAGAAACCTTCCCTGGATCCCCTGGATTTGAAAAATTATAGACCAGTCTCGCATATACCATTTTTGAGCAAGGTGATTAAGCGAGCCATCGCATTTCAACTCCAAGAGATCTTGGATGAAACCGATATTCTAGATCCATTTCAAACCGGCTTCAGGCCTGGATATGGGGTAGAGACAGCCATGGTCACTCTGCTGGATGACCTCTGCTTGAGCATCGACAGGGGTAGCATTACCCAGTTGGTGCTCTTGGATCTCTCAGCGGCTTTCGATTCAGTAGATCATGAAATCCTTCTGGACTGCCTGAGAGAGATGGGAGTGGGAGGCACTGTTCTTCAGTGGTTCCACTCTTTTCTCTCAGGCAGATTCCAGAGAGTGGCACTCAGGGACAGTTGCTTGTCTAAAACAGAATTGAAATATTCTGTTCCTCAAGGTGCCATACTGTCCCCGATGTTGTTTAATATCTATATGAAGCCGCTGGGAGAGATCATCAGGAGACATGGAGCAGGATGTTATCAATATGCGGATGGCACTCAAATATTCTGCTCCATGTCTCAGTTGTCTACCATGACGGCAGATGGTGGCTCTCCCCTCAATCAATGCCTTGGAGTGGTAATGGACTGGATGAGGAAAAACCGACTGAAGCTGAATCCAGACAAAACGGAGGTACTTACGGTAGGGGCCCCTAAACTAGAGATTGGGTTGCGACCGCCAGTCTTGGATGGGGTCACGCTCTTCACCAAGGACTGTGTCCCCAGTCTGGGGGTGCTCCTAGACTTGTCGCTTCACATGACAGATCAGGTGAATGCGGCAGTCAGGAATGCCTGCTATCAGCTTCGGCTGATATGCCATCTGTGCCCATTCCTGGAAACAAGGAACCTAGAGACCGTAGTACATGCACTGGTAACCTCATGACTCAACTTCTGTAATGCACTCTACATGGGGCTACCCTTATACTTAACTCGGAAACTGCAACCGGCATAGAACATGTCAGCCAGGCTGATCACTGGAAGATCTAGGAGTGATCATATTACTCCGATGTTAAAATCTCTTCACTGGCTGCCTATTGGTTTCCGAGCACAGTATAAGGTGTTTAAAGCCCTACATGGCATGGGCCCAACTTACCTAAAGGACTGCCTCTTCCCATATAATCTGCCCCGTTCCCTCAGGTCCTCTAGGAGGCAGCTTCTTCAATCAATAAGAACTAGATTGACAGCAATCTCCCAGAGGACTTTTTCCGCTACTGCTCCCAGAGTCTGGAATGCCTTGCTGGAAGAGATCTGTCAGATATCTAGCTTAGAAGGCTTTAAGAAAGCTATCAAGATGGATCTCTTCTGGCAGGCTTATCCGGAAGAGAGTTAAATGGAACTAACTCGCCTTCATTAAGTGCCCCCTCCCTTTTTTTTTACATATGTCTCTGAGGGGATAATCTGCCCCAGCTATAAACTGGGAGTGTCTTAGTGTTATGTTTAATTAATAGTGTCTGTTATTGACTATTAGATTTTAAACTGCTTGATTTAATTGTAATGTTAAGGGGGGTTATATGACTGTTACAAGTTGTGGGAGTGTATTTGTAATGTAAGCTGCCTGGATAGCTTCGGCTAAAGGCAGGGTATAAATAAAAATTTATTATTATTTATTATAAATCAGAGTGGTGAGGAATGCTGAGAGCTGTAATTAAACAATATGGGAGGGGGGCACTGCTCCTCATATCTGGGCTAGTGAGTCCCTTCTTTTATACCTTTTGGCAGCACTGTCCCTAAAACTTCATAGTGAAAATGGGTGTGCATGTGTGTCTTGAACTGGCCATTGCGGCAATGTTGCTGCATCCTGGGAGAGCTCTCTGAGAAGTCCTGTGAGTTATATGTTATATGTCTTTCACAGTGACTTTATGGAAGGGATGAGCATTGTACAACCCTCCAGATATTGGTGGACTACAATTACCAGCAGCCCAAGCCAGCATAACCAAAGGTGATGAATGATAGAACTGCAGTTTAACATCATCTGGATGGCCTCAGAGTACCCACCCTTGCACTATGGACTGGGAGTTTTTATTTTTGAAGGGGCTACTAATACCATCTTTTTATAAACTTATTGGGAGCACAGAGAGTGCAGAGTCTAATAAAATAAAATAAAATAATGGGGCTGGGGGTGGTTTTACAGCAATCTATTGGACATGCTGGGGGAGCCTGGGACGCATTGTTTAAAAGGGACTTTTCCAGACTCTGAGATAGTGTGATCATAATATAGGTCTCCATCCAGCCACAATGGGAAATTTTGATTGAATTAATACAGAGTCCAATTTACTCTTTAAAAATTCCTTGAAAACTTTTAAAAATCTAGGTCCTTCTTTAAAAATATGGGGCTTTCTCTCCCCCCCCTTTTTTTCCCTTTCCTCTTTTCTGATTTAATCAATTTCACAGGAAGGGCATTCCTGGCTTATTCCTCCTCCCCCTTTCAACCCACTTTTGGCATTTATAGCTTTTGTTTATCTGGAGGTCTTTGTATTTTGTGACTAGCTAACTACACATTTGTCTTTTCTAATCTTTCATCTTTCCTCCAGCTTTTTTTTTTTTTTTTTTTGAACACTTCGGTTGCTCTCTTCTGAACTCCCTCCAAGTCATCAATATCTTTCTGGCACTGGCTGAAGTGTCATAACCTCTTGCTCCTCTCCCTCCCCAATCCTTAGCTGATGCAACCAAACAGTACAAAGATGTGCTTTCCTGTATGTTATGTTAGATCTGTACAAGTAAGACCAGTGCTTTAAATGGATTGCCTTTATTTGAAACAGTATCAATCAGAATAATTTATTTTCTTTAGACTATCCAAAAGCCAATTTCCTCTTTTTGTATTAAGAAACACACACTTGAATACAAAATACACATGTTCTAACAAGTATAAAGGACACACAAATGTAGAATTACACGAATATATATCTTTCAGATAGGGTGGCTCAAACCCATGGTCATCCAGTGGGTTTCCATAGCTGAGTGGGTATTTGAATCCTGGTCTCCCAGGGTCCCAGTCCAACACCCAAACCACAACACCATATTGGCTCTGCTTACATAAACCTCTGTCATTGTCCATAGACCATGGAGGTGTCTCTATTTTCTCCAGGTGTGCAAGGGCAGATGGAAAGCTTCCAAGAGTAACTCTGCCTCCTTGGCCATTAACTGGCTGTGGAATACACTGTGGTGCCATCCAACTGATCTTGCCCATGTGGGGCAGAAGGAGCAGCCTTTGTCCTGTAGAAGGATAAAGCCTGATTCATTTCCCCCAGCTGGGCAAGGACAGTTGGATGACACCCAGATATACTCTGGTGGCTCAGTAGTGGCCAGAAATGAAGCTGTGCTTAGGAGCAATCCAGCTGCCCTTGTATACTCAGGGCAAAGGTACTGGAATGGAAGCACTAGATACCTCCTTACACCAAAGTATTTACATTGATGTAACTTTAGGCTATGACAGTGTAAGCCACCACTGGGAGTTTGGCCCAAACCTGGAACTTGGTGTTATAAAAAATGTACAACTACTATGGAAATAGTTTCGCCAGATCATCTGCTCATATCTTTCCCATACTACACAAGTATAGCAGTATGATTCCAATTTAACTAAAAAATAATGGATGTTCTTTCAGTAACAGTAGTTTGGGCCCAGTGGTTTTGAACAGATAATTCAGTTCTGGAAACAAGGGTGTCTCTATTCAGGCATTCCTAGAGTTGTATGAAGAATCTGCTCTGGGATCCATTTACACTACAGAACTATAGCACTATGATTCTGCTTTAATTATCATGGCAACATCCTACAGAATTTTCTGATTTACAGTTTAGGGAAGCATAATTAGAGTTCTTAACCAGAGAGCACCAGTGTCTCATCACACTACAAATCCCATTTTTCTAGAGGATGGAATCATGGCAGTAGAAGTGGAACCACACTGCTATAATTGTGTAGTATGAAAAGGCTCCCATAACTTCTTTTCTAACATTTGTGTAGGCTGTGTTTTGTTACTATGACCTGTTTCAGCTGTCTTAACAGAGTATATAAACAAAAACAATACTAATACTTCAAAGCTTGCTGACTACACTTTTCTCCTGCATGGAAGGACCTCCATGGAAGAAAAAAAATTAGGGTGTGAAACAATAATGAAACTGGAATGCAAATCTGGCTCTATTGATGGTAACATACTGCCATATGTTACAAAGGCTTTAAAACTAATTGGTGGAAGTTTATTGTTCCCAAAGAAGAGATCTACAGGTCTACTTTGGAGTCAAGCGCATTTATGCAACATAGTCCTAGTAATTTGATGCCATTTTAACTGTCATTATTGCATCCTAAGAAACCCTGTGATTTGTAGTTTGACAAGGTATTTAGAATTTTTCTATCAAGTTGTGGTCAACTTCCTAACTGTCGTAGTGTACTGATACACTTTGACAGTGGATACCAACATCCTCTGCATAGTGAAAGCAGTTTGATGCCACTTTAACAGTAAGAAATTCTAGGATTTACACTTTAATGAGATACTTAGAAGACTCTACTCAGGAGTATTAGTATTAACTTCTTCTTCTTCTTCTTCTTCTTCTTCTTCTTCCTCTTCTCTAAACACTATATTAAAGAAGTCAAGCCAAAAATTCTAAGCATCTTACAAATTACATATCCCAAGAAACTCCAGGATGGATCTAGGACAATGCTGAACTTTTGTGATGTAGATATACTCCTTTCCAGCCTATTTCACAGGAGACAATGCATGCAACATATCTCTATGTTAGCTGAGAGCCCAAAGTAAGCTGCACCCATTAAACCTACTTCTAAGTTCAACCCTGAGAATCTGCCTGATCAGCAGGGCTTGGATAAGTTATTCCTTGGACTACAGTTCCCCAAACCCTACCATGGTCTGGATGCCTGGGGGATTCTGGAAGCTCTAATCCAAAAAAATGCCTTTATTGAGCTCTGTTGATAAGTATACTTGGGCTGATAACAGCAATAGCAATAGCAAGTACAGTTCTATATTGCTTATCAGTGCACTTAAGCACTACTCCCTAAGTAGTTTACAATATGTAAGCCAATTCCTCCCAACAAGCTGGGTACTCATTTTAGCGACCTACAAAACGATGCCAGGCTAAGTGGACCTTGGAGTCCCTGGCTGGGATCAAACTCATAACCTTGTGGTTTGTAAGTGAGTGGCTGAAGTACAGGCATTTAACTACTGTGCCACCAGGGCTCTTCAATAACAGTAAAATGTACACTCAGAATTAATTTCTTCTACCAAACCCATTTCCCCCTCACAGGAAATATTCAAAGAGAGGAGACATGCTAAACTGAACCATTTTTATAGTCAGTCTCCATAGCCTTCTACAGTTCACATGAAAACTACTGAACATTCTTGTTAGGTACCCTAAGCTCTGTGGGTTGTGTCAAAAAGTACCTGCAGATGGAATGCAAGTGATAATGGCTTGATCCTTTAAGCTGAGATAATAGGCTATGCCACTCTTTTCAGTCCGATTTGTTTACTTCAGACTTAAATTCTGGGATTCTGTTCACACCCAAACCAACTCAGTTTCATTCAGTGGCAATTTTGCTTTCTTCTAAAAATGATGGTCCTATGATAAAATAGAAAAGGCTTTTGAAAAATGTGTTTGTTGTTAAAACTTTATCCTAAATCCTACCAAACATGATATGGCCTTGAATTTTCTCAAGGAATGGAAAACTATCCAAAGATCTGAGAGATTGAAAGGAATTAAGCTCACTCCCTAGTACACCAGGTCAGCCTTTCAAAAGGATGAAAACAAAAATAAAGAGCTTTAAAAGTCATTGATAATGGGACCCATCTTTTATGTTTGTTTTTCCTCTATACAGATTTCATTCTGTTTCTTTTTCCCGACTTAGTTTAAAAACAATAACAACAGTAGTTGAAAGAATCAAAGGGTGTAGAAAATAACTCCATGCATTTGCTAAATATTTCTAGGATATCTGCCTGACCAAAAAAAAAATAAAAAAATAGGATATTCAAAATTATGTCAGTTTGCTATTGTCTCTTTCCATTGCTAGATTATAACCCCAGTTTAACAATGATTTGATGAAGACTCCACACTTTAGCCAGCTAATCTATTTACATGCTCAGTGTTTCTCTACTGGCTGCTAGAGTATCAAATTGTTGTTGCTGTGTACCTCCTAACAGTGGAGGATAAAACTCCAGATTTAGAATGCAGGCATTCAGGAACATGTTTTTGCTAGAACAGAAAGCAGAGAGCAGGTGTCTTATACCCCTACTTGGTTAAATGCCCATAGCACTTACTCTTCAAAGTTTATCTTGGCTAACAGCCCACATCAGGGTTATGTGGAGTTATGCATTGATTGTGCTACACAATGCTTTTTTGAATCATAACATAACACATGTTGAAGACATACCTAAATGTGCCACTATAGTCCAAAACACACT
>CM034703.1:30172742-30198255 GCA_020142125.1 Phrynosoma platyrhinos | reverse complement strand
CTATGATTCTATGATTCTAAGTCTTCCACTGACTTCCCAAAAAACAACACCACCAAAACAAAACTTTGTGTGTGAATTAAAACAGGAAAACAGTTACTCTTTCTGATCTTAAACAAAACAGATTTGATATTCGGCTGTAGAATTATTGATAGAATAGCCCAATCTTAAGTTTACTGGGCTTTTCGTGATCTTATTTGGCCCTATTGCCTACTCAAAACAGTTCTGTAATGACAATGCAATAGAGAATCACCTGCTGTTGATACATTGTTCCTTATGAATTAGCACAGACTTAGGATCCTTTAGGACTCTCCTTTATACACCTTCAATTATTGTCAACATTTTATTTCCAGCGGAAGTAAGGAATGGTGAGGACGTGACTAAGGAGATTACTCATACATGCCTTCAGGAGGCAGAAATCATACCAATTATGCCTACTAATCCTCATTATGTCTGCTGCAGCCTCTTGCCAAGAAGATCTAATGCTTTATATCAGACCAGTACAACTTGGAAGCAGGTGGGGCCAAAATTGAAATAGGCTAAACTTCTTCAGGCTGCAGATAGGTTTTATTTAAATATTAATTAATTAATAATATTAATAAATATTAATTATTAATATTTATTATAATTAATCAATATTAATTCTGTATCCTCTGCTTGGCCCTCTTCTCAGCAGAAAGCTGAACAGCAGAGCAGCATTGGCTGTCCTTCTCCTCTACCCAGATTTCCCCTCTGGAGAAAGCCAGGCAAAGGAGGAGCCTTGCAGGGGACCATTGGAGAGAAGCAGAGAAGCCTTGCAGGGTGGTTGTTTGCCCGTCTTCTTCCTCCACCACCACCACCTGGCCTTCTCCTCAGGACAAGACAGAGTGGTGGAGGAGCCTTGCAGGGCAAGCATTTACCCATCCTCCTCCATCACCACCTGGATTTCTCAGCAGAAAGCAAGGCAGCTGTAGAGCCTTGAGAGTCAAGCATTTGCCCATGCTCTTCCTCCTCTTCCTCCTTCCGCTCTTCTCAGGAGAAAGCTGAGCAATGGAGGAGCCTTGCAGGTCAAGTGTTCACCTGCCTCCCCCCCCCTCCTCCTCCTCTTCAGGGGAAAGCCAGGTGGCGGAGGAGCCTTTCAGGGCGAGCATTCACCCTTCCTCCTTCTCCTCTGCATGCCCTCTCCTCAGGAGGAGGCTGAGCAACAGAGGAGCCTTGAAGTTGTTCCACATCCTCATGAGCCACCCAAAATTCTTTGATGGGCCGCATACGGCCCCTGGGCCATATGTTGTGCAGGCCTGCTTTATATGGTTCTTTCCTGGAGCAGTGGGAAATCCCCCAATGTGATATTGATTAAAAGTATGTATCCATACTACTTTTGCTATATTGATGTGGTGTGTGTGTCTTCAAGTGACCTGTTGCAGTATGGTGTCCACATTAATTTCATAGGATTTTCTGAGGCAAGCAATACTCAGAAGTGGTTTGCTAGTTCCTTTCTCTGAAATATAACCTATACCACCTGGTATTCATTGGTGGTCTCCCATCCAAGTACTAACCAGGGCTAATCATGTTTAGCTTCCATGATCAGACAGGATCTGGTACCTTTAGAGTATTTAGGCTCTAAATTGGTTGTTGTTGTCAACTTCAGCTTATGGCAACCTCACGAATAAGAGGCCTCCAAGTCACTTTGTCTTGAATAGTTTTGCACAGATCTTGCAGATTCAGGGATGTGGCTTTCATAATAATAATAATAATAATAATAATAATAATAATAATAATAATAAAATGTATTTATATCCCGCCCTCTGAGAACAATCAGGGTGGCTAACAGCAAATTAAAATTACTAATACAATCAATATAACCAACTGCAAACCCTCCCCCCTTAAAACAGTATTAAACTAGTACAAATTAAAATCACAGTAATTAAAATAACAAAAGTGAAACATCAATACAATATTATCCAGAACTCATCAGTTGGCAAGATTGCTTTATATATAACTGGGGAGAGACCTCTTGAGGACATTCCAAGGATAAGTAGCTGGATACCCCAAGGCTGGGATATCTAATCTGGAAAGGCCTGCCGGAAGAGATCCGTCTTGACAGCCTTTTTAAAGCTGTCTAAAGATGTCAATTGACAGATCTCATCTGGCAGGCCATTCCACAATCTGGGGGTGACTACAGAAAATGCCCTCTGGGAGATAGCCCTAGCAAGTTTCTGGACCAAGCACAAGGGTAGCCCCATGTAGAGCGCATTACAGAAATCTAGACATGAGGTTACCAGCGCATGCACAACAGTCTCGAGATCCCTTACTTCCAGAAAAGGGCACAGCTAACGTATTAGCCGAAGCTGATAGCAGGCACTCCTGACTGTTGCATTTACCTGATTTGTCATCAGGAGCGACGAGTCAAGGAGCAACCCCAGACTGCGAACACAGTCACTGGAGGAGAGTGTGACCCCATCCAGGACTGGAGGTTGCAACCCAATTCTTGGTTTTGGGGCTGCTACCGTGAGCACCTCCGTCTTGTCCAGATTCAGCCTCAATTTGTTTTTCCTCACCCAGCCCATTACTGCCCGAAGACATTCATTGAGAGGAAAGATGCCATCAGAATTCGAGAATGATGAACGAGACACGGAAAAATAGATTTGGGTGTCATCAGCGTACTGGTAACACCCATCTCCATAACTCCGTATAATCTCACCCAGCAGCTTCATATAGATGTTAAACAACATCGGGGACAGAATAGCACCTTGTGGAACACCACAGGTGAGCTCCCTTTTATAGGAGCAGCTGTCCCCAAGTAGTACCCTCTGGGACCTACCCGAGAGGAAGGAATGGAACCACTGGAGCACAGTGCCTCCAATTCCCAGCCCCCCTAGGCAGTCCAAGAGGATGCCATGATCTATTGTATCAAAAGCCGCTGAGAGGTCTAGGAGCACCAACAGGGTCACACTACCCCTGTCGATGCTCAGACGCAGATCATCGGTCAAGGCAACCATGGCAGTCTCAACCCCAAAGCCTGTCCTGAAGCCAGTTTGAAATGGGTCTAGATCAGAGGTAGACAACCTTTTCCCTTTAAGGGCTCAGGGACTTCAGCTCCCAGAAGCCTCAGCCATGTTGGCCAATAGTCCCATGTTGGCCAATAGCTCTTGGGATTCTGGGAGCTGAAGTCCCTTGGCCCTTAAAGGGGAAAGGTTGCCTACCCCTGGTCTAGATAATCGATTTCATCCATGACAGCTTGGAGTTGAAGAGCTGTCTTGATTGAGTCTATCCATCTGCAATGTGGTATTCTTCTTTTTTTACTGCCTGTGCTGAGGTGCATCATTAATAACAGCACTACTCAAAGTTGTCCTCTGCTGTCCCTCAGTACCTCACTAAGTGCCATCTGACCTGAGAGTGTCATCTGGCACTATCTTTGTTTCATTTTGGATTGTCTCAGCATAGGGTTTTTGAGGTAAAAGATCTTCAAAAGGCTTCAAAATTTCTTCTGCACAGTACTAACAAGCCTTAGCTATAGTGCT
Organism: Phrynosoma platyrhinos; assembly: GCA_020142125.1. Lineage (NCBI taxonomy): Eukaryota > Metazoa > Chordata > Lepidosauria > Squamata > Phrynosomatidae > Phrynosoma > Phrynosoma platyrhinos. The sequence goes on along the minus strand of CM034703.1, from coordinate 30,194,758 downwards.
ACTGTCGTTTTCTCTGAGAGATCCTCTGCCAGTGTCATCCTCTACTACTGTTGCTGCCCAGAAGCTGTTTAGCACATTTAATCTGGCTCCTCAACAGAAACATGTCTGACATGGGAGATCCTACCATCAGTTCTGCTGCTATCAGAATAGCTATGAGGAATATGCAATTCCACCAACACAGAAAGATAGTGTTGTTATTGGGCCTTATTTTTTATATATCTAATTTATTTGAGGGGAACAAACATCCTTATGTACAGAACTTGGCTCAGTCATGGATGTTGGTTTTCTTATTTCTTAGCAGTGTTTTAAAATACTAGGTCAAGGCACTAATTTTAAGGATGCCAGTGGCAAAGAGGATAACCTATGAAAGACTGGTTTCTCATCTGCTAACAGAGAGGAGGCAGGAATAGAAGCTCTTTGTTTAGAAGTGGTTGCTGGTGGGCCTGAAAATGCAACTGGACATCTCCATTATGATGATATGAAATGATATTTGCACATGCATACTACATGTTCCTTGACAACTCCCCAGATACAAGACTACTGCAGAGGAGAAAAGAGAAGTCTCTCTCCTTTGTTCCCATTAAACAAGCCTGAGAAAGCAATGAAACAGAGAGGGGATGCAGATGGGTGGCCCTGGGCTGCCCTGGGAAGTGGAAGATCAAAGTCGAGGCTGCTGGACAGCGCGGCCTTGATCCTCCCTTTTGCCGGCCCGGAAAGGAGCGGCAAAATGCTGCTCTAAGAGCCACTGTGTGGCACTTTGGCACCCCTTCCAGTACAGCATGTCAAAAGACTGCACCAGAAAGACATTCTGATGCTGTGCACCGTGCATAATGGAGCGCGGTGTCAGGACATCTTCAGGGAGGAGTTGAGGTGGCCAGCATGCCTCCCCATCCCTGCCTCCAGGATGGCCCAAAGGGCCTGTCTATAGAGGCCCAGAGAGTAGAGCCTCTCCTGCAGATCTTAGAGCTCAAATAATAATAATAATATAATTTATTTATATATCCCGCCTCTCCCTGTGAATCGAGGTGGGAGTACAGAGATAAAAGGAACAATACAACAACGTTAAAACATAGCAATAACCCATAACAATATAAAAATGATAAAAATAAAATTAATACAATTTTAATAATTTGTAATTTTATTGTAATTTTAATAATTATTAAAATTACAATAAAATTAAAGTACCAGTCTGTGCCATAGGTGGTGATGGTCTTCCTTCACCTAGGAGGTCTTAGGACATATTTTTAATTTGGGTCAGGTGGATAGGCTCGCCGGAAGAGTTCCGTTTTGAGTGCCTTTTTGAAGGCCTCTAATGTAGGAATGGTACGGACCTCTTCCGGCAGGCTGTTCCATAGTTTAGGGGCCGCAACCATTAATGATTTTTGGAAAGTAACTGTCAATTTCATGTTATAATAGTTTAATAAGTTCTTCCCTGATGTTCTGAGTGTGCGGGGTGGATTGTGTGGGGAGAGGCGTTCCTTCAAGTAACATGGACCCAAGCCATTTTTTTACTTGTAAACTGCCTAGATTGGTTCGCCACCAGGCAGTATATAAATAAATTTTATTATTATTATTATTATTATTATTATTATTATTATTATTATTATTATTATTATTATTATTATTATTATTACTATATATAGGGCTTCATAGGTAATAACCAACACTTTGTATTGTGCCCAGAAGCTAATCGGCAGCCAGTGAAGAGCTTTTAGCACCTGTGTAATATGGTCTGCTCTAGATGTTCCAGAGACCAACCTGGCTGGAACCAATTTTTGAACCAATTGAAGCTTCCGAACTTGGTACAAAGATAGCCCCAGTAATCCAAACATTACAGTAATCCAAATGAGAGATTACCAGGGCAAGTACTAATGCTTCAAGGTCCCTCTGGTGTCCCAGAAGGATACCATGGTCTATGGTATTGAATGCCACTGAGATGTCCAAGATCACCAACAGGGTCACACTTCCCCTGTCAATACCCAGACGGAGGTCATCGACTAAGGCGACTCTGTATCCTGCCCTGAATCCAGTTTGAAATATGTCCAGATAATCAGCTTCATCCAAGACTTCCTGGAGTTGGAAGGCAACTGCCCTCTCAATCACTTTGCCCAAAAATGGTAATAATGAATTGGTTTTTACCAGGGGGTCCAGGGAGGGCTTTTTCAGGAGTGGTTTTACTACTGCTCACTTTAAACATAATGGAAATTTGCCCTTCCTGAAAGATGTATTCATAATTCGTTGTAGCAACAGTTTTACTACATCCCCTCCCTAGACGGTCAACCATGATGGGCACAGATCGAGAGAGCAAGTTGTCCTCCTAACACATCCAAGAAGCTTTTCCATTTCATCCGTATTTACAAACTCAAATCGAGCCAGTTTAATACAGTCCACAGAGTCCTTGGACATCTCTCTTATTGGCTCTGTTACAACGTCCGCATCCAGATCGACCCTTATCTGAGAGATTTTATCTATGAAAAAGTCATTATAAGCCTTGAAGCAGGCTTTAGATGGTTCCAATAGTGGATTCAGGGTGGGAGGCAATTGTGTTAATTCTTTCACCACCCTGAACAGCTCCGCTGGACGAGACTTTCCAGATGCAATACGTGCAGCATAGAAAGATTTCTTTGCTGCATCTATTGCCAACTCATAAGAGTCTAAATGGCTGCTTAGGAGTGTCTTGTCAGATAAACGTTGATATCTGACTCATAGAGGGAGATGTGTGTGTGTGGGTCATCAAGTCACCTGTTAACTTCCCGCAGAGCTTCCCGCAGAGCTTCGCTCCTCTGCATCGCTAGCCTCTTTTAAGAAAAATTAAAAAACATATCTATTTCAGTTGGCATTTCCACCTTAAGTAGTGGTATTTTTTTTCTTTTTCTGCCCCATGTGTTCTTGTACCTGGATCTGCATCACTGAAGGATAATATCAACTATGTGCATGTAAAGATACAGGACCCCTATCTTGTGTCCAGCCAGGCAACCCTAGCTGAGATGGCTATTGATTACAAAGGGGCATGGAAGCACACAATCAGTTCTGTGGATGCCAGAATAGCCCACCACCGTTCCAGTCACTGGTGGACTCTGTTCCATCCTCATTCCCAAGCTATAGATCCATTGTGAATAAACTTGGAGGGCTTTTACATTGGATTCTTTTACTGCGCTTTTACTGCGCTGTTACATTGGATGCCAATAATAGTCTTTGAAGGTAATAACAATATCTGGTATCCAATGTAATGCTTCAGAGTTCTGCATAGCTTTGCCTACTCTGTCTTTTTGCTCTTGTTTTTTTGTAATGTCTACATTAAATGGACTTTTCTTTTTCAGCTCTGCTGTCCCGAGCAGCAAGTTGAAAGTCTCCTGCTCATTTAAAGAACTCTGCCATTGCTGACCCTGTAACCTCTCCCTTGCTGACTCCTACTTGTGGGCCTCCCTTAACATTTTACATGGTTTTCCCCTCCCCTCCATCCCTTCTCAAAACCATATTATTGACTTAGGCCATTAATCTTCACTAATCCTCACACAGAACTAGACCTACAAAGTAGGCATTGGATGGTATTGTCACCAGAAGAGATGTAAACAATGTCCTTGAACTTCAGCCATCTGACCTGTTGTTGTTTTTTTAACACACACACAGGCTGGGACAATTCCTCCAATCTATTGCTTAAGGACAGAAGAAAACTATACAACATGTGGATAGATTCAATCAATGAAGTCACAGTCTTGAATTTACAAGACTTGAGGAGGGCTATGGAAGACTGGGGCTTTAGGAGGTTTCTTATTCATAGGGTGGCCATACGCTGAAGCTGACTTGTTGGCAAAAAACAACAACAACCTAGATGAGAGTTAAGGATACATCACACTTTCTTACTTTTAGTTATTTAAAATATTTGCAAGCCAATGTATAGAGGAAAAACCCTCATGAGGCAGCCTCCAACATATGAGCCTAAAGTATAAAAACGTATTATTAAAATTAATTTTTTAAAACACAACCATACCAGTAACTTTTCCAGAATTTTTCTTGGAAAAAGCAATAAAATCCAGTAAATAATCACTGCTGAAACCACATCATATATTCCCCCAACCCAATATGTCCTTTCAGGAAAAATTGGTGGAAAACAAATGAGATTTTTGAGGGGTCTTTTAAAACCTGCAGTGATGGTGCTTGTTGTAATCCATCTGGTTGTTACCAACTGGCATAATGTTTCCAAAACCTCAGTCCACTGCCAATAAGACCCTCTTCTTCATGCCTGCCAAATGAATTGTTTTCATGGGTCTACATATAATTAAGCCTTTAGATGGAGATCTCAAAATTCAGGCAGGTTAACATAGGTGAAAGCAGTCCAGATAACTAGATACAAAATCATTTAGGGGTTTAAAGTAGGAACAAGCAACTATGATCTTCCAGGTAGTTTTGAAGTATGGTTCCCATCAATAGCAGCCCACCAAAGCCTTTAGGTGAGGAATTATGGAAGCTATCATCCAAACTATCTAAAGAGTTGCAATTGCCCACCCTGCTTTAAAGGTCAGCACCAGTAACTAGATCAATGTACCTGTTGCAGGAGACAACCATTGGGTACTCAATAGTACTCAGTTACACAGCTGGGAGTTTCTGAACCAAACTTTAAAGATAGTCTCATGCAGAGCACCCTAGAGTGTTCCGATATGTGTATCACTATAATGGAGGAAATGTTTATTCTCTCTATATAGGGTCAGAGTTGAAGTAAAAAAGGCATGGACACCTGAACTTCTTTAGTTGTAAAGTTACAATCGAAGTTGTCGAATTTCCTGACTACACATGGAAGTCTTGGCTGGAATCCTCTAGCTTCTCTTTTTGGGTGGTGCACAAGGTGTATTTCTGTAGCCCTTTGCACAATGTCTGAAACTCCCCACTCCAGGCTGCCAAGCCATGGGAGGGCCTGCTGCAGTTGCTGTTTACTGGAAAGAAAGTCTGTGTGTATGTGAAAAGCAATTAAACTGAAGTAGCTCCAAGGGGAAAGTGCATTCCATCTATGACTGCTCTCCCATTTCCTTCCCTTCCAAGCCAAGATGAGCTGGTTTGTCAATGTCTGAATTGCCTCTCTATTCTCTAGCTTCCCTACTGGTAAGCAGGAGCAGCCCCTAACAGGGTTTGACAGCTGGTGGGCTGGAAATGAGCTTTTAGATGGTACACAAAGGGTTAGAGGGTAGACCTTTGCACCCCCTTTTTTAAAAAAAAGACATATGTGTGGGGTGGACACAGAATTGCATGCCTGGAGTATCCTTCTTGATGTAGATCTTAGTCCCTTGTCTGGAGTAAGCCTCAGCTTGTTTTCCCCCATCAATGCCAAAACAACCTCTAGGCACTGACTTGAGCAGTTCTCTGGGATGAGTAAATGGAAATGAAAGGTGGTGATGGGTTGTATTAGCTACATATTGATGACACTTCAGGCCAAACCTCTTAATGACAAATCTTTCAGTTTCATGTGAGATTTTTTTCTTTTATTTTCTTAAAAAAAGTTATTTCTATTTGTAAAAACTGCTAACTTCATTCCAAAAATCAAACCAGAAAAATTCTCATCCCTCTGTCCTGTCCAAATTCAACAACTATAACTATTCCCAACACAAAAAGGGCCAAGTATTTGCCTACCATGTAAAAGTTACAGATTAATAACCTGACAGAAAGGAAGAGGTAGCAAGCCAAATTTAACCTCACCAACACAGTTAAATCCACAGGGATTTAAACCATGACTTTTAGCAGAGTCTCTACCTTGATATAAAATTGGCCAGTTTCACTTTCTCTCACATCCCATTATAAAATAAATAAATCATTTTCCCCATTAGATTTTATTCTAGTAGTTTTTTTTTAAAAAAAATTATAAAGGAACTAAACACACACTCTTCTACATTTCACAAGTAAAAACTGGAACACATAAAACCACACAACATCAGTGTGTTGTCAAGATGGCAAAAGGTTATTAATGAGGAAGAATGCACAAGCTAGGAGAGGCTGCAGCAATTTGCTTTTGCCTGAGTCTACTGCTAAAGTCAAGGTTAATGGAGTGCAAACTACTTTTGCACTTTGCAGCAACTGAAGAATGAAACAGGGACATTTTAAAAGGGGCTGAAAAAGTCAGACGACCCAAGATTAATTGGGACTGTCTCTGTCAAATTGGGACAGTTGGAGGGTATGTGAATAAAATTTTCATTTATTTCATTTTGTTCCTAGGTTCTTTATTTGCATATTTTGGAAAGTTCTTACTTTTTAAAAATTAAACTGAAGTGAATTCTCACTCTTTCCTATTTCTAGCAAATGTATTTGTTCAGATTGGTCATTGGGAGGATGCCTCAATGAAAGAGGCAGAATTATATTACCCAGGGGTAGGCAACCTTTCCCCTTTAAGGGCCAAGGGACTTCAACTCCCAGAATCCCAGGAGCTATTAGCCAATATGGGACTATTGGCCAACATGGCTGAGGCTTCTGGGAGCTGAAGTCCCTCAGCCCTTAAAGGGGAAAGGTTGCCTACCCCTGATAGTACTTATCCATGCAGTTGTTCCAATCAAGAAGCAAATGGTTAGCATGGGCCTCCCCAGTTTGAGTAACCCGGGAGGGAAGATGAGGATGATACATCTTCCTTTCTGCCACCATCAATTTTGCAAGAAAAAATTAATTACAGTAATCAGTTTAGGAACTAGTTTCTGTTGAGACATCAAGTCATGTCTTAAATCAGCAATGCAACCTATATGTATGAATCAGCTCTTCACCTTGAACAAAATTCCATGCCTTGCTAATTAGACTGGGAGCAAAGGATACTTTGTAAAGACACCATTTCAACTGTCTCTGGCAAAGAAGAACCATTTCTTTTTAGTTCTGTTTTACCTTGGCAGCCTAATAAAAACTAAATAACCTTTGGATTTAGGGTTGCCATATCCCAATTTTAGGCAGGACAATCCAGATTTTTCAGGGTCTTTGAGTATCCCGGTTTTAGGACCATGTCCTGGCTCTTGGCTCCTTGCTTCTCCCCCCAGCCTTTTCCACTACCTCTCCTTCCCAGGCTTCAACCAGCCAGCCAGCCAAACAAGCCCCAAAACATCCATGGGGCGAGGCCTCCCTGGTGCAGCCACATGGGGTCTTGATCAGCCAGCCACACAAGCCCCCAAAACTTCCAGTGGCTTGGCTGGCTAATGTATGGGAAGGTCCAGAGTAGCCTTCCTGCTGTGGTTGTACGGGGCCTCAGCTGTCCAGCCAAGCCACAGGAATGTCCAGGGCAGTGAGGCCTTCCTGCCATGGCTGCATGGAGCCTTGGCCAGCCAACCAAGCCGCAGGAAGGCCCAAGGTGGTGAGGCCTTCCTGCTGCAGCTGCACGGAGCCTCAGTCAGCCGGCCAAGCCACAGGAAGATCCAGGAAATCCCATTCCCAAGGAGATCCAGCCCCAAGGTTTATATGGTTTATATTATATTTATATTAATGTTTTATTATATTTATATTTAATGTTAGGAGCCCTAGTGGTGCAGTGGTTAAATGCCTGTACTGCAGCCACTCACTCAAATACCACAAGGTTGCAAGTTCAAGACCAGCCAGGGCTCAGGCTTGACTCAGGCTTGCATCCTTCCGAGGTTGCTAAAATGAGTACCCAGCTTTTTGGGGGCAATTAGCTTACAGTTGTAAACCGCTTAGAGACTGCATAGCGCAGTATGAAATGGTATATAAACGAAGCTGCTATTGCTATGTTATATTAATTTTTTAATTTTAGTAATGTTTTTGGTTTTTAGTTGGTTGTGTCCTCCATTTTTCTTGAATGGCCTACATTTATTCCACATTTTGGCATACGTTTTGTCCCATTTTTGTGGAAGAGAATTATGGCAACCCTATTTGGATTGCTCTTTTGGGAAAAAAAAACCAGAATAGCTGTCAGTACAAGTGGATGATTCTCTAGCAGGGTGATCTTACAGATGGCCCACCTAAGCCCTTTGTTTATTCAGAAGCCACTTAAAGTCATGCCATCTGAAAGTTCTCTAATAAGACACAGAGAGAAACTTCCTGCTATAATCTGAAAGGAGAATGGCAAACAATGATCTGGGGTAAAACTGAATAAAAGGCATGTGTAATGGCATTTCAGAGAAATCTTGTTGCTGTTTTCTGCATTTTGGGGTCAGTTTGCAAAAATATCACCGCACCACAAGACACTGATGTTAATTTAATATTCAATTGCTTGCCTCCCTCCCCCACTTATCTGAGGTATTAAGAGAATCACAGTTTCAATTCATCACAACCTACCACATATCCCCATTTTGGTTTGCCAGGGTGAAAACTGAGGAGGGCTCCTTCAGTGGTTGTTCAGAAGAGGGCTTTTCAGCAAGTGTGCTTGTCATGCAACCAGATAACAAAAACTCCTGATGGAATGCCATCTTCTGCACAACAATTAGAGGTACAGGAGCCCTCCTGTGTTTTCACTGTGGCAGCCATAAAACATATGCATTATTCTTTCTACTGAAAGAGCAACTATAGTGGGAGGAATTAAGAGAATGTGGATGCTGCATGCTTAAATATGCTTGATGTCTTTATTTAAAGATCTGTAACATCATCCCGCCACTGAAAAGGTCCCCAATGTGGCTTACAAAGACCAGTAGAATATGCTCTCAGGCTTACAATCTGGAAGATACAACACAAAATGGAAAGGGATTGGGAGGGAGGACTAAAAACCAAATTCAGGCACTAATTTTTAAATATAAAGTTCTTGTAATAACCAGGCAGATGGAAAGTGGTTCAAAGAGGAGAGAAGTCAAATGTGAAAAGATCAGCCCAGTGGTGACCAGTGGCTCCCATAGCAATGGGATGGTGAATGAACCCCAAGTTTTACTATCAAGTTTAAAAGAACTTTTCAAGGTGGAAGACTAACTTTGAGAAAGGTTTCAGCACTGTCAACAGCTCCTTTAATGTTTGGTCTCAAACTCTGAATAGATTAATTCTGACATATAAGCTGCCAGTCATTACTGGCTCAGCCAATAGGAGGTCCAGCTTTCCTTTTCTCTTCCCATTGCAGGTGAGTAGGATGGTTTCTGCCAAATGATGGAAAGCTTTCATATACCATGAACCTAGTAGAACCTAGTTCTGAGTAAACATGCACAGGATTGTGAAATTAGCAATACATTGAAAAGTCCCTGGTTAAAATAGCATGTCAGCCATAAAACCAATAGATGGCTTTAAGATAAGTACATTATTTATTTTTAATGTCTATCCTGTCTTTCTCTCAAATGAGATCCAATGAGCCTCACAACAGAAATTAAAACAAAATAGATGAACGAAAGCCTAATAAAAGTTTTTTTTAAAAAAGCTATGATGTTAAAACTATATTAATACCTTAGTAAAACACTAGTTTTACTATGATTTTAAATGCTAAATGATTTTAGTTAGTTAGGTGAGTTAGGGAGGCATGCTTATTTACTTTCCTCTTTTCTTTGTGTTTTGCTGTTCACACAGGCACAGTAAGGCAGCTGCACAGTAAGACAACCTTGCCTGTTGTTGGCAGGCACAGGCAGCTACAATAAGGTTGGCTAGAATAGATGCTTATTCTTTTACAGCTCAAGCTTTATTACATGGTTTACTGTAGAAACATTGCTGCAATCCAATACCAAAAGTCTGTATTTTTGTAGCTCTCTTTCGCCATAATGCTAATGGTGCTAAAAAACCTTCCAGCTAGATAGAGACTGAGGCTGAAAAGCATGAAATCTGGGGGTATAAAAAGACTTTGTAAAAAAGGAGTTTCTTTCTTAGAGGCTCTGGTGACTGATGTATTCCTGTAATGAGTTCTGTCATTAATAAACTGATTTTAAAATAAATGCTGACATTAACAAATATTCAGTCTCACGTTGAATTTCTTCTTTATTCTTTACTACCAGCTTCCATGCCTTCCGAGTCTGTGTAAAACTGCATGAAGAGAGTGCAGTTTTAAGGAATGTACTGCACAGCCAAAATAATGACACTGTTCTTATTGTTTGTATGAATTCTTTATTTCATTTGCAGCTATGATATCTCCATCCTCTCTCTTTTCCAGTGTCTCCATGAACTCACCAATGAATGGTTCCTTGTAACCAAGTTAAATACTATTTTCTTTGCTGGTCCTTAATTTTATGCTCTTGCCTAAATGCTTTAACAGTCATTGTATTCATTCATGGTATATCCCATTCACATTTAACCAAAAATACTAATTTTCAATTCAGAAAAGGTAATCTCCAGGAAAAACTGCTTAAAAGCTCTGTTTCTCTGTCTTTGATGTGGATGTAAGAAGGGTAATAAGAAACAATAGTTGACTCTTTTCTTTGGCTGAATAGATCCAATAAATACTATTTAGTATACGGAATCCTAAGTGAAAGAGACACATTTCTCAATAGTTGCATTCTTACCATGCTGATTCTCTGTGCATATGCTCTACTTAATGTTGCGTGGGGGCACCTCTTAAGACTAAAATCAGTGGATCAGACAGTTGATCTGTCAATAACATTCATCTTTTGTCAGATTTGAGCTTCTAAATATTTCTGAACAATATCCAAAACTGAGGAACAGGTTCAGGACTCTTTGTTAGAAGGTTTGGGGTGGGGGAAGATCACGTTGCAGGCAGCAGCTGTTTGCATGGATTACCTAGTCTAGCCATTCTGTCAAAGCTAAAAAAAAAAAAAGCAACCGTCTGAGCTGCAGCAAGAAAACAAGGAAGCAGAATATCAATTCAAGAAGGAGCTTTTATTACTTAAAAGGGCTGGAATGAGGTGCTATTTTAAAAAAAAATCAGAGGCACTTTCAGAGAATCTTTAGAATGATTAACAGAGAATGGTTTAGCTAAAGAGACAGAGATGCAGCCATTCACTCTGTGTAAAAAAGTAATAATTAAACATTTTCAAATCATTGTCAATAATTTTCAGTATCCCTATAACCAAAATGGTTAAATGGAAATTGAAGGAACCAGTTTGCTCAGAGGCTTAGGAAGGGCAGCAGGCCAAAATGGCAATGTGACAACATCCTAACACAGTAAAGCATGTTCAACCATTGTATATGACTGATTGAGGTGGGAAGAAAAGTCTGGTGAGAATGGACAACTTGCCCATTGGAGTTTTTGGACCAGCATTCTTAACTACCCTAAGCTCTTCTTACAGTGGTCAGGAAAAAAATATACAATTGAAGAAGCACTTACAGTTCAGTCACCATTGTGTTTTTTTAAATAATGCAGAATACAGATAAGACTTAACTTTAACTTGTATGTTTGACTTGTGTGCCAAAAACATCATATGAAAAGCAGTATTAGATGTAGAAGAAGGAGGCATGAAAATAGGAGGAAGGAATATCAACAATCTAAGATATGCAGATGGCACCATACTACTAGCAGAAAATATCAAACATTTGGAAAGATAACTGAAGAATGTCAAGGAAGAAAATACAAATGCAAGTTTACAGCTGAACATCAAGAAAACAAAAATAATGATCTACATAATTTTAAAGAAGATGATGAAGACTTTAAAATAGTCCAAGGTTTTCCATACTTGGGCTTGATCATCAATCAGAGTGGAGACTGCAGTCAAGAAATCAGAAGACTAGGACTTGGAAGTGCAGCTATGAAGGAACTATACAAAATCCTTAAGTGTAAAGATCTATCACAGAATACTAAAGTTAGGATGGTCCATCTTATTACTTGTTTCAATGTATAGTAGTGAAAGCTGGACAGTGAAGAAAATTGATAAGAAGAAAATCAATTCATTTGAAATATGGTACTGGAGGAGAATTCTATGGATACCCTGAACTTCCAAAAAAGACAAATAAATGGGTCCTAGATGCTAGGATGGCTAAAGCGAGGTTGTCGTACTTTATCCATAACATGAGAAGAAAGGACTCACTAGAAAAGATAATAATGCTTGATAAAGGTGGGGGTAATAGAAGAAGAAGAAGACTGTATACCAGATGCATAGATTCAATCAGACAAATAGTGGTCACAGATCTGCAAAAGCTGAGCAAGGACATTGAGGATAGGGTAACTTGTAGGTCTCTCATTCATAGGGGCACCATGAAGTCAACTTGAATGCAGTTAACAACAACAGCAGCAACAACTTTTTAGGCATAATTCCTGACACTCTGCCTTTGGTATGGTCAAAATAGCAAATTGTTATTTAGTAGTTAAATTGATGTCCTGCCCTTCTTCTAATTAGCTTTTCTGTCTACTTCTTCCTCTGAGGTATGTCAAGCTGAGAGAGAACCAGTCCAAGATCTCATTCAGCTTGATCTTCCAAATCTTAGTCCAAAGACTATATCTTATTGTCTTTCCAATGTTAACCAGTGTTATGAAGACTCTGTTTGCAATACTGTGTTCTCAACTGAAATGATCTTGTTTCAGGATTCGCATCTGTGTACCTTTAGCTCTGACAGGGTGTGATGATAACTCACAGAGGAATTTGTATTCAGTTTCCAGGTGAGTAGAAGCTTCCCAACACAGTAGTATTTGTTATCCACAGCATATAAGCTCTCTGCCATGTACTCTGATTTCAGTTGTGCAATTTACTGGGTGGCATTCCTAAATAGACTTACATAGAAGCAAGTCCTGGAGAAAAAAACGATATGGAAAATATGCAAATATGTTTAGGATTAAGATGCTAGCCTAATGATTAATGCTCACACCTACTGCAGATGTCTACAAATGGGGAAATGTGGCAATTCACAATTTTCTTCAGGTTAAGCAGGTTTTGAATTGAGATCTTGAGGCCTAATCCAGGCAGACCAGATCTGTCAGGCCATGTAGATTCATAAAAGACAAGATTAATGAATTTTGACAAAAAATCCTTTTTAGAGTTATAATTCTCCAGCTAGCATGGCTGCTGCCTCTTCCCTATCTGGCCGGGCAATACTGGACATTGAAGTCCAAAAAATAAAAAAGGACCTTGGAAGCCCAAAGTGGTGCCTTTGAGAGGAACCTACTCTTTAACTGTACTTACAAAAGAGGCATAGCATTATTATTTCATCATATTAAATGGTGGGATAGAGGAATTGCTAATACCAGAGTTGATCTGTAGATCAGCACAACATGGGAACCAAATCTCACAATATTTTCTTTATGTTATTCATAAACATTTAATTTTTGGTGGAGTCCATTGTTGCATGGCAATAAGAAATGAGGAGACATTGGCCATGCTGGCTGGCGAATTATAGGAACTGTAGTTCCCAGATAAACTTTTCCAAGTATACAGGACTATTTCATGGCAACCTGTTCGCCAATGTGTACCTCCTATCACTCTCCCATTAAAAGCTTCTGTTTTTAAATTCTGTCTCATTAGACTTCTTTGTTCCAGTGCTTAATTTCAAGTATTAAGTTCCCAAAGATCCAAGAAGTATAGGTATAAAACTACAAGGAACTATCCAGGATAAGGACTGAAGATCTGATGGTGATACAAACATAATGAAAATGCCCGCTGACAGATGCGTTAATGACATATTTATTTATGTGAAACATATGGGAAAGAGCCCTCATTTACTGATACTAGTCATTCATTTGTATAGTACTCAGAACTTTTACCCAGAATCTAGCCAGATTAGTTCTTCCATTCATTGTGTTCTAGCTTATGTCAGTTTCATTCATTCATTCATCTCCATTTCCTTTCATTCATCTCATAGCTTCCTTCCTTCCTTCCTTTTCTAGAAACCCTATAGGGAGGAAGTTGACAGCTTGTCAACCAGCACCAGTCCACAGACCACAACTTTTGAGTAGCACTGGCCTAGAACATTATACATTTAATTACACACTGCTTACAGATACTGCTGGGAATATGGTTCTGTTTAGCTATGAAAACTCTCCATCAGGCAGCCACAGTGCATTCAAGGGCCAATTTTTGCCATTGGGATCAGCCAATGGCTGCTCAGATTGCCAAAAATTTAAAACAAAACAAAACAAAACAACTGCCACGCTAAACTAAAAAAACAACTAAGGGCCTCTACAGACCGGCCCAAAGGGCTGGCCTGGAGGCAGAGATGGGGAGGGGCAGCATCACATTGGCTGCCCCAACCCCACTCCAGTGGCGTCCTGACAGCGCGCATGCATGGTGTCAGGATGTCCTTTCGGCAGGCTAAAGAGCCATGCACCAGCTCTTAGGGCACTTTTTTGCCACCTCTGAAAGGAGCAGCATTTTGCCGTGCTTATTGGGGCAGCAAAAGGGAGGATTGGGGGTGTGGTGTGCGGCAGCAGTGGCCCTGATCCTCTGATTCCTGGGGCGACTTAGAGCCGTCCATCTGCAGCCTCCCTAAAATCCCCAGTAGTGGCTGAAAGTCCACCTATGATTTTGAAAAACTGTTGCTGTTGTTTCAGTATTAAACAATGTCAGGGCCCTATTGTTGTAGTTAATTGCCATCAAGTCAACTTTGACCTATGGCAACCTTATGAAATGAGAACATCCAAGTCATCCTGTCATCAGGAGCCCTTTTAAGGTCACAGGGCTGTGGCTTGCTTGCTTGAGTCTATCCATCTGGAATGCAGTTTTCCTCATTTCCAACTGGTTTCTACCTTACCAAGCATTATCATCTTTTCTAATGAGTCATGACTTCTCATGATATGGTCAAAGTATGACAGTCTCAGTTTTATCATCTTGCCTTCTAGGGGGAGTTCTGATATAAATAAAAATTATTATTATTATTATTATTATTATTAGTGATTTGTTCTAGGATCCATTTAGTTATCTATTTAGCAATCCACAGTATCTATAGAATTCTTCTTCAGCATCACATTTCAAATGAGTTGGTTTTCTTCCTATCAGATTTCTTTCAGATTTCAGATCAGATTTCCTATCAGATCCAACTTTCACAATCATTCATAGAAACTGGGAATATGGTGGCATGGGAAATCTTAACTTTAACATTCAGTGATCTTAAGGATTTTCATGATATGGGGGGGAAGCAGACGGAGGCGCCGGAGATGCTGCCGGACGGAGCGCCGCCGGAGCGCAGCCTCCTCACCACGGCGCTCCTGCGGCGTCCCTGGAAGGAGCGCTAAATCAGCGCTCCTTCCACAAGACAGGGAAAGTGCACCCTAAAAGTGTAGGGTGCACTTTCCCTGCCTTTTGCGCCGCAGAGCGTGTGGACGCTGCGGTGGGAGGTTGTCCCTGGAGCGCCGGCCGTGCGGAGGGCCGGCGGCTCCGAGGACGACCTCAGGAAGAGGAAGGGGCGCCGCGCGTGCGGCTGCCCCTCCTCTTCCTTGCCTTGAAGATGACTCAATTAGTCGTCTGCCGAGGCCCATAGTCTACTTCCTTCATAGCAGCCTCTCCAAGTATCACACTACACTCTTATAGTGCTATATTCCACTTTAACTGCTATAGCAACATTCTGTGAATTCTGGGGTTTGTAGTTTACTGAAGTCCAAGAGTTTTCTGGCTGAGAATTCAAAATGCTCCTCCCAACACTGCAAATCCCAGCATTCCATTGGATTTCGCAGGGCAATTAAAGTGGCAGCAGTGTAGTTGAGAAAGATCCTAGTCTTCTGACTTCTTGATTCTCCACTCTGATTAAGTAGTGAAAATTTTTCACTATTTCAATGTCTTCATTGTCTGCTTTAAAGTTATGTAAATCATATGTGATTATTGTTTTTGTTTCCTTAATATTCAACTGTAAACCTGCCTTTGCTTCCAATTATGTAATCAATTTGATTTTTATATTGGCCACCAGGTGATGTCCATGTGTAAAGGTGGCTCTTTAGTTGCTTGAAGAATGTTTTTGTGATGAATAAATTGTTGGCCTCACGAAATTCAGCCAGTTGTGCTCCTGCTTCATTTCTTGATCTTGGTGAAAATTTTCCTATAATCTTTGATTTTGTACCTTTAGCCTATTTAAAGTTAATTGCCTCTCCTAGATCCCCTTCAGAGTACATAAGTGTAGCACTATGATACACCCTTAACTGCCATAGCCACATCCTATGGAATCCTGGAACTTGTAGTTTGGTGAGGCACTAAAACTCTCAGGCTGAGAACATTAAATACCCCTCCCTAAATTACAAATCCCTGAACAGAACCACGGCAGTTAAAGTGGAATCATGATGCTATAATAATGCAGTGTGAAATAAACTCCAAAGACTTCCAGGAGAGGCAATTCTCCTTCTTTTTTTGTTGTTCAGAAAGAGGGTGGTTTAGGAACCAGGAGTCAAAGGCAGCAAAGGAGTCAAAGGCAGGAGTCAAAGGCAGCAAAAACAATTTTGAAGGGGGTGGAATAAAGCCATGAGACTACACTTTGCCTACCTCTGATCTATGTATCTCTGCTTCTCACTCTGTTCCTATTTGGCTCTTTGAAATTCCTTTCGAAGGAATTTCCCACCAGCAACTGTAAACTAATCCAATTTGGCCATTCTAAACTCCACCACAATGCTCTCAGCCTAATACCACATGGACCTCATTCTTGCCACAGTCACATTAATTAATAAAAATGGAAACATACTGGCTTCAGAGCATTATCACACATCTTGTCAATCACATTACTGGGGCTGCTTATGTCATTGCATTCTCTTCTGCACTCCTCCTCAACCCCACATCCCTGCCCTATGCACTACTGAGCACTCCTTTTGGTTTAAAAATTTTATTTTTATTTACTTTTAAACACAATTCTGGAGTTCTGCTAATGTGGTTTACGTTTTAAAAATAAGAAGAAAAAGAAGTAAGGGAAAAAATGAAATTAGACTGCATGGAAATAGCAAGATGGAGGGACTGGCATGATTGGGAGCTTATTGATGGGTTTCTCCTGTCAATGAAAAGGGATGCCTTAACCATGCTTAAGAGACACAGCAGCTATGAGCCAGATGTTGTATTGTGCAATAACTATCTCCAAAATCACTTTTTTCTGACTGTAATTGCAGTTTAAAAGTCATGTGTAGTAATTCCTAGAGACTCAAGTGTGCCTTGATTTCAGCAAGCTTAACAATGAAATTACAGAATGCAGATAGTAGGTAGAAGTAATTCAAGGCAGCCACCACACAAAGAAATGATTTCAAGGCACATCAAATCCCTCATGCATATAAAGATTCAGATCAGTGGTCTTGAGCATAAGCAAGCAATCTGGCAAATTAAACAAACTCTGTAATAAAAAAAAATCACCTGGATCCTTGCTTTCCTTCCAAGAAGATAATTGAATGCATGTTCCCTGAATGTTTTTCACTTACCTCTCTGTTCCATCTTGCATTGCCTGAATAACTGCTGCTGAGACTACCTACTTAAAGATCTGGGCATGAACCCTTATGGGCAAATATGTATCAAATTTGTATATGAAATGTTTATAAATAAATGCAAATTTAGAAACAATTACTACAATTTGCTGAATATTACACTGCCATGCTGTTTCTATTGCTCTGTCCTAAGTGGGCTTCAGTGACTTCAAGTCAGACAATGAACAGAATGTGGAGTTACCACTATGCTTTTATCTAGAGAGAAGAGAGAGTATGTAAACTGACACTGTATCTGGTTTCTTCTTCACTGAATCTGCAGTCTTTGTGTTGGAAGTCAATCTGTCTACAGAGAAAATAACTAATATGTCTATCCAGATTGTTGGACTTCTTTTTTAACCCTGCCACAGACCCCCAGATTTTGTGTCATCTACCTAAAAAAGAGAGCACAAAGAATGTGTGCCCAGTGGTTGGGGCTTGCCACTATTTCTGTTTCTTCCATGGGACTGCTTCTCGGCCTGGTTTCCATGCATGTGTATTGTAGGCTTCAACCTGGAGCTCAGCCAGGCAGTGGAGATGAGCAGAGGGCAGTTTGTTTTCCTTTCTTTTGCCTCTGTATGTAAGGGTGCTCACTTTATTAGAACTCCTGTATCCCCCTCCCCCAAATGCTGTATTTTGGGGGGAATATTTTCAATCCATGATTGGTTGAAACCAATGATCTGGAGCCTGTGGCTACTGAGAGCCAACTGTAAAAGGAACACAGGTCTTTATCAAAATCCACATGTATCACCATTTGACAATCCCATCATTAGCTCCATGTCACCGTCTTTGACAGTTGGCAAGTAGGCTGGATCCCCATTCTTATAATCTGAGCAATTTGTTTTTGATACTGTGTGGCTGCAATGCTACATAGCTTGGCAAAACATAGTAGTTCTGCATGAGGAACTATATTTATGCTACACCATTTACTACCCCTGAACCACTGAAGTAGAGCCACTGAATCCCCCAGCCCGTGGCCATTCATGCCTGGAGGAGAGCAGAAGAACTGCAGAAGCATCCAGCTGTATCCCTATAGCCAGTTGCAAAGGAATTATATCATTAACTGAAATCTGCTGGGATTCTCCAGAGGTCTCAGCAACTGATGTAAGTTTTCGTTCTGGCTACAGGGACATAGCCATATCCTTCTGTGATTCCCCCAACTCTCCTCCAAGAACAAATGGCTATGAGTGGGTGGGCTTCAGTGCCTTTATGGTATGTTGGGGGAGGGCTTTGGTCACTGTGGTGAGAGTAAGGGAATACCAACCTCTCCAGCAATCAAAAAGTAGACACACATAGATGTAGGGTTAACTTGTGCCTGCATATGCTAATAACAGCCTCTGTCTGTTGCATTTTTCCAGCAAATCGCCCTGAAGCCAGTTTTCTACCTAAACAATTGCAGAGATTTTATAGTTACACAATTGAAAGAGTTAAGGCCTTGTGCTTTATTATTCCCCTTCTGAAGTTGCTTTAGCTCAATAGGAGGAGCCATCAGAGCTTTTGTTTCAGTGTTATTTTCTACAAAATTTAGATTTTCTCTGGCACTCCGGACCAGGGCGTCCCAAACGCCCTGGTCTGCAGAGGGGGATTGATGTTCATACTTACCAATTTGCTGAACTTGTTTTGCTATATCAACTTTGAAAAACAGTTATAAATTGAACAAGTTGCTGCAGCTAGTAAGCTTTCTCCTAAAATTTTATTACTGTAAAATGGTTTCGCAAAAGTGTTCTCAGAGTGGCGATTACAAGTTGCCACATCCAGAAATGAATTTGGAAATAAACATTCTCCAAAGGTGTGGGAACATGCAGTGTGGGGGCTCTCTCACAATGCAACTTTCCCTAGGGTAAGAGAAATCACTTTGTAGTGACTGGTAATGTTTCTACTTCAAATATGGCTGTTGTGTGAATCAAGCCCCAGCATTTGAAGCCGTGGGAATGATGCCATCAGTTTTGAGGGCATGTGGGTTACACATGCACCTGGGATAAGCAGCTGCTATGCCAGTAAAATGCACATATGATGCCATGACGCTCACTTTGTGGGTGGTCTTGGTTAAGTCATTGTCTCTCAGCCTACTCTACCTCGTGCATTGTGTGAGGCTATGTGGAATCAGAGAATTCTTTATATGCTGACTAGTTCTAGATAAATGTTCCATAGTTTAATAATAAGTTTCACACCTGGGAGGCATGTTCAAACTCTAATTATATGTATCACACCTGGGAGGGATGTTCAAACTGATTTCTGTGAATGTTCTAGTCTTCCTTCTTTCATTGACGTCCAAAGAACTCAACCCCCCAATAAATTTTAAAGATCAACCAGTCTCTAAAGGGCTAAGCTTTCAGTCTGTACTGCCAACCCACAGTATGTCATTTTGACATCAGAAGGATATATAAGAAACTCTCTGATATGAGAAATTTATGGGACAGATCCCTGTTTACCTCTATTGCTGACTCAGCCCAGGTGGTATGGAATTTTGCCTCAAAGGTGTGGCATTTACATAACTAAAGGTTGTTGTTTTTTTGGTCTTTTCAGAATTGCTTTCATGGAAAGACCAGCTGCAAATGTCTATAGACTGTGGGTGCATAATTGGATCAGTAATGCCACCAAAGACTATCCTTCCAAAACTTTTGGCCCCCTTCCCCCTTCCACCACCCACTATTTAAATCATCAGTTCAGTCTTCAGTCATACGTGTTCTCTTCCAAGTGAAAACAATCCTGTCAGTTCTCTCCCTAGCAAAACAAACAGTATCACCATGGAATGCCTTTTGACTGACTCCTTCTATTATATTTTTGGGGTGCAGCTCATGATTTCTTACTACGATTGTCTGGACATGCTTGAAGCATTTCCCTCTTAATTTGCATTGCATGATAACATGGCTCTAAGGCTGGTGACTCATGACTTCCTTAGAGGCTTCAGTTATATTTAATTATTCACCTTTGGATTGTGGAAAGATTCCAGACAGCTGTTGGTACTGTTGGCTTTCTTTCACTAACTCACACCTACTGAATGTCAGATGTAACTGATAAATGAGAGGTGTCTCTGTATTGACCGGCAAAGTTTCTGGTCTGTAAATGACTCAGTAACTTGCCAATGAACTTTGGTTTCGAACTTGTGAAACTGACATCTGAACATTCAGCCATAACACCTGCTCTTCTTCTTCTTCTTCTTCTTCTTCTTCTTCTTCTTCTTCTTCTTCTTCTTCTTCTTCTTCTTCTTCTTCTTCTTCTTCTTCTTCTTCTTCTTCTATCTTTTCCATAGGAGTCGTTCTCATTTTTCTCTCTTTTTCTGGGCTAGCCCTTTTTGTTTGTTTGTTGTTAACTGTCTGCACTGATCTTGACCCATGGCGACCCTACCCTTATGCAAACTGAGCATCCACCCTAGACAGCAGATGCTGGAGGCAAGGGAGCAGTGACAATATGTTGGAGTTGTGTGTTCCATATAGCTTGCTTATGTCCTTTGAGCTTTCATATTGCCCTCAATTGGAAAAGGTGATCCATTAGATTCAACTAGCAGACTGGTCAACTTCTGTTCAAGCAATGGGAGGAGGGAGCTGTCTTGTCTTTCATCTCAGTTGGCAAAATACCTTGGAATATAGTAGAAAATCACTGTCTCTTCAAGTACACTGCCATATCATTATCATTATTATAATTACCATATATCTTAGTTAAAATTTAACAGACATTTCTAATGCTAAGGAAACAATTCCATGGCAAAAGCTACCAAAGTTGAGAAGTTAGCAACATCTTTAAAAGTTGTTTTTGTTTTTTGAAAAATTAAAATTTATGAGGATCCTTCACAATAATATTAGGCAAGATCCTGGAATTCAAGCTATAAAACTTAAAGGCTAGGAGTATAAACTGAAGCCCTTCACAGATGACTAAAGTTATATTTTGGAAGATTCACTATTAAGAATAGAAAAACTGATTGAAGGCCTAAGCAGACTGCCAGAAATAGTGCACATTAAATTGAAGCACTGCCCTGGCTCAGGGCTAAGGAATTATGGGAACTGTAATTTATTGTGGCACCAGAATTCTCTGACAGAGAAGGCTCAAGGTCTCAGAAAAAAAAACAATTCCCATAATTCCCTAGCACTAACCCTAACCCTTAAAGTGGACTCAATTTACACTATTTCTGGCAGTCTGCAACCCCTGAGTCACTGAATACATTTAGTACATTTTCTGGGTTTAAAATTAATAGGGAGAAGATGGTTCTAGTTATAAAAATATTTCTAGAATGGAGGAGACATCACTAAAAGAGAAATCTAGCTGCAAAATTAATTTAAAAAGTAAATATTTAGGGATTTGGTTGACAAAAAGATACTTGGATTTATTTAAAAATAACTACAGTCTAAAGCACATTACAGAAATAATCCAGTTTGAGGCCACTTTAACTGCCATGACTCAGTGGTAGGGAATCCTGGGAATTGTAGTTCATTGTGGCACCAGAGCTCTCTGAGCCTAAATGTCTCTCATGAAACTACAGTTCTCAGAAATCTCTAGCACTGATCCATGGCAGTTAAAATGGTGTCAAACTAGATTATTTCTGTAGTGTGTTTTGGATCTACAAGTCCTCATGGAAAAGCCTTTTTGAAAAAGAACTTCAGTTTACTTTACTGGGTAGGATAGCCACTATTAAAATCATTATTCTGCCCCAAATGAACTTCTTATTTCAAAATCTCCTAATAATAATCAATGAATACCCATTTGCAAACATGAAAACACAAAAAACTTCATTTGGGTGGGTAAGAAGCCAAGAATTAAATTGAAAATGTTGTCAGACAAAAGAGAGAATGGAGAGAATTTTAGGCTGCATCAATAGAAGTGTAGTGTCTAGATCAAGAGAAGT
>CM034703.1:30151366-30162277 GCA_020142125.1 Phrynosoma platyrhinos | reverse complement strand
TTTATTCTTATTACGGTTACTTTTCGCTTCGTGGCCAGCATGTGATAATGTCCATAGAGTGTATTAATAAATTCTTCTTCCAGTACAATCCCTCATTTGTGTGTATGTTTTTTAAATGATCTTATCAAACACTTATTAAACTAATGTTCCCTTTCATACTACATATTAATCACACTATGATTTCATGTTAACTGAATGGCTGCATTCTATAGAAATCTGGGCTTTGTAGTTTGGTGAGGCATTAGAGTTCACTGATAGAAAACTCTAAATATCCCTCTCTAACCTGCAAATCCTGAAATTGTCTGTGATGAAGCATGGCTGAAACCCAGAAAATCCTCTGAAAGAATCAGCTGAGGCAGAAGTTAACAATAACAAAAAAATGATTGATTTGTTTAAGGGTTTTTTAAGAACAACATACAAGAATCAAGTTGGTTGGTTCCTTCTTCCAGGAACCTCCAAACCTCCTAACCCAACTAACTCCAAACTGAATCTCTTAGTTAAACCATCAACTCTCTCCTCTGCTTCCACCCTCCAGCTCCCACACCCATTCTGAGAACTATAAATACTCTAAGTAAAATAAATAAATAAATATGAAAAGTTAATACTATATATGGGCTGTGACAGAGTAGACATTTTACTCCTCTATCTGTCACATCATGTCGGGGTGGGTGGGTGGGGGTTAATGGAAATATTTGAAAAATCCAAACTGATCAATTAATGCACATCCCTCCAAGTCAGTTTCTCCATCATTTCCAAGTTCCAAAGAGACTGCTTATTTCGTGGAATTGCCTCTCCTAAGTTACTACCAGTGCTTATGGTATAATATCTTGCTAGGAAAATGGAGACAATAGTACAAATGTTGGCTGGAAAATAGTGCAAATGTTGGCAGCAGAAGTGAGGCTGGATCTCAAAGTGATCTGACCCCAAGTCAATGTGGAGCCAACCCTTTTCAGTTTTGTTGGTTTCACTTGCTGAATTCTCCACACTCAAACTCTCATACTATCTTGAATCATTATACTTATGATTTTGCAAGGTGTAATTACCATTATGCCAGTGGATGCATTTTATCAGAGGTTGTGCAAGGGTGATATCCTATTCATAGTTGCATGTCCTCCAAAATTTCACAGATGAAAACTGGGACACACATGGCTCAGCAATATCAGAGTGTGGTTATGATGGCAAAGGTTATTAATGAGGAAGAATGCAGAAGCTAGGAAAGGCTACAGTAGTTTACTTTTTCCTGAGCATACTGGGAAGGGCAAGACTCTGCCCTCTCTTCTCCTTTTCCCACTCTGCTAAGTTAATGGAGTGCAAACTAATTTTGCAATTTGATCTCAGTTTAGTTTAAATGTCCATAAAAATATAGGGAGATAATGTATGGAAAGAGGACCCAAGGCAACACAGGAGGTACTAATTGGTGAAAGCTATGCTGTTCACAGTACTGTCCCTAATGCAGTAAATATGGGGAAAATAAATGAAAAGTGCATCTAAGGATGGGCTAAACATGTTCTCTACTCCTGAAGACTTCAGCCATTAAGAATCAAGCTGTCATCACTCTTCATAAAACAGCTATGGGTTATGTTTCTCAGTAATTTCTGGGTGTGACAAAAGTTTGGGAATTGGCCTTTATATGTTGGAAATTGGCCAAGTTTTTATTCTCAGACTGTCAGAATATATTTTAATGTGTTGATCTTTTTTAGATCAACACATTAAAACATATTCTGACAGTCTGAGAATAAAAACTTGTGTACAGGATCTGTCAACCAAGCTAGACATTAACAGGAATGATCATTCCCTATGATTCATCTGTTTTCCCTGCATCCCTGGGATTTCCTCAGAGACACATGCCTCAGCAACTCAACTTGTAAATTAAGCTTGTGTTTACCTTTCAGTAACAATTCATGGAACTAAACATGCTAAAGATATGCAGATGAAGGAAAAAAATGTAATATGGCAAACTGATGCAGTTCAGTACTTAGGAGAATTACCTCCACAAAAAAAAAGTGATAAACATTTGTTTAGTCTGCCCTGCTATCTTTTTGTATAAAAACTATGTATGTTAAGTACATGATATGATTAAAGGCAAAGTTGTATCTCTTCATATGCACATGCAACGAAAAAATTGGTTTTGAAGAGCAATGCAGACAGTGTAGTGGTGCAGGATGCATTCATGAGAATAACATTATTTGCCTTTCTAAAGCAGAGATTTTTTCACACATTGAAAGTGTGCAAGTCTTGTGAAGGTCTTGTGACCTTTGTGATGTCTTCTCCCAAACTCTTGGTTTCTTTTCTTAAAATGAGTGAGTGAACGCATATCCACCAGGTTCCATGTAGGACTAAGCAGGACACTTACTGATTTAATTGCTCTATCATTATAGTAGCTTGCTAGTCTCAAGAGTCAGCATGGTATAGTGGTTTGAGTGCTGGGCTTCAATTCCAGGGTTCAAATCCCTGCTCAGCCATGGAAACCTACTGGGTGACCTTGGGCAAGTCACACTGTCTCAACCTCAGAAGAAGACAATGGCAACCCCCTTATGAACAAATCTTGCCAAGAAAACCTATCATTAATCCACCTTAGGGTCTCCACAGGTTGGAAACAACTTAAAGGTACACAAGTCCCAAAAATCTTCATAGACTTTCATCTTTACATGGAGTCACCAGAAAACCGGTGGAAAGGCCTTATCTTTTTCCTCTTCTATAAAACTGCCAACAGAGTGCTGCACTGCTATTCAAAGACTTCCACAATCTCTGGCAGACCTTGGAGACATTACCTTTTGGACCACAAAAGTCCCAAAATCCCCCATCGACACGGCCATAAAATGTAAGTTTTTCAAGCTCTATTGTGGCGGAATGTGCTTATTCATTGTCTTCTTTATTTCACCCCTGCCTCTTTTCTCTATGAGCATTCATTGTATCTTTGGTTCTTGCTTCACCTCAACTTGTTGGCTACCCTGTCTCCAGTTTTGGCTCAGGCTGCACCCATGTTCCTGCACAATTTCCACTTGCTTCCTTACATTGCTTCCAGATTCTGTAGATCTGCCTTTATCCTGTCCGTGAAGCTTTACAATTCAGTTCTGCTATCCTCATCTTCTTTGGAATTGACCCCATGACTCAGACTTTAAGAATATTGCCTGCTGCTGCATTTGGAGAGTTACTTGGCTTGGCTGAACACTCTGGCTCTTATTAATGCCTCCTGTGGGGCTGGCTCTAGACTTATCATATCAGCACACAGATTGGTGGCAGAAGGCCACAGGAGATAGAGCAATAGGAGATAAAAAGAGTGCTTGAATGAATCGATTAAATGGAACTGTCAAAGTAAGATTTTGACATCTACAGCTGTCTTGCATACTTTCTGATATATCAAGCCAAATGCAGCCCATAAGGTACAGATGCCCAAACTGCTCATGAACCATGGGTCACTGGTGCCAGTATCCACAACTTCTGGACAGAAGTTAGAAACCCCACCTTTTTTTGGATGATAACTCCCAGAATCCCCCAGTGAATGCAGCCACTTTTTCAGACTCTGATTATAACTTGTCATGTGCTTTTCTTTCTTTAATTTACATCCTAACTTTCTCCTGACATGGAACCCAAAGCTACTTACAACAAAGGAAAAAACAACTTACAACTAAAAACATGATGACAGAAAAGTTGGGGGAAAAAACCATTTAAATTAGCTATGTTAGTTAAAATGTCTGTAATTTAAAACAGTATTAAATCATTTAAAAATACAACTGTAAATAGAAAAACACTGCATACATACACCCAGAGGGGTCTCTCCTCCTACCCATGGACAGTGTGCCCTGTGGCAGGGAGAGGACTGCAGTCATCACTTCCTGGTGCTCTGATCTTCCGTGCCTTGTCACCTCCCAAATATCACCTACCTCTTAAGCCAGGCTCTGATGGTGGTACTGCCTAGCTTAAGAGGTAGGTGTTTGGGAGGTGACATTGGCAGAAGTAGCTACGTTTGATGATGCAGGATCTCACCCTCTGTTGAACTCCAAGCAAGTATTGATTGATTGCACTTATATCCTGCCTTTCTCTCAAAATGGGATCTGAGGTGGCTTGCAATAATTTTTGAAAAGATCCAACTAAAACATAAATTTGCAAATGTTAAAAAGGAATGAAATACTAATGTTATTAAAATTTTATTAAAACAGCTAAACGCAGGGGTCGCCGCCGCCGCCACCCGCCATGATGATATTGATTATTGTTGTTATTACTTGTTCTTGGGGTTTTCTTGGCAAAATCTCCACAGGGGCTTTGCCATGGCTTTTCTGGGGCTGAGAGAGTGTGCATGCATATTGTAAAAAATATTTTTATTTTTATTTATTTATTTATTTATGGTGCTTCGGCCCCCCAATTGTCTGAGGGACAGCAACCTGGCCCCGGCTCAAAAAGGTTGCCTACCCCTGGCTAAACGATTAAAAACATTTTGTTGTTGTTGTTGTTGTTGTTGTGACTTATGGTGACTCTAAGGCAAACCTATCATGGGGTTGTCTGTTGCTGAATGTGTATGACTCACCCAAGGTCACCTGGTAGGTTTCCATGGCCTAGCAGGGAATCAAATCTCTATCTCCAGACTCCAAGTCCTATACTTTAACCACTACACCATGCTTGCTCTCTAAAGGTAAAGGTAAAGGTAAAGGTAAAGGTAAAGGTAAAGGTAAAGGTAAAGGTAAAGGTAGTCCCTTGACATGAGTAGTCATAGCCAACTGCAGGGGCTGGTGCTCATCTCTGTTCCCGAGCCAAAGAGCCAGCATTGTCCAAGGACTGGTAGTCATGTGGCTAGCATGACTGCCCTGAACATTATTACCTTCCCACTGAAGTGGTACCTATTTATCTACTTGCATTTGCATGTTTTCGAACTGCTAGGTTAGCAGAAGCTGGGACTAGTGACAGGAGCTCACCTCATCATGCAGCACTCAGCCCTCAATAGCATGCAAATTCAAGTAGGCAAATAGGTACCACTTTGGTGGGAAGGTAAACAGCATTCTGTGCAGTCATGCTGGCCACATGATCACAGAGTAGTCTCTAACAACATTGGCTTTTCGACTTAGTAACAGAGATTAGCACTGCTCCCTATGGTCAGACACAACTTGACAACCTTGTCAATAGGGAATACTTTTACCTTTTTAAAGATAGTCCCTTGACATGAATGTCTAGTCATAGCTGACTGCAGGGGGTG
The DNA here is from genome assembly GCA_020142125.1 of Phrynosoma platyrhinos. Classification (NCBI taxonomy): domain Eukaryota; kingdom Metazoa; phylum Chordata; class Lepidosauria; order Squamata; family Phrynosomatidae; genus Phrynosoma; species Phrynosoma platyrhinos. Next base: position 30,157,089 of record CM034703.1, on the reverse strand, counting down.
GTGCTCATCTCCATTCCTGAGCCAAAGAACCAGTGTTGTCCAAGGACAGCTCTGGTGGTCATGCAGTCAGCATGACTGCATTGAACACTGAAGTGGTACCTATTTATCTACTTGTATTTGCATGCTTTTGAACTGCTAGGTTGGCAAAAGCTGGGGCTAATGACAGGAGCTCACCCCATCATGCAGCATTCGGGCCTCGAACTGCCAACCTTCCAATCTTCCATCATCAGAATCGGCATCTTAACTACTAAGCCGCCCCTCCTAATTCACAGGGAATCCATTCCGGAAGCTCCTGTGAAAATGGCAGCTTGAAAATATTTGAGCCCCATTGAAAATAATGACACACACACCCTTGGCACATGCATGGCGCCACACATGGGTGCGCACTGCCTTTTTATTCTTCCCTGCTTGTCCCTCCCATGAAGAGTGAGACCGCAGACTCAAAGTCCATGAACGGGAAGGGACAACTATACTCATATATAAGTCTAGAAATCTTAGTAAAAAAAAAAAATCGACCCATGTGTCAATGTAAGTTCTGTACAATAACTTTGATCAAGAATAGGAATCATCCCCTTCTTTAAGTAGAGTGACAAAAGGTGAGAGCTTAGTTCATCCCAAAAGAACCTAAAAGAAGCACCAATCACCTCTATTCTCATTGCTGCAACACTGCTTCCCTAACCCTTTTTGAATACCTGGGTGGGAAAATAGTGGTGTGCTTTGGCATCATTTTCTTTTCCTTCATCCATTATATCCTTTGTTGCAAGCCCCTAAGTTTTACTCTTGACTTATCCATGGGTTATATCAAAATCCACAATTTTGGTCCCCAAATCTGCCCTTGACTTATACATAAAGTCGCTTTATAGTTGAGTACATATGGAGTTTATCACACTGGGAAAATTGTAAGTTTAAATGGGTCAGAACCCACGGTTATCCAGCCTATTAGGAGCAATTGCGCGAATGGTTTTCACACAACATTGTGTGCAAACTGCTTGGAATCCGACAGGAAAGTGACATGAACCAGCAAATAGGCATTTTGGGGGGAATACCATAAATTCATTTCCATTTCACTCATGAATTCGCTTTTTTTTTTTTTTTTGCACAATTGCTCTTGTGTGACAGCCATTTGCAGGATTCTCCCCATTTCTGTACTTATTGCCAGATTTCCCATGGTTCTTTGGGGTGAGTAACTAGGGCTCTTAAAGGAACCGTTGCTGAGGCAAAGGCAAGGACACAGAGAAAAACCTTGCTTCTCCCTTTCCCTTCCCCATTAGCAGGAGCTCTTAAAGGAACAGCCACTCAGGGAAGGCAGGGATACCAGTTGCTGAGAGGGATGCAGGTGTTAATGTTCTTTTCTACCTTTCCTACTTCTTTGGGTAATGTTTTGTTCTTTTTATTTAGGTTGGATACAATTTCTTGGAAAGTAAGGGACAGTGCAGTATATTTTTATAAAGAAATTTGTGTAAATAAAATTGTTTATTTCTCTGGGTGATTTCTAGCGATGCAACTACTTCTTCTGTGCACACGCGCAAAAAATGTGATTCCCAAACCATTATCGGGATTTACATGCATCTGTGTGAAAACCAAATGCGTGTTCTACCCGCTTTCTCGCTTTAATAATGAGCTTCTAACCCCTTATTGTGTTCTGCCTGTAAAAATCATCTGCGCATTGCACACTTTTGCAGGTTGCGGCTGCTTTAATCATTATTGGGATAGATATGGTCCCCAAGTGATAAACTCTTATGATATACATGCACATACAGCACACCACTCCACACACTGTAACTCCATAGTTAAAATTCAAAAGCCTACCTAAATAAAAATGTCTTCATTTGCCATTGGAAAGAAAGGAGAGAGGGAGCCAACCTGAGTGCCTGTGGACAGACTGGGCTCTCTCACCAACTGCACCTGCAAGGATGGTGGGACTGTGAGAGAGTGTTCCCTTTCAGATCTCAATGCACAACCTGGTTTATATGAGGAGATATGATCTTTCAAATGGTCTGGACCTAAGCCATGTAAGGCTTTAAAGGTCAAAATCAGCACTTTGAATTCTGCAAGGAAAAATCTTAAGAGAACTGTTGCTAGCCACAGGGAACTCAAATGAAGTGCCCTCTACTCTCATAATCATAACATAGCAATGAAACAGATCATATGGAAACCAGAGTGTTTCATAGGATTAGTGTTCTGTTGTACTTCAAAGTCATCATCAGCCCACTGATGCTTATAAACCTCATCTGCTACTTCTTTTCATAATTATCTTGTGAATGTTGTATACAAACAAACAACAATGTTATCCAAGGCCATAAAGTTTTACAGAAACAAGAGTTTTGGATTCCAATCTGAAAAGTTAACATTACTTGGAAAAAGGGGTGGAAAGAAAAACAATAAGGTCAGTTTATTGCAGTGAATTCTGAAGGGGGCTCTTAATGAAAGTAAACAAGGATTTCCAACATTGTGTGTCTTTTAGCTTTTGTGATGAAAATATCTTGGCAGTCAGAGTAAACTACAAGATCATTTTGCATTTTTGGAAAAGGACCCAAAACTCCATGAAGTGTGGTAGTAGAGGGAAGTCTAGTTTTGCACATACAATGGTCAGCAAAACTGAATGCCAATACATGTCACTATGATATACATCTCTCTCTGTAGGCCAGAATATGGAAGAAGCCTGTTTGTTTCAAATGAAGATAAATTGGTGCACTTTAGCTCCATTAAAATCAGTGGGAATGTTGCTATTATTGACCAATAAATGCTGAATTGCAGGCATTGTTAAACAACAGTAAGAACTATGCATTCATTGCCATAGTCCAAATTTTGTTAATGGAGCATCAAAAAGCCCCTCCTTGTGATGTTGGAGAGTTTTACTCAAGTTCTTCATTTCAGTGAATAAGGATAAATGCATGAGTTTTAAGATTTATAGCATTAATTATATTAATATGTTGTTGTTGTTGTTGTTGTTGTTGTTGTCATTTCCAACTTATGGCGACCCTAAGGTGAACCTATCATGGGATTTTCTAGGCAAGTTTCTTCGGGGGGGGGGGGGGGTTGCCATCCTCTGATGCTGACAGAGTGTGATTTATCCAGGGTCACCCAATGGGTGCATGTGACCAAACCAGGATTCAAACCCTGATCTCCAGAGTCATAACCCAAAATTTAAACAACTACACCACGCTGGATCCTACAAGATCCAAAATGCACATTTCAGTGGTACTTTTATTAGGCCAACCAAAAGGTACAAAATATGTCGCACTAGCTTTCTAAGCTCACTGGATTCCTCATCAGGCCAAAATGTTTCAAACCATACAGGAGAGGAAGCATGATGGTGTGGAGTCACAGGGCTGAATCTTGTTTGAGATGTTTGTATTTGCCACTTTTGTCTTCAGTTCTGTCACATCTAAGAAGTGGTGTGGCCTCTACCTGCACCTTAAGCAGTGTGCACCTCTGCCTTCCTCTTAAACAAACATTTCAACCTTGGCAACCTCACTCAGGGTTGAGAAAGTCTGAAACCCTGAAGAGATGCAGCTAACCACAATAATCTATACAAAGCTGAATGGACCAGTCAGATAATTTGATGTGATGAAGTCGCTTCTCAGCTGTCATGTTAGTTATGAACCCACTAGACGGTTGTAGCCAAGCCATGATCTCTTAACTCAGCCACTATCTGTAGTATGTGGTTAACATTTCAGCATGCTGAAGGATTAGCACAAGATAATGTGTTCATAAAAAGAATATTGTTGCTATAGTTTAACTGCTTGGCAGTATTCAGATAGAGAAATATTTAACAATTAATGAAATAAATACATAATATATATATAACTCTGGAGGTCATTTAATACAGTACAGCTATTTTATATAGATTACACACCAAAAAATGAATGCCAAACATCCCTTATCCTTGGCTGATGAAATATATCAAGTTGTCTCCTATGCCCATTAAGAACCATTACGTTGGCATTCAGAAAAATGTCAGAATGATTCATTTTAATACTTTGCAACCAATAATGACAAATGTGTGTCTCTCTCCCAGGTACCTTATGTTATGAGCATTGTTCTACATGGCATCATTACATTTGTGGTTCATTTAGTTATTTGATCTTGTTGCCAATTGCCTGACATTCATGTGGAAAGCATTTCCTTTTTGTTGTTGCAGTAGCTCAAACTCGTCAATACACTGTGGGTTTTTCTCTCTCAGTTTAATGTAACATCAATGACTCATTTGCCATTTCAGGTTTCCTTTTTTAAGGAGACTGTTTATAGAGATTTATGAATGGTGTTTTGTTTTTTTAAAAAAAACTTTATTATCAAAAGAAATCTTTAATGGGTTGCCAGTGCGGGGGATGATGGTATTTCCTCCCAATAAGTAATCTGCTGCCCCAGTGAAATTTCCCTTTAGTCTCCAAATTTTTAGCATTAAAACTTAAAACTTCAGTCGAGCAATTATAAATAGAATTTAGGCATCCAAAGGAAAGGGGCAGCCAAGTGATCAAGGGAATGTGAAAACAGCAAATTAAGAGTTCTAGGTATGGATGATTTTTTATGTTTCATGATCTGTCATGCTAGAAATGTGGAAACTGAAGGAAAATTTCATTTGGGAGGCAGATGTTTTGTTGCCGATCAAATGCCCTCATTTTGCCCTCCTTCTCACTACACTCTTGGCTCAGACTAGCAGCTTCCTTCCATACTCCATATTTGTACATTTCAGAGGCTATAGATTAATAAACAGGGTCTCATATATCTCTATGCATTTTTCAATTTTTTTTTTTTTTTTTGCAAAAACAAAATTGGACATTTTTTAAAATCTGTGCAAAACTTTGTATTGGGGCAGAGACCAATATTTTTGTGTGGAAAACACAAAAACTACAATGCACAATACATATATTTCTAACAAATTTAAGCTAAGCTGTCATTTCAGAGACAATGTCCCAAATGTAACCTTTCCTTATAGATGGGCCCAACAGGATGCAACAGTGTGGGCTGGTGATGGAGAAGCTGGTACAAATTATTGTGGCCCAGAAGTTTAAAAGGGAGTCTGGTGTCTACCTATGATGCATATGTTTTTGTCTTTCTTGGTATTATCATTATTTATCCATTTTTTTTACAGCCATTATAAAATCAATGATTTTTGAAGAAAATAATAATGGTAGACAAAATTTGCAATCTCATGTAAAGATTTTTAGCTGATGCACCAGGCGCTCTAAACTGGCACTGAGCAGGCTAGGAAATGTAGCTGGAGGGTTTGGGAATTGCTCTCATGATCAAGAGGAAAGTCCTTGGAAAATAGATCCAACTGTTGAGCTACCTGAAAAAGATTATAAAGCTTGGGGAAAGTTATTTTTTTAGAGTACAACTCCCAACTTCCCCAGCCAGCAATATAGAATCATAGAGTTGGAAGAGACCACAAGGGCCATCCAGTCCAACCCCATTCTGCCATGCAAGAACTCAAAATCAAACCATCCCTGACAGATGGCCATCCAGCCTCTGTTTAAAGACCTCCAAAGAAGGAGACTCCACCACACTCCAAGGGAGTGTGTTCCAATGTCGAACAGCTCTCACTGTTAGGAAGTTCCTCCTAATGTTGAGGTGGAATCTCTTTTCCTGTAGCTTGCACCCATTGTTTCGAGTCCTATTCTCTGGAGCAGCAGAAAACAAGCTAGCACCCTCCTCCTTACATTTCTCTGTGATGAAATTCGTTTTGTTAGCTTTGGCCCAGCTTTCTAATCTATTAAGAT
>CM034703.1:30135301-30151266 GCA_020142125.1 Phrynosoma platyrhinos | reverse complement strand
GCATGCCCCCTATTCTTTCATCCAAGTCATTGATAAAGATGTTGAAAAACACAGGACAGAGCCCTGTGGCATCCCACTGGTCACTTCTCTCCAGGATGAAGAGGAGCCATTGCTGAGCACCCTTTGGGTTCAGTCAGTCAACCAGTTACTAATCCACCTAACAGTTGTATTGTCTAGCCCACATTTTACTATCTTGTTTGCAAGAATATCATGGGGAACCTTGTCAAAAGCCTTACTGAAATCAAGATATGCTATGCAGGCCTTTCCTGATTAAATTCCCGGCCAAGCAGTAAGTGAATTTCCCCCCCACCTGCTGCCACATTCTACTATACTACTCAATGCTAATGCACTGCCTATTAGACTGGTTTAACAATCAGTGTTGTTAATTAATATAATTGTTTATTGGTTGTAACTTGTTTTAATTCTGTGACGTTTAATACTGTTTTAATGGGAGGGTGGGTTTGGGTTGGGGAGGGCTCATTGTGAGATTTTATTATTGTAAGCCACCCCGATTGCTTCGGTAGAGGGGCAGGATAGAAATAAATATTTTTTATTATTATTATTATTATTATTATTATTATTATTATTATTATTATTATTTCTACCTCATTCCCTTCATCTAGCAAGCTGGTAATTTTATCAAAAAAAGAGATCAGATTAGTCTAGCATGACTTGTTTTTGAGAAACCCATGTTGACTTTTAGTGATTATGGCATTCCCTCCTAAATGTTCACAGACTCTCTGTTTAATGAACTGTTCTAGAATCTTACCTGGTATTGATGTCAGACTAACTGGGTGATAGTTGTTAGGATCCTCTTTTCCCCTTTTTTTGAAGATGGGGACGTTGCCACTGACCAGTAACCTTGCTGGTTAGTGGATTTGGGGAGCCGAGTGATGTAGTGGTTTGAGTGTTGGACTATGGCTCTGGAGACCAAGGTTTGATTCCTGCTCAGCCATGAAACCCATTGGGGTACTTTAGGCAAGTCAAACTCTCTCAGCCTCAGAAGATGGCAATGGCAAATCCCCTCTGAAGAAACTTGCCAAGAAAACCTTATGATAGGTTAGCCTTACAGTTGGCATAAGCCAAAAATGACTTGAAGGCACACAACACACACACACACACACTTTGGCCCAGCTTTCTAATCTATTAAGATCATTTTGAATTTTCATCCTGTCCTCTGGGGTATTAGCTATTCCTTCTAATTTGGTGTCATCTGAAAATTTGGTAAGCATGCCCCCTATTCTTTCATCCAAGTCATTGATAAAGATGTTGAATACCACTGGGCCCAGGACCCCCCTTTCACAGTATTAATCTCTTGATTATTAATCTCAGGTTTTTTGTGTTCTTTTGTCTCTTGAAAAGAACTCCCGTGAAGATTTAAGATGACTTTGATCTTTCGCTTCCTATTCCTTGCCCGTCTCAATCAAACAACATACTAGAGAAACATTTTGCAGTTTTGTTTTCAGGAATTCATGGAGGTCAATTTAAAAGGCTCTTATAATGATATATAATCATGCATGGATTCAATAAGAATGAAACTTGGGATACAGCAATATTTGTATATGTTTGGTATCTATCTTCCATTAGTTGGCATATATACTTTGCTGCATTTTAAGTGAAAAATGAATGTGGACCCAAATTCAGAGTTTATGCTGAGGAATAAAATAGGGCCTGTGATTGAGAAAGCATGAAAATAAACGGTTTGTTCTTTCAAGGTACTCCAGAAACAAAACTTATAATATAAAACTAAAAAATTTTATGCTGATTTTTTTCTCCCTGGCATGCAATGAAAATATCGTGGTTATCTTTTAAAATATACCCTTAAGCACGTCATAACCTGGAATCCACTTAGACCCACCCAATTACACTATAAAATCAGAATGCTATATGGTGATTAAACCTGAGTAATTCATAACTCTAGCCCAAGTCTGGGATAGTAAACTGAGCAAAGTCAGTTTTGAACAGGGAATTATGTGAGATATAAGACATGAGTCCTTACATACTTACAAATACATACTTGAAAGTAAAAAGAGTGAGGAAAGTGACTTGACATGAATAAATGAGAACTACCAGTTAAAATCAATTGGAAACTCCAAGGTTTTAATGTAACTGGGAATTCCCAGAATGTGGTAGAGAGAAAGAATGAGCATTTATATTAATTTTAACCCAATTCAGTTCCTTGTTCCTGTGCTGCAGGTCACAAGAGATTATAGCTGGGGGTAGGGTTGCTAGATTTGAGGCCTGGCCCTAAGTATCCAGTTTTGTGGATGACACTCCAGGAAGAAGATTAGGACATACATTTTCCCATTTTGGTGGGCTGAATTTCAGGCAAGAAGGCTGTGTGCAGATCTCCAGCTCAATTTGTAGAATAGCAGCTTTCCATAGTTAGCAAGATTTAATTAATTTGTTGCTGCAATATGCAATGGCTCTTTGGGGGGGGTGTGTCTATGTATCTACTTAATTAGTAAATTAGTAAATTTACTTAATTTACTTCTTGCCCCACACCCATTGTTGTGGTGCCAGGACTCACCCTCCATTCTTCATTAATAAACAATATTAAATGTTGTTTATCCTATCTTCCTAAGTAAGTGAAAAGGAATAATCTCATTTCCCTTTGATCTGGGAATAGTCCACTTAGGGGCTATGCAGACTGGCAAAAAGAGCCGGCATCTCAATGGCTTGAGGGTTTGGTGACTGCCCACTGCCCTCCCCGACTCTGCCCCCAAAGCAGCATCACGCCACCCACCTGACCAGATGGTGAGCAGTGTGGGAACACTCCTGCGGTGCAGCAATTACACGCTGCACACTGCAGGAGCAGAGAAGAGCTGTGGTGGTGGATTTTGCTACTTCTTTTTTGCTCCAGAAAAATGCCAGATTGGGGCTGCAGTGTGTGGTTGCCACAGCCCTGATCTGGTAAGCAAAGGGGTGGCACAGAGCCACTCGTTCGGAGCAGTCTGTTTTACACCTTAGTTAAGATTTCTGTCTTAATTTTCAGCCAGGAAAATAAGTTCTGTGTTTGTGTGTGCCTATGTGCATGTATATGTTTAAATGATGAACTGTGAGCAACAGTGGTAAGGTACTTTAGGCACAACGCTTAGCAACATCATGGGGGGACATCTCTAGGTATCAGATTTTGTCCTGAAAACCTCAGGGCCTGGGACTAATCTGAACTGGCTACCTATATGAGAGAGTGGCCCTGTAATGTGTTTTCCACTAAACACTGCAGGTCAGGCTCTGAGGTTTTTCCAACAGACTGTTGTATTGTTTAGTGCACGTCTAAGCAAGTGCACAGAGGCCAATTTTCATTGCAAACAGGATCCATCACTGCACTTTGGGCTGAAAATGGGTTTGGGGAGTGCTCTAGCTATGGACGGGAGTCTTTCTTCTGATTTGTTTCCTCCTACATGTTTTTGTTTGTTTGTTTCACCAATCTTCCATAATTTCCCCTCCAGTATTTGAGGGTTTGTGGGCATGAGGTGGACAAAAATGGGAAATGCTGGATTTGGTGAGGTTTTGAGGTGTTTGGCATCACTTCAGGTATTTTAACAACCAAAATTTAAAACAATGGGGTCTAGGTCTTTGGGAGGGGATTGTTGCAGACCCCAATTCCATCCCACTGGGCTCTGTGTGAAAAGCCTTATCCATACAAGACCACTGATGCTCTTGTCAGATGATTTCATCTTTAAAATGGAGCCTGGCGACTCACAGTGGTGCTTATTAAAATGGCAAATATCCACACCCATATTGCCAGGTGGGATCCCCAGATCTCAGGGCCTGGAGCCTCTTCTCTAGTCTTCAAGGCATGGGGAAGGAATCTCTGAGCAATAATGTTACCTTGAAAAGTGTATATATATATATATATATATATATATATATATATTCCTCAATTGTTAGACTTTGGATTTTTTTTAAAAAAAAAAATGAATGCCATACTCTGTGCAATTGTGGTTGATGCTCAATGTATCATGCTTAATAACATCGCCACAGGTTGCCTCTTGTAACATCATCAGTGTCTGCCTAGTGTGACAAGGGGGTCATCTGAACTCTTGGCAGAGATGAGATTTTGGTTTTATACACAAGGCATTTGAAATCAGGCCAAGGGCCAGTTGTAGGTTGCCCACTTCTGATTTATACATCCAGGCACAGAGTTTCAAAACTTTCTATGAAAAGCAGAACTAAAGTATTGATCCCAACATGGACCAAAGCACTACCCTTTAAACATGGTTTATGACTTGACACAGTGAAAACTGGATATGTGGCTAACTCTTTTTGAGGCTTGGTTCAGGTTTTGCCCAGTCACCCAAGCTACTGACTCTTGCAATGGATTTTATTAGACTTTTGAATCACTGCTGCAACCATTTGGAGTCCTGACATACAGATTAGGGCAATAAAAATGAAAGTTTGCATCCTTGATGCCTGACTGCAGGGGTGGTCGCATGCACTGCCAAGAAGGTGGTTACATACGGTTCTTGTGAAGAGAACTGCTGAGGAATGCACTGGGCATATATGGTCAAAGAAAAAGTCAGAGAAAAAACATTTTGTGTTGTGTGTGTGCTTTAAATAAGTGAATAAAGAAGACAAAGGTGAATAGAAACATTTGCTATTGTGTGGCTTGCTTGTTTCATTTTATAGTTATCATGAAAAGACAGAGGAAATGCAAAATGATATTTTACAGGCACAGTATATGTTTCTCAAAACTGTAAAAATGGACATTCTGTATTTGTTCTAAGCACTCTGTCTAGTTAGATCATTCTTAATCCATTGTATCTCTGCTATGTACTATGCTGCATCACACTGTTTATGCATGTTCAGTTTGTAGTCTAAGGGCTCATTCCCACTATGACTTAAAATGAATTGCTGATTGCTGTATATGTGTCTTGTCCCCATTAGAAATGGTTTCAAATGCAAATGCAATCATTAGGAATTGTTTGGAAGTGAGAGAAATTCAAAAAATTCACTCTTTTCAAACACTAGTTTTTAGGCGGTTCTTTTGAAAATAAGTGATTCAGAAGTGTGTCCAACAAGTGTGAACCATGGATCTGAATCGCATCCCGCCAAAGTTTTACACTTACTGGAAGCTGGCCTCAGTTGTTTGCAAAAGTTGCCTCTTCACTGTCCTCCTCCACCACTGCCCCATCGCAGGACCAAACACTCGCCCACCCACCTAGTCATGTCTACAGCCACCTCAGCCATGGGGCAGAGTGACATTTTGTGTTCTGCTGAGGATTTCTCTGACCATGTGGGCACTGCAGGGAGGGTAGCTGATGTGGGGGACCCTCCTTCTCTCCCTAGGGGGCTCAGACAGTGCCCAGAACAGCCCTGGGCTGGACGTTGCTTCCCTCTCTCCCTCCCTGCCTTCTTTCTTGCTGGCGTGTCTGCTTCTGCCTCTGGGGGGAGGTTTGCTTTTCAGGATTGGGGCCCCAGAGAGTGCTGAGGGGAAGGCAGCCAGAACCTGGAGGCCATGGACCATGGAGGCAGCTGGAGTGAAGCTTAGTGTCTGTCTGGCCAGAGGAGGGCAGAAGAGGCAGGAGAAGAGGCAGAAGAAGGCTAGTCCAGAGTGGAGGAACTGGCCTCAGAGGCCCGACCAGGCACCATGGGTTAAGGGGACCTGCCCAGGGAGGCAGGCAGGCAGGCTGGGCTGGGCTTGGGCTGGAAGGAGGAAAAAGGAGCCCCCGGGGCACCCTAAACAAGGAGGACAGGAGGAAAGGCCAGCACCAAACATGAAGGAATGCATGCTCCAAGTGGAGGAGGGAGGACACCTCTGGCATGCCTCCTGGACAGGAGAGGGAAAGGGAGGACCTGTCTGAGAAGAGGGGGAGGACCTCTGGTCACCCTGAAGGGAGAACCTTTGGGTATCCCTCCTGGGCAGGAGGGAGAAATGTAGGTCCTCAGATTGGGAGGGGAGTTCTGTTCTGCCTGAAGGGAAGAATCGTGTTGATGCAAAGGCACTAGTGGGAATTACATAGTCTAAGGTCATAATTCGATTCCATAGTAGGAACTAAGCATCAGCCTTGATTGAATTAGCCACCTGGTGTCAACTCGATTCACATCAATGTAAATCTAAGTGGGAATGACCCCTAAGATTCCTAGATCCCTTTTATATGCACTGTTGTCAAGCTAGATGTCACCCATCTTACATCTATGAATTTCATTTTTTCTGCCTAAGTGTAGTACCTTACATTTCTTCCTGTTGATATTTTGTCATTTTGTTAGTTTTGGTATAATTTGTTAAGGTCATTTTGAATTCTGATCCTGCCCTCTAGGATATGTGCTACCCCTACTAATTTGGTGTCACCTGCAAATTTGAGATGCACACCCTGTATTCCTTCATTCAAATCATTGATAAAGATGTTGAATAGACCTGGGACAGAACCCTGTGGCCCCCCGCTATTCACATCTCTCCATGATGAAGAGGAGCCATTGGTGAGCATCCTTTGGGTTTGGTCCACCCAGCAAATTCACCTAACAGTTGCATTGTCTAGCCCACATTTTACTATTTTTTTTGCAAAAATATCATGGGGGACCTTGTCAAAGGCCTTACAGAAATAAAGATGTGCTACATCCACAACACTCCCATAATCTACCAAGCTTGTAACTCTATCAAAAGAAGAAGAAAATAATATTAGTCTGGCATGACTTGCTTTTGAGAAACCCATGTTGATTTTTCATGATCACAGCATTCCTTTCAAAGTTCAAACTAGTGTTTGAAAAGAGTGATTTTTTTTAAAAAAAATTCTCACTTCCAAAAGATTCCTAACAATCACAGTTGTATCTGATCATGACTGTTTCATGATCTGCTCTAGAAGCAGATAGCCTGGTATTGATGTCAGGCTGACTGGGCAGTAGTTGTTTGGGTCCCCTTCCCCCCCTTTTGAAGATGGGGACAACATTTGCCCTTTTACAGTCTGATGGGGCTTCTCTTGTTCTCCAGGAACTCTCAAAGAGTATTGCTAGTGCTTCTGAGATTACCTCTGCCAGTTCTTTCAATATCTTAGGTGTATCTTCTGATCCTGGAAACTTGAGTTCATTTAGACCGGCCTGATATTCCTATACTACCTCTTTAACTATTCTCTGCTGTATTTCCCCTACTGCTTGCCTCATTTTCCCCAGGTTGAGTTCTTCTTTTTGGTGGTGGTGGGGAGAAGACTGAGGCAAATAAGGTGTTGAGTAGGTCTGCCTTCTCTTTGAACCCTGTTAGCATTTTGCTAACCATTTCACCCTGCCATTTCCTTGTTCTTCCTTTTGCTACAGACAAAACCAAAAAAAGGCATTTATTGTTTTTAACCTCGCTAGCAAGCCTGAGCTCATTCTGCACTTTAGCTATTCTGACTTTCACTTTACATGAGTTGGCTATTTGTTTGAATTCCTCTTTGGTGATTTCCCCCTTTTTCCATTTCTTGCACATACTGCTTTTAAATCTTAGCTCAGTTCAAAGCTCTTTTGACATCCATCCTGGTCTCTTTAGACACCTCCCATTTCTCCTCAATGGAACTGTTTGGAATTGTGTCTTCAATATCTCACTTTTAAAAAGCTTCCATCCATAATGAACTCGTTTCTCTTTTAGTATTCCTGGCTATGGAATCACCCCCAGTATATCCCTAAATTTACTAGAAATTTCATGAGAACATGGCCACTCCTACCTAAGAATCCCTCCACTTCCACCTCACTAACCAGGTCATCACAATTGGTTAGGATCAGATCTAAAATTGCTGATCCACTTGTTGCCTCTTTCACCTTCTGGACAATAAAATTGTCTACAAGACAAATGAGGAATTGGTTGGACTTTATATTCTTGACAGAGTTTGACTTCCATATCAGGATGGTTGACATCCCTCATTACTACTACATCTCTCCTTTGTGAATGTGTGGTCATCTTTTCCAGGAAGGCATCATCCAAGTCCTCAGTTTGGCTTGAGGGTCTGTAGTAGATTCCCCCCCCCCATGACATCATTGTTGTTTCTCTCCCCCTTAATTTTTATCCATGTTCTTTCAACCTGGTTTTCAAAATTTAAGTAATGGATCACTTCATACTTGTAAGCATCCCTGACATATAATGCTAGTCCTCCTCCTTTCTTGTTTGATCTATTTCTCTGAATTAGGTTATACATCTCTGTATTCCAATTCATTGGTGCCTATTGTATTTAGTTTGCTTTCTTAAAAGTTCAGGTTCATCTCACCTGAAGGGTGCTGCTTGAGGGAGGAAGGTGGTGGTTGTAGTGAGATTGTCCATGGTCAGGGTGTTGCCAGAGGCCCTGGAGGGTGGTGGCAATGGTTGTGGTGACTCCTTTCCTCCCTCTGTCCATACTCCATCTCTCTGCTACTCCTTTAGGGACCAGTACCATGCTTATCTCACAGTGCCTCTGAGAGCATGCAGGGCACCTGCAGCAGCAGCAAGCAAGCAAGAGTGGGACTCGTTGTTGAGGACCATGGGGGAGGGTGTGCCCCATCTGCTTGGGATGGCTCTGGCTCTGTTAGAAACATTTAAAGGTCATTTGCAGTCCTGGCAATGGTGTCATGATTGCAAATATGAATACGAAACAGTTACAAGGCCATAAATCTAAATTATGACATTGCAATCACAGGTTGGCAGTTCAAGGCCCAGGTGCTGCATGATGGGGTGAGCTCCCATCACTAGCCCCAGCTACTGCAAAGCTAGCAGTTCAAAAGCATGCAAATGCAAGTAGATAAATAGGTACCACTTCTCAGTGGAAAGGTAAACAGTATTCTGTGCAATCATGCTGGACACATGATCACAGAGTAGGCTCTGACAATGGTGGCTCTTTGGCTTAGTAGTGGAGATGAACACTGCCCCCTACTTTCAGGCATGACTTGACAACCTTCTCAATAGGGAAAACCTTTACCTTTACCTAATTACATAACAGGGCACCAGCCACTGTTTTCTTTCCACACTGCAACCCACATATTGTTTATGTGTTTTTCTTAACTTGGGAATTAATTTGCACTGTTTACCTCTGTTGTATAGTGTTCTTCATTAAATAAATTGTTTCCTCCCCAATTACATGTATTTTAACCATTCAGAGTTTAGAACAAACATATTGTTTTGCATGCTCATTCTCTAAAATGCCACACAAGTGTGTGAGTGTTCCAGGTGGAGTATTCATTTTCTTGCAACAGCTCTCTGGAGGTGTGAAAATGCCACTTTTGTCAAGACTGTTTAGTCCAATGTTTCCCCCTATTCATAATTCCAGCATGACCTTATCTGATCCACACTTTCCTGAGTAACATGCCAATTGGTTCATGCACTTCCCATTGTTCCAACACATTTGGCTAAGAAACAAAACAAAACACCAGAATACACTTTTCAAAGCATGAGAAAATTTGAAAAGTTTCTATTTTAAGAAAAATTGCATCACACAAATGTATACAGTAGTCCCCCCCATTATCCATGGGGGATATATTCCAAGACCCTCAATGGATGCCTGAAACTGCAGATAGTACTAAACCATATACCAGTAATGTTCTCAGACTGCGATTGATGACAGGCAATTAAAACCACAGAGAGCAAAACCATGGATAATGTGAGAGTACGTAATATTTTTGGACCATGGCTGTCCATGGGCAACTGAGACTGCAGAAAGCAAAACCACAAATAAGGTTAGACTACTGTATTTCAAGAAAGTATATAACTGCTTTGTGCAAATCTCTAAAGTATAACACAGCTCAATGTGGCAATAGGATGAAATGTGATTATATGCACAAATGCCATGGCCCAGAAAGAGGAAGATTTGCTCACACCTCTTGATAGAGCAGCCCAGAACATTTTGCTGCATGAGGCAGAACAGCAGGTAGCACTGCCCTGCCAAGTTATTGTGGCACATGAGACAGAAAAATCCATACGCTTCTTTCTCTATTTCTGGCCATCACATCACAGAATGAATAGGTTATAATTTTCTACCTTTTTGTGACTCCTAAAATCTGCTGGCTGAGTGGTTGCCTCACTCTGACTAATGGTAGGACTGAATCTTTCTAGAGCATTTGATACAAAATGCTAAACAAAGACCTACCAACCATCTCCGTTCTATCATCCAAACTGATGGTACAATCTAGACCAGTGCTTCTCAGGATATCTAATGTGGGGGACCAGTGTCCTTTGACTATAATTGTTTCTTTCTTTCAAGAAACATGCCAGTGACCAGCAATATTGTTCAGGGACTGGCACCAGTCCAAGGACCAACCGCTTGAGTAGCACTGATCTAGAATACACCTGATTCTTTTTTATTTCCTCTCAAGGGATGTAATTCATCATCAATTTTCTTCTCAAAAGAAGTAATGAATGATTTCAACAATTTTCTTCCCACTGTGAGAAAGACATCAAAACCCATTTCAAAATAGGGTTTTTGAAGTCTATTCATTCTATGGGACTCATTCTGTGCAAAATTCGCATGTGGTTGTTTTGCACAGAAAGCAGCATTTTCTGCAAACAAAACACTTTTTTTCTGTACAGAAAATAATATTTCTATGTGGAAATATTTTTTACAGAAAAAATGCTGTTTTATCTGCAAAACAACCACGCGTGAATTGTGTGCAGAATAAGCTCCAAATTGCAAAGATTATCAGTCCAGATTTCTTCTTATCAGGGTTTCTTGATACTTTGTGTGTGTGTGTTCAATAATTTTAAGAACATTTTGGAATATTCTTTCTATCTTTGTTCCCCACACTGTATGAACAATACTATTTAACCACATTCTACTTCTACCTGTCTTCTAGTGAAAATATCTTGATAAATTACCTCAGAAGTCTTCAGAATGCAGTATGAAAATCTCTGGGTTATGAGGATTTTGAAAAAGATATTGCTTGGAGTCTGGCTGGACAGAAATAAAATAAAATAAAATAAATTCCACACCTGCATGACATCTGATATGTTTACATTGGAGAATAGTTGAGGAGAGTCCTGCCAGACAAATGTAGCTGGCAGAGGAGCAGAAGCAGCATTTTGCCAAGAAGAAACCAAGCAAAACTTGGTTGAATCAAGGACAAAAAAAAGAGGCAGCGTTCGAGGAAAACAACTTTTAATTAGTCTAGAATTATTCACAATCATTCAGAATTGTCAGTGTATATTTTTGTACTGGCTGGAGATTTGGTGCAAGTTTTTTGAAACCAAAAAGAAATGTCCAATGGGAATACTACTAGGAGTTTGAGCTACTAAGCTAATAAACAAGGCTGTTGTTGCACAGCTGTGCTATTAAAGTAGCCTCCATTTGAAATAGCTAAATAATATTGTGCTCTATAAAAAGTTAAAATAATAGAACAATTTTTAAACTTTTTATTGAGAAAATAGCTAATGTTCTAATACACACTGCACAGATTAAGCAAACACATATCAAAAATCCCTTTACTGATGGCACATAATTTACCCCCCCCCCTTTTTTTTTTTTTTTTTTTGAATTTTATATAAAGGAAGACTGCAGTTTAGCTGTAAATTTGGACAATTGTCTGATGTATCAAAAAATAAAAGAAAAAGAAGAAAAAGAAAATGTCTGTCATCATTTAAGACAGGGGTAGGCAACCTTTCCCCTTTAAGGGCCAAGGGACTTCAGCTCCCAGAAGCCTCAGCCATGTTGGCCAATTGTCCCATGTTGGCCAATAGCTCCTGGGATTCTGGGAGCTGAAGTCCCTCGGCCCTTAAAGGGGAAAGGTTGCCTACCCCTGATTTAAGAAATGATTGCTGGGTACCCTGAATCACATTGTATAATTATGTAGTGATGTTGAATTACAAAAGTTAGTGCAAGGAAGAGATCCAGTAAAGTTCTCCACCACATAATTGGAATATTTATTCCAGTCCCTAGTTAGGCCCAAGTTAACCTAATAAAAACTGAGGGATACAATGAAAAAGTAAGAAAGATTACAGATGCATCTTTCTATAATTATTATTATGATTAGATTATTGTATTTACTTATATCCCACTTTTCCCCAAAAACAGGTATGCTGGCCCATTCCCACACATGCCTACATGAATATTTAATGATGAGAAGCTACCTCAAAGTAGTATCTATAGTTATCTTCCTCATCTTGTAAACTAGCTGTAGAAAATGGAATGTGTTTCTGAACGTCCTGTACCTAAGTAGAAAAGCACTATTCTGAAAGTTGTGTGCCCCCCTCCCTCAAGTCCCAGTAGGCTACAGGGCCTTCCTGCTAAACTTACATGAAAGCTTTGCCTTAACAACAGAATTCAGACACTGTGGTTCTGGCATCATTCTTTTTTAATCATATTGGATTGAGAAATACTGCACCTGGCATAGTGGATGCCCTCAGGAAAACTGTGTTACTTAAGCTAGAAGAAGAATAGATTCTTTGCCAGTTCATACAAATGAATTATTCTTTCCAAGGCTGCAGTTATTTACACATGATAGCCTGCTTGCTTGATGCTGACTTTTTAGGTTATAGGTTATGGAGGGAGGTGCTCCAGAATGAGGGCATTGCTCCGCCAAGTGAGAATTCTCTCACCCCCATGAAATTTTCCCTCTGTCCCAAATTTCTAGCATCACAGATAGCGATAACACTGAAAATTATTCACAACTCTTATATTTGCCGTGTTCGTATTCCCTTGGTATTTTTACTTGCTCTATTTCTTTGGATTCTTAACCTATATTTCTAAATGCTCAACTGAAGTCTTAATTTCCTGCAATGCTAGATATTTGGAGATTAAAGGAAAATTTCATTGGGGAGATAGAATTCTTATTTGGGGGGAACAATGTTGTCATCCAGCCCCCATGGCCATACTCCTGTTGCATTCTGGTTATCCATCTCCATGTCCTTAACATTTCATGAATACCCAAAGCACATAATAATTAAACATGATCCATGGGTGTCTTTACATAAAATCTATGGTATATGGGTGTGTTACTGTTATCAACATCCTTAAATTGAAAAAAAATGTGATGGTGGAATCAGAGAGGCGTAGTTGACAGAACAATGCAGGGGATGGCAAAATGTCACCCTCCAAATATTGGACTCTAATTCCTATTTGCCCCAGCAACTTAGATAATGTTGGGGCTCTACCCCCACACCACACACCTCTCATCATCCTGTTTGGATGACACAGACCAATACCTCTGGGCTAGGATTGGACATACCAGATGCCACTCTGGTGGTCCCAGATTGATTCCAGCTCAAAGTGGCCTTAGCACTGGTTATAAATCCCATTGTTTGCTGCAGAGTTTCTAGGAAATTCCATACCAGCACCAGGCAGACCAGATGGCTCTGCACACCTCTAACCTTCCTCCTCCATCACCTCTACTGAGAAGATCCCCATCACAGCCTCTGTTGTGGTTAGGGAGCACCTGGATGAAATGCGGGTGTTCTCAGTAGAGGAGATAGTGGGGAAAGGTAAGGGACACATGGTGCTAGCAGGTCCATGAATGGTCATATAAACACCTACCCACCCAACCTCATGCTGACCCATACTATCCTGGCCCATCTGCTCAGCCCCATAGAGACCTGTTGAGAGATACAGGCCAATGACATCTAGATGACTACACTTTGACCATACCTAGATAGTGGCTTGTTTAGTGTTAATGCTAAAATATTAGGTGGAGGGGTTTTAAATCACAGCTCAATTCACATAGACACAATGTTAATCTAAATCATACTATTCAGGAACTAGATGTCAACAATGAAAAGGCTTTCACATGCTGAGATTAGTTGTATCTCAACAAGTTTTCAAACCATTGCAAGAATCAACTCTTCTGTGTATACTGACTGATGATTTAAACATGATAAGGATCATGTGAAGGGTGCCAAAAAGAGTGTCTGCATACCAGCACATGGCACAAACCTTTAAAAACATGATGATGGGTGCCCAGAATGCCTATGCACATACTTGCTGTTTGGCAGCCTCCATTTCATCAGAGTCATATTTAAATTGGCTCTGAAATGTCTAGATTTATAGCCACATAGAACAGGAGGATTAGATCCTTTACACACATAGTGTTTAATGTGCGGGAAGTAGATGACAAACTTTTCAAGTACATTGCAGAGATTTTTATGCAACAATGTAACTTTCAAACTAAAAAGCAGTCATAGGAATATAAATTTACCTTACATGGAGTCAGATTATTGGTCCAGCTAGCCCATAACTGGTAGCAGCTCTCCAGGGTTTCAAGCAAGGATTATTTTCAAGTACTACCTGGAAATTCCTTGCACTCTTCCATCCAAAAACTAACCACATCCAACCATAGTTTGCTTCTGAAATCAGATGAGATCAGTGTTCTCAAAGTTGTATGCAGTCAGTCATCTTGCATGCAACCAGTACCAACCCAAGGCATCCCACTACCACAGACACACAAATGCTGAGTGGCAGGGATGTAATTCCTCACCAAATTTCTTCTTGAAGGAATCAAGTTATCTTATTCTGTCCCTAATCCTCTGCCTATTTCATATTATTATTGTTGTTGTTAATTTATCGTAGCATTTTAATTCTTCAAGTTTAATTCTGTTTTAAGGGGGGGAGGGTTGTTGACTGAGGGAATGTTTTTTTAAATTTGTTGTTCTTTTAATATGTTGTAACCCGCCCCGATTGCTGAGCAGAGGGGCAGGCTATAAATAAAATATATTATTATTATTATTATTATTATTATTATTATTATTATTATTATTATTAATCAAAGAGTAATTATTCGTATCTTATAATTTCCATATATATTTCCATACATCCTGTCTTTTAATCATCTTATCCTTCCTCAATAAGATTCTTTAACATTTTCATTGGTTTACTTGCTCTACTTCGACCATCTTTTCTTACTATATTCTTCCACAGGAGACCATTCTTTATCTACCCTTTCTAGATCAACCTGGTTCAAGAGGGCTGTTAGTCTACCCATTTCTTTCATTTCAGTCAGCTTCAATAACCAATCAGCCACAGTTGGTAACTCTTGTTTTTTTCCACTTCTGGGCGGTTAACAGTCTTGCAGCTGAGACCATATATAAAAGAATTCTCCAATATTTTCTCTGTAACATCTGGTCTGTCTGATTTAATATATTTAGTAGATATATTTCTGGTTTCAATTCATACTTAATTTTAAGAATATCTTGAATTGTTATATGGATTTTCTTCCAGTAAATTTTCATCTTAGAGCATCTCCACCAACTATGAAGCCAAGATCCAATATTTTGTTTACATTTCCAACAAACATTCGAATTCATATTATAATTTTTTGCAATCTTTGCTGGAATTAGATACCATCTTTGTCTCATCTTCCAATAGTTCTCTTTTAAATCTTGTGATTTAGTAAATTTCTCAGTTTTCCGTCTACATATTCCCAACTTTCCAAATCAATTATTTTATGTATATCCGTTGCCCATTTAATCATGTTTTCTGAAATTAAATCTCTTTCTTGTTTTCTATCCAGCAACATTTTATACAGTTTACTTATCCTTTTCTTTTCTGATTTTGTCAGGATCTCATCTAATTCATTTTCATGATGAAAACATCATTTTCTATGGAAATTATCCATGCAAATTTTGCATAGAATAAGTCCCCAACTGCAGCATTTTCTGCACAGAAACAGTTGTTTCTGTACAAGAAATAATATTTCAGTAGGAATATTATTTTCTGTGCCAAAAATACAAAACAACTGTGTGCAAAATGTGTGCAGAATACATTGTGAACTGTGAAGATTCTTGTTAGTATAGGATTCTCATCAGGCTTTCTCAACATTAAAAAACACATTTTTTGCACCTCTCACTGGATAAATTAAGTAAGATATATAAACACATGGAGAACAAGTATTGGAAGTATGGAAAAGAGAAATGAACTTTTTTCCATCTATGGTGGGAGTGCGAGGTAGCAAAAAGCTTTTGGGAGAAAATTAAAAATAATATAATGGAAATATTGGATATAGAATTACTGTTCAAACCAGAGGTTTTGTTATTAAATATGTTGCAGGATAAAATAGAAAGGGTACCGTATTTTTCACCATATAAGACACACTTTTTCTTCCCCAAA
>CM034703.1:30114857-30135201 GCA_020142125.1 Phrynosoma platyrhinos | reverse complement strand
TCCTCCTTTAAAATTGGGTGTGTCTTATATGCCGGAGCATCTTATATGATGAAAAATACGGGTATATGGCAAGAATATCTTTTATATGTTAACCACTGCTAGAACTGTCTATGCTAGGTATTGGAAAACAACAAGAATGGTGCATATAGATGAATGGATAATAAAATTGTTAGATATGAATGAGCTAGATATACTATCCAGAAAACTGAATGGAGAAGAGAAGAAACAAGAGAAGAATGAATGGAAAGAAGTGATAGCATATATGGAAAAAACATGGCCAAATCTCCTGATTGAAGAAACTATTTAAACGGAATAAAGATTATATAGAAAAGATTAAGAATATGAAATATATTATATATGATGCATAAACGAATTGTTAAGAAAGATAAGATTGATGGTTATAAAAATATAAATAGAAAATTACATAGTTAAACTTTATCATATATGTTATATATTTAATGGAACATATGTATAAGATACAGTATAAGAAAATAATAAGATAGATAGAACTAGATATAAGAATAGGATATAAAATGGGTAATGGATAATGGGACATTTGGATATAATATATTAGGCCAGTTCTGTAATAATCAGCCATGGAAACAATTATAAGCAACCAAGAAATTGAAAAGCAGATAAACAATAAGCTACAGAGAAGAAAATTGGCTGAAAGATGAAATAAATAAGTTTTGTTTTTAATATAGTATGTGGAATGTAGGAGAAGATGCAAGATGTTATGTTATAGTTATAGTTATATGTTTGTATTATGTTTAGTTATGTTACATTGTCTTGTTTTTCTTTTTAGTGGTGTTTTGTTTGTCTTTTATGTAAGTAGATGTAATGGTATATATGCGAATGAATGTAAGTAAGTTTGAAAATAAAAAATTTAAAAAAAACATTTTGAGGATCATTTTTTAAAAAATATTTTAAAATATTATTTTAATCCCTACTCAGTACAATGGAGGATGATGATTATTACAGTTATGATGATAGAATAGTATCTTCCACCATATTTAGTGTCAGTAGTCTAGCATTCTAGGTGCGTCTTTGTAGGAGATGCTGGATGGATGCCTAGCTTTACTCTTCAACATGGCACTGCTATTTCATAAACCCACACACACACACACACACACACATATATATATGGCAAGCATATAGGAAGTAGATAATTGAATTGGGTCCATCATCACCTTTAAATGCTAAACTGAGAACTTTTTTATTTCATTTAGCTTTTAATATTGTGTTTTCCATTGATTTTGCATAGTGCCTCCAGGGTTTTCAGTAGATACAAATCTCATTAGCTCGTTGATTGATGTAGGAAGAAGGAAGAGAATCCATTCCATTTAGCAATGATGTTTCATTGATGGGTGACCTAGCTATACACAAACAAATCATACAACTATCAACATTTGGATCATAGAGGAAGATGCATTTGTCATCATATCAAAGTTAATTGCTGGAGAAACAGATAATCAAAAGCCAAATATATTAAGAACAAATGAAAATGAGCATTATAAACAATATCTCTTTGTATAAAACAGAAGGAGCAAATACAACAAGAAGACTCCCAATATTTATTGTTTATGCCAGGGGTAGGCAACCTAAGGCCCGGGGGCTGGATGTGGCCCCCCCGAGGACATTGGACCGGCCCCAGGTCGGTTCTGCCGCCGCTGCTGCCCCCCCCCACCATGATGATATTGATTTTTGTTGTTATTACTTGTTCCTGGGGATTTCTTGGCAAAATCTCCACAGGGGTTTTGCCATGGCTGTTCTGGGGCTGAGAGAGTGTGCATGCATATTTTTTAATTTTTTAAACTTTTTTTTAAAAAAAATATTTATTTATTTATTTATTTATTTATTTATTTATGGTGCTTCAGCCCCCCAATTGTCTGAGGGACAGTAACCCGGCCCCTGGCTCAAAAAGGTTGCCTACCCCTGGTTTATGCTATAAAGGTTGGGAAGAATTGGCCCTAATCAATTTAATGAGACAATTTGTTCTTATATAGAAAACTGTGAGACATCTGGTCTTAAGAAAAGCAGTTTCTCTGTTTTCATCCTGATTTTCTTTCTGATTAATGAGCCTTCTAGAGTGGCTAAAAACTGATTTAAAACTTCAATAAAATTTAACCAAAATTAAATAAAACCATCCACCTTTAACAGAACTAGCAAAATATTTATTTGTTTGTTTATTAAAATAAGAATGTAGAATGTAGTGACTACCAATGCCAAAGGGCTTTCGAAAAAAGCAAGACTTTTACCTGGTGTCAGAATTATGTATAACACAAGCATCTAAGAAAAGATTCTGACAGAGATAATCAGTTCAAATGCATGTTAATGAGCAGCATTGGGCTGAACAGACAGGCTATAGCAAATTGAAGGACAGAGATGGCAGCTATGGGCACTCCCAGACATTGGCTGAATATATTTTCTGCATTGACTAGGGCGATCCATTCTAGAATCCAGCAACAGAAAAGTAACACTGGATGTGCCATTTAGACCATGGAGAAAATATTATGCAAGTTGAATTAAACAGACAAATGGGAAGTGATCTCTGATGGAGATCTGAGTTTCAAAACTCTTATTTGCAGTTTGGTTATATCCTGAAATCCTGTCCAGACCTCAGATGTATTCAGTTTTAGTGCCAAGTCTATATTCCAACATGTCTTTGCACATGTCTTCCCTTCTAAAGGCACCTGTAAGATGACTCTTTCTTCTTTGTAGTCATGGGGAATTCATGATGCACTTCCCCTTCACTTCTGGTTGAATAATATGGGGCCCAGTTGGGATAACAGAAAGTTGCTGAGCAGATGTGACCTGAGGTTTAATGAGACCCTAATCATGGGTCTTTCCATACTTATGAACTTTCAAAGGACAAAGCAACTTGTATGACAAAGATTTCAGTCTATTTTGTGGTCAGCGGACAGGACATTCTAGTTTAATCAAGCCAGCAGCATTGCTGCATGTGAATACTAGCTTCTGAGATACAGATTATCAGCTCAATACCTGATCATTAATTACTAAGGGTTTCATTTTGCATGGACATAAATACAGGACAACATTGTACCATCTGACTCTGGCCTACATATCTCCAAACAGCAAAGACTAAATGAAAATAGGACAACAACGAGGTCAGTGGAAAGAAGGCGTGCATGAGGCTCCCACAACGTGAATCAAAACCTATGATGTATATATGTCTTTGACATGTGAACCTAGCCAGAGAGGAACCAGTTCATGTTGACTCCTTATGGATGACTGAAAAAGTTTATGTGTAAATTCAGTAGCATTCAGGGGGATCAAATATTTTGTTGGGTATCTAGCAGCATGATCCTGAGTGTGCTCTCTGTGGTATTAAGGTATGGGAAGCAATCAGATACTGATTCTCCTCCATTGACTATGCTGGCTAGGGCTGACAGCAAGTGAACAGCAAACAGCTCCTCTCCAAGATAGTGGCAGAAATGAGCCAAACAGATTGGGAGGAGGAGGCTGCAGGAAGGGGGAGCAGAAATGAAGATCTGCAGCTTCACCCCCATGCTCACCATTTAAAGGAGAGTGGCACACCAAGAAAGGTCCCCCCTTTCTCCAGGGGAGAGGCCTTGGGATGCCTGGCTACTGTCCAGTGTCATCTCCTCTGATGGAGTCACCCAATGCAGTCTGCACCTCCTAGTGATGCTACTGTCCTGACCATCCAAAATATACCTATTTCCATGAGCATCATCCATGAAACCATGGCCTTTCATTGTCTACTTGTAAGTAAGGGTGACAAACAACACTACAAAATATCATACAGGTCTGCTCACAAGTTTTCAAATCGTTGTCTGCCCCACCCCCACACCGCAAGCTTGTTGTTTGTTTCTATTCCTTACCTTTTACAAATTGTTTGTATTTAATGTTTTAGGAAGATGGAGACACCTTTCCCTTTTATAGGAAACTGTCCTTCCTCCATCCCAAATTTTAATCTCCTCCACATTCCAACAATCAGCCAACATATCATTCCATGACAATACCATACTCAGACTTTGTTGCTAGAATTTCTGCACGGAACATTTTTTTAAAATCTCTCTTTTGCTGGCCAAAGTTCCCTTTCAAGGATTCATGGTGTGCAACTGGAAGATCAGACTGACTATAAAGTTTTGGTGAGGGGCAAACAATGTTTCTCCTCTCCAGCATAGAAAGAAAAGGTGACAGTACTCAGCTCCTTTGAAACAAGATAATCAGTCTTCTTCAGTTTATTTTATTTTATTTTAATGCTTGTATTTTCATGTATATCCCACCTTTCGATATGGGACCCAAAGTGGCTTACAATGTAAGTTACAACAAACTAGCTAAAACATTATGCAGTATTAAAGTTACAAAGTATTAAACAATTTATCCAATTAAAACATTAATTTAAGAACTGTTTTAAACAATCTCAAATACATATTACATATAAAAGCAGTACACTTTTTGCATATCCTTCTACTTCAACCAGTGAAGGCTGAAGCCCAGTTTTGAAAAGAAAAGTCTTTGTCTACTGGCAAAAAGGAAGCAAAGAGAGAACCAATTAAGCCTTCTTTAGGAGAATATCTCATAATCTAGGAATAATTGCCAAGAAGATTCTCTCCCATGTCCTCATTACATTAGTCAGTGAGGATGGTGATACAGAAAGAAAACCTTCCGTCAAAGATTATGGGCAAACTTATATGGGGAAATACAGACTTTTAGATAACTAGACCAAAGTGGTCATAATTACCACTTTGAATTGTACCCAGAAACAGACTGGAAAGCAGCAAGCTGTTTTAACAAGAGAGTCATATATTCCTCATAATCAGTCCTGGTCATCAAACTAGTTGTAGCATTTTGGACCTACTGAAGGAGGAAGATCATGTTCCAGATGAATAGACTCAACCAAGGAAGCCACAGCCCTGAGTCTGCAAGACCTGAGTAGGACTGTTGAAGATAGGTTGATTTGGATGTCTCTCATTCATAGAGTCCACCATAAGTCAAAGTTGACTTGACATTAGTTAACAGGAACAAACTAAACAGAAAGGCAGAGAGCTATCTCAGTTAAGAAGAAATGAATTGTCATTGGGAATAACTCTGTGTCCTTTAATAACTGTGTTTGAATGTCTACTTACAGCAACACTTAAGGCCTGAATCCTACTGTCAATCTCAAAGAGACCCATTGAATCAATGAAACTTACATAAATGTTGACTTAAAAGGTAAAGGTATTGACAAGGTTGTCAAGTTGTGTCTGACTGTAGGGGGCAGTGCTTATCTTCATTATTAACCCGAAGAGCTAGCATTATCAGAGACTACTCTGATCATGTGGCCAGCATGATTGCACCGAACGCTGTTTACCTTCCCACAAAGTGGTACCTATTTACCTACTTACATTTGCATGCTTTCAAACTGCTATGTTGGCAGAAGTTGGGACTAGTGACAGGAGCTCACCCCATCATGCAGCACCCGGGCCTCGAACTGCCAACCTGCCAATCTTGCAATCAACAGAGTCAGTGTCTTAACCACTTGTGCCACTGCATTTTGATGTACTAAGTTATTATTGAGGCAATTCTGATTATTATTCTGATTGGAACGAAAAACAGCATTTAGGTCAATATCTACCAAGATAAGGCTGTGTTAGGATAGAGACATCTCAAAATAAATGTGATTACAGAATCATAGTAGTAGCAGCACTGCATAAGAAAAATCATGCAGGACTTGACCAACAGGTTATTGATTCCACCATTCTGTTCCCACAGTGGACAACCATAGCTAATGAGAGGCCTACAAACAGGGCAGAGTACAATAGCACACTTCCACTTTTGTTCTCCAGTAACTGGTACTGAGAGGTATTCTCCCTCCTGTTGGAAGCAATACACAGCTCTTGACCACCTTCTTCTTCACAAAGCCATCTAATCAACTTTTAAAGCCATCCAAGTTAGTTGTTATTGTTGTTGTGTGCCTTCAAGTTGTTTCTGAGTTATGGCAATCTTAAAGCCATAATAGAGTTTTCTTGGAAACATTTATTCAGATGGAGGTTTGCCTTCACTCAGTGGAGATTCAAACCTGGTCTAAGTTATTGCCCAATACTCAAACCACTCTGCCACACCAGCTCCCTGTCCAAGTTGGTAACCATGGCTAAATGTTTGTTTAATAAGTTCCATAGTTTTAACTACACAGTGTATGAAAAATGACTTCCTTTTATCTGTCCTGAATTTCTGTCCATTCATGGGATAACTTAGGTTCATGGGATAACTCCAGGTTTTAATGTTACGAGAGATAATGCATAGATATTGTGAATACATCTGTAACTTTTGTATTCACAGTCTCTAAATATTCTCTGGTTTAGAGGATACAATGGGACCATAAAAATCCTCCAAGTAACTTAGAAAAGTAACTTTGTAATCCAAAAAAGTAATGTTTCCAAGTTTTTAATGTGAATCCCCCTTAGCTGCTTTTTCATTGTTTCTTCAAATCCCGTTTTGTCTTCCTTTGCTTGTTTCATATCAACCTGTGAGACTTACAATTTTTTCCTTTACACATAGTTGTATGCATTTGTATATATCTTTCTTAATGTGCATGTTTTATGTAATGTATGGATATTCCCATTTATCATACTGTCCTTGCCCTGAATTTTTGTGTATCCTTTTTTCATCAGTGCACACTTTTAGCTGCTTGCATTTAAAAACATGCACATAGTTTTGTGCACATTTTTTTATGTTGCTGAAATTTACAAATTCTTAATGCAAGTGCATTTTTTCTGATGTCACAATTGAATCCAATGAAATCATTTTCCTTCCATCGTTTCAACCCAGAGGCTGCCTAAACAATCTAAAACAGTTTGAAGGAAGAAACAAAACGCTGCCAGAGCAGGAGCCATTAGAATTGCCCCTGACAGAAAGTCCTGATGAGCACCTAAGTCACAAGGCTTACTGGATGATTTTATGCAACCTCAAACTTTTCATCCTTATTAAAATAAACCATAAATCTGTCAAGAGAATAAAATAAGATAACCTCATAAAGCTACTTTGAGAGCTCAACTACTGGCTTTACTTTTGAGTACAGGTTGTTTGTTTAACAAATGCCAAATGAAGGGGACTTAAATATGATTGGGAACTTTAGTAAGGGGTCTTTAACTTTTCTCACTTCCCTGTGATCTGGATTTTGTATTACAACAAACAAAATAAGCGAAGGGACCCATTGTAAAGATGGAGAAAAGAAGATCTCTAAAAATATCTAAACCCACCTGCTTTTATGTCTGCCTCCCCAATTCACAGTGAGCTTGGTGGCTACATCTTATTAACTACACTAGAGCTATTTACAATTTGCAGATTGTTTTATTCAGTAGCTTTCTCATGAAACCACAGCTGCTGAATGACTAATATTGCAAGAGGAAGATGCAATGCAGAAAGAAATATTCACAGACAAGACAAACAGATGGGAGATTGATCTCTTGGGACTGTAGTGGGCTGAGTGAGCTTAATATATTCTGTTTCTCATTTTAACCATAAAATCATCTTCAAATGTGGCCTTAATTAACTAGTCCAGTCCCTCCTCTCTCACACACACCCCATACCCATACACATTTGGAAAAGATCCTGTATACAATGAACTAATTAATTCTAAATAGGTACTAATTTTATTTTCCTCTATGTATTTAATTTCTGAAATTGCTAAATTAACCTTAAACTGATTTCTAAGTAAACAGAATAGCAGAATTGCTTGATCTATGATAATAAGGGTGTGTGTTTGTGTGTGTACAGACTAGCCTTTCTCTCAGATGATAAAGTTTGAATCTTAAAGAATAATAATTGCTTTTTAATAATCTATGCAAGGACATTTTATGGTCAAAGGAATAAAACACGCTCAAGTAGTTAAGACTCTGACTCTGTTGATTGCAAGATCAGCAGGTTGGCATTTCGAGGCCCTGGTGCTGCATGACAGGGTCAGCTCCTGTCACTAGTCCCAGCTTCTGCCAGCCTAGCAGTTCAAAAGCATGCAAATAATAATAATAATAATAATAATAATAATAATAATAATAATAATTTTTATTTCTATTTCCTGCCTCTCCCTACCGATAGAGGTGGGATTACACAATAAAATGAATACAATATGCAAAATACAAACAATAAAATAGTAAAATCAAACAACAATAATAAATTATAAGAGTATAAAATATAATATAATAAAATAAATAAAAATAAAATAAAATAAAATAAAATAGCCAATCATTGTCAGAATCTAGAAATCTAGAAGATCAGATGGATAGGCCCGCTGGGAGAGCTCCATCTTAAGTGCCTTCTTAAAGGCATCTAACGTAGTAATAAGATGAATCTCTTCTGGTAGACCATTCCATAACATGGGAGCTGTGGCCGTGTATGATCTTTGGGAAATCATGCTGAGTCTGGTTCTATGATATTCTAATAAGTTCTTCCCAGATATTCTGAGAGTGTGGGGTGGATTGTGTGGGAAGACATGTTCCTTCAAGTAACTTGGGCCCAAGCCATGCAGGGTTTTAAAGGTAATAATAATAATAATAATAATAACCAATGCTTTGTACTGCACCCGGAAGCTAATTGGAAGCCAATGAAGAAATGTTAATATAGGTGTTATATAGTCCCAATTTCTGCCAACCTAGCAGTTTGAAAGCATGGAAATGCAAGTAGATAAATAGGTGCCACTTTGGTGGGAAGGTAAATAGCATTCTGTGTAATCATGCTGGCCACATGATAACAGAGTAGTCTCTGACAATGCTGGCTCTTTGGCTTAGTAATGGAGATGAGCACTGCCCCCTAAGATCGGATACCACTTGACAACTTTGTCAACGGGGAATACCTTTAACTTTTAAATATGTGAAGGATGTTCATCAGATCCCAAGTGAAGCCTGATATCTGAGCAGAACTGGGTCCCTTTAGATTCATTAGAGTATTCTTGAGGTGAAGGAGATGTCCTTCCAAAGCTGAAAGAACTGAAGGTGGAACCTTGCTGAAGCTTTCCCTATGTTTATGAGAGGGAGGGAAAACAGAACAAGTAAGGATGAAGGCATCTTTAAGGTTTTATTTCTGTGAAAATGGTCAGAATATGTGGGGTGGGAAATAGGGTTAAATCATTGGCAGGACCTCCTTCTAGTTCTAGGGCATTTGCACAAGATACTGTTCAAATTGGATGAGTCATGAAGCCATTCTTCTAGTGCCACCACACTTTACAGTTTTAAAAGTCTTGTGCTGGTTTTCAAGTCTCCTAATGCTCAGGTTCCTACACCAATCCTTCTGAAAATTTATGGCTTTCTTGACAAGAGACACCTGTGAAATGTGCCATTTCATATAAATTGCCCAAAATACATGAAGGGAGAGGAGGGAAAGCAAGTGTCCCCCACACTTATGGACTCCCCTTGTACATCAACAGCTGTGCTTATCCTGCTGAAAATTTGCAGATTTATTACCTAAGAAATATAAAGGAATTTATTGTAATGATTGATTGGGCACAAACCACCCTGTACCTTTCACTCTGAAAGTCTGCTGCCTGATTTCCTTGCAAAGAACAACTGTCCCTGCAAATTTCATTCAGTTCCACCAACAGTCATTTGATAGATGTGTTTGTTAATACAAATAATAAAAGTATGCAATTTAGTAACAAAAATAAATAAATAAAAGAATAGGACTAGTAGCAAAATCAATTTTAAAAATCAATTAATGTACAGATAGATCCAAACCTTTTCAATGGATGTTCAGCGTCAGTAATTCTCAAGTGACTTTTGCCTCACTCTCTCTATAAAAAGGAAGTCATTAATAATGCATATAATAGTATAGAATTAAAATCTGCAGGTGTAATGTGATACTAAACATGCATATTTTATTTAAATCTGACAAGGAGAACAAACATTGTTGTTCTTGTGTGCCTTCAAGTCATTTCCAACTCATGTTGATCCTAAGGCAGTGGTGTCTCCACCTTTGGTGTCACCTGGTGTGTGTGTGGGGGGGGGGGGGGCAGCCAAAAGGGCATGCTTAGGTCTCTCATTGACTGCCACAGCAAAGCCAGAAGGGCTAAGTGGAAGGAGGGTCTGAAAGGATTTCACCCATCTTCTGAGGTGTCACCCAGAGCAGTCCACACTCTTCGCACCCCCTTAGTGGTGCCACTGCTCAAAGGTGAACCTATCATGGTGTTTTCTTGGCAAGAGTTGTTCTGAGGAGAATTGCCATTGCTTTCCTCTAAGGCTGAGAGCATGTGACTTGTCCAAGGTCACCCAGTGAGTTTTGTGTTTGTGTGTGTGTCTTTTATTCCTGATCCTGGCAGTTTGGCCTGTTCTTGTAAAGAGTAGCAATGGGTTATATGTAACCCATACCCTTTCACAATGGAAAGGAGGGGCACGTGTAGCCATGCAACATTACAGTATGGTCAAGATGACAAATGCTATTTATGAAGAAGAACAGACAGGCTAGAAGAGGGTATAGCAGGGTGCTCTTGCCCGAGGCTACTGGGAAGTGCAAGATTCTGCTCTCTCCTCTTGCCTCCTCTCTGCTGAGTTGATTGAGCACAAACTACTTTTGCATTTTGAATTCAGTTTGCAGCAACTGACCTATGTTGAAGAAAAAGCAGGAAAGAAGGGGGAGGAGGAAGAAAGCAGCTGAAAAAATGGGATGACAGATTAATCAGGACTGTCCCTGACAAATGGGGACAGTTGGTAACCTGTAGAATTTAACATGTTATATTGCTAATCCTCTATGACTGGGGGTTTGGAAAAGTCTGCCTTTGAAAAAGGAACTCTGCTCAACACTATTTTTCCCCCTTGGAGAACTGAAGTGCTGATATTGCTAGTTTTAAACTATTTAGACAGTCCTTTAATAATCACAGCAGAGAAAAGCTGGAATAGTATGCTCAGTCTTCCTCCCACCAATAATTTAACATTAAACTAGTGCTGGTAAATCAGAAGCTCAGACTGCTACAAGACATGTGATATAATAACCTAATAGTAAACTATCACTACTAATACTCTTTCTCTCTCTCAGGACTGTACCTATTCTTCCTTCTGAGCTGCTTCCACTAACTTTTTACTGTTCTTCCCTCGCCCAGGGATTGTCTGGGATCATTTTATTCTTTTAACAAGTAATCTGTTTTCATATTGTAATAATTTAATTCCATTTTAATGCATCATTTTGGATGTTTTTAATTGTACTTTTCTTTTAAATTATAAGCCACTCTGAGTCCCAGTTTTGCGGAAAAGGTAGGATATAAATAAATAAATAAATAAATGTCTGAAACCACTAAACAACTTTACTGTACTGTTCATCTATAGTCCACAGAGCAGGGAGGAGGGAACTCTGATTCTACAGATGGTTGCAGTCCATACAGACTGCAACCTCCATCATCCCTGGCCAAAGGCTTGGCTGATGGGAGTTCAATATCTGGGGAGCTGGAGGCTCTGGAGCTGGGCCTAGTTTAGATAAACAAGTTGATGTCACTAATGTCCAAGGATGGGCAATGGAATGACAGTATAATTTGTCTGTTGGAAGAACTAACTTTAGAGCTTTACCTGAACTGCACCATGATAGTAGCAGATTATATGCTTAACCTTTAAATCTGAATCTTTTATGTTAAGTACAGAGATAGCTCCATTTTCATTTCAGAGAAGGCTAACTAAACATGTATGAGGCATGCGATGGAGTATCATGGATACCCCCCCCCCTCTCTTTTGAATGATTATGAGTTAGCAAATGTGGTGGTATTTTCTCAATTTATTAGAAGGTGAATTGTCAAACATGAGACAAGTGAACAGAGAGCTACTTCTAGGAATTCATATCATTCATAGATCTAAATTCCCTTTCCATTCCCTTTTTCAGAATTATTTTATATTTCATTAAATTTTGTATGTGCAGCAGCCAAAATATTTTACAAATTCAAATGCTAAAACTGATTTGCTTTTGTACCTTTCCTCTTTGATTTAGATAAATCTCGAAGCTTGTGAAACACCTCTGCTAAAAAAAAGGATGTGGAAAGAAGGGATTTGCTAAATGTATCTTATTTTTCCAGCCATTTTCTACAGATGTATTTGAAATTCAGCAACTGAGACTGCACTTGCACTACAGAAATAATGCTATTTGACACCATTTTAGCTGCCATGGCATGCTATGGAATTCTGGGATTTGTACTTTTGTGAGATATTTAGCCTTCTCTGCCCATTTGTTACAAATTCCAGGATTCCAAAGCAAAATAGAGTGGTACTATGAC
This sequence comes from Phrynosoma platyrhinos, assembly GCA_020142125.1. Classification (NCBI taxonomy): domain Eukaryota; kingdom Metazoa; phylum Chordata; class Lepidosauria; order Squamata; family Phrynosomatidae; genus Phrynosoma; species Phrynosoma platyrhinos. Next base: position 30,122,996 of record CM034703.1, on the reverse strand, counting down.
TTCCCTCAGTCTAGACACTACTATTGATGCAGTCTAGGATCATATTGGCTTTTCTAGTTGTTGCATCACACTGTTGATACAGATAGGCTCAGATAGTGAAAGAGGCAGAATAAGAAGGAGAGCTAGGGAAAAGGAACAGCTAGGGTGAGATTAAGAATCAGGGTGATAGAAATAAGATAATATGTTGAGATGGAGATCTTGGCTTGTTGAGAGCATAGTCTGTATAGCATAGGGGGGAGGAGGCTATAATGCATTGTCTCAAGGAAGGGGTTAATGAAAGTTGTTACACTGATATTAAAACAAATTCTTTCATTGAATTACTTATAGAGCCAGCTTACCAGCTTAATGTTAACCTTCTGGTAGTTACTAAATCTTCAGTATCATTTTGTTTTGCATCTCCCTTGGGAAACAATCATTTGAGGACTTATGGGAGAAATTGGTTGTGCAAATACAAGCCTGAACCCAAATTAGAAAACATTGGCTTCCATTGTTGTAGCCACCTGAGGTCCACTAATATCAAACCCAGAGAGTGTTTTGAAAAAGTTTAAGGGATAAAATCAGTGGCAAGAGACCACGCATATTACCTTCAACTCATTGGAGGACAGGTGGGATACAAACCAGACTTTGAAATAACTGGTAAATTTCCTCACAGAGAACAAAAGACTTGCCACTCACTACCATTTGCCAGCATTCAAGTGGTCCCAGAAGGATGAACCACTTAAACAACGGTTCATCTGGATAGTGAAGAAGTGCTGAGTGTGCAACACCTGGGGAAAACGAAACAAAACTGTACAATATGCAATATCGATGGTGGCCCTGGATTTGTTGAATGTCAGATCAGACAGGAGCCACATTCTTTGGAAACCACTTCAAATAGTTTTACTGGAAAACTTTCTTAAAAACAGTCTGATTTCAACAAAACAAAGCAAAAAAGTATGTCAATTCAGGGCATGCCTGTTCTTAATTTTGCATTTTAAAAAAACCCACCACACACTTCCTTTGAAGTCCATGATATAGTTATGGATACACTGTCTGTCTCAATGTGTATACCTATTTATGTAGTACAATTCAGCCAAGGGTAGGGAGGAAGGGAGGGGGCAGCAAGGGAGACCATGAATTGGAGAGGAGAGAGATGTACAGTCATTTCAAGCAAGGCCATGAAGGAAATGCTTCGCAGACATCCATATAGCTGAGTGACAATATGGGAAGGCAAGGAAAGCCTGATGTTTCAGGTTGTCTTTGGAACAGCAAAGGAGATCATAGCCTTCAAAACGGCTGTCAAATGGTGAGGGGGTGATGAAATAAAAAGGGAAGTCAAAAGAGTTTGACTTTGCTTTCAATTAAGAAAAGTCCAATTAAAAAAAATCAAAATTAAACAAATGAAATTGAAAATGTCTTTAGATTGCACTCCCTTCCCAGTTCTTTTCTGCACAAAATCAAGATGAAATCATTATGCTTTTAACTGGCAAAGTGTAGGGGTGTTCAGAAGAGTGTCATTCATGTGTATTGGCCTTACCGTTAGGTAGGCAGAGGATGCTACTTCAGGCAACTGATGCTAGAGAGTGGGGAGGGATGGGAGTATGGGGGAGAAAGGTCTGCCTTTCTTTGTTTGTCAGGGTGAGATATTCCCCACCCTCACTGAGAGCATTGTCTTTTTCTGGCTGCGAGATGTTGCAGAACACAGCTATATGGGCCATATGGTCTATGCTCTGCTCCACTAAAAGAGATTGCTGTGTCCATGTGGGCATTGTTTCATCACATAGGCCAAAATAAAAATTCAATTTAGACTGCATCTTCACTGCAGAAATAATCTGGTTTGAGACTACTTTAATTGCCATGACTTAGTGCTATGGAATTCTGAGATTTGTAATTTTGTGTGACATTTAGTCCTGCCTGGTGCTGCAACAAACTTCAAACCCCAGGTTTCCTTAGCACTGATCAAAATAAAAATCACTGTGACCTCTGATAACCTAGGAAATACTGAACAAAGACAGGTATGCAATATTAAATAATGTAGAAAAAGGTATAATATTACATAAACAAAATAATAATGCAGTCTTATATAACAATTATGACTATAAGCATCCAATACATACGTTAAGAACAACAGTGAACAATATACATGGAACTAATATTGCAAAGAGTCTATAGGGAAGTACCCAGCAGAAATACCAAATTGTAAAGCTGTCCATGGATTCTTAAAAAGTCATTAATTCCCCATTATTGAAAAACTCAAAATTTCTGATTGCTGGACTTTCCATGTAGAAGATAAGCAGTGCAGATTGGATGAATAATAAATCAAAGAGTGGGAGTAATAGAAGAAACCCCAGGAAGTGTCTCTGTTTCATCTTTAGGAGATTTCTTCAGCTACATCCTTGTGACACTATCAAATATAAAATATGAAATATTTGGTGCCTTTCCACTCTTGGGCACAACTGTTACTGGTTTTGTTTTACCATTTGAAGCATTTGGATATTTATTTTTAATTTATAAAATATTTCATTAAGTTTTCTTGTGTACAGCACCAAGGTAATTTTTAAAAGAAAAGTTGAGATATTAAATTTTGTTCAAAAAATGTATTCATCAACCAGTTGTGACTGTAAGATCCATAATCATCTGACATTAATGTGAATGGCAGCCTGAGGAAATGGCCTCTTTGATTGTGTGCGTGTCCTGATTGTGTGGGATAGTTTTGGACATGCAACCTGTGACATCAGTACTCTGAAGGAACATTATGGACTGCAGGCTCTTGGAAATGCTCCCATTCATTAGTTCTGCCTGTAACAAGGGGTGCCTTATCCATCATTTTAAGTCAGCTGGAACAGATAGGACGACTAAAATCTGAGATAAGTTGTGAAGAATCTCTAATACCATTCACATGTGTAAGTCGAACTGGATTCCAATGGCCCCCGCTAGGTGTGGGATTACAAAACTATTTTGGAGCCTGTTTATTTATTCCAAGTCTAACATTTTGTGAAGCTTGTTCTCCACTGGGATTGCTCTAAAATGTAAGTTTCTTTTTATATATAAAAAAATATGGAGCTGGCCAATATTTCACAAAATGATTGCTATTTGGCCCTCTCTTAAAGAGCGGTGGCAGAAATCCTCTGGGTTCATTATTCAGCAATTCTTACAGCCACCTGGTGTTCTGCGTGGACATTGCTTCTTGCTCCACATGGAGTTCACAATCCATGTACAGATTACAAGAGGTAGAAATCCTTCCTACAAGGGGAGGATGCTCAGCATAGTTAAGGTGTCTGGAATGAGCACATACAATCCTTGCATATCCAACTGCGACACCCTCTCCAACCTGGTGCCCTACAGATGTGGTGCATTATTGACTCCCAGAATCCCCAGCTGGTCAAAGCATTCTGGGAGTTGTAATTCACCACATCTGGAGAATACCAGGCTGGGAAAGACTGCTGAGAGCCCTGGTGGCACAGTGTTTATATGCCAGTTCTGCAGCCACAACAGTGTGAGTTTGATCCCAAGACTCCAAAGTTGACTCAGCCTTCCATCCTTTTGTAGGTCAGTAAAATGAGTACCCAGCTAGTTGGTGACAATTGGTTTACACATTGTAAACTGCTTAGAGAGTGCTGAGTTCACTATTAAACGGTATAGAAATGTAAATGTTATTGCTATTGCTACTCTACAAACAACCCTCCCCTCCAATTTTCAGGGTGCGAATATGCTGGAATCAAGAGTACCCAGTAGGACGTTCTCTTGCAGTCCTGCAATACAAATCTAATTGCAGTTGGGTTTGTGAGTGTGTTGCAAAAATGTGGGGGGAAGGAAGCTATCCTTTGACATATTTAGCTTTCTAGGAATAGGAATAATTAAAATAACAAAGTGAGTGACAGAAATTCACAAGCTGTCTTTTTTAAATAATAATAATAAGAATAACACCTTCATTGCTTCCAAGGACCAGTAATTGTCTCCCTGTGTTGTTCCTTCACATGTGAGCTTTCTGGCTATTGAAGTCACATCAGAATGAAGTAGAACAATGGTCCCATAACTGAGGAGCTTATCACATGGCTAAGTAAAACGATTTACTTGAATTTAATTTAATCTCAATTCCGGATGCATCTGGATCCTATCACAGCAATTTTGCCACCAAAATCGCTGCCTGAATGCAGCCTGGGTCCATCCCTGCTTCCAGGAGTGCTCCAGCGGCCATTTTTCAAGACGGAAAACTCCCAATTTTGAAAAGTGGCACCTGGGAACAGGGATGGACCCTGGCTGCATTTGGGCAGTGATTTCAGTGGCAAAATGACTGTGATAGGGTCCAGATGCAACCCAATTTAAGATTAAATTTGATTCAGATAAACTGTTTCATTTTACCTTTGCGATAGTCTCCTGACTTGAGACCAGTGGTTCATGACCAGTGTTACTTGAGCAATGTTTTTTGTTTAATTTCATTTTTTCTACAACTGTTCTGATTTACTATGTAGGGTATAGACCACCAATAGTATGGAAAGACCTCTCTATAGTTGTCTACTGTAGGTGTAAATGTGCCAAGCTGGAAGGACTGATGTATCCTCAGAGGATTTTTCGAATGTGATGCATCAGTGAAATGCATCAATTTGAGAAACAGTGGCCTAATCTTCCCACACACATACTGAATGTGGTTATCTGATTTATTCAGCCCAATAATTGGGAGATAAGTGCATTAAAGACACATATCCTTTAAGAACAAGGAATGCAAGGATTCTTGCTTCAAGTACAGTTGTGCTTCTTGAACACAACACAGTAAATCAAACCTCAGTATTTCAGTGCTTGCATTACTTTCAACAAGTTAAAATCTTTGTTAAGAACCTGTCCCTGCTTCTTTCCAAGTTTGGTGTTCTGTGCCAACCTAGGTGGATTTAGGCTTATGCAACTATCAACAATTGTAGTCCAAGTGCCTCCAATGAGGCAATTGGCTTGTTGACTTCTCAAAAGATTTGCAAGATTGCATAATGCTGGCAGCAAATTGTTCTAACAATGGGACCCAATTGAGTGAACCATGGGCCTATACAGACTGCCAGAAATAATCCAGCTTGAGACCACTTTAACTGCCCTGGCTCAGTGCTAAGGAATCATGGGAGCTGTAGTTTATTGTGGCACCAGAGCTCTCTCACAGAGAAAGTTCAGTCTCTCAGAAAAAATGCAGTTCCCATGATTCCCTAGCACTGAGCCAGGGCAGTTAAAGTGGCCTCTAGCTGCATTATTTCTGGCAGTCTGTATAGGCCCTATGTCATATAGTAACATGTATAGTGTAACCTTAGAGAGGGAATCATACTTAGAAAGGGAATATGTCAAAGCCTATCACTGGATCTGAGCTGATGGCTGCTAAACATTGGGTGCCCATGGGGAGACAATTGCCCATGTGCTTCTTAGACCCCTTTCACACTATACAATTATTAGCACTATGATTCCAGTCTAACTGCCATGGCAACATCCTATAGAATCTTGGAATTTGTAGTTTGGTAAGTCACTATAGTTCTCTGGCCAAGAACTCTAAGGACCCTCCCTATACTGTAAATGCCAGGATTCCACAGGATATTGCCACAGCAGTTAAACTGAAATCATAAGACATTATCACACCAGCCTCATGACTCATGGCAAGTACTTTATGAAAGGAAACAAGAACAAATCACTTTGAAAATGTTTGTTATCACACCTCTCCTTTCATACTGCTGCAATACTTGAAATCTCTCTCCCCCCCCCCCCCCCCCGCACATTGTGATAAGCCTCTTTAACATCAATTCCAGAATTACAGACATGAGGTGCAATGAGGGGGCCTGATTCTCCTCCCCTCCCCCTCACTATTCCAAAGGAGGCTAACTTTGTGTCTTATGGTTTATTTATTTTTAATTTTGCTGTGTTTGTGTAATTATAACAAAATGTTTAATGAAAAATGTTTAGAAGCAAATAATTTTTAAAATCTTATTTTATCATTTTGCCATAAGTACACAAATGTGACAAACTAATACCAACAACAACAACAACAATAATAATAATAATGCCAACAAGCATGGAGTTAGCCTGCCTTGGAATAATGAGTAGGTGTTCCAGGTTTGTGAGGTTTCTGTTAGCATTATGGTGTCATCAGCATATCTCAGATTGTTGATATTCCTTCCTCCTATTTTCACTCCTCCTTCTTCTGTGTCCAAGCCTGCTTTTCTTATAATATATTCTTCACACAACTTAGAATCATAGAATCAATTGGAAGAGACCAAAAGGACCATCCAATCCAACCCCTGCCATTCAGGAACTCAAAATCAAACCATCCCCAACAGATGGCCATCCAGCCTCTGTTTAAAGACTTCCAAAGAAGAAGACTCCACCACATTCCGAGGGAATGTGTTCCACTTTCGAACAGCTCTCACTTTCAGGAAATTCCTCCTAATGTTGAGTTGGAATCTCTTTTCCTGTTGCTTTCATCCATTGTTCCGGGTCCTGTTCTCTGGAGCAGCAGAAAACAAGCTAGCGCCCTCCTCAATATGACATCCCTTCAAATATTTAAAGAGGGCTCATATGCCCTGTTAACCACCTCTTCTCCAGGCTAAACATACCCAATTCTCTAAGTAGTTCCTCGTAGGGCATGGTTTCCAGACCCTTCACCATTTTAGTCACCCTCCTCTGGACATGCTCCAGTTTTTCAACATCCTTTTTGAATTGTGGTGCCCAGAGCTGGATACAGTATTCTAGGTGGGGCCTGACCAAAGCAGAATACAGTGGCACTATTATTTCCCTTGATCAAGATACTATACTTCTATTAATGCAGCCTAAAATTGCATTGGCCTTTTTAGCTGCTGCATCACACTGTTGATTCATGTTCAACTTGCTGTCTACTAGGACTCCTAGATCCCTTTCACACGTAGTCTTGTATAAGAAATTCCAGGAGAACATGATCACTCCCACCTAAGGATTCTACCACTTGCACACCATTTATCAGGATATCCCTGTTGGTTAGGATCAGATCTAAAATAGCTGTTCCCCTTGTTGCCTCTTCCACTTTTTGGACAAAGAAATTGTCTTTAGGCAAGTGAGGAATTTGCTAGACCTTGAAGTATTGGCTGAGTTTGACTTCCAGAAAATGTCAGGATAGTTGAAGTCACCTATCACTACTACATCTCTCTTTTCTGAGTTTGTGGTCATCTGTTCTAGAAATACATCATCCAATTCCTCAATCTGACTTGAGGGTCTGTAGTAGACTATCACTATAATATCCCTGTTGTTTCCTTCCCCTTAATTTTTTATGCAGATGCTCTCCACCTCATTTCCAGGATTTAAGTCCGGGATCTCTTTACAGGTGTAAACATCCCTGACATATAATGCTATTCCTCCTCCTTTCCTGTTTGGCCTATTTCTCTTAAAAAGGTTATACCCCTCTATTCCTACATTGCAGTCATGAGACTCATTCCACCAGGTTTCAGTGATGCCTATCATATCGTATTTGCTTTGTTGTGCTAGGAGTTCAAGTTCATCTTGTTTATTTCCCATGCTCTGGGCATTAGTATACAGACATCTAAGAGCATTGTTCCTCCCCACTTGCTGCCTCTGTGAGGTTTTTTACCTCCTACTGTTGGGCTCTTGCATCATTTGCCTTGTTCCCTCTATAACACTTTGACTATTATCTCCAGCCCATGATGTACTCCTGCCTTCCAAGATACCGTCTCCCTCCCAAACATGACTCAGTTTAAAGCCCTCCTGATCAAATGTTTGAGACTATTGGCAAAAATGCTTCTGCCAACTAGTGTGAGATGCAGCCCATCTCTTGCTAGAAGTCCACCCTCATGGAACCGCAGCCCATGATCCAAGAATCCAAATCGTTCTTGGTGGCACCATTTACGGAGCCAGTTATTCACATCTGCTATCTTCCCCTCCCTTCCTGGACCATGTCCTTCAACTGGAAGAAGAGATGAGATAACAACCTGTGCATCCAGCTCTTTCAGCTTCCTAAACAAAGCCTCATAATCCCTTCTGATATTCTGATGACTATGCTTTGCAGTATCATTGGCTCCCACATGGACCAAGAGGAAGGGGTAATGGTCAGTAGGCTTGACAAATCTTGTCAGCCTTGCTGTCAGATCATGGATTTTTGCTCCAGGGAGACAACACACCTCCCAGGGCATCTTGTCAGGCCCACAAACC
>CM034703.1:30103119-30114757 GCA_020142125.1 Phrynosoma platyrhinos | reverse complement strand
GGGCATTCCATAGCTTTTCATGGTCTATGTAGTCAAAGGCTTTGCTATAATGGATTTACATGTACATAATTTCATGTGGTTAAAATTAAGATTTGGTAAGTGATGATTTAAAAGGAAAAATTAAAGGAATAAAAAAATTAAATTTTCACTTAAAAAACCAACAAAATTTAAATTGATTAAAAAAACAAACAAATCTGGGGCCTCTCCTTTCTTGCCCCACTGAGCTTTACTGCACACATACCCTTTTTTATCATTTTAAAAGGATGCAGGCAAACACTATGGCCTATTTATGCCAAAAGGCAGATTTTGGGGGAGCAGTGATGTCACCCTCCTTAGGTGGGTCTTCATAATGACACCCCTGATTTCCCCCTTGCTGATGAATTGAGTGGAAATGACTTTGAACTTTGAACTCAGTTTGCAACAATTAAACTAGAGGAAATGGGAGGAAGATAAAGAAATTCAACATTTTAAAAGCAGCTGAAAAAGTGGGACAACAGGATTAATTGGGGCTGTCTCTCAAACTAAGGGATCATAGCTGGATACACTCTGTTTGCTTTACTTGCATTTGCATTGGGACAGTTTGAGTACATGTGTATGTGTAGACTACCTGGGTGAGAGTCAAATCTGAGTCATCCCATTGCCAGGCTATACCCTACCCACAATGAAGGTGTAGACAGCAATCATTATTATTCTGTTTAAAAGTTAATGAATTACAGGGTTCCTTATTCCTTCTGAAAAGTCATATTGTTTCACTGCCATTCTGCCAATTGTGTGTGTATCCACATCACAGAGATAATTAGCTTCATACCACTTCAATTGTCCTGGTTCTGTCCTGTGGAAATCTGGGATTTGTGGTTTTTGTGATTTCTCCATCTGAGACCTCTAATGCTATAATTCAAGGGAGTGTGCTAGAGAATTCTAAGTCTCTCACTAGATTACAAATCCCAGGATTCCAAAGGATGGAGCCATGGCTGGAATCAAAAGGCTTTACTTGTGAAGTGGTGATAGAGCCTTTAACAAGATGTAACCCATTATTGAATAACATGATACTTCCACACTCTGATCTTAGATCAGAGATAAAAACAGAATTCTCCTCCTTCTAGTTTGTCTTCCTAGTTGGAAATATGCACATGGGGATTCTCATTGGTGGGTGAAGCTTCAAGGAGTAAAAAGACAACCTTTGGGACGGAACTCAGTGATTGAACTTAAATGTTTTGTGAACTTGATGGTTCCCTTTCCCACTAGTATATCATGCTGACCCTGTTGTGAGAGATGGAAAGCACTACTGGAAATGACTAATATGAAGTCTTGATCATACTGTTTGGGGGAAAGGTCACCTTTATTGTCTGATGCCTACTCTGGCTGATACATGTTCTGCCACCAAAGACAAATGTTCAAAACTGCTGAAGGAAAAGTATTTGTTCCTTAACAAATTCCAGCTGTCTTACCATATGCTCCACAACAATGGAGATAATAAAGATAGTAAAGAGGGGTCTTCCCCTTTCCCAATGCCATGGATGGAATTAGGTAATGATTGGAATTACAGAACCTGTTGTTCTGGATTAAGTACACTTGAGTAATTTGATTTTGATTGTGTGTTGCGGTGTTTATGCATCAGCAATGGCCCTCACTAAAAGAGCCCTAGTCAAATATGAACTAATATGAACAAAAACATAGCCAGTTCCAGCTCAAACACATTGACTCTAAATAAGTTACAAAACCATGAATGTATATAGTTGTTAATTGCTATAATGCATTGTGACTTCATTTTTCTACTAGGCACACCAATTAAGCTCTTTCTTCTAAAGTTCTATTGCCTCCTTGCACATTGTACCAAAGGCTGATTCAATAATATCAACTTAGAAGGAAAGAGCACCACCTACTGAATTTCATGAAATATTCTCTCTAACACCTGAGTTTTCCTTGGAGATCTTCCATCCAAGGAATGACCTAACTTCACCCTGCATAGTTTATAATGTCTGATGAGATCACTGTCTGATCGCATGGCTGCAGGCCAGAAAGGAAGACTTGCAATGCTTAATTAGGGTGTGCAATTAAACATTGCTTTTAAACAATTCCTAACAATGTAGATATTATAAAATATCTCTAGAGCTGCATTTGGGTCAGGGTTTAGCCATATGTTTTGTTATAGAAACATGGCATGTTACCTAATTTAAACTCAGCTGTTTCCAACTTATTTTTCTCCCTGCACTACACAGGAAGTAATATCAGTGTTGCCTACATATTTTCACTCATTCCTTTCATAACAAATATATTAGTAACTCCTGACCCATTTCCTCAACACAAAAAAAGGGGAATAGGACCATTCTCATCAGTCTTCACACTCCTGCTAGCCGCAGTGGCATCACTAGAGTTGATGTCATCCAGTGCAGTAACTCATGGTGTCACCCCATAGACTTCCTCCCATACGAGACTACACAGAATCTTTAATATTTTTTTTTAGTAATGTCACCAATAAATCTTAATTCTTGCAATTAACTGAATGTAATGGCAATAGTGGTGTCATAAACAACTAGCAAAATTAAAATTACACCTTTAAATTAGATTATCATACTCACAGGAAGGGCATTTTAGATACTGGAAACTTTCTGTATGTATGTGCCTTCAAATTGCCTGTTGACGTATGGAGACCCCCTCAGTTTCAAAGGGTTTTTTTCCTTTGGCATGGAATAACCCCTTTTAAATTTCTGAAAACAATAAACTATGGAAAAGGATAATTTATTGGCTGAAGGAGGCAGATATTAGCTATCTATGGATGCCAAAAACAGTAGGAAACACAAATCAGGAAAGGAAGGAAAGTCTTTGGGCCTTTGCAGACTTCTAGAAATAGTGCAAATTGAGTCCACTTTAAGGGTTAGGGTTAGGGAATCATGGGAACTGTATTTTATTGTGGCACCAGAGCTCTCTGACAGAGAAGGCTCAATGTCTCAGGAAAAAAAAACACCAATTCCCATGATTCCCTAGCACTAAACCTAACCCTAAAAGTGGACTCAATTTGCACTATTTCTGGCAGTCTACAAAGGCCCTTTATCTCATTACCCAATTTACCAGACATCCAACCCTTTCTCTGAACATCTTTAGGGTACTCAGCAAGACTCTGACCCAACCCAAGCCCTTTTCCCTACTTTCTTAACAGGGGAAGCAAGTGGAACTGTGGCATGGTGGTGGGCAGGGGAAGAAGGCTGCATTCATTCCCACCTTCTGTGAACCAGAGTCTGCCTGCCAGAGTTGCGATCAGAATGGAGGGAAGCATCTGGCACTCCCTCTGATGGTATCACCCATTGTAGTCCACACCCCCTGCACCCTATTAGTGATACCACTGTCTGGCCCCAAGTCTAGTGAGATGGAGCCAGACTTAATCATGGAGTAAATCCATTGAAATGGATTTTTAAATGGGATCAAATGGGGATTAGGCAGAAGCCTAGATCCAGCTCTTCAGTTCTACTAATTTCAGTGGAACTGTTTTAAACACCATAAATACAAAATTATATACATCATCATCATCATCATCAAGGCCCCTTGGATCTCATTTGGGGACAAAAGCAGGATAGAAGTGAAATAAATAAATAAATACATAAATAAATAAAATTAATACCTGTAGGTGCACTACAATATACACCTGCCCCTCTGTTTTTGTGGGGATCTGTTCCAGACCCTCCCGCAAAAATGGAAACTCAAGCCCTATTAACTTGAATGGCTGTGCATGCCCTTTTATCCTATGAAGCTCACCCCTCCATGAATAATCAAGACCATAGACTTCAAGTCCATGAAAATGAGGGGTGAATGTACAATCAGAAACATATGTCGATCTTTAAATATATATTGTACAAAATCCACAAGCACCAATACCTTTTTTGGGCTAACTCTAAAGCATAATATATCTCAACAGAGGCTACTTTTCTGTTGCTACTGGGAGATGCTATTTTATTTCAGCTTTCATTACTCTTTGCCTATAGTCCTCACATAACCAATAAGGGGAGTGGCTTCTTGCTGCACTGAAATCTCTCTGTGCCATCTTGACTGACAACATCTCAGATAAATGTAGGCCTGTGACTCTAACATTGTCATCATTTTTCTCCCTTATGGTTTTAAACATCTTTGCCTGATGAAGGGGCCAATGAGACTTAGGGCTTTTGCAGACTGCCAGAAATAATGCACATTAAATTGAGGCACTGCCCTGGCTCTGTGCTAGGGCATCATGGGAACTGGAATTTATTGTGGCACCAGAGCTCTCTGACAGAGAAGGCTCAATGTCTCAGAAAAAAAACACCAATTCCCATGATTCCCTAGCACTAAGCCAGGGCACTGCCTCAATTTAATGTGCACTATTTCTGGCAGTCTGCAAAGGCCATTAATTAAATGCATAATGTATTTTATATATCAGAACTGGTCCCCAAAGGTATTGCTGTTTATGGATTTTGTTGTATGTTGCTGCATAGCCAATGGGCACAAATATGGTGCTGGTCTTTGACACACCATGAGGGAAATTGCTATTCCTCCATGCCAGATAGGTTAAGAAGAACTGAAGCTACATAAGACTGGTAGAGGTCCATCTCCGCACAAGGTTGTTAGTTTCTAACTTTTCAGGGGGAAATTGGTTCTGTCAGATTTCATTTGTTAACAATGACTAATTTTCCCGGCATGTTTTCTGGAAAGTGTGAGTCCTTTGGCATGCATACTCAGCCATTACATAAAATAATTTTGAAATGTAAAAGACTTGTCATGATGTTTGATTCAATTCTGTGTAAATAAATAAATAAATAAATAAATCAAAAGCAAATTTCACTTGGCACCTATGGTCATCTACACTGCAGAAGTAATGCAGTTTGACAGTGCTTTAACTACCATGGCTACAGAATTCTGGGATTTGTAGTTTTGAGAGATATTTACCCTTCTCTGTTAGAGAACTCTTGTGCCACAACAAACTAATTGTCCAGGATTTAATTGTCCAGGATTCCATAGAATGGAGCCATGACAATTAAAGCAGTGCTAAACTGCATTATTTCTGCATTGTAGATGTACTCCTAGGGGCTGAGCAGATGGACCAGGATAGCACAATCTGAGCCCCTGCTAATCTGGTCCCTGTGCTTACCTGGGTCAGTCCCAGGTGGGTGCAGGGATGGGCAGGTGTATACATACCTGTCCCATGCTGACCTGGGACCTGCTACTATAATGTGCTCTTTATCATGCTGCACCATTGCTCATACTCAGAAGTCCTCTGTTGCTGTGTCTGATATAGAAACAAGGTGTCTGATTTCACCCATGTTGCCAGAGGCCTTGTTTCCATGTCAGACATGGTGGGTGGCAGGGGGCCTCTGAGTATTAATGATAGTGTGGCAAAGTAAGGAGCTCAAGGGGCCATCTAAACAACCAGGAGTTGCTGCAGAGTTTCCACTGGAACTGTGTCTGATCTGAGAGGATTGGTCCCGATTCAAGCCATGGGGTTTTGGCCTGCATCATCTAAAATGGATGACACAAGGCCAGGGGGAACAAGGGCCTCTTGGCCCATGTGGAGAACCCCTTAGTGACCTGTAGGGCTTCTGTATTACAGTCAAGCTGCTTGAAAAAAGTTTATTTTCTAATCCTAAAGCTAAAGACAGAGTGAACTCCCCCAAAATTTTCTCATCTTACATTAAGTGCATGAAACATCCATTCTCTTAAAAGGACAACATCTATACAACACACACAAACTATTAAATAAACACCAGTGACTCCTATATAATATGTCCTAATGGAAATCAAGTGGAATATTGGCAAAGGAACCTATTCAGGCTTTTAAGAAGTGTGTTTGTGCTATGTGTGAGGAGGAAAAGCACATTAGCCACATATTTTCCTGTCATGCTTCTTCTTCACCCTACACTTTCTGAAGGGGGAGAGCCTCTTGTATCCATAGAAGCTCTCTACACATTTTGGAATTCTGGAAAATCAGCATTAAAAATCAGTGATGTAGGGCCTTTGCAGACTGCCAGAAATAGTACAAACTGAGTCCACTTCAGTGCTAGGGAATCATGGGAACTGCATTTTATTGTGGCACCAGAACTCTCTGACAGAGAAGGCTCAATGTCTCAGAAAAAAATACAATTCCCATGATTCCCTAGCACTGAGCCAGGGCAGATAAAGTGGACTCAATTTGCACTATTTCTATGCAAAGGTCAGTATTCAAGTTTTTTACTCCAGTCTCAAGTGTCTGTCTTCAGGTCCCAAGCTGAGTTTCAGGTCCTTGGAAGACACTTTCAAGTCAAGTCTCAAGTCAAGTCTCGAAGCCAACTTTAGGAAATGGGCCTAAGGAAGGAGTTGAGGTCTCCTTGGAAGCCTGGCCCTGCTCCACATCAGAAGACCCTTCTAAAGTTTTTCAAAAGCTTTAAGGATCCTACCACCTAAGCCCATTGCCTAAAACATTTGCTGTTCTCCAAGAAATGGACCCTATACTCTAGGGCGGATGGTCTTGCCTGTGTAGCCAAAAGTCTAATTTGGGGAATTTTATTTAGCTCAAATCAAGAGAGGGTCAGCTACAAGGACCTTGCGAGACCATCTCCCACGTGTATACCAAGAGTCCAGTGTATCTAAGAATTGATGCAGAGGCTGTATCCTCAAAGCATTATTTATAGAAAAGCGGGAAAATCACACAACAATACACACACACACTCATGCAGGGCTTGGGAAATCAGGAGGTAGTTTGGAATAAATGCTGAGGCAGTACTGCAGCGATATTTACTACTGATGAAGCTGTTTCCGAGATCCAATTGGGCTAAGTGATATGAGACACAACCATTCTGAGCATGGGTGGAACGGAGGTGCTGGTAATCAGATCAGAGCACAGAGTGATGTAGGGTCACCCTGAACTCAGACTAGCGACCCTGAGAGGAGAAATCCTGGGGTTTTTAAGGGATCAAAATGCCCTCTGGTGAGGTGCTTGATTACTCAGCCAAAGCCTATTCAAAAGAGTTTGATTGCTTAGCTATAGCTTAGATCAGGGGTAGGCAATCTTTCCCCTTTAACGGCCGAAGGACTTCAGCTCCCAGAATCCCAGGAGCTATTGGCCAACATGGGACTATTGGCCAACATGGCTGAGGCTTCTGGGAGCTGAAGTCCCTTGGCCCTTAAAGGGGACAGGTTGCCTATCCCTGGCTTAGATTATTTGGCTAAAGTGTAAACAAAGATGTTAGATTGCCTAGGTGAGGTAATCTGGTCTGGCAATATTCAACATTCAATATTGCCTTGGACCAATCTTGTGCTTTGTAATATTTTAATTTTTTTAAATTGTTCGAATTTATAGTTTTAATCTTCATTTGATTTAATACTGTTTTAAGGGGGGGAGGGATTGTGTTTTGGGATATATTGTATGGTTTTATTGTTGTAAGCCACCCTGATTGGTTCCCCAAAAGGCGGGATATAAATAAATTTTATTATTATTATTATTATTAGGAAATGAGAGGGGATTGAATTGTTTAGCCGGCTCATCAGATGAGACATCTCGGCCATAATCGCCCATCCTTCTGATTATGGAGACGATGATAGTCCATTTGCAACTCCCACACTATCTGCCTGGCTCTGGGGTTTGGGGATTTTCCAGCCTTCCAGGTGACCTGGGCATGACCTCTTTGCTATGCCATGGAGGCACATGGAGTCTATTGCAGAGTACATTTGGGCCATGTGGAATTCATATACACCAAAATTCAGAAAAAATGCACTTTTGGTAACACCTGTTGCTTGAAGTGAATAACACCAGAAAGTTGTTCGCTAAAAATGTTCAAGTTAGAAGTTGAGTCGAGTCAGTGCATCATTTAATACTGAGTTGAGTCCAGTTCATGCCACTGAAGCAACTTGAGCTGACTCGAGTCCAATTCAATCACTGTTAAAAATTGTGTGGAGAACGTCCACAGCTACAGGGGACTCTAGTCATATTCTGACATTCACCTTTGACAATGAATTAAATGTGCAAGCAGGAAAGTGCCTCAGCCTCTTTGACCATTGCTTGCTAGAGCAGCACCTTGGAAAACCAGGGCTGAGAAGTGCTTGGAGAGCCTCCACATGTACAGGAAACTCTCCACTGAAAATTTACCATTTTTTAGTCACCATATTGAGGAAGTTTGGGAAAACAGCAAAATAGTAACTCTATGCAATTTGTAGGATTGTTGATATCCTTCCCATACAGCAGATTCCTAGGAGACATCACAACATGTTTTGAAAGTCCTTCATTTCAAAATCAGTTTCCCATGTGGCAGTAGAAGGGAAATACAAGCCTCAAGTCCTGATAGGCCTATTTTTTTTGGATCTTGGCCTAAAGAAATAAACAATTATTTTGCCTTTTAGTTCTGGATATCCCAAATTAGAATATACTAGAAACAGCATAAGTCACTATTGAGTGACTTCCAAAACTTTAAGAATTTGGACCCAAATCCAAGACAGATCTGGAAAAAATATAGATAAGATTCCTCACCCCCACCCCAAGCAATGGTTGCAATAGAAACAGTTTTGACTGTATCCAACACTTTTGACTGTATTCCACCACCAATTATATAATAATAGGAATTAAAGATGGAAAAACATATAAGATCACCTGGTCCATCTCTATGCCAGTGGATGATTGTTTCCTACAGTATCTTGTCTGGCACACTCTCCTGTCTGGTTTTTAAAATCCTGCAAAGTCAGTTTCCATCACTTTCCTAAGGAAATTACTCCACAAAATAATGGATCTTCCTGTAAAGGAATCATATTCTAAATATGCATAAGTCATGACACAGTTTTGTCTTCCTTCATAAACTATTATCTTTCTGACATTGATTCGCTTAAATCTAAAGCACTTGGAGGAATTTAATTTTCATACAAGGAAATGATCCTAATAGCAGATAACATGATGTAAATGAACTGCTTCTGCAGCAAAGCAGATAGAAAGCCTGGGCTACATAACTGAGATGGGAAGCTTGATCCTTTTGAAAGCCACTTTAGCCCTGACAATACAAACAGTGGCTTGAACTGTGACAGTTAAAGTGCCCTCAGAAAAAATATCAAGTTCTGTTTTTAACATCCAAGGCAAAGAGGATAAAAAATCCCATTTGTTTCTTAGTACAGTGCTGCCACAACCACCTACTATGTAGAAATGCTGCTTTGCATGCAAAAGTCTAGTTTAAATCCTTGGGATGGCTGGGAAAGAGTTCTGTCTGAAATCCTGACAGCTGCTACCAATCATCAGCAAGATAGACCTGTCATCTGAGTCAGTATCAGCCAATAGTTGTCACATTTCTTCTCCTCTCAACTTGAAAAATGGGGAGGGTTGGACTATAACTCCCAGACCCACCCCTTGGCCAGAATTAGAGTTGCCAGATTGAAAACTGGAGATGATTCATATACCTTAAGGGTTTTGTAGATGAGGGAAATTTAGGAGGTCTTGCTTATTACTTAACCAGGAAACACCTGTTGAAATTTGTTTTTCTGCAGAACCATTAAAAGTATGGGAGCCCAATTCAGTTTTCACTCTGATATCCCTACAACCAGTCTGCATGGGATATTCTAAGAGCTATAGTCCAAAAAAGTAACTTTTCCCAGTTCTATTTCTCCTCCTCCTCCTCCTCTTCAACTACCACCACCAAATTATTGCAGAGCAACATGAACCAGGAGGCAAACATACAATTTCAGAGACAGAAGGAGAAGAAGAAATACAAGAAAGATGAATAACAGGCTACAAGAAAACCAACTGTTCTGTTGTCTTCACCGAGGGCTCCCAAAAAAGGACAAAAGAATGATATTGCATTACAATTCTGGGAAGAAGAACTAGCCATATAGCCAACAAGGATGAATGTGTCTGGTTATTTCAAAGAGTAATAAGAGACTCCTGAAACTCAGAAACACTAAGGGGAGTTATGGGTAAGGATAATGAACAACATGCTCCTAATGTACAAGCATGTGTGGACACTACAGTTGTCTCTGAACATTGTGGTAAATTTGAGAAGAAAAACACAGGTGGTTGTAAAAGAAACATTGAGAAACAGAGCCAGCAAGATGCAACGGACCCTCACATGCTTAGAAAGTTGGACTGGATAGTTAGAAGATCAATGTTCAGATTCCACCATGAGCCATAAAACCCAGTGGAGGATTTGGGGCCAGTCACTCTAGACCTTGTCACTCATTCAGGAGGAGGATCAATGTACAAAGAGGCAAGTGCACGTAGCCTCAATCTTTCCATCTCTAGTTCTGCTGTTCTTCTAGTGTAGAGAGCAATGAATCTACACCTCTTTTAACATATGTGTATGACACAGCTAGAGACCAGAGGGGTCAGTGCTAGCATGCTCCACTCTGTGTATTGATTTAGCACATTTCCAGAAAAAATGAATACAGCTTCTTCCTCAGCCTGACCTATCTCAATAAGATTGCTGTCATGAAGATGGGTGTGTGTGGAGAGGAGATAGCCATATACACCACCTCAGGAGGACTTGAGGAAAAGTCATGAATGAATGAATGAATGAAATTGGAGAGCATATGCTGCCTCCTTTTTTTATTTATTTAATAATATTCAGTCTGTCTCCCAATATGGCATATTTATAGTGTAGAATTAAAACAAAACACAGTTAAAACAATATATGGTACAAAAGTTTTAAAAATTAGACAACTATATTAAAATACTTTAAACAGTTTAAAATGCAGATAAAACATAAGATGAAGGTGTCAATAGCTTAAATATCCTAATGGCACCAGATCCCATCTGCTCTTTGGAAGTTAAACAGGAAGCAAAACAGTTAGGAGATCCATGTTCAGATTCCAGCATGAGCATGGTTAGTGCTTGGATTGGAGACTGCCAACAAATACCAGGTGCTGTGGGCTATATTTCAGAGGAAGAAACTGGCAAAAGCACCTCTGAATATTCCTAAGAAAACCTTATGAAATTCATAAAGTTGCCTTGAGGCAACAGCAAACTACAGATCTCAGGATTCCATAGGATGGAGCCACAGCAATCAAAGCGGCATCAGACTGCATTATTGAAGGCATACACACAGCTCGCACCATTAAAAGACCCTTCTGCCACATCCAGGTAAACACCAAAAGGTTTGTTTAAATAAAAGGGTTTATGGCTGCTGGTGAAAATCAAAGAGGGTGTCAACCTGATCTCACATGGGGAGGGGGTGTTCCACAGTATTGTTGGTTATTCTGTACCTTTGTTTCTGACTTATGGAGACCCTAAGGTGAACTTATCATGAGGTTTTCTTGGCAAGATTTTTTCAGAGGAGGTTTGGCATTGCCTTCCCCTGAGGCCAAGAGAGTGTGACTTGCCCAAGGTCACCCAGTGGGTTTCATGGCCAAGTGGGGAGTTGAACCCTGGTCTGCAGAGTTGTAATCCAACACTCAAACCATTACACTACTCTGCCCTCACTAGGAAATCAGAGCAACATACAAATCTCAAAATTCCTATCTAGTTTGTAGCAGCAAAGTGATAGGAACATTATGGCACCAAAACACACTGCATTTTGTGATATGAGGTGTCATCTCTAGTACACTCAAGGAGTGTACTAGAGAAATCTAAGCATCTCACAAAAATACAAATCCCAGAATTCCATAGGATAGAACCATGGCAGATAAAGGCATATCAAAGTGCACTGTGGACACATTCTTAGGACCTTATCAC
>CM034703.1:30092495-30103019 GCA_020142125.1 Phrynosoma platyrhinos | reverse complement strand
AGGGGTATGTTTGACAGCCGGCTGTCACCCAAACCCCTCCTTCCCAAGTCGGCACGGGGCCATGTCCAGGATTTTCTGAATTGTGTGTGAACGGCAAATATGTATCCAGGATGCACTTTAATGGAAGCGCGATAATTGCGCGATGATGCTAGTTGCGTCTGATAGCCATTTACGTATTGTGGGGTTCCTTTCGGTTTAGACCTGGATTTGTTCTTATTTCGCTTTCTTATCGCTTGTGGCCCGCGTGTGATAAGGTCCTCAGTTTAGACTGGCATTATTGTTGCATTGCATTTACTTTCACACTCCCATCCTCTTACTGTCAAGATCTTTTGTTTTCACATGCTTCCTCTTACTGGATTGGTGGTATTAGTGATTTTGCACCCTTTTACTATGTTTTTTTATTAAAATAAAATCTTGAAGATTATTTCCTTAAAGAGCTCCATACTATTGACTGTGCCCTGGGAGAGGCCATTTTATTCTACAGGGTGAGAATCGGCTGTGAGAAAATTTGAGACAATTGGTATGCTATGGAATTCTGGGGTTTGTAATTTTGCGATATATTAGCCTTTGCTGTTTGACTGCTCTGGTGACACAGCAAACTACAGATCTCAGGATTCCATAGGATGGAGCCACAGCAATCATGTTGGATGTTGAGGTGATACCAAGATGGAGGAGAAGAGGGTGTGTTTTGTACTGCACGCCAACATCTTGTATCATTCACATTTATAAAACAAAGAATAACTAAGAATTCGAATCCCCGTGAAGATGCCAGCCACAGCTGCAAGTGAAACATCAGGAATAAATTCTTCCAGAACACAGCCACACAGTCCGAAAAGCCCACAGAAAACTATGGATGCCAGCAGTGAATGCCTTTGTCTTCTTAATTCTACTTCTTTTTGAGGAATAGGTAAGTAAATAATTACTTTTAAAAGTATAACTATAATGTCAACTACTTTGAGATTTAAAACCATCTGTAACTAACTGTAACTAATAATTTTCAAAAGTAACTTTCTAGACTGTCTGGGTCTAACCCTTTGTCAACATTTCAAATACTATTTTAACACTCCCTATTTGTGACTGTTTAGCCTTTTGATAGGCTCCCCTCCCCTTTTCCTTTTCTCATTCTCTTTCTTTCAGTCTCTCTTTTTTTCTGTGTTTGCCTGTGTGTTGTAGAGTGAAAGGAATGCACAAACCAGTATGAACTAGCAAAGCATATGACACAATTTCTGGCTTTTACAGCAATCATAATTGGATGAGACTACGATCCACCCACAGAAATAAC
Source organism: Phrynosoma platyrhinos (assembly GCA_020142125.1). NCBI lineage: Eukaryota > Metazoa > Chordata > Lepidosauria > Squamata > Phrynosomatidae > Phrynosoma > Phrynosoma platyrhinos. Next base: position 30,101,737 of record CM034703.1, on the reverse strand, counting down.
ACAAATCCTTTAACAAGAAACTTTAGGATTGTTAGCTTGTGCCAAATTAGCAACAAACTTCCTCAGTAAACACACCTTATCTCAGGAAGTACAAATTTTGCTGCCCAGATGTCAATTAACTTTGTCAAGCTTTTGAGAAACACAAAGTTTTCAGGCTTGATTCACATTATGATGAAAGATAATTGCTTTTACAGGTCTGGCGTAGTGGAAAGATGGAAACAAGCTTTGCCAGACTGGATTACATGGGTGAAAAACATTCATGTGACATCTAGCATGCCTTATCCTTTTCTATTCCTTTTGGGTAGTTGTGTGTGGTGTGTGTGTGTGTGTGTGTGTGTGTAAAGGTTTGTCTGCTTTGCCAGTAAATGCTCAAATATTCAATGACAGGTTCTTGTTTATATAAACTCCAGCTTCCTCCTCAAGCAGAAATTGTAGAGATTTCCAAACTCGGAGAGGCTTGCCACCACACATATTTTGTTTGAAACATTCTGCTCAGCATCTCTCTTCACTCAGCTAGCCTTGCAACTGCACACATCCTCCAAAAGTTTGATTTGATTACCGAGTTCCATCACACATGTTGGATTTGCCATCGAGGTTAATTGGAGCATACACACAATTAGTCTGAGGATAACAACTAACCTCCTTAAGAACTAGAATTCAGAAACATAGCCACGTTAGTCTGGAATATCAGATTCAGTGGCTATATAGATGGCCCCAAAGGGATCAGGGCTGTAGCTACTCCTTTTTGGAGTGGCAAAAACCCAACCTTATTGCCATGGCTCTTCTGCGCTCCTTTGGCAAAGTGTGTTTGTACACTTGCCAAGGGAGTGCCCTGACACTGTGTGCTGTGTGGTGGGGCCTGTGGCATGATGGTGGCATCGGGGCAGAGTTGGGATGGAGTTGGGATGGCCAGCATGTGGTTACCATGCCCCAGCTCCACCACCAGGCCGGCCCTTTTGGTTAGTCTGTACAAGTCTTAAGAGTCCTTATCAGCAGTCCTTGAACAACAGCAGCAGCAACAACAAAAACAACAACAACATCAAAGGAAGATTGGAAAGAGAAACAGCTGAATTAGGATATATTCACAAACTCTAATCCAGGGGTAGGCAACCTTTTTGAGCTGGGGGCTGGGTTGCTGTCCCTCAGACAATTGGGGGGCCGAAGCACCAAAAACAAACAAACAAACAAACAAACAAACAAACAAACAAACAAATAAATAAAAGTAAAAAAATTAAAAAATAAAAATTAAAAAAATATGCATGCACACTCTCTCAGCCCCAGAAAAGCCATGGCAAAACCCCTGTGGAGATTTTGCCAAGAAAACCCCAAGAACAAATAATAACAACAATAATCAATATCATAATGGTGGGCGGCAGCGGCAGCGGCAGGACCGGCCTGGGGCTGGTCCAAAGGCCTCGGGGGGGGGGCGCATCTGGCACCCGGGCCTTAGGTTGCCTTTCCCTGCTCTAATCCATCAATAGAGGGTTGAACAAAGACAATGGTTTCCTGGCACACTACACATATTATAACACTGGATGCTTTTAGCCTGTCACCTCATCACCCACAAATTTTGTGTTTCCATGAGTATTCATGGAACACTACACAGTGTGTGTGTAGACTGTATATTCATACAGTCTATAAGACTGTATATTCATACAGTCTATAAAGGTCTTTCCTGGGCACCAGTTTATTCTATCATCTAAGGAAGTCTACAAAAGTTCGTGTTACAACTCATTTTGCACAGCTAGTCTCAAAGGTGCTGCAAGATCCTTTTGCATGCTCTTTAAGGAGTGTTATTCAAGCTCAAGAAAGTTGAGCTCCATTGACCTTAAGGATGTCACTTTTAGAATCCTGAAAAGAGAGTAAAAAGAAATCCAAGTGTGGTTGACTTTGAGGTGATTTCGATAAAACGTATGTTGTAGCATAGAGTTGTGAAATATTTCCCAATTTTGAGGAATTGCTATGTTGTATTATTATTATTATTATTAGTAGTAGTAATAGTAGTAGTATCCTGCTCTTTTCCTAGAACTGGAACTTAGAGCAGCTTCACAATATTAAAAAACAATACAATTAAAAACATAAAAAAGAGGTGTTGTACAAGTTGTTGTTGCTGTTGCTGTATACCTTCAAGTCATTTCTGATTAAGCTGGGATACAAACCCTGGTCTCCAGAGTCATAGTCTAACACTCAAACACTCAAACCACTATGCTAAGCTGGCTCTGTCATATACTTTACATTGAAGTTAAGCATTGTATAGTGTGCAATAGCACCTAGTGATTGATTTGGGTTGCACAATGTTGCTATTCTGCATGGAGGTGGCATAGTGCTCACATAGTACATAGTGAGCCCTTGGTATTCACTAAGCTTTGGTTCTAAAACCTCCCATGGATTTCAAAATCTATGAATACTCAAATCCCATTTTATACAATGGTTTAGTAAAATGGTGTCCAATATATAAAATGGCAAAATCCAGCTTTGCCTTTTGGCATTTTTTTTTAAAAAAAATTCAAGCCATGAATGGTTGAATTTGAGGATACTGAATCTATGGATATGGAGGGACAAATGTATCTTCATGTGTGGGTATTTGCATTACACCAACCAGTGTAGTTTTTGCACGCAGACACATTGTGTTTCTCTGCACAAAAAAATTATCCAGAACACTTTGGGATATTCAAAAACTGGCAGAAAACTGCAAAAAAGTCTTGCTGTTCATCTGTTCTTCTCATTTGTCATGCTCCTATGATTCTCATAGGAACCTGACAACAAAATGTGATGGATGTAGAAGGAAGGAATCAAAGGAAATTGTAGATTGTGGAGCAGGTGACTGAAACAGGAAAACTGGGTTGTTTATGACCATGATGTTGCCTCCACTTCAAAGTGCACCTTTGAAGTGGACAAATGGTGCTGGTTACAAGTGTGGGGAGGGGGCTGGACAAAGGATTTTTAAAATGCTGTTTAACTTGGGGGAACTCAGAGTTGGTTTGAACCATTGTGCGGTAGCTTTGTGTGTCTTAGAATCCAGAATGAAGCAATAGTTAATTTTCACTAAAATGCTGTCCTGGTGCTTCAAGTCTCCAGCTGCCAAGCATGACACTCAATCAACTCTCCCTCCAATGCCACTTTGTCTGTGGCAATGGCCTTCAGCTTGAGGTAAAGCTAACCTGGAGGAACCTTCCCCAGGAGAGTGAAGTGGCAGCATGGTGGCCATAGCCCAGAAAGGGCAAGAAGACTCCAGCAAGGGAGCTGGACTAAGAAGACCCTGGGGATCTGAGGGAGGCATGGGGAACAGAGGGCTACTTAGGGAGGAAGCTCCAAAGGCAGCATGGAGACACACAGGGGAATGGTCCCCAAGGACTGGGACCACTGGTCCACAGAAATGAAAGATGGATCCCTACACTTGGTGACGGACTACGGAAACCTCAGTGGGATTTGCAATACTAACATATACCCCATTCCCCTGATGAAAGACATGCTGGGCCTGTCAAGACCATGTGGCACTCTGGTCTGGAAAATGACATGGATGTGGCCACTGAAAGGAACTGGAGCAATGGTAACAGGGTTACTACAGTTCAAGCGGCAGGTACATGAGTCAGCATTTGAAAAGCTGTGCATCATGGGAAGTCTGATGCAACATGCACAGTGGATGAGACAAGCCAGGTATGCACCATGGGAGATCTTATGCAACGGGCACTGGGGATGAAACCAGCCAGGTTTCATTAATGCATGGCTGTCACATGTTACTAAAGAGACCACCTATATATGGGAGAGGGTCAGAATCTCCGTTTTTGGTTAGTTGTGGTTGGTGGTTGGTGAAGCACTTTGTTGGTCTGTATAGTTGTGAGTATTCAAGATGGACATCTGATATTGTATGCATCTTTGCAACAAAGATTAAAGCCCTCCCTGAGTGAAGTCTCATTGTCCAGTGATTCATTTCTCCAAGCTGAAAGCAGCAGCCTGCATGTGGTAGGATTTTTCCTGTGCAGTCTGGAGCAAGATTCTTCACAGAAGACCATCTTCTGGGTGTTCCTGCCTTCCTGCTTCAACTCTGCATGTGTGTATGCTAGATCCTGCCTGTCTGCATACCCCAAGACAGCCAGCTTGCAACCGTCCAGATTTTTACCAAACTGGACCTGAGAGATGCCTATTACTGGGTGCGCATATGAGAAGGGGGCCCTCTGGTGTCTTTTGAATATCTGGTTTTTTTGTTTGGGTTATTGGGCACACCCAGTGTTTTCATGAGGCTGGTGAATGAAATTATGCATGTTCTGCTGTTTGAAGGAGTTCTAGTTTACCTGGATGATGTGCTGATCTACTCCCAAGACTTAGCCTCTCATGTAAAATTGGTGAGGGAGGTGCTGAAGTGCCTCCTGGACAATCATTTGTATGTGAAGCTGCCCAAATGTGAGTTTCACACAGACAAATTGGTTTTTCTGAGGTACAGAATAGAAATGGACACCACCAAGGTACAAATGGTACTGGGATGGGTGTTGCTAAAGTCTCCAAAGCAGGTACAGAGGTTTCTGGGCTTTGCCAACTTTTACAGGCATTTTAATCTAAATTTTACCCAAATAGTGCTGCCCATTGCAGACCTGATCAAAACCAAGAGTCACCCAGGGCCCCCCAACAAGGAGCCCCTCTGGACCCTTTTTTCCAAAACATCAGGGATATGGAGAAGATGAATAATTGGCTTTCAGACCATCCAGGTACACTGGAACTCAAAGGCAGACTGTGGCACAAAGAAGCCTGAGTCTATGTTCTGGAGGAGCTGAGACCCAGAATTCTGCAGTTGTGCCATGACACCAAAGCAGTAGGACATTGGGGATTCCTGAGAACTTGGCACGTGGTAAGAAAACAATATTAGTGGGAGGGAATCAGGAGTGATGTGGAAATTTATGTGAATGGCTGCCCAATATGTGCCCATTACAAGCCAGTGACTGGCAAGCCTTGCGGACTACTTTGGGCACTGCCCATGCCAGGTGCCCCCTGAATACATATTGCTATAGACTATTACTGACTTATCTGACAGTAGGGGAAGAAATACCATATGGGTAGTTGCAGATCCGTTTTTGAAACAGGTGCACTTTAAGGGGTGCAAGGGCTTGCCTGGTGCAGCCAAATTGGCAGATTTATCCATTGGACATATATATAAAATCCACAGACTCCCAGGTAAGATTGTTACAGATAGAGGTGGGCAGTTCACTGCTAAATTTTGGAAAACTCTTCAAGAAAAATTGGGGGTTGAGCAAACTATGAGCACCTCTCATCATTCCCAATCGGATGGACAATCAGAGAAAAATAATTGCTCTTTGGAGCAGTACCTTCAGTGCTCTGGCAATTACTTGCAGGATGATTGGTTTGATTTACTGCCCCATGCAGAAGTTCTTTTAATGGGACTATCAACCAGAGTACTGGACATTCACCATTTGAAATTGTTTATGGCTATAAACCAAAAACTCTGCCTGCTTTGACCCCGGAACCCCAGATCTGGTGCCACTTGCCCAATGGATTACAAAGATCAGAGATGCTTGCCTTGCATTATGGTTGCATTAGATGATGCTACACAGACCTACAAAAGATTTGCCGATTGAAAGAAGGACAAAGAGTGGGAGCTGGGAGCTTGGAGCAATGTCTACCTGTCCACCAAAGCATCTGAAAACTCAGCAGCCTTCCAAAATCCTGGGGCCAAAGTTTGTGGAGCCTTTTGTGATAAAGTGGTTGATCAATGAAGTGACAGCTGAGTTGGATTTGCCAAAGATATACAGACATTTACACCCCATGTTCTTACTGAAGCCAGCACTAGAGCAGGACCCTTGGTGAGTGGAGCCAGAAACTCCACCTCCACTAGTGTTGGAAGGGGAACAGTTGGAAGGGGAACAGTACTTTGAAGTGACCAAGATTTTAGATTTGAGGTGGCATCGGGGAAAGTTACAATACCTAGTTAGCTAGTGACATTTTCCAGACTCTCATAATGAACGAGTATACACCAGACATGTAGATGCTCTGGACCTAATCTAATTGTTTCATGAACAGTAGCTAGACAAGCTGGGAGGGGACTGATGTTTTGAATATAAAATATATTTCAAGGGTGGAGAAATGTCATGTTCCTATGATTCTCATATGAATCTGACAAAAAAAATGTGATGGATGTAGAAGGGGGGAATCAAAGGAAATTGTAGATGGGGGGCAGGTGACTGAAACAGGAAAACTGGGTTGTTTGTGACTATTTATGATAGTGCTTTCCTTTCCTGGGATATAGAAGGGAGATAGGTATTGAGAAGGAGCAAACTTCAAAGTGCACCCTTGAAGTGGACAAATGGTGTTGGTTTCAAGTGTGGGGAGGGGGCTGGACAAAGGATTTTTAAAATGCTGTTTAACTTAGGGGAACTCAGAGTTTATTCTAACCATTGTGGCATAGTTTTGTGTGTCTTAGAATCCAGAATAAAGCAATAGTTAATTTTCACTAAAATGCTGTCCTGGTTCTTCATGTCTCCAGCTGCTAAACATGACATTAGCAAGGTTTCTTGACTGTCAGGAAACTCATATTCACCTAAGAAATACACAATAGAGACTAGTCTTTCCATGCCTAATACTGATTGCACTGGTGTGGATATGTCTGGCCCATTCTCTCATTTTGGTTTTTGAATTCCGATAGCATTTCAGCTCTGGTGTCCTCAGTGGCCAAGCAAATGGCTGTTTTTAATAATGATGAGTATAATTCTTTTCCCCCCTCTAGCCCCTTTGGGATACTAGCCATAATTCATCTTGTAACTTACACTACACAACCCTTCTGCTGAATAAGGACATTATGCAACCAACAGTGTTATTTGCCAATGTGCCTGCCTATTGTCCCAGTGAATAAAGGAGTACATTGAAGGCAGTGACAAATAGCTATGAACCATTCAAGAATGTACAAGTGCATAGCTGAAAGCATGTCGGTTACTCCCAACAAGAGTAGACCCATTCAATCAACTGCTGAATGGTGAGCCAACATGTATGTCAATCCAATTGATTCTAGGGCTCTATTCTAGTCAGGGATAAAATAGGATTTAGGCTACAATTTAGGACCATTTAAAATGGTTATAGTTGTGGAACTCTTCTTATGCAATCATGAACTAAATACCTCCATTACACAACAGACAAAAAAGTACAACCACATGTGTAGGGGAAATTACATAGATGTATGACACAAACAAGATTTGGTAGTTAAGTTATAATTGCTGGCATGGTGTCTTGTCACTTCTCTCCCAGTGAGCTATATGTGGGGATTCCTAACTGCTCCCATGTGTGGGCTGTGTATCTGATACAGGCCATACTGGCTGATCTACTTTTGATTTTGTGTCTTCATTAGGGTTGCCACTTCAGAATCATTTGAGTCCCTAAGATTTCTAGGTCAAAATCTGAGAAGCAGAGACAGCTTCTGGTGATATTATTAAGGACTATGCATTAAGTTATCAATCAAAGGTGCTCACAGCATGTCATTCAAACACACACAGAGACACATCATATTTCTCTTGGGGGCAGAATTCAGAGACATAGCTATATTAGTCTGGAATATCAGTATGCAAAGAGATCTTGCAGCCCCCTTCAGGCTAATTGTGAGAAAGAAGTTGTAGCAGGAGCTTTTGTAGACTTGGGGTCAATGCAGATGGCCCCTAAGGGGCAGCTCTGTGCTGCCCCTGGGAGCGCTGGATTGGGGCTGCAGCAACCACATGCTGTGGCCCTGATCCTCCTTTTTGCCACTCCAAAAAGAGCTGGCAAATGCCGCTCCTTTTTGAGGCACCAAAAAGCCACCCTTAAAGCCACAGCGGCAGCTCTTTTGTGCCCCTTTGGTGCAGCATGTGTGCATGCTGCACCAACGGGGCACCCTGATGCTGCACGCCATGTGGTCAGACTCATGGTGTGACAGTGGCATCAGGGTGGAGTCAGGGTCACTGGTGTGGGGTCATCCTGCCCCAACTCCACCCCCAGGCCAGCCCTTTAGGCTGGCTTGCATCAGCCCTTGGTCTACTTCCTCAGATGCAAGATTGTTCAGGTGCTGCAACATCCCTTTGCATAGTCATATTTTCCCATTTGGAAATTAAGCTAAAGGTGATGTTCCCAGATCATGGTGAAATGAAGGATTTATGACTTCTTACCTACTTAAGGAGACAAGGAAAATCAATAGATCATACTGGCTTCTAGCCAGAAGTTGAATACAGAGCAGAGTAGAGGGGGACACTTGGCACCACAATTACTGGGAAGGATGAGGCAGGTAACTAAGTGTATACAGTACACAGACTCTTTGAGAATCTCTGCTAATTGTAGCAAGCTGCTGTTCTACTACTTTAGCTAGAGATTTGCACATAGCTCTTTCTTCTTATGTGGAGCTTTTTTCACCCAGACTGAAGAATAAGGTGAACAGCCATGTGATTGATGGTGGCCACCTCATTTTGACCTTGGGAGTGAGTGACTCATGGCTGCTGCTCCCACATAAGATGCCACAGTGGGATGAACATGCGAACAGCCAGCCCACATCAGAATGCAGGCCCTGAGGTAATGGTGGGGAGGTCAGAGCAACTCCAGGGCCAGGATACTCCAGGCTTCCCCTGGAGTATCCTGGCAAATGAAGACATGAATTTTACTTTGGCTTTGAGAGTTTCTAGAATTAATAGAGGCAACCTCAACTCAGATCTGCTCAAGGGTGCAGTTTAGAATGAGACAGAAGTGTTCCATCCTTGCTTCCTTCTCTCCTGCCTGGAGATGACCCTGAAAACAAGACTCAAATATCTGTCTGCTCTAGTCTTCAAATGTCAGCTTGTTTACACCCATCCACTTCCACCCTCTAACATGTTTTTATGTTGGCAGGTATATTGATGATAATATCCCAAAGGTCACAGAGGCATGGAGGAAGGGGGAGGGAAATGGCTTGGGTTCTGAGGCACCAAGACACACAAGGCAGGGAAATAACAGCCATTCCTCAGGAAGTATAGATATGAGTTCATGCAATGCAACATCAAACATTCTTCCACTTGGATGTCAAAAGATACTTGTAGCACTATGTACTATACTGAGGAAAAAATGCATTTTCAGAAAACATATCAAGCCTTATCACTGCTTCATTGGGCCAACTTCCAGTTTAAATGCCAATGGAGGCAAAGATATATCCTTAGAGAGTTCCACCTGTGTATTGGGGCTGCCAGGATGGATCTATCCTTTAAGCTTATCGCACTGTGTTCTTGGAACGTAATGAGTACATGATGAGA
>CM034703.1:30069537-30087738 GCA_020142125.1 Phrynosoma platyrhinos | reverse complement strand
GTGTGAAGAAAATTTTTTATTACACAGAGTGCATTTGAAAGGGAGAACTGTGTGGACAGTTTTCCTGAACTCACCTTGGTGTGTGCAAATAAACTCATGGTCATTGCAGATTGGGATAATCCAAAAATAAACTGGATTTTAATTTAAGTGTAATTGCAACCCAAGTCAGATTACTTGTCCATTTATATCTCATTAGGGCCTAAAGAAGGAGGATTTCCATTCTTCTGCTAGATATGGCAACACTACACAATAGTATGCAATTATTGCACTTTAACTGCTCCATCCCAGGTGTACCCAGACTAATTAAAAGATCAGAAATTCCCAGGTTTTGTTCCCGTTCCTTCTGATTTTGTTTTGGAGATCCATATATGTTTTGTTTATCCTATAATATTGTCTGTCAGCTCCTGGTACAATCAGAGATTTTTTTGTATCAGCCCCCAAAGTCAGTTTATTTTAATGCAGTATAAAATCAGAAAGAACAAAATCCAGGACTTTTGAATCAGTCTGGATCTGCCCTTTATGGAACCCTGGGAGTTGCAGTTTAGGGAAGAGCATTTAGAATTCTCAACCAGAAAGCTCTAATGCCTCACCAAACTACAAACCCTAGGATTCCTTGGGATAGGACCATGGCAATTAAAGTGGAATAATAGCATAATTGCATAATGTGAATAAGCACCTGATTCTTTGAAATGGAGATGTTAGGGATTGAACCTAGGATTTTCTACCTGCTACCACACAAATGTTCTTGGAAAAATTATGTTTTAGGCTACAGCTTCCAGAATCCCGTCCAAGTTAATGTTTCCATGTTTTGAGTCTTTCACTGAACAATGGCCACTCCTTACATCTGGACTGTCTAGACTGGAAGGTGGTAGACCTATGTAGTAGGTTTGGACTACAGTTCCCCTAATCCCACAGCCAGCATGGCCACTGGGAATGTTTGGTGCTACCATCAAGGCAGGATTGTCAATAGTGCAAATGGAGCAAATGTTCCAGGCTGTCAATGTCCATTACACTCATAGACATCACACACAAAGACAACTTTCTCATACTGAGATGCTGTCTAATGGAGAATGGATATAGATCTCTCTCTTCTCGTTCTTCCTAAGGGTTGGGAACATTTATTTTTATTATCTACCTCATATCTCAGCTACTGAGTAAGAGGAGAGTTGAACTCTGCTGAGAGGCCAGCCTTGGTCACCCTTGGAGGAATGCCTACCTGGAAGGCAGGAGCCTGGAAGGAGTTGGTTCTGATTTGAAGGAGAGCTCCTTTTGGTCTTCTAATACTACCAGGCTGATTTCCAGTGGGAGAGCTCAAACAAATCTAAATTATAAATCTCAAATCTGAGAGCCATAAATGGCCATCTATTCCAACCCAATATTTGAGTATTCTTAGAGGACTGGAGAAATCCCAGCAGATTGGAGGAAGGCAAATGTTGACCTATCTTCAAAAAGGGGATGGGGACTACCAACCAATCAGCTTGACATCAATACTAGGAAAGGTTATAGAACAGATAATTGAACAGTCAATCTGTTCATACTTATAAAGGAATACTGTGATTACTAAGAGCTGATATAGGTTTCTCAAAAACAAGCCATGCCAAAGTAATTTTACCTCTTTTTTTTAATGGAGTTACAAGCTTGGTAGATCAGGGAAGTGCCATGGATGTGGTATATCTTGATTTCAGTAAAGTTTTGATAAGGTGTTCCATGATATTCTTGCAGGCAGGCTGGTGAATTCTGGGCTAGACACTGTTAGGTGGATTAATAATTGATTGACAGACTGAACCCAGAAAGGACTTACTAATGGTTTGTCTTCATGCTGGAGAGAAGTGACTAGTGGGGTTCCTCAGGGTTCTGTCCTGGGTCCATTGCTACTCAACATCTTTGATAAAATAGAAGGTATGCTTATCAAATTTGCAGATGATACCAAATGGAGGGGTAGCAAGTACCCTAGAGGACAGGATTAAATTAAAAATGATCTAGAAAGACTGGAGAGCTGAGCTAAAATGAACAGAATGAATTTCAACAGGGATAAATGTGAGGTGAGATACTTTATCTAGGTCAGAAAAATGAAATGCACAAATGTAGGATGGGTGACACCTGGCTTGAAAACAATACATATGAAAAGGATGTAGGCATCTTAATAGACCCCAAGCTAAACTGTGAGTCAGCAGTGTGATGTGGTGCATCAATGGGAACATAGGGACAAAATTAAGTGAAGTATTAGTGCCTATTTTGCATTGAGCAGACCTCATCTGGAATACTGTGTCCAGTTCTGGGAGCCACAGATCAAGAAAAATATTGGTAAGATGGAATGTGTTCAAAGAAAGAGGATCCAAGAGGATCAAAAGTCTGGAAACCAAGCCTGATGAGGAAAACTATGATTCTATAATAAAAAGAGAGAAAGGGGAGGAGAAGGAATGTAGCAGCACCTTTAACACTAACTAATTTGTTGTAGCTCACTGATAGAGAGCTTTCATGAATATAAACCTACTCTTTTAGATGCAGAACTGAATGGTATTAAGGCCTCAGGTACATATTTATACAGTTGTAGGAGTGGGATAGAATGTAATAAGATCCAGAAAGATGCAAATCATGTCCTTTGTCCTAAATTTCCAAGGGGCTGGGTCATGTGATACAGGCCTTTCAGATCTTTACAGTGGCCAGTTATTATTGATGTGTGAACACAATAAATCTAATATCCAAAAGTCAGTTTCACTGGTTCAAAACTCTCTCTTAGACAATTCCTTTTCTTATACATAGAGTAGTGAGAACTCTTGTATTAATATATGTAGTGTACCATGAAACCATTGTCTTTGTTAATATCTCTGCTAATGAAATGGAATTTGTGAATATAATTTAATTCAGCTGTTTCTCTTTCTAGTCTTCTTTTGTAATTTCCTTGTTCAAAGACTGTGACCTTTAAATTCTGTAATGTATGTCCAGGAAGCTTTAAATGTTCTGCTGTTGGTTTTTGGATATTTCCACTTCTAATGTCCAATTTGTGTTCATTTATCTTCTTGTGTAAGAGACTGCTCTGTTTGTCCAATGTAGAGAGTAGAGGGGCACTGCTGGCATAGGTTGACATATATCACGTTGGAGGAAGAACAATTGAATGTATGATGTTGTGACAGTATTATTGGCCTCTGTAATATTGTTCCCAGAGTAGATGTGGGGACAGAGTTGGCATCTGGATTTGTAGCTGCATTTGTGGCTTGCCCCGTATTACTGTCCTGTATTACTGTCTTCTCCCTGTATTACTATATTATTGTCCAAGATATGCGTCCTATTATGAGTAATTGTTTAAGATTTAGAGGGTGTTTGTAGAGATTGTGGAGTCACAGAGATTGTGAGAGGGCTGTATTATTCTCCCAGAATTTGTTGTAGCTCACTGATAGAGAGCTAGTGTGGTGTAGTAGTTTCAGTTTTCGACTATGACTCTGGAGAATAGGGTTGAAATCCTAATGCACTGGGTGGCCTTGGGCAAGTCACACTCTCTGAGCCTCAGAGCATGGCAATGGCAAACCCCCTCTGAAGAACTTGCCAATAAAACCCTATGATAGCTTTGTCTTTGGATCATCATAAGTTGGGAAAATGACTTGAAGGCACATATCAACAACACTGAAGATGTGTTTGAGTGGTCTCAGCTGGAGACTGTAGGTGACTGTCAGGATCCACGGATTCAGTTCCCAATAACTTATTGTGGTAGAAAACAAAAGACTTTTATTCTGGACATCAAGGCAGAAGTTCACAGTCCGAGGTTGTTGCTAGAACTGGAGATCTGTCCCCATTACCATGGCATTAGGATTCCAACAATCCAACCCCCCCTTCCTGGCTCTGGGCACCAGGCTTTAATCCTGATCAAAGCAACCTGTAACAGTCCATTCAACTCCCCATATTATCATTCAATTGCCCTTGAGGAAGGAAGGAAAGTACCCCTTCTTTACAACTCGAATCTGCTGTAGGAAAGATTGGGTCATAAAGCTATAAATCCCCTTTGCTCTGTTGTCCATTTGTCCCTCCTGTTACTTTCCACTCTCAGAATTCCTACATGATTAACATTTAATGCATTTCAATATTTTGTACATGCATTGTTCCCAATAAACCATCATGACAGAATCATGTATATGAGTCTGACATCCCGCCACCCCAGGATAAATCTATCAATTTTTATCCAACCTTCCCCCCAGCACCACCACTTGTCAGGATATTTTTTATGAAACAATCTAGTGTGGGGTGCTCCAGCACCCCCTGCCTTGCTACGGACCAACTGTCCCACCGGGTTCTCTACCACTCCGTGGGCCGACTGTCCACCGGGCTTTCTTCTGCCCCATGACTCGATCGTCTCACTATGATTCCTGTCAAAATGGATAAACAATTAAACAGGAAACAGATTGCACAGAGTCTTCCCAAGCACATCCACTGCCTCCTTCAGAATGTTGTGCATTAAGCACCTCTCTGTCGGCATCTGCTGCCATTGTGCTTTGTGATCCTCCTCCTCCTCACACTCACTATGCCGCTTACTCGGCTCTCTGGGTCCAAGGCCTCCCTGGGGGTCCTGATTGGTGAGCTTGGTCTTGGTTTTATGTCAGAACTCTCAGTCTGGCCAGCTCGCTCCTGCCATGTCCCCTCACTTGGCCTGGGTAGTGGAATCCGGGGCTCAGTCCTCACCGTCTGATCACATGGCCTCCCTGGAGTCTCTTCCCGAAGCCTCTGGATCCTCCACTGCTGTATAGCCTGTACCACTTTCATCCAGCATCCTCTCCATGTGCCATGCTACCTCCAAACACACTCTTTCACGGGCATCTTCCATCTTTCTATCTAGCTTGTCCTGCTGGGCTTCTCCCCAAAGCCAGTCCCCATTCCCTGCACCCTCTTTGGCATGTCAGGACCATTCCTCCATGCAACCCAGCATGTCTTGGTGGGCTTCTCCCCAAAACTGCTCTCTGTTTCCCGCACCTCCCTCAGCATCTTGGGGCCATCTGGGTCAGGTTCCTGCCTCCGGAGTCTGACAGTGATGACAAGGGGTTTTTGTGTCATTTTGTGCTGTTGGTTTGTTCTGTAGTAGATTGCACTTGGGAAGTAATTTTACCATGTTGATTTGTTTCTTCACCATCTTAGATAGGTATTGTAGTTTGAGAAATGCCTGTTGTAAATCCAAGAGTTTTGAGTCTCTGTCTTGTAAGTCTGAGCAGATGCACTTGTATGGGATTGCTTGGCTGTAAGCAATAGATTTGGTAGTGTGTTCTGGGTGGAAACTGGGGGCATGTAAATATGTATAGCAACCAGTGAGTTTGACATAGCATGGTGCTTAAAATTTCATTGTGTAGTTGCACAGTGGTGTCAAGAAAATGAATTTGTTGTGTAGATTGTTTCAGGTTCAGGTTGATGGTAGGGTAGAAGTTGTTAAAATCCTGGTGAAATATTTCAATTGATTGCTTTCCATATAGACAAATAATAAATATGTCATCAAGATATTGTAGGTAGAGGAAAGGTTACTGAGTACATGTGTTGAGAAAGTGTTGTTCCTGGTCAGCCATGAAAATGCAGGTTTCCATAGCAATGCCACTGACTTGGAGACATATGTTATTCTCAAAAGTGAAGCAGTTATGAATGAGTACAGTTTGGCAGAGTTAGGTGGCTAAATGTGCTGTAGTCTCATTCAGGATGGTATTATTGATGGCTTGTAGTCCATTCTGGTGTGGGATGTATAGGTGTATAGGGATTCCATGTCCATGGTAGCTAGGATGGTGTTCTCTAGGAGGTTGTGGATGGACTGTATTTTCCCCAGGAAATTAGTTGTATCCTTTATAGCTTAGGTATTGATGGCATATGGTCTGAGAATAGTGTCCATATACCCAATAGTGAGGGTTCCTGAGACAATGAATTTTCCTGGATTGCCTTGTTTGTGTATTTGGGGTAATAGATAGAAAATGCCTGGTTTGGGGTCTTGGGGTGTGTCCATTTGAATTCAGATCATCACCTCAGTGGAGAATTCAATGAGTAGTGATTTCATGAATGTCATACACATATATGAACACAAACTTCTCATACTGAGATGCTGCTTGGAGCTGGAGCTGGAGCTGGAGCTGGAGCTGGAGCTGGAGCTGGAGAGGACCTGTAGTTGCCAGAGCTAAGGAAGAGGCCCCACTCTCATTGAGTAAGATAGTGGTATTTTCAGTTTTGTATCTAAGGGGGAACAAAAGGATATATTATTTGCAGTGTAATTTCTATATTGCATTTACTTTTATTTTGTATTTTTTTCTTTTATTTACAGCTTTAAGGTTGTCCCAGATGTTGCAGAAATGCTGAGCAGCACAGGTAGAAGAGTTCTGTAATCAAATCGAGCATTAACACCACATTGGCTATATGGGACTTTTGGGAAAGTACATATATGTCAGATTTAATATATAATTTGCTGTATTACTGTGTGTATAACAATAATGGAACAAAATTAGGGCCTTTACAGACTGCCAGAAATAATGCAACTTGAGTCCACTTTATCTGTCCTGGCTTAGTGCTAGGGAATCATGGGAATTGTAGCTTTTTCAGGGGCATTGAGCCTTCTCTGTCAGAAAGCTCTGGTGCCACAAAAAACTACAGTTCCCATCATTCCCTAGCACTGAGCCAGGGCAGTTAAAGTGGACTCAAGTTGCATTATTTCTGGCAGTCTGTAAAGGCCCTTAGATTAAATGCAATTGTGTTTGCAACATTTAATATTAGTTGGCTCCATAGATTTCAGAAGGAGGTAAATAAGCATGGTCTTAGGTCCAGAGATTCCATCAAGCATTCTAACATTCCTCTTTCTCTTGGAACTAACTGAGCACAGACCACTGAATCAGGTCTGTAAAAAAATGATTCAACACTTTCCCCAAAGCTTTGGGATTGGAGAATCCTGGTGAAATGATTCAATGGGCTAAATCCAGTTTTTGTCTCAACCAAAACAGACCATTGAATCAATGGAAGCTTAGTAAATCAACACTTATGTAGGTTTCATTGAACCTAGTTGTCCACTCTAGGTGGGAAAAAACAACTAAACTTAGTACACTGTGATTAGTTACTAGAATCACACATTTTCACATATACCCTCTCCTATTTAAAAATGTCCTTATATGGACTGCTTGAAGGGAAAAATCAGTTTTTGGAAATGCACAGTCTTTTTGTACTTCTGAATGAATATAGCTAGTGAATCTTCAGGAGCTTTCAGATGTGAATCTGCTTAAGTGGAGGACTGCCTTGATTTGGACATCTTCCAGAGCTGTCCACATCACTCTCATTCACTTCTTGATTTTTTGGCATTAGTTCAAATCCAAAGCACATCCTGAGCACCTATCTCTAGATTTTGTTCCAAATTAAATGCCCTATTCTGTGTCTCATCACTTTATTTCTAACAGGTTTGTGAGAAAGAATGCATTCAGCTGTTTCAGTTATGGCTCAGTTTCAGTTGTCATACCTTATATGGCTTTCATAGGGAAACCAAATCAATTGTTGGATCTCTTTGTGGTGTAAGTCTGAAATTTGGCTTTAGAGGAGTTTGGAGTAGCTGTGGTTTAACTATTAGTTGATACAGTTATTTTTATTCATATAAACTTTGCATTGTGAACCCATGTTTTTACTGGTCATGTTGGCTGCCTTAAATATAATAACTGACAGAAAGTCAAGATATAAATTGTTTTTTAAAAAAATAACGGGGGGAAATTAAAAGTTGTGCCAGAATGTGGGACATGGTGATTCTTTTTTAGTTCCCACTGCATAAGAATGGCCACAGAGGTTGGTATTCCAGTCTTTTGATGTTTGCTTTCTTATGGGTGCAAAATTGCAAGAGCTTCAGGGATAAAGAACTAAACAAAAGTAAAACCCAAAAAACTAGGCCTTGAGCAACTTCACTGAAGAAAAACCCACAAAATGCTTGATACAAGTCCAACTGAAAAAGTCAAGGGATGCAGCTTGAAAAAATTAGTATGACACAATTATTCATGGCTGTTTTTGGAGAAGTCTTTAAAGAAGTTGACTAATAAGACATCAGCACAGAAAGGATGGAGCACATGTGGCTTGCAGGTGATATTTCTCTTTTGTCCAATGTACAAGAACACACATAGATCTAGAAATCTATATATTCTAGATCGACAGTGCAACCGTAGCCATGTGGTAAACTATAAAGAATACAGTCATGACAATTTCATGACCGTGCCTCCTGATAATTCATAGCTATGCCCCCAAGGCAAAATGTGAGTAAGATTTTTCTTTTTAATTAACTAAAGTGCCTACAGTCACTGTTCATGATGGCTGAGGGATTCTGGGAGATGTAGACCAAAAATAATTTTTGTAAGCTTGTCCCAAGGAAAGTCCAAAAATATAGGCAGATGTGTTGTTAAACTTTATCAAAGAAAAGGAAAGACGACATAATCTGCTTGATTGTTTTTCCTGTTATCTTATGTTCTCTATGCTAATCTGTCATAAACAGCAATAACATGTGAAAAGCATGTTCTCTCCTCACTCCCTTGTTGTCCTTGCGTTACCCTGGTGCGTCACCACACATCTCTGTTCCTCTTCTGAAAATAATTCTGGAGCTGTACTCCCCTGCTTTCCTTCTATACTACATCACTGGTCTACTCAAAAATTAAGTTCCATTTATCCTCATCTCAAATTTCTCAGAAACTGTATTTTGCAGCAGAAGGTGAAGCATACTGATGACTTACTTGAAGGAAAACAAAACTGAAGAACCTTGGGGTGTGGGATAGGTTTTCCTTAAAATATGAGATGGTCGTTTTCTTTCTTTCTCTTTCTCTTCCTCCTTCTCCTGCTCTTTTTTAAAAACAAGCAAACAAGAAACAAGAAACTTTGTTAACAGTTTACGTTACAAAACACTGTTCCCATACAAAGTTTAGGACAAAACATTCCTAGTGAATGACACTATATCACGATATGTTATTCTCTTCATGTTTTCTGCTTCAGATTGAAAACTAATGCCAGTGAAAGCTTAGGGCAGGGGTAGGCAGCCTTTCCCCTTTAAGGGCTGAGGGACTTTAACTCCCAGAATCCCAGAAGCTATTGGCCAACATGGGACTATTGGCCAACATGCCTGAGGCTTCTGGGAGCTGAAGTCCCTCAGCCCTTAAAGGGAAAAGGTTGCCTACCTCTGGCTTAGGGCAACCTATCCATTGCTTGAAGTGGTCACCTCTGGCCACTTTGTATTTAATGGTAGCCCCCTTGAAAGTTCTTCATGTTCTCCCTTAAGATTAATCCCGCCTTTAGAAATGTTTTTAATCACTACTAAAAAAATTCCAATATTTCTGGGCCAAATAGTTCTGCCCAGTAGCGGGTCTGCGTGTATCTTACTCCTAGATAAATAGGTCATTACAGCCTTAAATGTGAATCCCATATTGCTTAGCTAGAAATGAATGCATTGAACTCATTAGGACTTACATTAAAGTAGATCAAAGCTTGAGAAAACTAGTTTTTGGACTGCAGGTCCCAGAATTCCCAGCCAGCATGGCCACTGGCTTTTCTGAAAGTTGTAGTTCAAAAAGGAACTGTTCCCAGCTGTGGAATAAACATGTTAACTTCACTATTAGGAAAACAAGGAAAAAGACAGGCAGTTCCATGAGGCAAAAAGCAAGCTAATCTTGCCAAGAAGCCCCTCATGCAGAGGAGTGACTTGATGCAGAGATCTACAATATGCCCTGCAAGTGCTAACACAATCCAAATGTACTGTTTGTGGCATGTTATAATTTGGTGGTGTCACTGGCAATATTCTGTTTCAGGAATTAATTTGTTAGGGATGATTTGGCCGTAGAGAATTCTGTGTCCCTCAGCAGTTGGATTAAATTACTTTTCCAACCATAGGGACATGTTGCTGTGCCTCTATAAATGTACAAGTGGCTAGTTTGTTTATTTTCTCATTTGTCTGTCTACATTTTCATAAAACAATTATACACCATATAATATTAATATTTCTTAATATTAAGACAGATATTCCAAAGCAAGTGGAAGGAGTTTATTCATAAACAGACTTTCTTGGCTCTTGAAAAGATGTCATAGACAGCAATGATTGGACATTCAGAGTTTGAACAAACAATCACTGCATTCTAAGGCCAGCTTTGCCATATTTTAAAATGTCTCCCTTCAGTCTGAAGAATAATAAGGACAAAGTTACATATATGAATCAATCATAGGAGCTAAAAAAGCATGGAGGCAGCCCATGTATTCTGTGTGGGATCCATTCTGGGACCCCTCATGTAATCCATTTTTGTGTATATGGAACCCTATTTTTCTTGCCTGAAATAAATGATGGAGCTTCATAGCTATCTAAAACCATCAATACTGACCTTCTGATATATAATTCAAAGATATAATTGTGTTAGTCTGTAGAATCAGTATGTAAAGAGATCTTGTAGCACTTTTGAGACTAAAGGCCTGAACAGACTGCCAGAAATAATCCAGCTTGAGACAAGTGGTCTCAACATGGATTATTTCTGGCAGTCTGTTCAGGCCTTAATTGAAATAAAGAAGTTGGCAGTATGAGCTTTCAGTGACTTCAGTCTACTGAAGTAGACTGAAGTCATTGAAAGCTCATGCTGCTAACTTCTTTATTTCAGTTAGTATCAACGGTTCTACAACACTTCTTATTTATAGGTATCATTTAAAGAAGAAACTTCATCAGAAGGAGTGTCATCAGAATGTGGTCCTGAATTGTAGTGCCAGGACAAGGTCAATGGTTCAATGTCAATGTCAGGAGCAGACATGGATGGTTGGATGTTGATGTTGGAAGCAGATGATGTTGACGATTGGGGATCTTCATTTGTGGAAATCTTTTGGAAGAGCATAGTACTGGGAAGTTGTCTCTCACTTTTTAACTCATCAAATTGCTGCTGCAAAAATTGCAGTTCCAAGTGATCATACTTTAATACTGTGTTTCATTCAAGGATCACATTTCATAATTTTTTCCTTTAATGTCTGTGCAATTTGAAACACTTCAGCAGACTGCTCTAATGTCCACTGGTTCTAATTCTGTTACTTTGTTTTCCTCTTCCTTTGAAGATATCTTAACCAGTTCCTCAAATTCTTCAATGGTTAACACTTCCTTATAGCTGTCAGTGTGTTCCTCCACTTCCTAAACCATCATGTTAAAAAAATTATTCTTTACCAAATTGTCTTGCTGCATCAATAATTTTCCTCACTTCTCTATTGATCCCTGGGGTGGCATGAAAGTCCCCCACAATGTCACTCTTTAAGTTCTTCCAGAAGGCAACTATAGTTTCTGGTTTTAATTCATCCATTGCAGCTTGGATGAATGTTATGGCATCAGCAATGGTGAAGGATTTCCAGCATTGTATGATGTCCACAGTAGGGTCTGCAGAAATTGTAGCTACAATGCGCTCAAATACTAGGCAGGTGTACATTGCCCTGATAAAACAAATGACACTCTGGTCAAGGTGTTGAATCAATGAAGTTGAATTGGGAGGCAAGAAGGCAACACCAACATTTTCATTTCCATAGCAAATGGATTCAGGATGACCAGGTGCATTGTCTACTATCAACAAAATCTTAAATGCCAAACCTTCCTGTTGCGATTTTTCCCCACTTCTGGAAGGAAGCATTGATGAAAACATTCAGTAAACAAGATGGCAGTCATCCATGGTTTCTTATTATGCTGCCAGAACACAGTCTGTGATTTCTGAGATAAATCTGGGGATCCAAGATTAGAAGACATTATATTTGCTTCCTCCAGTGTTCAGATTAAAAATAAAAAATGGTAAGAACAGAGAATAAAGTGAGAAGATACATAGCTTTGAGTCTTCCCCACAGTGGTGGGATATGCTTTGTTTCTACAAACATTGCTTCAATACTTCTTGGCCAGTGAGAAGCAGCACATAAATTACTAAAGGAATGAATGAAAATGTGACTAGCCCAAGATTACCCAAGAAGCTTCATGACTGACTTTTGAACCTGAATTTCTCAAGTTCTAGTCCAGCTCTTTAACCATTATACTATCCTTGTTTCAATATATCTCAATATCTCTCTTAATATTAAAAGTTCCAACTAACATTCGAAATTGCACTTCCACCAGAGATCTTCTAGGATGACAGACTCCTGCTGATGCATCCCAGATGTCTCTTATGGACAATGTTCTTTGGGGTGAGGTATCTCATATAACACTTTTTTACCTCCTTTGTGAGAATTCTTCAAGAATACTCTTCCTGTATCTCCTGTTTTCATACAGCTGATATTATCAAAGTTCCACTGAAGGTGGAACAGAAATCCCACTGTTTAATGGATTGGCCATTTGTTTAAATGCTAAAACAAGCTAAAATGTAATCATTCTCAATGTCAGATAGAAGACCAAGATCTTTGTGTCAGATAAGGACAAGCAACAGGAAAAAGGTAGTATGTCCTATGGGACATTATCCTCCTGCAGGCTACATTGAGGCTGTACAAATATTTGCAGCTATGCCACCTGGCTCTCCATCCACTTCCCCCCCTTCCATTTTCCCTATTTCCTGAAACTTCTGTTTCTACCTTGACTTGTTGGTACCCTTCCTGCTTCTTTCTCCTTCACAGTCACAGTGATTCTGGATTACTGGATACTGACAGTGAGTACAGACTGGATAATGCTGGGAGTACATTTTATCTAATTTCAGTCTCAGCTTCCTCCCAATATAATAGGAATCAAGGCAGCTCACAACTTAATTTTAAACAGTGATACAGTTGAGAATACAGGAGCCATGATTGACATCAGGAGATGGATGCTAAACTTCTGCCCAGCACAACTATCCCCTATTTTCCCTCTTCCTGCCCTTAAAACCTACAGTATCTTGCAATTAAGCAGATCATATTAAACCACAGCAATTTAAATATATTTAAGTTTTGTCCTGGACATTTGGTTTTAAATATTCTAATGATAATAAATCTGTTGGACTGAAGGACAGTGACAAATATGGCATCCTGAAAAGTTTGCACAAACAGACGGCACGCCATAATGTCATGAAGAAAAGAATGCCTTTCCATTTTTTAAATATGGTGATATGGAATTATAGGATGGAGAGTTATATCTTTGTAAGTGGATTTACATCTGCAGGAATTACAATTGGGTAGCTCTGCTACTGCTATGTTACTATATAGCAGAGTGGGCAAAAATGGGACCAATACAGAAGGGAGTGTAGATAGCATCACTCTCAGTGCACAACACATTAGTCTTGATGTGCATTACATCAGTCTCAATGCACACCAGGTGCCAATGTGCATTGGGCCCTCTTCCTAGTGGCCTGTTCCACATCTTTGCAATTCACTAACAGGGTTTCTTCGTGTCTCTGTTATGCAGCTATATACATTGCACCCTTGGTATTGTGATAGTGATGCACAGTCGCCCAACTCTTTTCCTCTTATGGCAGCCTAATGGGTTTTGTTATCCCACTGTTGCCACCAATTTATGAGGGAACCACCTATTTTCCCTTAATTACTTTTCTTTGATGGCAGCAACATGGAATTTGTTCTCCCATTGTTGCCACCTATTTGAGGCAAGCACTTGTACTTTTAAAAATCTTTTCCTTATTAATTTGTGACACTACTACCTATGTGTGACGGTCACTTTATTTTTCTTGTGTACATCGACTTATAGGTGAAACTAATTTCCTTATTCGTAAATGTCAGTAACATGGTTGCTTATTCAAGTCCCACACAAGCCTGTATATGAACAATAATAAAACTTAATTTGAAAGATGGTTTGAACAATGTTTCACTTGTTGAGATGTTTTACGCACTTGTTACTTCAAGGTCTTACTTTCTTGGTTCCACTTTGTTACAGTTACAGTTTACTTCACCACATTCTCTCCAAAGAACAATAGTTACTTTTACCCAGGACCCACACAGTCCTTATATTAGGTTACTTTTTTATCCTTAGTACTGTACTAGCCACCAAGGCTAATGATATTACACCACATCAACTCTCCTTCTCAGAGTTCTGTATGTGTCCTGAATTCCTCAACTTCTGGACTCTAACCCTATCCATCCCTATCTGACTCTGTCACCAATGGACCTAGTTATCCTCTATATCCTTCAGTTTGATTGGCTGGCTCCAGCTCCCTCCCAATTGGTTGTTGCTAGGTTAGCCAAACTCTACCTTCTCTCCACAGGTATCTACTGAAGTTTGGTTCCAGGACCTGCTGTGGATATCAAAATCCATGGCTGCTCAAGTCTCATTATATACAATGGCATAGTAAAATGGTGTCCCTTATATAAAATAGCAAAATCAAGGTTTGCTCTTTGGAATGTATATATTTTTGAAATATTTTCAGGCCATGGATAGCTGAATCTATGGATAAAGAATCCATGGATATGGAGGGCAGATTGTATACATAAAGTTACATAATGTAGGTGATGTAAAGGTACCTAATGTAGATGATGATACAGGATTACAGTAAGAATATTTTTTCTGTATCTTTCTGTTTTAGGAACCAACTTCAGTGTACAAGTAGTTGTAAAACAGCACAGAAAATATTCTACAGTGTTTATATAGGGTAATTCTATCCTCCACCCCATGTCTGCCTAGTGTATACTTCAACACAATCATGTCTGAAGTATCTGCTATGCGCAAGTAGCAGCATGTAGGAGATGTCTAGGTTTCAGGCCTTTTTACTATTGAATTTATACAGGCGTACAGGCTGGATTTATATTGGTGTGAAGTAACACCTCTTTTTTTAAATCTTCAAAGAGAAAACCCATGTGCTTAATTGGAACAAGTCTTTTATTATGCTCACTATAAATTGCCACCATATGTAATTTTTAAAAATGCACACATACAAACAAACACAACACACACACAATTTGGCTGGGACAGTGAGAATTCCTTTACTAGTCATCCTTCAAGGCAAAATAAAGAGCTAATTCCCACATTAGAGATGAAAAGTAGGGTTTTCCACTTAGTGGAAATGTATGTTCCATAGATAGCTTTAGGTAATCATGGCTGCTGGATGACTGTGCCTGTCAAGGGTAGGCAACCTTTCCCCTTTAAGGGCCGAGGGACTTCAGCTCCCAGAAGCCTCAGCCATGTTGGCCAATAGTCCCATGTTGTCCAATAGCTCCTGGGAACACCATTCCCCCCTGGCATACACATGCCAGTTGTCACTGGCACCTTCACAGCCACAGTTTAGCCATGGTTTGATACCCCATTGATACCAGAATGGGGGCCATTCTGAAGATTTTGGCTACTACAATCAAGACATGTTTTAAGCTTCCATTTTTATTTTACTTTGAGTCCCTTCCTTCCTTCCACCATACCTTTTTCCCCATGAGACTCTTCTCTGGTTTGCCTTAGACTGATCATTTAATTTAAGACATTTAATTTAAAGCTATTTAATGTGTACTATCATTTGCAATGTGGTCCCTCATGCCTCTTCCTTTCCTGAACCCCTCTTGGACCTGGGAATTCTCTCTCCATGTACACTATGTACTCTCTCTGTGCACCAGGGAATTCCAAATGAAAATCAGCATGCGCTTTATAGACTACAGCAAAGACTTTGATTGCATAGAACATGAAAAGCTATGGAACTTCTTTAAAGACATGGGAATGCCAACACATCTGATAGTTCTGATGACGAATCTGTACTCAGGACAAGAAGCTACCATCAGAACAAAACATGCAGAAACAGAATGGTTCCCAATTGGCAAAGGAACCAGGCAAGGCTGCATTCTTTCACCCTATCTGTTCAACTTGTACGCAGAACATATTATAAGAAAAGCAGGCTTGGATACAGAAGGAGGAGTGAAAATAGAAGGAAGGAATATCAACAATGTAAGATATGCAGATGACACCATAGTATTAGCAGAAATCCTCACAGACTTGGAACACCTACTAAGGAAGAGCAAAGAAGAAAGTGAAAAGGCAGGCTTAATGCTGAACATAAAGAAAATAAAAATAATGACCACCAAAGACCTTCACAATTTCAACCTAGACAATGAAGAAATAAGAATAGTAAAAGAATTCCCATACCTGGGATCCCTATTACCATGTATAGATATGAGAGATGGACAGTTAATAAAGATGATAGGAAGAAAATCAATGAATTTGAAATGTGGTGCTGGAGAAGAATGCTGAGGATCCCATGGAAAATCAAAAGGACAAACAAGTGGGTCCTAGAGCAAATCAAACCAGAAACCTCCCTGGAATCCAAGATGACCAAACTGAGGCTGCCATACTTCAGACATATCATGAGAAGAAAGGACTCTTTGGAAAAAAACTATAATGCTGAGGAAGGTTGAGGGAAGCAAGAAGAGAGGAAGGCCACATGCTAGATGGTTGAACTCTATTAAGGTGGTCATGGGTTTGGGGTTGCAGGAATTAAACAGAGCAATGAAGGACAGAGGGTCTTGGAGATGTCTCATCCATAGGGCCACCATGAGTCGAGATTGACTTGAGGGCAGTCAACAACAATAAAAAGTATAGCAATGTAATATCTGTAACAAAAAGTTGTAATAATTACAAAATATGTGTTAATGATTAAACACACACATTTAAAAAGGAATTATCAGGAGGTAATGAGAAATCTTTGGTGGCAAAATACTTTCAGTGTATTTCATTATATGATTCTCTATTGTTCTGTGAGCACATAATTCTCTTCAAGTTGCCATGCCGATATTCTTTCCCTCTTCTCTTCCCTCCCCCATTTTTTTTAATGCAAGGTGTTTCCAATAAAATATATAAATAAGTGAATGGTGGTCTGGTTTCATCCTTTATAATACACCCCATCTGTGGCAAGGACAAATGTTTGGGAGCCACCAAGCTTGCACACCTTGACATAATCTGTCAGAGTTACGGGAAAATAAGTCACAGGCTAATTAGAGGGGCCAGGTGACCCATATTAAAAATGTACCGAGCCAGAAGAAGAGGAAACAGTTAAACACAGTCTCCCCAAGCTATAAGTGTAACTTGGGGGAGAGCTGTTTCCAATTCTTCCTTGAGGAAATGTTTAGGTGTTCATCCCTAACCAAAAGTCAGGAAAGTACAATAACAGCTCAAATCCACCAAACAGTGAGACCTTTCTAAGGCCAACCAAAAGGCACAAAATACATGTTGCAAGCTTTCAAAGCTAAGCTTAGTTTTGAAAGCTTTCAACGTGTATTTTGTGCCTTTTGATTGACATAAGAAAGGTATTACTGTTTATTGGATTTTAGCTATTATTTGCATTTTGCTGTATGGGCAGAATGGCTACTCCTGAATATGTTTTCCAAAAATCAGGAAGGGCCTTTACAGACTACCAGAAATAATGCAGCTTGAGGCCACTTTAACTGTCCTGGCTCAGTGCTAAGGAATCATGGGAACTGTAGTTTATTGTGACACCAAAGCTCTCTGACAGAGAAGGCTCAATGTCCCTGAAACAAAAATACAATTCCCATGATTCCCTAGCACTGAGCCAGGACAGTTAAAGTGGCCTCAAGCTGTATTATTTCTGGCAGTCTGCAAAGTCTTGGAGTTACTTTTAAAAAGTAATTATTGCAGTTTATCATTCCATGTCCCCAATAATTAGTTACTGCTGTAGTTAATTGTTTTAACAATAATTTTTTTATCCATCTGTTTCTCAAAAGGAACTAAAATACTTAATTCAATGGCAACTAGTATCTTGGGGTAGTGAATCTTTTTCTGGGCATTAGTCCAAACTTTAAAGGATCTGAACCTTATCCCCCAAACAGTTAAACAAAGGGATGGGGCAGAATCAAAGCCTTACTGACAAGGAAAACCACCACTTTTAGTTCCTAAAAAAATAAAATAAAATCAGAATGCTACAAGACTCTGACCTGTAATGCAAAACATATTCTTCTCCTATCCACCCCACTGTTACCTCAACACACTCACAATACAACATGAGCCAACTGCAGGAAACACCACTGCCATAACTGTATATCTCACTTTAACAATTACATCTGCACTGGAAAGAGGCTATAGTTATCCAGTTGAAATTATAGGCTGGTATATGCAGCCTTCAGGCATACATTGTGCTATGCATACAGAGTGATTTTTATGTGTGTGTGGCTAATCCACAGTTGTTATACAGTCAGCCCTCTGTATTGGTAGACTAGCCATTTGTGGATTGGACCATCTGCCATATAATGTTGGGGATCATGTGTGATGGATTATAGAATAAAGCTGGTGTTGTTAGGTCATGCTGATCTCATACCCAGGTGCTGAGATAAGACTTGAAAGTAGGT
>CM034703.1:30056203-30068190 GCA_020142125.1 Phrynosoma platyrhinos | reverse complement strand
TTTGGATTCTGTCTGCTTTGGACCCCGTGTGATAAGGTCCTAAAATGCCCTCAAATGTAACTGAAAGGGTAACACAAAAATGCTACTTGTTACACAAAAATGTAACATTATTTCCACTTGCTCATTACATTGGCTGGCATTCAATATTGCACATATGGATTTGTAACCCAGAATTACAGATCTGTAAGTACTCTTTATTCAGTAAGATTGTATAGTCTTACTGTAAGGATACATAAATGCCCCTCCAGCCCACCTTAAGATCCAGCAGTATGACTGGACAAAGGAAGTCCATTCATCTAATGACTAGAGTGCAGGGAAGATGATATTTCCACTGCTTACCACTATTGAATGAGGCAGCAATAAGAAGAAGCTGAACTGCTGTTGCAAATCCTTGTTGCTTGCTGGTGGGAAGGGGTGGAAACATCCTCCTCCTTGCACCCAAATTGCTAGCTGAAAGGGCTTACTTCACCTGATCCAGCTGCTGGTTCTGGAGGTGGTCAGGAGGGGAAATCTTAGAGCTTTATCACATACTTAGAGCTTTATCACATGAGGAAAAAAGTGGAAACAGAGCCAGAAAGTAGTGGCTTTCTCCATGCCTTACCACATGATGCCGTACAATGTGGGAGATGATTTTAAAGTGTGTCTTTTGTCAAGCAGATTTTTCCAGCTAGAAAAAAAGACAGGGTTTAAACCCATCTTCTGTGGGAAGATAATAAGTGCTACAATATCATGTGATAAGGCACAGAGAAAGGTGCTACTCCCCAGTTCTGTCTCTACTTTGTTTTCTCATATGATAAGATTCTTATTTATGCAGGCATATATAAGCATTTGATGTAGAATATTGGCATCTACTTCAGTTTTATTTTATTTTATGCCTTTCTCCAGATTCTTACAGCATTTTAAAAAAATACAATTATAAACCATAGATCTGCTGGATGATATTAAACAAGTCAAACTCTCTCAGTGTTAGAGGAGGGTAATGGAAAACCTCCTCTGAATAAATCTTGCCAAGAAAACCCAATGGTAAGGGTGTCATAACAAAGAGCTGACTTGAAGGCAAACAACAACAACAGCATATTTCATTTCTTTTTGTGGGGCATTCTTGTTTATTTAGAGCATTTATACCCTGCCCTTCACCCAAAAATGCCTACAGAATGGTTTACAAATAGTTAATTTGATATTTCCTTGACCGCAGTATCTAATTGCACTGGTGTCTACCTAAGGCTGCATCTTCACTGCAGAAATCATGCAGTTTGACACCACTTTAACTGCCATGGTTCCATGCTATGGAATTCCGAGATTTGTAGTTTGTTGTGGCACAAGAGTTCTCTGATAGATAAGGCTAAATATCTCACAAAACTACAAACCCCAGAATTCCATAGCATTGAGCCAGGGCAGGTCAAGTGGGGTCAAACTGCATTATTTCTGCAGGGCAGATGCAGCCTTTGATCCTTGTTTAATTTTAAGGTTGCTTCTGGATGAGGTTTTCATTGTAGAACTACCTTGGCTCATTTATGGACTTTTGCAGGATTTCTAATATCACTGGTCAGAACATTGTTGAAGTGCTAGACTGGGATATTTGCACTGCCTTAGGTGATGGCAGCTGGAGGGGAAAGAAGTAAAAAGGAAAAGGGAAAAGAAGGTGTTGGAGAAAGAGGCTGCTAGCAAATGTTGTCTACCCATTCTTTTCACTGGTATTGAGCCCTGAAAAAAGTGCAGCCACTTGTGTATTACACCAACATGACACTAGAGAACACTGGCTTTATTTTAACACACACACACATCTCTTTCAAGAAATTGCATAATATTTTCTGATCAGTGATGTTGGGAGACAGAGCTTGAAACATACTTTTTGGACTCCAATGTTTGTAACTGGCTAAGGAGTTCTTTTTTTCAAAATAATTTTTAATATAACATAAAAACTTAGATAATCTCTACATATACACATACATATTGACACACACAATTACTAAACAACAAACATAAAAATAACTTCCTTCCTTTACTATGAATATAATATTTTTTACCTCTGACTTTCCCATTTTCTCCTTTTTTCTTATTGCCTAGAACAGTAGATCACTCTTAAGTCTATATTATACTTTAATTTACCATACGTCTGTCATATTATTTCTCTTTACCCATCCCACACTGTATACAAGACCTTAATATTTCAACATATTATCCAAGATCAAGCAATATTCTTTTCTTATAATGTTATTTTTTATCTGTATCATATTTCCCCCTTTTTTTAAATTCCTTAAGAGCTATCACACTGTTTTCTCCCTATTTTTGTGTGAGATATTTCATAACCGGGGACCAGTCTCTTTCATATCTATTCTTAATTTGCTCTCTCAACAAACATGTGAGTTTATCCATCTCCATTATGTCATATAGTTTAAATAACCATTCCTCATTTAACTGGCTAAGGAATTCTGAGATCTGTAGTTTAAAAAAGTAAATTTGCCAAGCTTTGGTAGGAGCTGTCTGACTAGAAGCATCACAACTTTTAACATTGATTTTAATGGGCATATGTGTAGCTAACTTGATTTGGGTCAACCACATCATTTTTTAAAATTTTCTCTATGTTTTTACCCTGCAGGTACAAGTGGTGTTTCCCCCCCCCCTTCTTTGCCCAGTTTTTCTTCTTATTTCTTTATAAACCTGCAAATAATAACAACCAAATGGAGTAATAATTCTGGATTGGTAAAAGGAACCTCAGAGGAGTACTCTAGTTTTGAGAAACATTATCTGTAAGTACTCATAAGTGAATGTTTCCAAGACTTCCCAGCTTTACTCTCCATCATGCTGGATCTGGAATCATTTTTAACTCAGGAACTTTTGACATCAATTCTTTTCTACTGCATTTTTGGAGGCAGTTTGCCCTTTTGTTAACCTTGTCTGTTACCATAGCTCATGTAATATCCTGAGATCCATTCTAGTCATTTTGTGAATGTATTGATTTAGATTACAGATATAGATAGGGATACACACATGTGTGCACATGCATGCACACATTAGGGATGTTGGTATTGACTATTTTATCATCGCAAGAAATTAAGAATAGCAGAGAAAATGGATATTTTTGTGCAGCTTTTTGTCCAGTATTTACACATTGTGAAGTATTTTGGGAAATTATTCTGCATGTAGAAATATACTTGGCTTTTGCAAGACAATTGCAAAAAGGTGAGGTTTGTGCAAAAAAAAATTTGTGACTCTAGATCAGCTACTGCGATAGGTATACAATCCCTATGTGTTCAATAGGGAATATGCAATCCCTATGTGTAGGGAATACATAGGGATTGTAAAAGTCCCCCAATCCAAAAGTCCCCTGATCACACTGGATAACACTCGTGGGAAGAAGTGAAAATGCCAGTGTGTTGCATCCTGACCAACAGGAGAACAGATCCCTGTCACTTGCAAAAACTGATGTCCGGTATGTCAGAATTAGGGACTTTTATGATCCCTACATATTTCCTACACTATTGAATGCATAGGGATCATGAATATAAATCAGTTATGGATGCTTAACCCTAGGTTACATGTTCGTAATTGCAATTGCAGCCGCTGTTTCCAAACAGCCCAGTGTGTGTTTTTTATGCAGGATTGCTTTTTTCTATGCAAAAGACCTGCTATTTTACATAACAAAAATCTTGCACAACAAGTACATGGCTTTTTTCCAGCAGGCATATCCAGATGATTTTTAAATTAGGAATTTTAAATGTGGATTGTTTTCAAATGTGTATGTCTTATTTGTCCTTTTAAACCAGGGGTAGGCAACCTTTTTCAGATGGAGGCCGGTCCGCTGAAGTCCTCCCTTCCGGCGGGCCGGGAGGGGAATGGTGGCACACATGCTCATGGTGGGCACGACATGCCACCGCACAGAACACCCCCCCCCACACACACAGAGATACCCAATTTCTTTGAAATGTGATGCTGAAGGAGAGTCCTAGGGATATTGGAGAACACCAAAAAGACAAATAAACAAGTTGAAGAAAAAAATGAGTAAACTGAGGTTGTCATACTTTGGACACATCATGAGATGATATAACTTAGCAAAGTGAAAGCCATGAAAAATAGAACAGAGGAAGACCACATAACAGATGGGTTTACTTGATCATAGAAGCCATGGCCCTGATATGCAAAAACTGAGCAGGACTGCTGAAGAACAGGGCTCTTAGCGCCCTTGAAGATCTCTCATTCATAGGGTTGTCATAAGTTGAAGCTCACCTGTTGACAACAACAACTACATCCAGCATGTTTCTGCTTCTTTGTTTGTTTTGTCTGGTTGTTTTACTTAGTTGGTTTATAATGGTTTTATAAATGTTTTGATTATTTTAATTATGAGATGTTTAATATTGTTTTAAGGGGGAGTTGGTTTCAGGGGTTATATTGTATGGGTTTTTTATGTAAGCCGCTTGGATTGTCTTTTTCAATAAGCGGGATATAAATAAATTTTATTTTATATTATTTATTATTATTATTATTATTATTATTATTATTATTATTATTATTATTATTATTATTGGCTGGCATTCTGTATTGGGAATTACAGATTCATAACCTGGAGCTGCAGATCCATAACTGCTCAGTATTTAGGAAGACTATGGAGATTATTGCATTAGCTGTGCTGCTGGGATAGACCCGGGATGTAACTTTTGTGAGGAGGATCATATGGCATTTACCCAGCACCGGGCAGCATGCAGCCTGTATGCAACCCGGGCTTCTCTGGGCTTCTCCCACATCTTTTCAAGAACAGGAAAATCCCATTCTTGAAAACTGCGAGAGAAGCCTGGGTTGCATACAGGCTGCATACTGCCAGTGCTGGGTAAATGCGATAGATCTGCCTTAAGAAAGTTACATCCCAGGTCATTACCAGCAGCACAGCTAATGTGATACTCTCCTACATCAGTGCCCCCACCTACCCTACCTAAAAAGCCAGCAGCCACACTGAGCAAAGGAAGTCCATTCAGCTTCCAACTGGGGTGCAAGGAAAATGATATTTCCAGTCCTCAACCACCAGCAAGTGAGGCTGTGACAATCAGAGGCAAGAACCCTATTGCAATTCCTTGTTGCAGCCTCCCTTGCTGCTGCTGCTGCTGCTATTTATTATTATTTATTATTATATTTATTTGTATCCCACTTTGCTCCCCCCCAAAAAAAACTGGGACTCAGAGCAGCAGTACAATTAAAAACATACAAAAATGATGCATTAAAATAGAATTAAATTATTACAATATTAAAACAGATTACTCATTCCTTGCTAGTTGTAAATGGAAGTGTCATCCTTGTGCTCCAACCTGCAGCTGACCAGATCTTCTGATGTGGCCACGGATTACTATGGTTGCCTTGGGGGACTGGGCCAGGAGATACTACTGTTTTACACAAACATAACAATGTAGCCAATGTAGAATATCGATGCTTATTTCTAATTCAACACTCAGTGCAGTTTATAAGAAGCAACTGCAAATGTTACTTTCTGGACTACAGCTCCCAGACTCCTCAAAAGTATGGGGGTTCTGGAAGTCCAGAAAAATTATATTCCAAGATCAACTCATAACACTGCCTCAACTCCTTCAGGCTCATCAAGTGTAATCTAACTCCTAGCCCTCTTGCTAAGTATTTTGTATTTTCCCCTCTCTGGCAACATTAATTTTAGAGCCGTGGTGTGTAGCGTGCCTGCATGCATGTGTCCAGCTTTCTTTAGGGACAATGAAGTGAGTGAGGTTTTTCTTTTCTCAGCACCACACACTGAGCTGAAGTCATTCTGTCTCTCTCAGTTTGACATCTCTCTTAGCTCTGGGATCTTTTCCCTTCAGTTTTGATTGGCTGATGGTGAGGGGTGGTGTGGATGAACTGAGACTTACTATGAGTGGAGGGGAGGAGAGAGTTGGGTTTTGGGAGGCTATCTAGGGCAGTAGGATCGTCTGCTTTCAGGCTGAGTGAATAACCTCAGTTCGGGTTTGCCAAACTTTCATGAGCATTGGCTGACATTCATGAACTCAGTGAACCTTGGAACAGAGGCTCGGTTCAGGCGGTTTTGAGTTTTGAGGTAAATATTGTGTACAGCTTCAGTTGTGACATAGAGGTTAAATAGTGGAACCAGTTTGCTGGCCCCAGGAAGCAAATGCAATAAGACTGTTTGCAACTGTGGGTCCCACCAAACTGAACACAGACTATTACTAGAACTTGGGAAAATCTATCTGTTTGTCTACCTATCTCTCTCTCTTTCTAGCATTTCCTCCTTCCCTCCCTCCTTCTGTCCATCCATCCTTCCTTCCTTAGAATGCAGCTCTCTGAAACCTTCAACTAGCCTGGCAAAAATGGGTTAGGGGATTCTGTAAGTTGTATTTACAAATTACTTTCCCAAACTCTGGATGATAATTGGATATGGTAGCCTATCCAGAGGCCCAGTGAACTTCATTGTCATGTTTTCAGATCTGTATCCATCTGTGTATGCATTCCTGTGCACACCTTTACAAGTGTATGTCAAACACATGGAAGGGATCCACAGGTGGATGACTGGTGACTGATGTTTGGCTTTCACATCACAGGTTATCCAATGAATCTATGCCAAAGTACATTCTTCATACTGATGAGTGGGGGGATATTTGACAACAGGGAGGGGATTGCAACTGTCTATAGCAGAGTTTGAAAGTTAGATGGAAGGTGAGAAAAAAGAGGTTTCAACCCCAAATTCAGAACTAAAGGTAAAGGTAAAGATAGTCCCTTGACAGGAATATCTACTTGTAACTGACTGTAGGGAGTGATGCTCATCTGTGTCACTAAGCCAAAGAGGATTGCTCTGGTGGTCATGTGGCCAGCATGACTGCATCGAATGCTGTTACCTTCCCACCGAAGTGGTACCTATTTATCTACTTGCATTTGCATGCAGAATACATGCATTGGCAGAAGCTGGGACTAGTGACAGGAGCTCATCCCATCATACAGCACTCAGGCCTCAAACAGCCAACTTTCTGATCTTCCAATTATCGGAACTGGTGTTTTAACCACTAAGCCACCACAGCACTAATATCTCTGAAAATACAAATCCATATGTTTCTGTTCTTCAAAGATGAATCCAGTAGCGTCACTAGCTAGTGTGTCACCCGGTGCGCAGGATGTCCTTTCCTAGGGAGAAAGCCCAGTGATGGAACAGCTGGGAAGGGCACATGTTTGCCCCTCCTAAACCAAAGGGGGAGGAGGGCCCAATCAGGTGTCACTCCTTTTCTGGGGTGTTATCCGGTGCAGTCTGCACCTCCCACATACACCCTCCAAGTGACACCACTGGATGAATCTATCACTTTTGGTTCCTTCCACATATATTTTGTTCCCTCTCCAATTCTTTCTTTCCCAAATGTGAAGTATTTTGTTAGCATTAGCAAATTCTCATCAAAACCAGACTGAACCAAAATCCCCACCCATCCCTGGTGGGGTTGGTGGGGGAGGAAGAAGTGAAGGGTATTACCAGAGCTAGGAAACATTGCTTTCTTATATTACGGCTTCCAGATTTTCATTCAAAGCATGGGATCCAGTAGGCCTACTGGCTTGGGGATTCTGGGAATTGTAGTCTCTAAAAGTAAAAATTTCAAGCTCTGCTTAATATGAACCATTGTATTTTACAAAAACATAGGAACTGGTGGTGGAAATTCTGGCCTCTCTCCCAGTACAACATTATAGCATTTTGATTCCTTCTGTACCTGCCAGGACTTTATTCTAAGGAATCCAGGGATTTATAGTTTCGTAAGGCAGCATATATGGAAGAGATTTCTAAATTTGTTGCTAAACTACAAATTCCAGGATTAAAGGGATCCAACTGTTATAATTATGTGATATGTTCCTATCTTGGAGAACCATATAGTTTTGCAGTACATGGAAACTCACACTTGGATAGAAGCCTGTGGTTTAAAATTACCAACTGGCTAACACACCAGATTTCAATTAAAATAAAAGACTTACTTAAATACAAAGAATCTCATGGGTTCTAAAGTCAGTCTGACAAAGGCTGCAAGTCAATGCATTGCTACTAGCTACATACTGGTTCTCAAAAGATGCCAACAAATACAGACATTATCACACATTGGCAGTTACTTACTTTAACAAATTATTTACAGAGTATGAATATAATACAAATCTGGGATACCAGGTTTAGGAGGAAAGCTATTATTGCTTCAAGCTGTTTGTAAATATAACTTGGTTTCCCCAATGTGCCAACATTTCATGCCTGATTGGTCTTGGATTGGTATATGCTTCATTATCAGGATAATTCCAGTGCTTGCCAAAAAAAGTGCTTACTCTTGCTTATCCTGACATTCATAAGTGCTTGAGACTTGAGTTAAAAATTATTGTTCTTTTTCTCCACCACTGCACTTGGATGCTTCCTAGAATTAAAAGACAGCCATGCCCAAATCAGCACCAAGATTTCTGACTTCTTTATGATATAACTGTGGCTGCATCTGCACTGCAGAAGTAATGCAGTTTGACACTGCTTTAACTGACATAAGTCAATGCAATGGAATTCTGGAAACTTGTGAGATGTTTTACATAGAATCATAGAATCATAGAATCATAGAATCATAGAGTTGGAAGAGACCACAAGGGCCATCCAGTCCAACCCCCTGCTATGCAGGAACTCCCAATCAAAGCATCCCTGACAGATGGCCATCTAGCCTCTGCTTAAAGACCTCCAAGGAAGGAGACTCCACTATTCTCTGAGGGAGTGTGTTCCAATATCGAACCGCCCTTACTGTCAGGAAGTTCCTCCTAATGTTGAGGTGGAATCTCTTCTCCTGCAGCTTGCATCCATTGTTTCGGGTCCTAGTCTCTGGAGCAGCAGCAAACAAGCTTGTTCCCTCCTCGATATGACATCCCTTCAAATATTTAAACACGGCTATCATGGCTACCTTCTCTGTCAGAGAGCTTTGGTGCCACAACAAACTACAAATTCCAGCATTTCATAGGAGGGAGCCATGGCAGTTAAGGCAGTGTCAAACTGCATTATTTTTTGAAGTTCAGATGCAGCCTATGTCATGTCAACCTCTAAGTTAGAGCCTGAGAATGTTGTCGTTATGTGCTACAACTGCTTATGTGAGCTGAGGAATTAAGGAAATCCTTGTAACTTTTCTCAGCCATGATGGAAAGGTGTGTCTACACAGGTCACGTAATCTGGGGTCAGCCTGGACTGGTCTAATAGCAACTATGTGCACTGGGCCAAATCTTGTGCCATGCAGCACCATTGTGTTATAGCAACTATTTCTAAATTTGTACCTATGCATTAGCATAGGCAAATGTTGTCCATGCGCTGCAAAAAATGCCCATGGGTACTGTATACCACCAGCAGGCAATGTGTGTCCTACTCCTGCTTCAAAGCATGCAGGTCCGGATACAGAAGAATACGTCATGTGCAGAAACATGTCTCCATACCCACATATGGATACATATGGCTTACACTGTGTGTGTCCCCAAAATCTCTTTGCACCTCCCTCCCTTTGCTTATCTCTTCCTTAACATTTCTTAATTATTTTTTTCTCCATGTAAAGCTGAATATTTCTCTGAGATTTGTACTGTATTTTTAATGCTAATTTTAATGTTGTAAGCTGCCCCGGTTGCTTTAGCAAAGGGTTGGGGTATAAATAATAATAATAATAATAATAATAATAATAATAATAATAATAATAATAATAATAATAATTATTTATACTGAGTGGCTTGGATCTCAGTCAAGCTTGGAGGAAACTCACTAAAATCAGAGGAGCAAGCTAGCCAGGACTAATTTCAGACACATTAGTTTCAGTGGTTCTGTTCTAAGCATGAGTCCTTCAGGATCCAATTCAAATGCCAATGAGGAGAAAAGACTTGACTGATAGACATTCTGCATAAGTACAGTCATACATGGGCAACCAGCTCATTCTTTAACATCCTAGTATGAAATTAGTTTCAGAATTTGTTCCATAATAAGACTCCAATTTCACCTAGATTAGCTTTCATGAACAACTACAAGATTATTTTACCTAATGGCATAGCATTAAAACTTAGGGGGGTTGCAGACTGCCAGAAATAGTGCAAATTGAGTCCACTTTTAGGGTTAGGGTTAGTGCTAGGAAATCATAGGAATTGTTTTTTTTTTCTGAGACATTGAGCCTTCTCTCTCAGAGAGCTCTGATGCCACAATAAAATAGAGTTCCCATGATTCCCTAACCCTAACCCTAACCCTAAAAGTGGACTCAATTTGCACTATTTCTGATGCAGTGAAAAAATAGAGTAGAACCACTATATTATTATCACAAATGAGAAAACCCCAAAGAGGCAACCAATGTTCTTTCCCAGAGTTTAGCAAAAATAATGTATGTTTGGATCACAACTCTCAGAAACCTTCAGCTTGCAGCTGTAGTCCAAAAAGTAACATTTCCAGGCTCTGTGCCATTCTCTATTTGATGCAATCCCTCAGAGCATCTCTTGTTTTTTTGTCTGGCACTTCTTGCTGCATTTTCCAAAATTTATTGAACAATAAAAAAAAATGTAACAATGAACAGGTATCATTCAAACAAATGTGATAATGTAAGGGCATGAAAAAGAAGGGGGGATTAGAAATAAAAAGGTGGAAACCATGGTGGTAGATCAAGTCTAGAAACAGTAAGCCAAATCTGCAGTCAATAATCCCATTGTGGGAAGAGTCTTTCAAATGAGGCTTGTGGTGCTACAAGAGGACTGGTAGCTCTCAACAAATCCGCTCCTAGAAAGTTGCCTGAGATTCTGGTGGTTTCTCAGACTTATCATGATCATTAATAGCCTGAATAAAAGGAAACAATTTGTCCTCCCAAAAAGTCATTGTCTCCTGTCCTAATACAGCTCTAGATAGGTAGGTTGGTCTCTCCATTTATGCTATGTACCAAACTTTGTTCCACCAGCTTTGACATATTTTGTTTTGATTGCATTATTTTAAACCAATTCACACATTCCAAAGAGCTATGAAACCATAAAATGTGACTGGCTCATTTGAGGTTGACATCACAGTCATATGAATTGAAAGTGTCTTGGTATTGGTGTGAAGATGTGCCAAAGAGTGAGCGTTTCTTCTCTCCTTGCCACCTTTCTGCTGTAGATGTTCCACAGGTGTTTTGCTATCATCCAGTTTAATCCCTTGATTTAGTATAATCCCTCATTTTATTAAAAGCATGCTTTTGGTCTTGAAATAAAGCCTACTAACTTCCTTTCTTTCCACTGTGGAGTTAAGCAATACCTCCCATTTAGGACCCCCCCTCCTCCTTTTTACTTTGTACTAACATGCACACATGCGCTGACATGTGTTCTGATGCACTCACATGCACATGTGATTTCAAGTTTACTTAAATGCAGATGCTGTTTGGTCATAGCCAGAAACTTTCCAGCATGTACCATAGCTCAACAAACTAGTTCAAAAAGCATCTTAAGGAAAACAAACAGCCAAATGAAGCATTACTTGGATCAAAAGAAAAATTAACAAGGGTAAAAAAAAATAACACAAACACGCATATGCAGACATCCTTGGAGCTAAACAATTGGCTCCTTTTCTCATTTCTAGATTTGGTTTTAACAATTTAATCTAGTTTATAAATGTCAAAAAAAGTAATAACAAATAGATTGCACATCTGAGTTAAGGGAGGTTGGTAACCTGATCTGTGTGACCACCTGTGCCGCATTAAAAACAGGATATTGTGTGGCTCACTCTACCCAAACTATACTGGATTTAGCAAAAATAGCCTTCACAGTTTATGGATGGTGTACGTCTACTTGGTAAGAATGCAGTTATCTACAACCGTTGACATGAGTAAGTGCTGAAATCTCTCAGGTCTTTGAAAACTCATTTTCCTTTGGATTTAGAATTTCACATTTAGCACAGGCCATGAAATGTTACCTTTTAAAAAAATGATAACAATTAAACAATGTAATTGGTTGTGATAACAATGTAATTGGTTGACTGGTCGAACCCAAAGGGTGCTCAACAATGGCTC
>CM034703.1:30038358-30049846 GCA_020142125.1 Phrynosoma platyrhinos | reverse complement strand
AATGACTTGAAAGCACACAACAACAACAGCACATATGCTCAGAGGTACTCAAGAACTGCTCGTTCAGAATTCTTCATTCTTGATTTATGAACTGACCTTTTTAAGCATTCTGATAATACACTTGATTTGTGTCCTTTAACAAATCCTTAAACAAATCCTTCCTTATTCGTTTTTTCCAATAAAAAAAAAAGGCAATCCAAGGTAAGTGAACATTAAATTTGTTGGCTGAGTCGGAAAAAAGAGTTGGGATGCAGATCATAATATTGTAATGCTTTGTGGCCTATTAGATGTACAGGTGAACATGCCTTTTTTAAAAAAAGTGATGAAAAATTCTCCAGCAGCAGATGTGCCTTTTAACACTGCTGAAACCATGTGCAGATTTGGCTCCTTTCTAGTTGTGTCTTCATGCCGGGACAAGCCTTTAGAGTTCATTCACTTAAGTGCATGATTGTACAATGCATCAGTGGCTGAATATTTCAGACTCAACAGTAACTTGTAAACCTACCTCTTGGCCTGTAGTTATATGAAAGAAAAAACAGATACTCCCTTGAACTCTCACTCAGATAAACTCACTGAATAGAGCAAACACAAGTGTTGTAATATTGTTTTACTGATTTCACATGGTTCAACAGAAACAAGTTTGATAAGAGGGGGGAAAACCCACTCAGAGTCATTCTAGGTTGGTACTGTGATAGGAAAGTCTGTTATGAAACCGATGATACAAAATTTATTGTGTTTTTTTTTAGATATCAGTTCTCCCCAATCTAATGCTCTCTAGATGAGTTGGACTACAATTCCTATCTTCCTCAGACAAGGTGTAGTTGGACTGTACTACTTCACATTACCAGTGAGGGCAAAGGTCTTTCACATAAAACCTAAAGCATAACTCAGAAAAGTTAAAATTTTTGGATTACATACCAAACTCTTTTGGATTACAATTCCCTAAAAGTTCCCAAAAGTTCTTAGAATTTATTTGTATGGCTTTGTTGAAATCTTTCTTGTAATTTGGATCCATTAGTTTGGGGCCTGTCTTCTGGAGCAGCAAAGAACAAGTTCTCTCAGGCTGCATTCGCACTGCAGAAATAATCCAGTTTTGACACTGCTTTAAGTTCAATGGATCGATGTGATGGAATTCTGCCCCACCAAACTACAGTTCCCAGAACCCCACAGCATGGAGCCATGGCAGTTAAAGCAGTGTCAAGCTGGATTATTTCTGTAGTGCAGATGCAGTCTCTATCCTTCACATGATAGCCCTTTATATATTTAAAGATGACTATCCCACTGCCTCTCAATGTATTCACACTACAGGAATAAAGCAGTTTGACACCACTTAAACTGCCATGACTCTATCCTACAGAATGCTGGAATTTGTAGTTTGGTGAGGCACCAGAGCTCTCTGAGAGACCAGATGTATGGTCAGAGAGGTAATCTACATTGTTGCAGACTCTAATCACCCTGGCTTTTGGTTTTACTGCTTCACAAAATATCATTACGTAGATTATTATTTCCACAGCTCTTGCATATTTTTGGTCTTGAATCACAGTTTGTGACTTCCAATCCATTTTTTTAAAACATCTTGCATTTTGGCAGTCACAGTCCATGTCTGCAGCACCTTCTAATTTTTGTATCATCTGCAAATGTACTACTCATATATGGAACCTAAACAAGACTAAGGATTAGCACCTAATCCTATAACGCCCTACAATTCACTTGATCCACTGCCCTTTGAAGTTCAAGTTTTTATGCTTTGCCTTTGGCTTGTGTTTTCTCACTCTGTCAAATATAGGTCATATATTATAAATCATTTTCTGTACACTGTCATGTATGCATTTATTTGTTATATTTCTATCCCATCATTTCTACGAAAAGACCAGGGCAATTCAGATAGCTCTCTTCCTCACTTTATCCTCCCCATAACAAGAGATGGAGAATAATTTTCTAGGACTCAACACTCTGACTTCCTTGATGAAAGTGTAAGGGATGTAATTCTTCACTAAATTAGTTTTTTGAAGGACACAATGAGTAATTTTAGCCATTTTATTCCCACTGTGAGAAAAATCTTTGAAAAACAACAGTTTTCAAAGATTTTTCACAGTTCAGGATGCATTCTGTACAAAATTTGCATATTGAGGTTTTGTTTTTGTTTTTTGTCTCTGTGCAGTAAATAATACTCTATTCTTTTAAAAAAAATCTGTTTTCTGTGCAAAATGTTGCTATTTTCTTCCCCTAAAAAACTACATGTAAATTTTTCACAAAACAAGTCCTCATCTATAAAGAGTTTCAGTGGTCCAGGATTCTTCTCATCTACTTTTTCTCAAGTCTTCTCAAGAACAACATTTTAAAAATCATTTAAAAATATTTTTGATATTATTTTCATCCCTAGAAAATAGCCTTCCTGAACTTTGTTGAAAGAACAATTTTACCTCCCCAATTTTCACATTGGCAACACTTTGGAGAAATTCTGGGCCTTTGCAAACTGCTAGAAATAGTGCAAATTGAGTCCACTTTAACTGCCCTGGCTCAGTGCTACGGAATCATGGGAAATGTATTTTTTTCTGAGACATTGAGCCTTCTCTGTCAGAGAGCTCTGGTGCCACAATAAACTACAGTTCCCATGATTCCCTAGCACTGAGTCAGAGCAGTTAAAGTGGACTCAATTTGCACTATTTCTGCAAGTGTTCCAAAATGATGCACACCAAGTATGCAAAGATACATACGAGTGTTCAGCGTATAAGGAAAAAAGGCTCTTACAACCTGATATGAAACAAGGATAGGGATAAAATGCAGGTGGGATTTGGAAAAATGCAACAGAATCAAGACAT
This sequence comes from Phrynosoma platyrhinos, assembly GCA_020142125.1. NCBI lineage: Eukaryota > Metazoa > Chordata > Lepidosauria > Squamata > Phrynosomatidae > Phrynosoma > Phrynosoma platyrhinos. The sequence continues at coordinate 30,047,024 of CM034703.1, read as the reverse complement.
ACATTTTCATTTCCCTAAAGATAGGTCAGGCTGAGAGAAAGCAACCAGTTCAAAGCTACTTTAGTGAATCTCATGATGCAACAGAGGCTTGACCTTGGCTCTCCCAAGTCCCACTCCAATATTACATCATGCAGGATACCCTATAATTGTTCCACAGCAGCCTATTTCATGGACTTTAAATCCTATGGGAATTTTGTCCTTTTGAACAGCAGGAGATGAGGCACTCTCCCCCTTTCTCAATTGTCCAAGCCAAAATTGGTCTACCTATTTTTGAATTGGCACTAGGCATGTAGTTGGTGGGAAGGGCCAATATGGCATAAGGATCTGAACATTGGACTATGACTCTAGAGATCTGGGTTTGATTATCAGCTTGGCCATGAAACCCACTGGGTGACCTTGGGCAAGTCCCATGCTCTCAGCCTCAGGAGATCTGGCAATGGCAAACCTCCTCTGAACAAATCTTGCCAAGAAAACTTCACCGCCCGGATTGGTCCGCCATAGGGCAGTATATAAATAAAAATTATTATATTATTATTATTATAGGGTCACCATAATTCAGAAACAACTTGAAGGCACACAGCAGCAGCAGCAACAACATTGTACTTGGTATCTCTGAGAGTAATATAGATTGGTTAAAATACAATTAGTTAATCCCTACCAGAGCAGACTCATTGAATCAATGGATTTACCTACATGTTGATTCAGCATTCAAGAATGGATTCAATGGGTCTGCTCTGGTAGGGACTCACCAACAGGATTTAGGCAAAGACATGAGCAGGTGTTTAATGGTTGAGCAGGGAAGGTTTTTATTTATTTGTGTGTTTTATTTGTTCCTAACATTTGTATGGCTTTTAAATAATTTTATAGTGTTTAATGTGAGAAATTTAAGATTGTTTTTAAAATGTTACTGTAAACATTTTTTAATTTGCTGTTTTTGGAAGCTGCCTTGGGTTCCACTTTGGGAGAAGGCACATATAAATAAAGTACGAGTTTCCTCTTTAATATGTACAATTTATGAATGACCGTAAACCATGTTCACTACTTACTGGGCATGGAAATTAAACTTAAGATTAAGGTCTTAATGTTTAATACCCACCCTTTATGTTGGATGCGTATTTATAGGATGCACCTACACTGTAGAAATAATGTCATTTGACACCACTTTAAGTGCAATAGCTCATTCCTATGGAATCTTGGGATTTGTAGTTTTGCAAGGTCTTTAGCCTTCTCTGTCAAAGAGTTCTGGTCCCTCACAAAACTACAAATCCCAGGATTCTGTAGGATGGAGTTATGACAATTAAAGTGGTGTCAAACTGCATTATTTCTACAGTGTAAATGCACTCATAAACACTTTTTTGCCCTTAAATTCAAATAGGTTCTTTGATTAGATATTATATGCTACCAATCACTCTTGTTCCCTTGTGTCTGGAGATGAGAATAGTCCAAAATTAACTGCAATACAATAGCATTAATTGAGAAAGCTGATGTTACATTGTTCATGAGCTGGTTTAATAATAGCGTATAGATCTTACTGTTAAGATCTGTAGCTAACAGGGGGTATTAATGCACAATCCAGACATGTGTTAATAGGCACACCACACCACATGTAAACCAATCCATTCACCAATGCACTGTGTGGTGTAGGATCTGAAGAACAGCTCTATTATGACACATGTTAATATGTCAAGCTCTGAATTAATGCTATTCTACAGAATAAAACAAACCATCGTTTATGTTATATTAGCTTACACAGATGGAATCTATTTGGCAAATTATGAAACGGTTTGTTAAGCTTTTTAGCAGCCTGTTTCTTTTCAAATGGAAAGATATTTCTACTCTTGAAAACAACATTTAGAAATTGAATTAGAACCATTTATTCCCATCTTTAAAACATCCATCTAATTTCTCAGCTTTTACAGAAAATGTGTATGTGTGTTCTTTAGCAGAAAAAAAGCCATTTGAAAAAGAAAATGGAAGATTGAAGTTGAGACTACAAAGTTGGGTTTTCCACCTTTGAATCCCCAATGTTTGATTTTCAGTTATCTCTCTCTCTCTCTCTCTCTCTCTCTCTCTTTTTTTTTTGTTTGTTTTTAGATCCAGGTGGAAATTATATGGCCTTCCAGATGTTGTTGTTTATTTGCAAGACCCAGAAGTCCTAGCCAGTATAACCGCTGAGAAGGAATGCTAGGACTTGCAATCTAAAAACATCTGGAATGTTGTATGATTCCTAACCCAATGCTTCATTATGAAAACATTGTAATGTTATGTATACACAATAGTAACCCAAATCTCCTCTGCATTCTAATTCAATCAGAGCACCTTTAAATTATTGGCTATTGAAAGTGCTGAGATCTTGTGTGATCTTTTAGGTATCTCCTTTCATCCACCCAGAAATCTTCCTTCCAATTCAGCATTTATCTATTTGACCTTTGGAATATAACTAGATTAAAGTCCAAATACTTGGAATATAACTCTGCAGTGAATGTGAGTTGAAGAGAATAGTCTTTTAGCATCATACATACAGTTTGATTACTAGAGGGCTCTGGGCAATGAGTGTCTGCTGGGGCATCTTCAACAAATAAAAACATTTTATTTATATGTCACCTTTTCCTCAAGACTGGTACTCAAGGTGGCTTACACAGTTAAAAGACGAGTAAGGCCTCTTCTGTGAACCTCGGCATCCAAGCAGGCTCATATGGGGAAATAGCCTGGAACTAAGCTGTATATGCCTTTATAGGTCAAAACCAACACTTTGAATTGTGCCTGGAAACAGAACAGAAGCCAGTGAAGATGTTGGAGTAAGGAAGTGGTATCACCCCTGTAAATCAGTTTTACCAGGTGCCTGTTAAAGCTGTCCTATGATTAAACGCCAAGGTCCAGCAAGATCCAGCCCCAGAATAAGAAGAGAACATCACCATCACCATCAGCAGCACCACCAAATCCTATCCCTTGTGTCATCCCAGTGGAGCCTATAGTTCTAAAAAAGTGTTTGGAGACCAATATACAAAGTTCAGACTCTTAATCTATGGATTCCCAGCTGGACTCTTGGGTTCCTCCATCACCTCCAGAACTGTTGCACCTCCATGTGGGGTGTCTGGTTAGCCACAGAGGCTATTCTTTATATTGGGAGGAAAGAGCCAGCATGATGTAGTAGTTTCAGCTAATACTCTGGAGATTAGGATTCAGTTTCCTGCTCAACCATGTAAACTCATTGGGTGAGTCACACACAGTCAGCCTCAGAAAACCCTGTGACATGTTCACCTTAGGGTTGCCATAAATCAGAAATGACCTGAAAGCACACAATCACCACCACCACTACCTTGGGAGGAAAGGGAAGACCATACAAGCACCTGAGGTTGAAAAGCCTAGGAAGGGGTTGAGCTTTCAACACTAAAAATAAACTCTCCCTCTAAATCAAGATCCAATTGATTTAGATATGGTACTCTTGGGGTACCATATTCCTTCTCATGTGGCTATTTGACTGAGGGGTTTGATATATATATATCAACTGATTGACTGTTACATTTGCATTCCTCTTAATCTAATAAAACTTCTTTAGCATACAGAATACTTAAACACATGCCAGTAATAACACAGAAATAGAGATGTTATCATAAGCTAGGGCGAGCTGGTATAAATGAGGTAGCCAGCGTAGAGAGAAATGGGTCCAGAAGCAGAGCTTGAAACATTCGGTTTGAAAATTAATTTGATAATATTAAACACTGGAAATCAGGGCATTAATTCATCACCACTTAACAGTAATAATTGAAACTGTGAAATTGTTAAATTGCCTCATGCTGCCAATTTATTTCTTTCAGTTAGTCTCAAAGGTGTTACAAGATCTCTCTACGTACTGATTCTACAGACTAACATGGCTCTATCTTTGAATATTTTAAATCAGTATGAATTATGTTCCTGCTGAAATCTTCTAATACTAGATCTTACTCTCCTAATGTTTAGGTTAAGGGTATGAATCGTGCAGAATTCCAGATACTTTACCATTGGTCTTGCGGGCTAGGGCTGCATGACTTGCAGTCTGACTAGTTGGGAGACTGAAGACTACGAACGTTCATGCTGCCAATTTCTTTCTTTTAGTTAGTCTCAAAGATGCTACAAGATTTCTCTACATACTGATTCTAAAGACTAACAAGGCTATATCTTTGAATTCTATCATTCATGAGGACATTATTTAAAGCATCATTTAAAAAAAAACACACACAGCATGGGTTTTATACACAATGGCATAGATCAATGGTGTGAATCCAAACTGGAAATTGGAAATTGTCAATTGGGAAAGCCTGCCCTAAAGCATGGGATCTCATCTTACAATCTCTTCAATTAATTTTGGTCACTCCTATCACAACTTGTTCAATTAAGTTTTCTTCTTTTTATCTCATCTCATTCTTGCTAACATGTACTCTGTTCCTTACCTTGAGATGTTAATGGTTGGATAGATGTTCAGGGAGGAATTGCATTAGCTCAGAGGTTGTTTTATAAATACAGAGAGAGATTCTCTTCCCCTTCAATCACCTAACAAATTGAGCATAATAGCTCCAACCTTTCAAAGTTTCTTACCTTCTGAAGGAAAGGTGTGTGGAAAATGAAGGAATGATGGAGAGAAAGAGAGTGAGAGTGAAGCCAAAGAGAAGGAAAAGGGGGCAGGATAGAGGAAAACGTTCACTTTGATTATTCTAATGCTCAGTACTGTGTGACCAATAATAAACATTCTAAAGAAATACAAAAGGGTCCATTGCAGCTCACCCAAAAGAATAATAATAAACAATATTTAATATAAACTATTTTATACATTATAAAATAAAGTAAATTTTAAAAATTCAATAGAGCAGGAGAACTAAAGACAGTCATAACACCAACTGTGCCTGTTCCTTGAGATGCTAGATTTGGCCTCGGTGGTACATGAAGTGGTTGCATCCTGTTTGGACTACTATAACGCACTTTACATAGGGGTGCTTTTAAAGACTGTTCAGAAATTTCAGCTGGTCTAAAGATCTGCAGCCAGATTGATAAGTGGGACAGGTTACAGATACTACACAATGCCCCTGCTGAAACAGCTCCACTAGCTGCCAGTTTATTTCCAAGCACAATTCAAAGTGCTGGTTATGACCTATAAAGCCCTATATGGCTCAGGTTCAGGCTATTTGGCAGATCAGAGGCCCACAGGGTCTGTCTGGAGGCTGCAGGAAGGAAGAGGCTTCTGTTTCTTCTGCCTTGGACCTCTGCTTCCCTCACTGGACTGGGCTCTTGCAGGACTGAGGCCTTGACTCAGAGGACTGAGGCCTTTTCTAAACTCCAGCTTCCTGCTTGCCACTAGCCTCCATGGACTGAGCGATCAGAGGTCACTGCCGAACCTGTCTTTTTTTTTCTCCTTTCGCCCAATGTTATCTGGGCCATGGGCCAGCCATGTAACGTGGGAGAAGCATGGGGGCAAGTTTAAACTGCCGATCCAATGCCCTCCCAGATTATTGGAGGCTCCTGTTGTGCAACAGGGATCTAAGGGAAGTGGGAAGGTTTATGAACAAGAGACAACTATGTGTGGCCGGGAGTGATCTGGGAGCGGAAATTGAGGTCGTGTGGAGGAAAGGAAGGTATGGCGAGAACAGAGTGAAGGGTTGTTACAAAAGAAAGCGGGATCAATGTTTAAAAGCTATCCTGCCTTCAGTTCACTCTGTTTCCTGGAATGGACTGGAGAGCGTACCAATCATTCCACAGAACCTTACCCTGCTTCTTTGCAATGCCAGGTCGGTTAAAAATAAGACCCATATTATTTATGACTTCCTCATAGATGAGGATGCTGACCTGGCTGGTTTTACAGAGACCTGGCTGGGAGAGGATAGCGCTAAAACTTGGATGCAGGCCCTCCCAGCCAGGTACTCTGTTAGTGAACAGGTAAGGAGAAGTGGGCGGGGGTGAGTGGCTCTGGTTCACAAGAACAACCTCACTTTGACTAGGATATCTGTCCAGAACACAGTCCACTTTGATTGTATGTACCTAAGCCTGAGGACTAAGGATAGTTTGGGGATCCTGTTAGTATACCGTCTACCCCATTGTCTAACAGACTCCCTAACCAATCTGACACAGCTGGTCTCAGAGTTGCTGTTGGAGTCGCCTAGACTCTTAGTTTTGGGCGACTTCAACATCCCACTCGAGACCAGTTTGTAAAATATATTTTAATGTTGTAAACCGCTCCGGTTGCATTATGCAGAGGGGCAGGATAAAAATAAATTTTATTATTATTGTTATTATCATATCTCCCTGTGTGAACTGGCCCAGGCTCAGATCCTCAGGAGAGGCCCTTCTCTCAGTCCCACCACCATCACAAGCACAGTTGGTGGGGACACGAGAGGGGGTCTTCTCTGTGGTTTTAATATTGTAATAGTTTAATTTCACTTTTGTAAGTTTTTAATTGTACTGTGTTTTAGATTGTAAGTTGCTTTGAGTCCTAATTTTCAGAGGGGGAAGCAGAATGATAGCAATGATGATGATGATGATACCTCATCCCACCTCCCAGAAACATCCAGTCAGTCTCTGTAAAGGCAAATATTTGTTTATGTGGCAGAACACTAGCCTTTCGGGGCTAAACGGTCTTACATTAGTGACTAGACACTGGCTGAGTGGGGGCCTCCTTCTAGGCAAACAAATCATGCCACCTGCCCTTTTCATTCTTCCATCCCAGACTAGATCTCCTTGTTTTCTCAGACAAGGAGTTACTTCAATATTACAGAAGTGTGTTTTCATTAACTGATGAGGGAATAATATCACATGGCTCAAGTGCTGGCTTGAGTGTGTCTCATACTGCTGTGCTTTGCTCTATTGTGGGTGCTGAGGTGGCAACTACATGGATGGAAGGAATTTTTGTTTTGTTCCCCAAGCCATTGGTTTGAATTATTCAGTTTTTTTAAAAAAAAGTATTCGTAAATTCTGTATCTTTGGATTCAATTATCTGTAACTTGAAAATGTTTTTATTTTATTTTAAATCCAAAAAGCAAACTTTGATTTTGCCATTGTATATAAGGGACACCATTTTACAATGCCATTGTATTTAATAGGACTTGAGCATTCATAGATTATAGTATCCATGGGGTGGTGGTCCTGCAACCAAGTCCCAGTGGATTCCAAGGGCCCACTGTAGCCCTGAACCAACTATTTTAATTATTTTAGCAAGGGGAAAACACGAGAGTGACTTTTAAGAAATGAAAACTACATTTGGTGCCCTTGCAACTATTATTGCTGGATAGTGCTCTGAACAAGACAACAGGACCATCATGAAAACACAAACTGAGACAGATAGAGAGAGAAACAGAACCATTGACATGTAGGGCCCAAGCATAAAAATGTGTCCACTGTGGTACTGCTGCAGGGGATCGTGTAAGTCATAGCTTCTTGGCCCTTTGTTCTTGTTCATCAGATGTGCAAGTACATCTGATGAACATGTTGCCGCATGTGGGTTTCCAGTATGTGGAACTAGTCACACACAATGCTTTGTTGTGCGCAAACATTTCTGGATTAGGCCAGCATTTTTTAATATAAGCATGGTTCAAAAGACAATAGGATTTTTAAAAAACCAACCACTCTGAAGGAGAAAAGGCAAGCAAATAGCCATAGAAATTAATTTATTGTCTTCCAAAGTCATCTGTACTTTTAGTGTAACTGAATAAAGTCATAAACGAGGTTTGATCTGCAGTCTGGACTTGGTTGTTGTTGAATTCCCTTTAAAAAAAAGTTGCAGGATTGCATAGGCAGGCAATGTTTGGTTTATTAGTGTTGATACAATAGTTTTTGAAAATTTTGAGAGCTTTGAAGAAGGCATGGGAGAGAACAGTTGATATCCAATACTCATCTGCCTATTTTGTTTTTTCTTTAGCTCACATGATTTTATCATGAGTGTTAAATGGTGGGAGAAGAATCCCAGCCACAAAATCTGGCTCTTTTCAGTTGTCTGAAATCCTCAAACCTGAGGAAGTGGTGTCTTATTGCATTTGGGAATGCTTCATTATAAAGTTAGGTCCATTTAAGAAGCTTGTGGTGGACTCAGCCTTGCATTTTATTTCCAGCAGCACTTTGGACAAGGAACCACTCTGGTAGTAACCACAGTATCAAATTAATAGAGCAAAGGCATGTAATTGAAAATAAAGAGTCTTTCATTATTTCAAAAGAACTACACAAACCATGACAGAAGAATATGAATGTAATTTCAACCAATTGTTCTTTGCATACTACTGACAAAGTAGCTGCTCACAGGCTGTGTGTGTATGTGTCTGTGCATGTGTGTTATATAGAACTAAGCATACAGTATATTGTCTGCCTCTCATTCTGAGTCTTCTTCTGAAATCAGTGCTTGATTTTCAAGGTTTCTCAGGGGAAAAAATAGGGCATTGTTAATTCAACAGTACCAATAGTTTTTATGCCAACACAGTTTGCCTTTGGCCTATGCAAGCTTGAAAAAGTAACCCTATTGCATGCTTACATGCAAACCTGCCTAGTTTTTGAGACTGTAATTGGAATTATTTGACTTGACTTTTACCACTAGATAGAGCACCTTTTCTAAAAATGCTCAATGTAAAATCCAGTTTGAGTCAGTGTCTTTTTTGGTTGTGGCACCCAGTCACAAGTTCAACTTAGACAATGAAGAAATAGAAATAGTAAAA
>CM034703.1:29971985-30007733 GCA_020142125.1 Phrynosoma platyrhinos | reverse complement strand
AGACGAGTCTTCCGCCACCTGCGCTCTAGCCGTTGTCCAAACTGCTTCCAAATACCATCTTTGTCTGAAGAACTCAAGTCTGGCATATGCTATGCAAATGATTAATTTTATTATAGTTCTAACTAGGTTTTTAAAAACAGGTGGAAGTATTGTACTTTGCAAAAAGTGCTGAATTGGCTGGTGTCCGCACTGAGATCCTTTCCGTACCCCAACGCATAACGTCACTGCAGCTGTGGGAAGAAATTGTGAAGAGGCATCCAAGGTACTTTGACTTTCACCTATACAAACATATGTCTCTTTTACAGCCTAACAACCCAGTGCTGTGCATGTGTGCTCCAAGATCAACCCTGTTGAACTCATTGGGCTTAGTCATGAGTAAGTGCAGGATTAGAGCCTTAACATAATGCTTTGCTGCTGTGTACCTTCAAGTCATTTCTGATTTATTGGGCGCCTATCATGGCAAGATTTGTCAGAGGAGATTTGCTGTTGCCTTCCTCCTAAGCGAAGTGTGTGATTCTCCCAAAGTCACCCTATGGGGTTTCATGGTTGAGTGGAGACTCAAACCCTGGGCTCCCAGAGTCCTAGTCCAGTTCTAAAACCACTACCCCATGCTTGGCTCTCATGCTATGCTCTCGTGTCACTTAATAGTATCAAGGTGTACCGTGTGACCTGGTAATTACCTGTGGCCCTCAAAGCCTTGCCTATGACATCCACAACCCTCCTATCAGTACCAAACTCCTCCCCCCATCAATCAGGTTAGCTTTTACCTCTTCTAGCAAGACCTTGTTTTCTGGCAGTGAAGCAGTGACCTTAAAGCAGCTGCCCCCATGTCTTGCTCCAAAATCTCCCAATCCTGTGTATTTGTGTGCTTTTACAGCCCTAAAGCTGGCATCAGGGCCATAAAGTTTATTGTCCCTTGTTTTAATGGAAGGATGGTGGAGGAATGGTCCACAGGCTGCATACATGACCTACCAGCCCTGTGACTTCTCTGTATAAGATCCTCCTAAGCCCTTGGTACCTGGATCTTTTTGAATGAATACCTCAGATGACAGGATCAGAATTCAAAATGACCTAAACAGATTAGAGAGTTGCGCCGAAACTTACAAAATTAAATTCAATAGGGAGAATGTAAGATATTGCACTTAGGCAGAAAAAAAATGAAAGGCTCAGATAGAGGATGGGTGACACCTGGTTTGACAGTAGTAAATGCAAAATGGATCTGGATGGCTTAGTAGACCACAAGCTGAACATGAACAGTGTGATGCAGCAGCTAAAAAGCCAAGATGATCCTAGGCTGCATCAGTAGGAGTGTAGTGTAGACTGAGGGAAGTAATAGTACCATTATATTCTGCTTTGGTCAGACCTCACCTGGAATACTGTGTCCAGTTCTGGACACCACAGTACAAGGCAGGTATTAACAAGCTGGAGTGTGTCCAGAGGAGGGCAATCAAAATGATGAAAGGGGTGGAAACCATGCTGTATCAGGAGCGGCTTAGGGATCTCGGTATGGTTAGCCTGGGGAAGAGTAGGTTAAGGAGTGACATGATAGCCATGTATATGAAGGGATATCATGTTGAGGATGAAGCAAGCTTGCCTTCTGCTGCTCCAGAGAGTAGAACATATAGCAATAGATTCAAACTATAGGAAATGAGATTCCACCTCAATATTAGGAAGAACCTCTTGACAGTAAGAGCTGTTTGACAGTGGAATATATTGCCTTGGAGTGTGGTGGAGTCTCTTTCTTTGGAGGTTTTTAAACAGGCTGGATGGTAGTGCTTTGATTGTGTATTCTTGCATAGGAGATTATTTGACTGGATGGCATTTGTGGTCTCTTCCAACTCTTATCATTCTATGAATCATTCTAGCCTTTTTTTTTTTTGCAAGGGGGGGGGCTGAAATTGATAAAAAGAAAAACACCCCAAATGTTATAAACATGACAGTTTGTGAATCCTCTGCGCCCATAACATCCCCACTGACCAGCAGAAAAAAAAACCATATCTGGAAGTGATGTACTGACACTTCCATTCACAGTGAGAGCAGTGCCATGCCTGTGAAGGGGATGCAGAACGGTGGTGCAGTTCCCCTGTCCTGTTTCCCCTTATTCCCCTATGCAATTACCCATGTCTAATGTGATCAAGAGATCAAACGTATTTAATTTGCTTCTTAAATAAGCTCTGGAAAGTTACTCTTCTACAAAACCTCTTACTATCTTGCTAAGAAGTTAAATCTCCTATGTTTCCATATAGGCCACTAGCCTCTTAGCAGGCCTGTAACACTTCTCCATCTCTAAGATGTATCTGGGGTGCTAGGCAACAGATCATTTTGTTTATTATTATTATTATTATTATTATTATTATTATTATTATTATTATTATTATTATTTTGTTCCAAGTACTGATTTGCAGCTTTAAAAATTGATATATCTTAGCTTCAGCTTGATTTGGTTGGATGGTGTTGGATGGGTTCATAAGGGATGGGATCTAAAGCCCTATTTAGGTCTTCCATATTAGGCTTCCTTTATTCAGTCAATCTATCCGTACTGTGGTCTTCCTTTTTTCCTACTGTCTTCCACTTTAATGAATAATATTTTCTTCTCCAGTGAGCCATGCCATATCACAATATGTCCAAAATACTATAGCTTCAGTCATTTTAGTTTTTAGGGAGAGTTCACTAGAGAAAGGAAACATTAAATTTTATATTAATCTGTATACCAATGCTATTCCTTTAGACTTACTGCTATACAGGACCAAGTTGTCTTTGCTGTCCGGCAGGAATATGTGCTTCTTGGAGATCAGGTGCTAGTCCTTTGCTCTGGGGACGAAGTTGCCATTATCCCTCCTATTAGTGGAGGTTAGCTCTTGAAAAGGTACGTGATAGTGTTTTTTGAAATAGTTATTGTAGTGACACTGAATGATAGGGTAGAAATAGTGGGGAACCCATGTACATAATTATATAATATTGGTACAGTTGCCAAAATGATTCACCTATAAAACAGTCGAGATATATTGCAGAACATTAATTGAGAGCAGATATGAAATGTTTTTTTTTCTTCCCCCTTTCGATCAATTGAATATTTGTGACGGCAGAGTCTTAGTGGACTGCTTAATATTTTGATGTTGTTGTTCTGCAAAAGCTAAGGAAGGGTTATTGGCCAGGCAGCTCAGAATGATTTATAATGGCTAAACATTTATAGAAATTTTAGTAAATATACCTTCTAGGTAGCTTATTGGAGAATCTGGTCCTTTTCAAAATGATTTCTGTGGAGGGTGGAGTATCAAATGAAGGACTGAGCATAGACATTCTTGACTTTCCGCAGCCTTTCTGCAAATCACCTGAGTGGACCATTGTTAGAGAGCCTTTGGCCTAGAATTCTAAGAGTGAAGCCTTTAAAATGAATTGAAAGCTGAAAGAGAGTAAAGAGAGCAAATTTGTCATCACCATTCACTTGGCTTGTACATCTTTTAAAGTGTGGACAGAACATTTTTCAAAGCTTGGTAAATCACAAGGACCACTAGGATTTTTAAAGAGGGAGAGATTTGGAAGGAGTGCTCTCCTAAATCTCTGATAGACGTTGTGTGTCACAGAAGTCTAGGAGAGGGAAATACAAACTGAATTTGCATCTGTTTCTTTTTGACCAGTCAGGATTATTTGCTTAAATTCACTTTAGCTGAAGTGTTGTGGTTACAGGAGGCTTTGGTAGATTTTCTAAGTTGAAGCGCCTCCTTTCTGGGATTTTATGGAGACACATATCCCTATCACAAATCGAAAGACTGATTTTATTTTTTCAGTACATGTGGTGCTTGTGTGAAGCTTGTTAGGTTATTTCAATGAACCTTAGCTTAATTAGAGTGACTTGAAAAGGCTACTTGAATAATTCACTGTTTGAATGGGTTACTTGGATTGTTCAACATCTGGTTTAATTGTTATGTAACTGTTTAGATGGGATCTGTTCTCATGTTTGATTAAATTTTACTTGAAATTTTATTGTATTCCCTGGAATTTTATTGTATTCCCTGGAATTATTAGAAGAAATCAGTGGAATAGAAATGGGAATACTGATTCTAAATATGGGGGTACTTGTGAATGACAAGTCCTGGTTGAAGAATTATAACTCCACAGTTGTGGGCTGCAGGGAATCTGTGGCTCTTCACATGTTGATGGACTCACATTCCATTGTCTGTAAGCATTGGCCATGCTGGACAAGATTGATGGGAAATGGAGTCCAACAATGTCTGGTGGTTCACAAGCTTCCAGTGTTTGGAATAAGGCATGCTTATGTCTTGTCAAACTGACATGAACGTTTTCCCAAATAAATTTGCCATATTCATGGAATGAGTATATTGATGGTTGTTGTGTATGAACCATTTATCATACCGAATTCATTCCTCCAGTCATCTTGAAAACAATCTCATTTACTGTAGTAATAATTGTATTGCTTGTTATTTCTAGTTATTTCTAAAGACATCATGAATGAAAATGAGGATGAGCCCAAGGACTTAATTAAACTGAACCATGAGAAGCTCTCAGCAGATGAAATATCAGGACTGGTGGTTTCTCCGTTCTGTGGGGCTGTGTCTTTATTTATAGGTGGGTTTGATGCACATAGCACAAATCTCTGAATAAGAGAGAAACCCAATGAACTTTTAAATTGTCTCATAGCACTGTAAATGGGGAAAGAATATTTGGTGCATATCAGTAGGGCCAGGCAGAAAGGCATTGAACATGAAAGATGAATGAATGAAATGGAACAAGGGAGAAACATTTATTCATCTCTTTCTAAACCACAAGAATGAGAATAGTTACTTGAAAACTAAAGGTAAAGTAGTTCTGGGAACATGTGTGCTGTGAGTGCGGTTATTGCCAGGGGAATATAGGAATCCCATGCGCTACATGTGGTCCAAGGACAGTTTTTGTGGTCCCCATAATTGTCCCATTTCCTCCACAGTTTTTGTCCCCCCCCCCCCCCCGAGAACTGTATCCTCATGTTTTGGTGAGCTTTAAACAGATGGTGGATGGCTGTCTTTCAAAAGTGTTTCAGTTGTTTATTCCTGCATGGTAGGGGCTTGGATTAGATTACCCTAGTGTTCACTTCCAACTCCGTGATTCATGATCTCTAGAAGCCTCCAGGGCCACAGTTCTCCTCTAAAATTCTTCTCTCTGCTTCTTCTTCTGTTTTTTTTTAGCAGAAAAGTAAATATTTTTAAATAAATAGAGTGTGGTTCTGGTTTTTGTCAAGAGGAGCTAGTGTGACCCACAGCAGGTCTGAGGATATGATGAAAATGGTCCTTGGACTTTCTGAAGCTGGTCACCCTACCATGGCATTCTAGAAAATGAAGAGGTCTTGAATGTTCAAAAACCAACCCAAGCCCATGATGCTGTTGGCCTGTGAAGGCTGTTAGAAACATCTGTATACTACAGTGGGCCTCCCTATCCATGGATTCTGCAGCCACAGATTCAACCATCCTTGGCTTGAGAATATAAATCCCAAAAGTAAACCTTGATTTTGTCACTGGATATAAGGAACACCATTTCAGGACACCACTGTATACAATAGGAGTTGAGCATCCACAGATTTTGGTATTCATGATGGGTCCTGGAACCAAATCTCACTGATACAAAGGACACACTGTATATAGCTCTGTGTTTTCCCTGGGACATATATTTAATAACAGAACTGTAGTTTCTCCCCCATCATTTACCTGGCATCATCTGACAATGTGACCACTGTCTGGGAACTACTGTTAACTTAGGGCCTCGGCAGACGACTAATAGAGTCGTCTTTGAGGCCCTGAAGAGGAGGGGCAGCCGCACGAGCGGCGCCCCTTCCTCTTCCTGAGGTCGCCCTCAGAGTCGCCGGCCCTCCACACGGCCGGCGCTCTGGGGATGACCTCACGCCGCAGCGACCACATGCGCTGTGGCGGAAGAGTCAGGGAAAGTGCGCCCACCGCTTTTAGGGCGCACTTTCCCTGACATCTAAAAGGAGCGCCAATTTGGAGCTCCTTTTAGAGTCGCCGGAGGAGCGCAGCGGTGCGGAGGCTGAGCTCCGCCGGCGCTCCGTCTGGTGGCGTCTCCGGGGCCTCCGTCTGCTGAGGCCCTTACTTTCAGACAAACACCTTAAAATAATTTCAGTCTCAGCTTTTCTACCAGGCAGAGTGCAAACTGAATGTCTTCTTTCCTTTCAGGCACTACCAGGAATAATTTTGAAGGGAGAAAAGTGATACAGTTAGAATATGAAGCATATGCCCCCATGGCTGAAGTGGAAATGAAGAAAATATGTACAGATATTAGGTTGAAATGGCCTTCAGTAAAACATATAGCAATACATCACAGACTTGGGTATGTGTGTTCAGAATACAGTTTATTATTGGACATATATGATTTCAGATCTGACCTTTTTTTTAAAAAAGCAGATCAGTCTCCGTTGCTGAGATGAAAGTATTTAGGAAACTGTCTAGTTCTTTGTTCACCTATTATTTTATTGCCTAACAGCAGCTTTCCAAGCCCTCAGAAAGGTCTTTCCTAGAGTTTGGGAAGTTGCTTTTTTGGATGGCAACCTCCAGAACTGCCCCCCCACCCTAGTAGCATGGGCAGTAAGTAACTTTCCCAAGCTCCCAGACTCTTTTGCATTACCAACTCTGCATGTGTCTTCAAGTCGCCTGTTGATTTATGGCAACCTCATTAATTTTGTAGGATTTTCTTAGGCAAGGAATATTCAAAGATGGTTTTGCCAGTTCCTTCCTCTGAAATATAGCCTACAGAACCTAATATTGGCAGTCTTCCATCCAAATACTAACCAGGGTTGACCTTGCTTAGCTTACTAGATCAGCCAGGAGTTGGTGCCTTTAGGGTATTTAGACTCCTGCTACCTGTTTCTTTTTTTAACTGGGGATGCCAGGGCTGGAATCCGGCATCTTATTCGTACAAAGGTGAATGAGGATCAGACTATATGATAAATTCACCATCTTTTTTTTTTTTTTTTTTTTTTTTGCAGAAACATTTCTCCAAGTAGCAAACATTCTGTTTCTCATAGCTTGTAATTTTCTTCATTTATGTATTTTACACTTAATGTACTGAAGGTAAACACAGGCTTAATGTGGATATGTGCTTATCAAGGCATGTGTGTCTGAGAGAGTCCCATTTCAGGAGGGGAAATGGATTAAGTGTAGTGAATACATAGGCTTTTTAATGTCTATTTTTAACTGGAAATTAGGAATAGTTGGCACACAATTACAGTTCTTAAGCTGAGGTAGCAGTAGAAAATTAGGGAAGGGGGTTAGGTTTTGAAAGGCTCTTGTCATGCAAGAGACTGGTGAATATTATGCAGAATTCTGAAAACTGAGCTGAACATGCAGGTGAGCACAAACTTACTTTCTGAAATCCAGGCATGAAAATATTGTTAAGATTACAAAATTGAGATGGAGGCTTTACCCCTGAGGAAGGGCATAAGAGAGTTGCAGGGGAGAGGGACAGCTGGCTGATTGTAAAATTTTGATACAAGCCTTTGCTCATCACAGTTGATGCAAAGGTGGTGTAATTAAGCTGGAGTTCTCAGAAGATCTGAGTAATATACCACTCTTGGCATTATGCGTTTTTTTTTAATTATAATAGTTTGTGTTTTATTTTTTTAATTTTTGTATGTTTTTACATAATTTTATGTTGTTTTAATAATGACTATTTTAATAGTTTTAAAATTTGTGTGGTAGATTTTAATTGATTTCCTTCTTTGAGCTTCTTTGGGATCCATTCTGGGAGAAAGGTGGCAAATAAATAAATAAAATGTTGCAACTTGCTCAGAGCTTTTACAACAGTGTAGAATAGCAATCCAGTTCAATAAAACCATAGTAAAAAATAGTAAAATTAAGAACCATTTTTAATTTACTAGTTTTAGAAACCACCTTGGGTCCCATCTTGGGAGAAAGGGAGTAAATGAAGTAAATAAATCAATAAAAGACACCTTCTCCAACCAAGCTGAAACGTTAGCAGTAAGAAGGGTCTAAATACCCATAAGGCACCAGATCCTGTCTGATCTTGGATCAGCTAAGCAGGATCAGCCCTGGTTAGTACTTGGATGGGAGACCACCAATGAATACCAGGTGCTGTAGGTTCTGTTTCAGAGGAAAAAAACTAGCAAAACCACCTCTGAGTATTCCTTGCAAGAAAAAATTATGTGAAATTCATGGGGTCACCATAAGTCAATAGGCAACTGGAAAGCACATACACACACATGTAGCAGCTGATAGTTTCCATATTATTGGGGTGGAGTATCTGCTCTGTTTTAACTGAGTTGTCCAAGTTGTTGAACCTAATTTGAGTATAGGGGTTAGTATCTTGCCTTGAAATTAAGACTAATACCTAGAGTGGGTCCACTGCTCCTGACATGGAAGCCACCAGCCATCACAGTTAAGTTGCTTGGAGGACTGGACTGTGCTGACTTTGTTATGAGATTCTGAGTTGGAGACACTGCTTGCCCAACTCTGATATAATTATTGTCCTATGAGGTTGTTGTCATCGCAGATTGATCTCTGTCTCTAGTTTCTCTTAATTTGTTTTCCTGTTGAATCCTACTCTTGCAAAGCATAACAGAGACATGCAGCTTCTATTTAATTTAAGGTTCGCAGAACATGGGCTCTCTTCCTTTGTGTGTCTGTTCAGTGGTTAGCAAAAAGACATTTATTTTGTTCGCTCAAGATTAAGCTAATGCAGATAAAAGCAACAACCTAATGCCAATTTTTGACTTTTCTCTGTAGTTCAGTTCCCATTAGTGAAGCAAGCGTGATGGTAGCAGTCTCTTCCCCTCACAGAACAGAATCTCTTGATGCTGTGCAGTATTGTATCAATACTTTGAAAGCAACCGTGCCTATCTGGAAAAAGGTACGTGTGCCTCTGTATGCTTGCTTTCAAAACAAAAGGACAGTCAGTGATGTTTGTACCAGCTCAGCTTGGTACAGTTTGATGGAGAGGGAAATGTTTCTTGTGGCAACTCCGGAGTGTAATCCAGCAAGCAGAAGTTGAGCAAACACATGTTCATTAGACCTGTGTTTAAATAGGCACATGTGGACATCACATGTTCTTGTTGTCCCTCCTAAAAACAGCAATAGATGTCGTACACATAAAGGTACCCCTTTGGCTGAAATCCTGATGTGGCTTTATGAAGGTATAAATGCTAGTATTCATGTGTAAATACATCATTTAATGCATTTTGGCTTTGTATTGTTTTAAACTGTTTTAACTTTTTTTTAATTGTCTTGTTTTAACTTGTTAATTTGTTTCATAGACTTTTAGTCTGTTTCGAATATTCTTTTACTGTTTTATATTGTTTGAATTTATTACACATTGTATGCTGTCCTCATATGATGATATAGGGGGAAAATAAGTACAATCCCCCCCCCTTCGTATCCACGGGGAATTTGTTTTGGACACTCACCCACCCTGCAGATAAAGTAAAATGTGGGGCCTTGAGTCCTATTGATTTCAGTAGTGGCTGTGACATGTGTGCGGCCACTAATGTGGGCACGTGCATGCGCCCCCACTAAAAGCAGTGAGTTTTGTCATCCATTGATGGTTAAATCTGCAGATGGCAAACCCATGGATATTGAGGGTCTGCGGTATTGTAATGATTATGCACAGATGGCACAGATGCTATGCAGGTATAGATGTTGAGGTTCCCTTTCTTTTCAGGTTTGTGCAAACAGTTGCGCTATCTAGAAGATTCCAAATGTGCAGTCTTTTGGGGTGGGTGGGAAGTTGGATTCACTCTT
The DNA here is from genome assembly GCA_020142125.1 of Phrynosoma platyrhinos. Classification (NCBI taxonomy): domain Eukaryota; kingdom Metazoa; phylum Chordata; class Lepidosauria; order Squamata; family Phrynosomatidae; genus Phrynosoma; species Phrynosoma platyrhinos. Next base: position 29,997,975 of record CM034703.1, on the reverse strand, counting down.
GCGCAACAGGAGAGTACACATTTGTACTTCCCATTTGTGTGATCAGTTGTGCAGCAGTACAATGCAATAACTCCACCACATCTGCACTGACATTGCCCAACCAGTGAACAGAACTGCAGCCACTGAGTGGATCCAGGTACAGGTTGAGTCTCCCTTATCCAAAATGCTTGGGACTAGAAGTATTTTGAATTTTGGAGTTTTTTGGATTTCATATACAGGGTGGACAATTGTGGATTTTGGAATATTTTGGATTTTGGAATTCCAGATAAGGAAGACTCAACTTGTATATGTTTTATGTGATGTAACAGAACATCTCTGTCTGATTGAAGAAGAGGAGTTTCTGTATGTGTTCCAATGAAATTCTGTACTTTCTTTCCTATTCCACTAGTCCTTAGTCTTGCTCACAACATAACACCAACTTTTCTCCAGCCTTTCCTTTCAAGACAAGGCTTGTGTGCATCTCCTGTGTTATGTATTTAGCCATTACATTCCCAGGTCTCATGCACAAATTATTCATCCAGCTACTTCCCTGGATGTTTTTGTTTCAAAGGAAGCTTACCACATGTTAAGAAAATCTTAAAGGAATAGTGGATAATACAAAGATGGCTTATTTTTGCAGCCACCCTTACCCTGTACTGCTGCTGCTTCTGTGCCTCTGCAACTTGTGGTATTCCTGCAGCTGCTGGCAAAACTGGTGCCAAAATTGATGATGGTACTGCTTCTAAAATACTTGGAATTTAAGATTTCCCTTTCTGTCCAGAAGTAAGGGAAGGAAGCACTCTGCTGACTGGCAATACTCAGTGGTGCAAAGGCACTCAGGTACCCACCTGCATCACAGTGATCTGCCACAGCTTCCCCCTGAATTTTCAGCATCTATGGCAGTGAGAAGAAACAGCATTGGCTTGATAAATCTGGGCATTAGCTGGTATTTTGTGTTTTGGTGGGAGGGTTTTCAGTGTGGTCCCAGTCCCTACCCACAGCAATCCCTTCAGCCTCCTGAAAATCATTGTTATAGGGGATCCTGCTGAATGATTGGAGCTGTGATACAGGGAAGGGCAGGAAATCTCTAAAATGCTGTTGACGGTATTTCCCATGAGTACACCCTTCCGTTCCCAGAAAGCAGACTGTGGGTCCACTCGACTTAGTAGTAACTAGTTCTATAGTAGTTCTCATCCATTATGTTTTGTTTTCTTTTGGTCGCAGGAGATATATGAAGATGACTCTTCCTGGAAGGAAAACAAGGAGTGTTTTTGGGTCAAGACAGAAAAATGAAATTCTGCAGAAAGATTAATTGTAACTGCCTCCTGTTTCAAAACAGTGTGGAAGGCAACAGCCACACTTCCAGTTTATCTTAATAACATGAAGCATTTGCAAAGTAGTTGCCTAAGAACTGAGTTTGTACAAATACACAGTATTTGAATTTGTTTCTTTTTTGTTTCTGTTCTAATGAGACTTAAGCCTTAGTGCTGCAACTTTTGGAAAATTGTATTGGGTTCAAAAATAGGATTTGTGCAAGCTGCTTAGTCTGTGAAGAATCCTGGAAATTTGTCATGGCTTCCTATGGGATCTTTAGTATTTTCACAATATTTGAAATTTTTGACTGATTATGTGAATTTTGCCTGGTCAAATAATCTTTTATAATTCTATGCACACTACAAATTTCATGATGTAACAGCTACATTCATCCAGCACAGTAGAACATGGTCTATCATGACAGAAATAATGCTACCTTCCCTCAGACCTGGCAATTCTCTCTGACATGGACATGAGGAATAGCCCAGCCTGTTGTCTAAATTCCAAACCTTGCTTAATTTTAACTATGATGTGGTTGAAACATGCTAGCTTCATAGATCCATAGTTGAAGTTGGCTTGGTTTAAACAAACTTAGGGCCTTTACAGACTGCCATAAATAATGCAGATTGAGGCCACTTTTAACTATCCTGGCTCTGCTACGGAATCATGGGAATTGTATTTTTTTCTGGGACATTTAGCCTTCTCTGTCAGAGTGCTCTGGTACCACAATAAACTGCAATTCCCATGATTCCTTAGCACTGAGCCAGGACAGTTAAAGTGGCCTCACGCGGCATTATTTCTGGCAGTCTGTAAAGGCCCTTGAATAGTCACAGTTTGCAGAATTTGTGTAACAAGACAAATGCTGATCAATAATAATAATAAAAAAATGGAAGCAAATGTTTCAGAACTGCTCTTTGCTTGGGGAAGAGGGCTAGGCTTATTGCCATTATGGCAAACTGTAGTTTGTTGTGATGATCAAGTGTCTGTATAAGCATGACCCTGTGAATGCATGTATAAGGCAAGCAAGCTAACATTTCTTACATTCTTGAAATCCCAGGCTGCTATGAAGCCCACTAGTCCACATTTTGTGGGTGGGTAATTATGTTTAAATTTAGTGTTGTTTTTTTGGTCAGGTGTTATTCTTTGGGCATGTGTTTGTATAACTTTAAACAGAGCTTGGAACTGTTATTTTTTTGAACTTAACAACTACTAGGTTCTGTGGTGGGAAATTTTTAATGAGCTGGCAGGAACATGGTTGTGGCCTGTGGGGAGGGTTAACATTCCTTTTCTCATGTGCCATTCCTCCCTTTCTTTCTCTCTCTCTCTCTCTCCCTCTCCCTCTCCCTCTCTGTAATAGGGGATATATGAGGTTATGTGGCATAGAACTAACTTGCAAAAGAGTGGCATGAAGCTTTCCTGGAATCATGTTAGCTAGGGACACTGGGAGATATAGTGCAAAAGGTTAACGTTACAAGGTCTGATGCAGAGCAATCTTCCCCAATCTGGAACCCTCCAGATAGATTGGAATGTAATCCCTAACCCCACCAAAAACAAAGCAAAGCAGCTTCATTTATATACCACTTCATACCACGCTATGGGGTGTCTATAAACGGTTTACAACTATAAGCTCATTGCCCCCCAACAGCTGGGTACTCATTTTAGCAACCGCGGAAGGATGCAGGCCTGAGTCTAGCCCAGGGGTCTGCAACCTTTTTGGGGGTGGGGACGGTCCCCCGTCCCCCAATGCCCCCCGGACCGCACTACCAGGAGGGCTCCCTTGACCGCACCAGGCCTTGGAGAGGCCCAGTGCGGCCACGCCCCCCCCCAGGCCGCAGGGGTCCTCTGGGACGCCATTTTGGATTCCAAAATGGCTCCTGAGTCTCGTACAACCTTTTCTGTGACAGGAAAGGTCGCACAAGACTTGGGCGCCATTTTGGAATCGAAAATGGTGCCCCGGAGGACCGCTGTGGCCGCGAAAGGCAGCAGCGGTGGCAGGACCGGGTAGGGGCCAGTCCAAAGGCCTCCGTGGGTTGCACCCGGCCCGCAGGCCTTAGGTTGCCGACCTCTGGTCTAGCCTGAGCCCTGGCTAGTATTGAACTCACAACCTTGTGGTCTATGAGTGAGTGGCTGCAGTACAGGCTTTTAACCACTGTGCCACCAGCCATGATATATTAACTACCATGCATTTCTACAATTTGTGACTTTCTGTCCTATACGTCTGGTGCATATACATCCCTCAAGACTGTATGCGACAATTCAGGTCGCACTCCCAGCATGAAGAACATCTATACTCTAAAACTGATTAGTCTTCATTTTAGTTTGGTGAGATTGACAACTGGATGTTTATGATTCTGCAAGTAATATTTTTTGTTTTGGTCAACTGTAAATCTTAGGATCAACTACATTTTGTCTAGGTTTGCCTGTAAACTAAAGCTGCAGTTAAGTCAGAAAGAAATGAAAACTTCTGTTGCTTCAGCACTGTCGAAGAAATGGAGGCAGTGGAATTCAGGAGAGTGAGAGTGGATTAGGTTTGTTTCTTTAACAGAAAACCATAGATTAGCATTTTTTTAAGGGTAGCAAATGGATGTAAAGTATTTCAAAGACATTAAACAACTTAATGATAGCTTCTCATTGTTGCCATTTCACTTGTTTCCCTTCTGTACTATACAATTACAACACTATGATTTGGCTTCAACTATCATTGTTCAATCCTGTGGAATCCTGGGTTTTGTAGTTCAGGGCGGGATATTTAGGATTCCCTAGGATTTTGCCATGGCAATTTAAAGCGGAATCATAGTACTATAACTGTGGTAGTGTGAAAGGGACTCAGGTATGTATTTAAATGCTGCATATATTTTTGGAACTTTATCCAGGCAGATGTTTAAATTTTGCTGTCAACCCTATAGACAGCCAGCTTGGTATAGTAGTTTGAGTCTTGGACTAGAACTCTGGGAAATCAGAGTTCAAATTCCATTCAGCAATGGAAGCCAACTGGGTGACCCTTGGGAAAGTCACACTCTCTCAGATTTAGAGGAAGGGAATGGCAAACCTTTTCCAAATAAATCTTTCCAAGAAAATCTTATGATAGGGTTGGCCATAGTTAGAATTGGCTTGAAGGCACATAACAATAATCTTTTTGTTCAATCTCTCTTAAATAACATAGTTCAGAATTATTTAATATATCTGAGTATGCCTTACAGTCTTTCACCTCAGAAGTTGGTTTTCTACCAGAACTACAGGTTTTGAAAGGACAGTCTTTTTTAGATGTTATTTTTTTGCTTCAAAATAAATGGCAATATTTTTGATGCCAGTCACGGAAATGTTTTTACTTTTGGTATACTTTACCACCAGGGAGCCAGCGTGCTTAGTGGTTTCAGCATTGGACTATGACTCTGAAGATCAGGATTCAATTTCCTGCTCAGCCATGGAAATCCACTGAGTGACTTTGGGTGAATCATACACTCTCAGCCCCAGAAAACCCTGTGGCAGATTCACCTTAGGATCACCATAGGTCAGAAACAACAACAACAATACTTTATACCACCAGCCAGCATAACGAAATGGTCTGAGCATTGGACTATGATTCTAGAAACCAAGGTTCAAATCCCTACTCAACCACGGAAACCAACTGAGTGACCTTGGACAGTCAGCCTCAGAGGAAGGCAAAGGCTAACCCTCCACCCCCTCACCCCCCGAATGAATCCTGCCAAGAAAACCCCATGATAGCTTTGCCTTAGAGTTGCCATTAGTGGGAAATGACTTGAAGGTATACAACAATACTATTTGTGTAGTATATTCTGGTGATTCTTTTAGGGACTAAAGAACAATACTTGTACTAGCATGATGAAATAAATTATTTTAGTAATTTTTACAGGGATTTTACACTGATACAACTGCCCACATTAGTAGAACTAGGTGTGCATGTGGAATTCACCATTTCCATACTTAAGAACCTACTAGGAAGTCCTCCAGAACAGGTTTTTGAGTAGTTTGGAGAACTTCAAGGAAGATGAGAGCCAGAAAATATCACTGTGCTTGGAGACAGCTGCTAGCAGCAGGCTGGATTTAGGCCAATGTAAAAACATTTTCTACATAATGATGAAATGTTAACAATAATAGCGATAGAACCTTCATTCCAGCATTCTGCTCAGTTACTGTGGCTGCTCATGGCCTTGGGTCAGAACTGGAGAAATGACAATCTAGTGCTGTGAAGAAATACATTTTAATTGATAAAAGGAAATGGCTCAGAGTGTTTCAGGGATGAGGTTGCTATACAGTTGCCCCTCCAAAACCATGGACTTAGGATCCGCAGTTTTGGTTATTCACGGAGGGTCGACCTCCATTTTAATGAATGGGGCATGTGCCTGTGGTACGCTCCCTGCGCGCTCCCACAGAAGCACACCCATTCAAGTCTATGGAGCTTGAATACATGCAGTTTTCTTTTTCGCAGGGTGGTGGTGGTCTGGAATGGATTCCCCACAAAAAAGGAGGGGCAACTATATAGAACAAGCAATAGAAATGATGTCTTCCTCCACAGGAGTTAGAAAAGATATGTAAGTAAAACAAGACAAAATGTAATAGGCAACAGAATGTGATGTACAAATTTGCAGATGCTATAATTTATATTTATATCATATTGGAGATGTCTCATCCACAGGGTCGCCATGAATTGGGGTTGACTTGAGGGCAATTAACAACAACATAAATGTAATAACAGATTAATGCCAGGACTAAAATGTGTATTAAAAATGAGAAGGAGGCAAATCCTGTTGAGAGGTGTCATAGCTTAATGTTCCATGGTTGTAGTGTAATGCTATGCTGATGTTATTGCAGGATTGCCAAGAGTGCAAGATATCCAGACTGGTTAGGAATGTGAAACTTCCTATGTGTTTTATAGGGAGCACAGTGGACTGTGGTGTGTCCCACAGGAGTGCTTATACAGATATCCTTATACAGGGTGATAAAGGATTTGATTTGCACAACTGTCCAGTTATACATATATAGCTCACCAACAAGATCCTGGCCAAAATATTTAAAATACTTCAGTATAATCTTAATAGAAAACCAGGTGTAGTGGTTCGAGTGTTCGACTATGACTCTAGAGACCAGGGTTGGAATCCGTGCTTGGCTATGTAAACCCACTGGGTGCCCTTGGGCAAATCACACTCTCTCAGTCTCAGAGGATGGCAATGGCAAACCTTATCTGAAGAAATTTGCCAAGAAATCAGCCTTATGGTCACTATAAGTCAGATATGACTTGAAGGCACACAACAACAATAAATCTTAATAGGTGTACAAAAGCAATGCAGACTTAAGAACTATATAGAGTTCACAAACCTTTGCATACTATGGTTCATGGTATCAAATGCTGCAAAAAGATCCAGGATGACCAACAGGGATGCACTCCCCCTTGTCCAGCTCTTGGTGTAGATCATCCACCAAGGTTACCAAGGCTGTTTTTTGTCCCATAACCAGGCCTGAGTGCAGATTGGAATGGATCCAGGTAATCCTATTCATCCAGGAAAGCCTAGAGTTGTGTTGTTGCCACTTGCTCTAGGATCTTAGAAAGAGGAGCTTAGAGACTGGCTGATAGTTACCTAGAAAGGTGAGGTCCTGTGAAGCCTGAGTTTGGAAAGAGTGTAGCAGTGTGTGCCTGCCTGTAATCAGAAAAGTAAACAGCAGCTGCCTCCAGAATTCCTTACTGAGCAGGCATGTATAGCAAAACAGCAAATAAGGGACAAAGCAGGTAAACCTGCCTCAGCAATTCACAGCATGTTGGAAAGCATACATCTGTAAGTCTGGCCACCAAAAAAGAAGTCATAACAAATGTGAAGGCTGGCAAAAGAAAATGGTACTCCTAGCTGCGTTTTGGAAGAAGCCTTCAAGCAGTTTCAAGAAAACTGAAAATATTTTTGCTTACTTATACAAGGTTTACCTGACTTGTGAAGTCAAAGGCTTTCACAGCCAGTATCCATAAGTTTTTATGGGTTTTTTAAGGCTGTGAGGCCATGTTCTAGAAGAATATTCCTGACATTTCACCTGCATCTATGTCTGGCATTTTCAGAGAATGATAGCATGGAGGTGTGTGGGATATATATACTGTGTGATCCTTGGTTGAGCGGATTAACATGTAAATATGTATATTGTTCTGTGAGGCAAGGCCTCAGGGTTGGAGGATATGCGAGAAGGATTAGTGTGTGAGGCCTTGCCTCGATAGAACAATACACATATTGCTCATCCTCTCAACCAAGGGTCACACGGTATATATACCCCACACACCTCCATGCCACCATTCTCTGAAGATCCCAGCCACAGATGCAGGCAAAACATCAGGAATACATTCTTCTATTACAGGGGTAGGCAACCTTTTTGAGCCGGGGGCCGGGTTGCTGTCCCTCAGACAATTGGGGGGCCGAAGCACCAAAAATTAAATAAATTATATATTTTTTAAAAATTTAAAAAAATGCATGCACACTCTCTCAGCCCCAGAAAAGCCATGGCAAAACTCCTGTGGAGATTTTGCCAAGAAAACTCCAAGAACAAGTAATAGCAACAATAATATCATCATGGTGGGTGGCGGCGGCGGCGGCAGGACAAGCCTGGGGCCAGTCCAAAGGCCTTGGGGGCCCGCATTTGGCCCCCGGGCCTTAGGTGCCTACCCCTGTTCTAGAACATGGCCTCATATCCCAGAAAACCCACAAAAACCTATTTACCTGACTTGCTTGTTTCATCTCTCATCTCACGTGTTGCTCGTTTTGAAGAATAAAGTTTACTGAAACATGTTGAACTGCTGTTCTCTCCTGTGGTGTAGGAACCTGTTTTCCCCCCCTCTGGTACCTAATTTTCTTTTAAAGCAGTGGTGCCCAGGAAGAAATCTGCTTTGTTAAATGAGGTATATCTTTACAACTATAAAAGGTTTTTATAAGAGGTCTGGCCAGGTTCCTGGTGTAGCATATTCTTGCAGAAGTATCGTCCTCTTGGTTATGGTTGAAAGTATGAGTACCTCATCCCCAAGTTTTTTTAATGGCAGCACCTGCAACTTTTTATCTTAATGTCAGCTAATAAGTATCATTCCTTTTCAAGATCCCTGGTTTTCATTTCCAGCCACAGGGAAGTAGCCAATATAACCTATACTGGTTATATTTCCAAAGACCTGAATTATTAATATTATTGTAAGCATATTTTTCTTAGAAGGATTTTAGTGTTTGTTGCTCTTTATAAGGTCTCAGTGGCTTTGTTAATATTGAGAACTCATTGTAATTTTAAAAGTTTGTTTTCTGTGTATTAGATTTTGTAAAGATATTTTACATGCTTCCTGTGTCTCAGGTTTTTTGGGTAAATACACATTGTAATCCTTGCATTAGTCTGCATTAGTCTGCTGTTACATTTGTTAATTACTATTGTCTACAGATTCATGTGTGGCATTCTGTTGTTTATTTGATATACGGTAGTCTTGTTTCACTTTTGTAGCTGCAATGGACCTTGGTCTTCCTTTCCCTGTATTAAGAAATGCTGATTTCTTTCTCTCTCTTGTGTTTTACATGGATCAAAGTTTAAGACTGATTGATTCAGCAGGTGATGTTGTAGTTTGACTAGCATCAGCTGTAGTATGGCACCAGATTTACAAGTTCCTGAACAGGGTAATTTAATTTGTCCCATTGTGACTGTGGTCAAGGTGGGTTTTGTATAGCATCTGGTTGGAGTTTTTGAATTCCACCAGAATATGAAAGCTGCCAAAATCATAAATTGGGGTGAATACAAATAATGACCATAAGATGGAAGGTTCAGCTCCCTTTGTCATATACCATTGATGCCATGTTATTGTGATAGAGTAAACAGAGTCCAAAAGGGTTGGATTGATATTCTCAAATAATGGAAACAGCTAAGGAGGAAGGAGATGGACAAATATTCTGATGAGTAGAAAAAAAAATTGAAGTGCCTCTTGCACTGTCTGAAGATACTACTTGCATAGTTATGTGTTCATATATGATTATTAAAGTCATATATGATTATAGAAATCTGTGTAAATTTACATTGCTAGAAACATATGTAGAACCCCCACCCAACCCCCAGTTTTATAGATCTATTGATTTTGCTGTATCCAGTATTTCCATTAATACTGCATGTGCAACTCTTGGTCTAATGTCTACAGAAGCCCTCTGTGGAGTATTAATGCATACCTGTGGTGAATGATTTGGGAAGGTGGGAAGGAAGATGTGAGAGAGAAGGTCCACTTTGGACTCTATCCATTCCTGTCTTTGAGCATGCTCACTGTCAACTTGTACTCCTTGAAAAACAACCTTTCATTGTAATCCAACAGAAAATGGATAGGCTAGCTCAACCCTGATTTAAATAACTTGTTATGACTTACATGGCATTATCTTTTTATGTCAAGGACTGCAAGGTGGGTGAATTTTCCTCCTCTCTGTTCGCCACTGGTGATTCGTCAGTATTGACCTTCCTTCATTTTTTTTTTTTTATCTTCTGCTGGAAACCCTGCCCTTCAAGCATGAAATGATGCTGAGAGCCATGGGTTGCCCTAATGCAAAGCCACTTCTCCATTAAAGCAATAGTAGGCAGAAAAGCTCTAAAAATCATTGCTATAAGATATGGTGCATGCAAATACTGACAGGAAATTATTCATAATTCTGTGTCTGAATGGGGATTCAGAACCAAATATTGCAAGAACCAGGGCTGAACTTGCATATTTTCTTGCGAGATTTTCCATGGGAATTTCTGATACATCTGATTGCCAGCAGAATGGACTTCCTTCTCCTCAACCCCCCTCTGAAGACACTTGCCAAGATGCCCTGTGATAGGCTTACCTTAGGGTTGCCAGGAGTCAAAAATGAATTGGAGGTGCACACAACAACAAAATGCAGCTGATGCCTAGTAAAGCAGATGTGAGTGGGATTTAGAATTGTAGCAATAGTGTTACATTCATTACTTAGTAGCAATTGTGGATGTAAAACAGATACTTAGATGTCCTCATAAATTCACAATCACTACTTTTTCATGATTGTGACACTATGGCCACAACCATAGCTCCCCTCTCCAACCTACTTTACTAGGAATCCATTCTGTTCATGACTGGAACATGGATAAATTATATTTCTTCAGGTTTGGGGTAGGGTGGAGTTGGACACAAAATATACTTAACGACTTTAAATCTTCATACTTTGGTTATTTAACTAATTAGCTGATAGAGAGAGGATTCCAGTCAGTATTTATTTCTACATTACTAGAAATAGCCAGTAGATGTCAGTGGAAATGCTATCAAGAGACCCATGGGCAAAATGCATGCCTTCTGTACTTACTAAAAATGCAAAGTTGTGCTGATTTTGAAAAGCTTCCATAGATAAACTATAGATGGTGCTTGATTCCATGACAACTCAAACAAATAGTGTATCTTCTTGACGTATAAAGGCATTATTCAACTGGAAAAATATATGTTTTCAAATGTGTAGCATCTTTAACCATCTTATATTGACTCCCTATAGTCTCAGCAAAATGAAGAGCATATAAGCCAACCATAAGCAGCTGCAATCTAGCTTAGGGTTTTTCTGTACTAGATAGGTATGTTGCAAATTGAATTGTGCAATAAAAAAATGCACAGAGGTTATTTCAAATTTAATCCATCAGATCCATTTTTACTTAAACACACTCACTCCATCATCAGTTTTTCTATCATTCTGAAACAAAGTGCAAAATATACATATATAGAGGCACAACTTATACTCAAACAAACTATTGAATGGGAACTGTACATCTTATTTATAGACTGAAAATGTACACAGAAGGTGAGATGGAAATGCATACAATTTAATTGTAGTATTAGCACAAAATCCCATTGGGATGAAATGCAGAGGGTTTGGTTTGTATTCATGTTAGCTTTTGGGTTACTTGCCCAGTACAGAAGAAAGCTTTGTAGTTTTGCAACCAAATAGTAAAATCTCCCTGTACAAATTAATAACACCAATAGCATATTTAAGAAAATTGTCTTGAGTTTCCTTGTATGTTGAATTGTTACCAAAACAATATATTTAAAAACAGGCTTTCTTGCAGTTTGGATTACAGACATCTTCCAGGATTACAGACATGTATTACAGTCTGAACGGGTGCTTATTGAGAAATTTAATCTGTTTTCCATGGAATTTGGTTTGATATTTCATGTATTCATATGATTGTAATCCTAGAATTCTTCATTTTCTGCTATTCATATGATTGTAAATTTAAGTCTCTGTTTTCCATGTAATTTGGTTTGATATTTCATATATTCATATGATTGTAATCCTAGAATTCTTCATTTTCTGCTATTGCCATAGAAAATAATTCATTGTGGTTTTCTGCACCATATGAAGGTCTATAAAACGTTTTTAAAAAATAAATCCAAATGCCATTTAAACTCAAATGCCTCAACCCTGAAGTTCAAATTCCTAGTCTTCCAATTAAAGTAAATGCTACCACGGCTGGGATAGTCATGACAGTAGCTTTGCTATTAACCAGTCTTAAAGATGTCTCCATTTCAAAAGCTGAATCTAAAGCATGACCAAGATTGTGTTAATTATGGGCAAGTATAATCAATTGGTGTATAACTATTTTTAAGTAACATAAGATTAAGGTAATGTAAATAAAGGTAGAATTTAGTTGTGAGATAGAATCTGTATAGGAGACCATCAAAACAATCCATGTCTGCTTCTTTTATTTTAGTGAATAGCTGAGTTTCATTGCCTTTGCAATTCTGAGTAGAAAGATTCCAATAACCCAATGCCTTGTGGTATCATGTGGGATCAAAAGCCAATTTTAATTATCAAAAAGTGCAAATTTTAAAATCTATGCAAAAACATCAAATTTGTTGTAAGACTGTACATTTTTGCTACATGAAAAGTGCAATAAAAGCATCCGTGATTGTTAACTGGCTGATTATTGAATCATTGAAGGGCAACATCTTATTTACTCTCTACAGGACAAAGTGGCTCAGCTGAATATATGAAAACCACAGATCTTAATATTCTGGGCCAGAGATTGGTGTAATACTCACTTCATGTGGAATCAACTAGACAAAAACTGATGCTTTAGTTGTAAAGACACTCCAGTGGCTCTGATACTGGTTACATATGGAGCAAGCAGTTTGTCTCATAACCAACTAATAATTCTTAATCCTGCATATATTATTTCACTTAACATAATCGTAGCCCCAATGTTTCCAGAATAAGGTCCCAATACAGCTATCCATGGGTAGCAATGGGTTACTGTGCATGTTGGCTGGGATGTAGGACAGGCCCTTTTGACAGCACTTTAACTGCCATGGCTCCATCCTATAGAATCCTGGGATCTGTAGTTTTGTGAGGAACCAGCACTCTTTGGCAAAGAAAGCTATTGACCTTGTAAAACCAGAAATCCTTAGGATGGAGCTACAGCACTTAAAATGCATTATTAAAGTGCACTCAAACTGCATTATTACAGTGTAGATGCACCCTTAGAGCCTGAATAGACGGGCAAAAAAAGTCTGCTTCTGGGCATTTTTGGAGCATAGCACTTAGACACTGCACATCCTGATGATGTCCAGAAGTTGGCTTGAAGCCTCATGGCTGCCCACATGTGGATGGCTTCAAGCCGCTCTAGTGGCATAGCGTTTGTATGCCGCAAGCTTCTGGAGCGGCTTAAAGCCAGCTTCAAGCTGCGGTGGATCCTTTCCGCTCATTTTTGGCCAGCTTCAAGATGGATTGGTGTCATGGCACATGGTTGCCGTGGCCCCAATCTGTCTTTGGGAGGGGAGCTCCAAGCCGCCTCTTCCTGCACATCTGTTTCCCCCTTTAGTCTCCTAAGTAAGACTTGTGAGCAGGAAAACCATTTGGCTGGATTTATTTACCCTGCTGCGGTGAGTCTGAATTTTCATTTTCATTTAATAGTTTTTAAATTTCATAATTGTTTTTAAGGTTGCAATCTTACACTCTTTTGGAGGATTCTTCAGGGCCCAAAGGATGCAGTGGGAAAGGAAGGCACACACCAAGTTCCACCCTATAGGAGACCTTTCTTGGTTCTTCTCCTGTTAGTGCTGAAAACAGGGCAGATGGCAGGACATATTTGGGATGTCTGAGGATTCCCAGGATGCAAAACACCCTTACTCCCACAACATGGCCCCAGATATAGAAACTACAGGAGTTGAAAAATGGCATAGCAAACGCTCCTCCCACTGGCTTCAATAGGAGAGGCAGTGAAGAAAAATGTACACCATTTCCCAGAAGAGATTTGGAATTATTAGCTCTTCTGCCACAGTCTTCCTACCATTACTTAAACCAGGGGTAGAATCAGAATCCCAGGAGCTATTGGCCAACATGGGACTATTGGCCAACATGGCTGAGGCTTCTGGGAGCTGAAGTCCCTCAGCCCTCAAAGGGGAAAGGTTGCCTACCCCTGACTTAAACAGATAGTCTATAGGCCTAAGCAGACTGCCAGAAATAGTGCACTGCCCTGGCTCAGTGCTAGGAAGTCATGGGAATTGTATTTTTTTCTGAGACATTGAGCCTTCTCTGTCAGAGAGCTCTGGTGCCACAATAAATTACAGTTCCCATGATTCCCTAACACTGAGCCAGGGCAGTGCCTCAATTTAATGTGCACTATTTCAGGCAGTCTGCTTAGGCCCTAAATGACTATGTGGGGCTCAAAGAAAAAATAAAAATGAATGCATGGAAACAAGCAGTGTGATTAGCCTTCCAGCAGAGCAGCCGCAACTATACAATTGTCAGGAACAGTGGACACACAATCCATACAGAGTTCATACCATACAGCCAGAGATATATTCAGATATATGCAGAACTGAGTCATTGGTCAATTTGTACAAAGTGTCTGTACAAAAAATCATATGCTTGACAATGATAGCGAACCTTTTAGGGGCCAAGTGCCCAGATTAAAAGGCGCCCCAGCACAGGGTTTGGGCGGAGGGCGGTGGGACTTCCAGGGATGGGACATCCGGGGCAGGACTTCTTCTCCTCGCACTCCCAGGCCTTCATCTCCAAGGACAGATGGGAGGCCAGGGAGGACGAGGGGGGAAGAGGAGGAACAGATGCACACCTGTTCCTCCTTCTCCCCCTTCCTTCCCTGGCCTTCAGCTGCCTCTCCAGAGCCTGTTCCTCCTCTTCCCCACCCTCCACATTCCAGGGAAAATGGCTTTGTGTGCCATCTCTGGCACACGTGCCATAGGTTCGCCACCATGGTGCTATGACATCTGGTGGTATCCACATGTTTTGTACTTCTAGTCTAAGAAATTAACACAATACAAAATCACACAGCAGCACAATATACTTTAAATTCTTGTAAACAAAACCCCAAACCGACCAGCAGTTATTACTAAAATAAAATAGTACATATAAAAAATAATTTCATCTATAAAACACGTAAGACATTTTCATTGGAAAAAAAGAGGAAAAAAGAGTGAAACAACATAATCTGTAAGGCACTCAGAGTAGTTGAACCAGTGTGATTGCAAGCATCGCTTGTGGCTCAGAGGGTTGGTAGACACAGTATAGTAACTGCTACGTTCAATCTCAGTCCTTATTGAGTTCCATAATTTCATCTACATCTTCCACATCCTTCCCCATTTTTTCATATTTCCTCTTGAAGAAGCCAAGCTGTAAGATTAAAAGAGATAACAGATAGTAAATGTTTTGGAATTTGTGTGTATATGTGTGTACCTATATATGTATGTGTGTTTACTTGTGGGTATGTGTATGTATTACATGCTACCTAAGGCCAGCTTCCACACTTGGTTGTTAAAACATTTACACTTCTCTGCATATGCCCACATATGCTGTATTCTGATACAGCACTTCATTATATGCCTCAATGCACTGCTAAACAGTACTAAACCTCCCCTTTTATGAAGAGACTGGAAGCTTTTTGCTTCCATTTTTAACTAACCATGGATTGTTATTACATAAAACAGAAAGCTGTAGTTAGTCTTAGTTATGGTACCATGGGTGCTGATTTCAGCTTGTTTTCCTAAGTAAGACTAGCCATAGTTCTGGGTATGGACTAACAAACCATGGCTAGTTGAAGACAACTCCAGTCTCCTTGTTGCTGCGCTAAATGAAAAATGAAAAAAATGAAGCTGCTAGATGGGTAGGGGCTCCATTGCTATAATATAATAAACGCTAACAAGATTCATATCTCCAAAAAATCTATTATATGCCAGTTTGTCTTAAATAAAAATCCTAAAAGATAACCATGTTGGTTCTAAATGTACCTATATTATTGTGGTTGGGGGAGTGTTTGCTCAACATTTTTTAAATAGTAGCTAGCATCCTGTTCAATATTTATGAGGACATACGATGGACTTGAGCCTAAATACCTCAAAGGCACCAGATGCCGTCTGATCATCTCTGGTTAGCACTTGGGTTGGAGACTGCCAATGAACACCAGGTGCTATAGGCTATATTTAAGAGGAAGGAACTGGCAAAATCAATCTGTGGTAATGAGGAGCTAAGCATTTCTTGCCTAAGAAAACACTCTGAAATTCATGGGGTCACCTTAAGTAGGTAGGAGACTTTAAGGCGCCACACAGACTATACATACTGGACTGATGATACATAGCTTTCAGGGTTTATATTTATAGTGATTAATGACTGTACCTGAGACCCAAAACCTACCTCTTAAGGCAGCCAGTGCCCAATGGAAGGGTTTCTAAGGTACTGTAGATCACTGTGAAATGATGACTGCAGCTCTCTCTGCCAATTGCAGGGTGCCTTGGGACAAGCAGTTGTAGCAGGACCCTGAAAGAATCTCTCCAGATGCTTGTCTTGATAGACACCCAGAACTGGGAGAGTACTGAAGACAGCATTTCCCTGTTTCCTCATCTGCAGAGCTGCAGAATCAATTTGGTTAGGGCACTGCCCAGCTGAAGAGATAGGTTGAGGGTTTGGGCAGGCATCAGCAGAAGTAACTATAAAGACAGAGCTCTGTCAACATAGCTATATCTGATGATACGAGATCTCAGCCAGTGATTCAAAAATGTTACTTATGTACAGCTGGAAATTTATCATTTAATTCACTTCTAAACATTTTTAAAGTGTTTACTTACTTTCCACAAAGCAGCAATTAGAGCTACTAGCAAGAGGAGACCCACTAGGACACTTCCTATCACAACTCCAATTGGCACTTCTGCTTTCTCATCAGGATGTATTATTGTGACTGAAATCTGGGAAGGAAAAAAACCCAAATGGACTACAGTTAGTACAAAAGGTACAGTAGTCTCTTTCCAAAAGGCATTTGCTCAGAATGCAATTGTTCAGTTTTACAAAGTTATGTACTGATAAAATTAATAATATCACAAACCTGTGAACTTTAAATTCTAAATACATGCTCTTTATTC
The DNA here is from genome assembly GCA_020142125.1 of Phrynosoma platyrhinos. NCBI lineage: Eukaryota > Metazoa > Chordata > Lepidosauria > Squamata > Phrynosomatidae > Phrynosoma > Phrynosoma platyrhinos. The sequence continues at coordinate 29,981,312 of CM034703.1, read as the reverse complement.
AGTTTAAAAATGATTTATACTAAATTCTGCACAAATTTTGAAAACATGCTGGTACAGAACAAATACACTTTTTTCATTCCCAACATTTTTCATCCCCCACTGATGTAAATATCAAGTAAGAGCCTCAAAAACTTGGGTGGAATCTAAGCAAGGCTGATTCTGCAAAGATTCTTTGTTATACTGCCTTGGACTCAGATATCCTGGGATGAATTTTTCCCTGTTCTTATTTGTGGAAATGAAGGCAGAAATGGACAAGTGCAAAATTCTGCAGGAGTTTCTCTACTGCCCGTTTGTTTCCCAGGATTGCTGGATCCTGAACCGACCACTGAATAATGAGTTTAAAGAACTATGGTGCTTTTTATGGAGTCAATCTGATGATAAATGCAGATGTTCTTGTTGGCTTCTAAAATCATTTAGAGTTTTCAAAATCTCTAGGCATTCAAAATGAGTTTCAAAACCTGGAATAACTTTATTTTAAATGAAAAACATGTAAAAAGCTACAATTAAATGCAATTTAATAGTCTGATGCAATTTAATTTCAGAACACTGGCAACTGCACCTTGACAGAACTTGGATATTTAAAATTTGATTGCTGGAAATGTTTTTTATTATCATCATTGTCTGGGTTTGGGTGTGGATCTATCATAGATTTCACTGTGGCTATTTCCCACATATGTTGTAACAAAACGAAGTAATGATTTTCACAGATGAAACTTCAACACTACACTTCTCAAATGGCTGTCTACGGGAAAAACTTTATTTTGACTAAAATGATTTTTTTATCATTTCCTTGAACATATAAATAAGTAAGATCACATGAGTTTGGGTATATTTTTAAAATCATTCACACTTTCATACTGTTTGCAAAAACAATCGCGTTCTGTTGTTTTTGTACAGTGGTGGCTTTGAATGGCTGAACTCAGAGAAGCAGCTCTTGGAGTCATGGAATCTCATGGGTGGATGGGACTATGTCCTCTAATGCAGAATTACAGTAGGCAGCTTGTCAAAATGCCTATTCAAAGCAAATCAGTGGGTCCTAGAGCAAATGAAACCTGAACTATCCCTGGAAGCCAAGATCATAGAAACATAGCGTTGGAAGAGACCACAAGGGCCATCCAGTCCAACCCCCCTGCCATGCAGGAACTCAAAATCAAAGCATCCCTGGCAGATGGCCATCTAGCCTCTGTTTAAAGATCCCCAAAGAAGGAAACTCCACTACTCTCCGAGGGAGTGTGTTCCACTGTCGAACTGCCCTTACTGTCAGGAAGTTCCTCCTAATGTTGAGGTGGAATCTCTTTTCCTGTAGCTTGCATCCGTTGTTCCAAGTCCTATTCTCTGGAGCAGCAGAAAACAAGCTAGTGCCCTCCTCAATACGACATCCCTTCAAATATTTGAGGAGGGCTAAAGATGATTAAACTGAGACTGTTGTACTTTGGATATATCATGATAAGGCATTACTTACTAGAAAAGACAATGATGCTAGGCAACGTAAAAGGCAGCAGGAAAGCCACATTATAGATTGTTGTTCTTAACTGCCTTTGCTTCGATCTCGACCCATGGCGACCCTGCTGAGATATCTCCAAGACTCTTTGTCCTCTAATGCTCTGCCCAACTCTTGCGAACTCATACTTTTGATCTCTTTAATAGAATCCATCCATCGAGCATACAGCCTTCCTCTCTTTCTACTTCCCTCCACCTTTCCTAGCATTATTGTTTTTTCCAATGATCCATGTCTTCCTAAACCAGGATTCAGGGACACAAGCCTCAACACAATGGGAGATGTTGGAGAAAAAGGACATCTCGATATGGGAGTGGTCTTCCCTAGGGACAGATTTTCAATAGAGCTGGCTATGCAAAACAATGGGGAGAATGTTTCAGTTGCTTTCATTGGTGGTTTGTTTTAAGTTGGTGAATTTGGACAGGTTTAGAAATTAACCAAACTGTTTTCTAATTTTTTGAGGGGGAAGAGTGTCTAAAATCATTTTTCAGCCAATCTTATGTGAACTATAGGAAGTTTGCCTGTTTTTACTTTGTATCAAATAAGGAGGGAGGAGAATAATTGCACAGTGACTTAACACCTGTAAGGTAGTTGTAATAATAGTTGTAAAAAATGGCTATGTCCACTAGAGGGCAAGATCTCACACCACATTATCGGATTTTTTTGCTGTGTGCCTTCATCCCCGAAGTTAACCTATCAAGGGGTTTTCTTGGCAGACTTTGTTCAGAGGGGGTTTGCTCTTGCCCTCCTCTGAGCTGAGAGAGTGTGACTTGTCCCAGGTCACCCAATGGGTAATTCAACAAACTACTACATCACGCTGGCTCTCATCAACAGATTTAGTATGCAATGGGACCTTGCAGCATCTTTGAGACTGAGTGAAAGAAGTTGTAGCACAGGCTTTGATAGATACTACTTCATCTACTTCCTCAGATGCAAGTGTATGCTATAACATCTATTGCTCAGTTAGTGTCAACAATGCTACAAGATCCCTTTGCATACTGATAATCCAGTCTCTGAATTCTATTATCAGATTTAGACAGTTATAATCTTAAATATCTTTAGTAGGGGGAGAATTTAATTGCACCTCTAAAGAAAGATGCAAACTTGGATCTTATATCCTAGGATAGCTGTATCTATTCTTATTGCTGCATTGATCTTGGTGAAGCGTCTGTCACCAGAAGAGTAGGGATTTACTCCAATTGTTCCTTCCCCTTGTTGCCCAATGGACCCTTCTATTCTGACAGATTGGGGGACCCTTTGCATGGGAAGTGGTGCAGAGAGGTTCAGGAGGAAAGGTGAATTAGTGAAAATTGCTTCGTTCCTCTTTCTATTCCAGTAGAAACCTCCAGTGAAGCAAAGAGCCTCCTTCCATGAATGGAAAGCACCACTTGGAAAAGTTATTCCCTGTACTACTATCCCCACAGCTAGTATGCTTTGGGGATGCTAGGAATTGTACTATAAAAGCAACCTTTCTGAACTTTAGTGGAAGGATACTATCATAGAAAAAGTCTCATCCCTAGGGTCGCCATGGGTCGAGATCGACTCGAGGGCAATTGACAACAAAACAATGTGAAGTCGTAGGCTTTCATGGCCAGCATCCCTAGGTTTTTGTGGGTTTTTCTAGAACATGGCCACACAGCCCGAAAAACCCACAAAAACCTAACAACAAAACAGTTTTGTGGTAAGCCATATGCTTTTCGTTAGCATAAAAACAGCATAACAAGACTGGAAATATAAAAATAGGTACACTCACTGGTAAACTGTTTTCTCCAGTCACAAACAGATCTGAGTTATGGGCATGAATTTCTGCAACTGCAGATAGCTGAATCTTCTGGAATTTTGACTGCAATAGAAAAATTTAGCATACTACAATTAAAAATTGTATGATTTTCAAACTATATAAAATTATTTAGAGTTTTTAGTCCATTTTTTTTAAAAAAAACACCATACAGAGTGACCAACCGAATAGCTTGCTTAATAATTTTTCAGATCTTAAGAGACCATTGTGCTATTTATTCCATCTTTGGCTACTAGATGGAATAAAATGAGGGATGACGTTTACTCAGTTCATTTTTGTCTAAACATGGATAAAATTACATTGTTTAGATTAGGGGTGGGAAACTGTGGCCCTCCATATGTTAGACTGCAATTCTCAACGTTCCTCACAATTGATTATGCTGCATGGGGCTGATGGGATTTGCACCATTTGGAGATGGTACAATTCCAACCCATGATTTAGAAGATTCTTTTACAATCTATGTCATGTCTTCTGAAGTGGCTTCAGATCTACAAAGTTATGTGGGCATGCTTAGTCTCATAAATATATAAAGTACAAAATATCTAGGGTATGGTAAGTTATTAAAACACAGATGTTACTTACAGCTGCAAATGTCCCATTCCAAATTCTGGCAGAAACATTAACGTAATATTCACCCTTCAGCATATCTTTTAACTTGCACATAATTGTATCACATTTGACATTCTTGCAGTTCTTTCATATAAGGGGAAAATAGAATATAGCATTGTTGTTAAATATTATTACTTTCAAATGTGGCAGAAGAGCAATTAATATCTTTCATACATTTTAAGCATTCACTCTTTTTCAGTGAGTTTTTTTAACAGTTACACATAGATCTACATCATCACAGAAGGCTCTCTCCCAGTAGGAAATGTACTTAGGCTTGTGTGTCTATGTTGCTGTCCAAATCCAATTCTAGCCCCATATAAAAATAATCCCAGAATCCCAGATTAGCTCATCTATTCAATCCTGGTAGACCCTTGTTATGTGTCCTGTAGAAAGATAAGGACATTCTGTATAGGAGACATCCATTTGTGGAACTCTGTTGTTAAAGAGTTCAAAGGTGACTCCATCGTTATTAGCCTTCTATAAAAATTCTTTAAAACTATACAACACCAAACTTTCAGTGATTAATCCCATATTGATTTTATTTATTTTATCTAATAAATGTGTATCATGCCTTTCCCCTGGTCAGTTTGGTATAGTGGTTTGAATGCTGGACTAGGATTTCTGGAGACTTGGGTTCAAATCCCCAGTGGAAACTCACTTGGTGTCCCTGGGCAAGTCATACTCTTTCAGCCTCAAAAGAAGGCAATGGCAAAACTTTTCTGAATAAATCTTGCCAAGAAACCCCCCATGATAGGGTCTGAGGCCTCAAGGTGACCATACACTGGAAATTACTTGAAGACACACAGTAACTTCATAACTTTTTCCTTGAACAGGACCCAAGGCAGGTCCCATATTTTATTGCAACATATATCTTTTTATCTGTTGTGTTTTGTGTGGAATTTCTGCATTTTATTTTACTGTTTTCTATAATGAATGAATTTACTAAGCATTAAATGACTGATTGATTGAATGAATGAATGCACTGATCACTTCTCTCTTTGCCATGTAGTACATAATACATTCAGGCTTTCAAGATTAGCTATGCTTTTGCATCTGTCCTTCTGTTTTATTAACTGTTACAAACAAAAATTAATTTTGAAATTTAATAATACTGAGTATACTATCCAAAAAAGGGCTGTGTGACTTTATTTTCTCTGCTATTTGCAGGAGATTTGTTTTCTGCTTCCCACATTAGGGTCCTTCTTGTTTATTTATAAAACAGTGAAATATTGATATGAAGAAATGGGAAACAAAATGGCATTAAATTCACGTTGCAGTTTTGTGTAAGCATACAGCAAGAGACCTTGATTGTCACTGAGTACATTATAAAATAGGAAGCCACAAAACATATGAGAAACATTTGTGTACACATATGACAAAACAAATATAATGGCATTAATGGCTGGAATCTTGTTGGTGGTGTACGCGTAAGTAAATTCACCAACATAAATAGTGGGACACTTTTGTTCACTGTTGAACACCTGCATTCTGGACATTCTGCAAAAATGAAGTTGTGCTAATAAATGCTAGCTGTACATTATGCATGGGTGTGCATGTTTATTTGGTTACGTGCATAGTTGCACACTGGATGCCATGACCCAATGGTGCATCACTACTATTCAACACAAGGGCTGCACAGCACAATTAATGTATAGCTCCATATTGTTGGAGCTATATATTAATCTGATTTATGGAAACCCTAAGTCATCTGATTTATGGAAACCCTAAGGCAGGCAAACTCGGCCCTCTTAGGGATTTTGGACTTCAGTTCCCAGAAGCCTCAGCCATGTTGGCCAATAGTCTGGGATTCTGAGAGCTGAAGTCCCTCGGCTCTTAAAGGGGACAGTTTGCCTGCCCCTGCAAGGGGAAACCTATCAGAGGCTTTTCTTGGCAAGATTTCTTTAGAGAGGTTTGCCAATGCCATCCTTTGAGACTGAATGAGTGTGACTTGTCCAAGGTCACCCAGGTATTTCCATGGCTGAATGGGGATTTGAATCCAGATCTCCAGAGTCTTTGACCAGCACTTCAACCAGTACACCATGATGACTCCTTAATTCCATATATAGAGATTACTACTGTGCAATGTGGATGGAGGGTCTCAACTGCATGTAAATAAAACCAATATAATATTTCAATGAACAAACCAAACTAAAAGCTTATAATCACATTATTTACCTTCATTTAATAGAGTAAGGCAGCAAGGTGAAAGCCAACAGACACATGTTTAACTCACCAAATACCACAGAAACCCCCCTCAAGATCGGGATCCGAAACATTTTTTACACTATGCACAACTGTAAAAGAGGCATTTTTCCTCTTCTATGTTTAAAGTGACAAGACATTTGAACTATATTGGCCTATGTTATCAATATTAACCAACAGCAGTCATAAAATCAACTCACCAGTTCTTTCAAAGCTTTGAAGTTTTCCTTTCTAAATGATACTGCATAACCTTGTTGTCCTATATTATATGGATTTATCTGTGCTTCACACCTGATATCACCACCCTGGAAAGAATATGCAAATTTATACATGGAATACAGGGCCTGCATGGGTTGCCACATCATTATTATTAGTCCTTCTACTATGTTTTTGTATTCATGCTATCTTCACTATTGCGTTGTAAACCTTAATTAAAATAGACCATTGCTTTACCTGACCGGTATGCACTGCAGTCACATACATCAATGGATTGTTCCCTTCAGTCTGCTTTGGAATATGAATTTTAAAAGATGCCATATTGACTGGAATACTTCCTCTAGTGACCTGAAAAAAATAATGTGGATAAACAGTGGGAAAATAATGGCAGCTGATAATGACCTGTGGTGCACTTGTCCTCTGTTAGCGCTGGATGTAAAGAAGTATATACATTTAGCTGAAGCTGCAGCTAAGAAATGTATGTGTTTATGAATGGAACTTGTGCTTGTTTCAAATCTGTGTAAGTACAAGCACAGCACAGTAGATAATAAAAACTCTACAACACAGCCTGTATTCTTAACTGTTTTAGCATTCCTTTCAAATAATGCAAGGCTCTCATCCTCAGCATTAATGTGCACCTCTAAGGATGTATGGACAATATTTTACTTAAGGCTTGGAAATCAAAGAAAGAATTGGTTAAAGCTCCCACATATTTCAGACCTGTGAACATAATGCACATACATATATGCATGCAGAACAATGCCATTTTTGTTGCCCTTGACAAACAGCTGGTAGCTATTTGATATTGACATATTAAAAAATGTATTACTCAGTGTGAGGGACAAACTGGATTTGTACTACTGTAATATGAACTGATTTTTTCATTTTGCATCAGTGTGTCTAAAGAACCAAATCTGTTTAGTACTGGAAGGACTCCAGTCTATACTTCAGAAAGAATCACCACATTTTGCATGTGAAACCATAAAACAATTAACCAATTTATTATAGCCGGAGTTTCCATGGGTTATAATAGGAAAACTTGTTAGTCATTATTATATCACAGGACGCTGTGTTCATTTTGCAGCAACAGATTGACATGGCTACTGTACTGTAAATTTTATTTCCAAATAATTCAAAGAGGTTATTAATTGATAGGAAGGCTTCCAAAATAATATAGAGGACACATAGACTAAGAGCTAGGTATGAATTTTAAGTGATAAAGTAGCATAAAAATGATAGAGGCCACAGAAGATCACTAGTTAACTTTAACTTTTAAGTGCAGCACATTACAGTCAATGAACCATATGACCCAACTAAGCCATAACAATAGACACAGAGCAAGGAAGTCCATTTAGAACAGATGAGGCAGCTCTGACCTTGAAGGTATGCTTCTTTCACTGCCCCATATGCCACCACATACATGGGTCAGTTATTCAGGGAACCATGGGAGATTGTATACATTGCATAGCCCAATTTAATTCAGTCCTGACAGTGTTTAGCTCAACATGCTTTAGTAGGAAACATAAAACATTATACTTTTAAAGTATTGAGCACACTGAGAACAGGTTTACTGACCTTAACAGAAAAATTGAATGCAGGTCCAATTTCATCAAAATTGTTCACCACAGAAGGAACATAACGATCAGAATATACTTCATAGAAATCCATACTAGTAAACCTGAACAAGAAAAAAAAAGATATTATGAACCTTTTCTTTAAGTAGGCAATTTCATTTTCTCTACTAACTTGGGGTGACTGAAATAAGAACCGTATTTGGGGAAAGGGCTAGCAATATGTAGGTTTACTTTTAAAAACAATAATGTCTTGTATATGGTGTCTGTATATACTTTTAAAAACAATAATGTCTTGTATATGGTGTCTGCATATTCAAGTTGATGCTCTGAGATGATCTGAATGAATGCATCATAATAAATGTGCAGTTTCTGACATTCACAAAACTCATCTGGGGTTTTCAACATTTCTATGATAATAAGAGACTACACAAGAAATATCAGCAAATGCCAGACATTAGGTGAGCTATTAGCATAATAAGTGTGTACATGTGTTCACTTCTCAATATGATATAAGCATTATAGAATCAAAAAAATAAGCATTATAGAATCAATATTAAAACTTCAGTAAAAACACAAATATGTGAATTATTCCTGAGATTTCTACTTCACTAATGAGTCATGCTTTTATGTATGTTATGTAATTTCAAGTCATCTATTGCCTTATGGAGACCTGATGAATTTCATAGGGTTTTCTTAGGCAAGAAATACTCAAGGCACCATCCTGTCCCCGATGCTATTCAGTACATATATATGAAGCTGTTGGGAGAGATCAAATGGTCTCCCGGATATTTGAAGTTGATGACCAGTCTGGGTACATGATTGGTATTGGGTTTTATTATATGAATTGGGGGCTATTGTTATGATTTTACATATTGTATTTTATATATTGTATTTTTATATTGTTTTATATTTTCCTGTAATCCCACCTCTCCCTATGGATCGAGGCGGGATTACAGGAAAATATAAAACAATACAATGTATTATTATTATTATTGTTATTGTTGTTGTTTTGTTATTATTATTATTATTATTATTATTATTATTATTATTATTATTATTATTATTATCATTATTATTATTATTATTATTATTATTATCATCATCCAGAGACATGGGGCTGGGTGTTATCAGTAAGCTGATGATACCCAGATATATATTTCTCCATGTCTCGGTCTTCAGCTTTGACTTCAGATAGCGTCTCACCTCTCAATTATTGTCTTAAAGCAGTAATGGACTGGATGAGGAAAAACAGACTGAGACTGAATCCAGATAAAATGGAGATACTTACAGTAGCGGCTCTGAAACCAGGTATTGGGATGCAATCTTTAGTCTTGGATGGGGTCACACTCTCCTCAAAGGACTGTGTTCACAGTCCTGGATCCGCCAATTCAGATAATAAATCAGGTGAATGCGACAGTCAGGTGTGCCTG
>CM034703.1:29938923-29956641 GCA_020142125.1 Phrynosoma platyrhinos | reverse complement strand
GTGTGTGTGTGCCTGTGTGTGGCAGTGTTCTTAATCATGGAGCCAGGTGTTAGCTCGTAGTTTTTGAGTATGTTTATACTGCTTTCACAATGTAACTCCTAGATCTGGAAACATGGATTCTATGCTTTTGGGATTGTTAAAGATGTAATCTCTCATGGCTGAACTGGACAAGTTCATCACAATGGATTTTACTTAGCTATCTTATTTTTCTTTTATATACATTAATAAACTATGCTTTTGGACTTTACAATGTGTCTTCTTGACTGAGGAAGACAGGATCCTGAAGAAGGGAAGCTGAGCCAGTTGGTGGTAAGAGATACAAAGTGGCTGTGGATCACAGCAGCCAGCTTGTCCTGCAGATTCTGCTGGGTGTCAAAGAGAGTCACTGCAACACCCATCATCCACACACTGACAATTACTTGGTAGAATCACCACCATACAAATGAATGTTTTACCTAGAATGTTATGTATATTCCATACAATACCCATCTTAGTAAAACAACAACCATTCAAAGCTTGGAAATTAGATTAGCAAAGATCCAGAAAATAAATAAAAACAACTGTTAGAAATGCAATGACAAAATGGGCACACAATACCATGTGTGGTGGCAATGCAAAAAAGTTTTAAAAAATGGAAACATATTCATAGAATTATAAAAGAAATATTTCAGAAGAATATCCCATTAAAACCAGAATTATTTTTACTAAATATAACAGAAGTAATTGAAGACTAATTAAATCAAGATGACATAAGCATAATATTATATATGGTAACCACCACCTGTATGATATTGGAAGATATTGGAAAACTGATACAATACCAATTATAGATGAATGGTTAGTGAAACGAAACAATCTAGCTGTGATGGACAGTTTGTCTATGTATATTAATGAAAAGACAACTCAGCAATATGAAGAGAAATGGAGGAAAGTAAAAAAATTATGGATGAAGGATAAGGATTAAAGCTAAAAAAGAGCATATAAAATGTGTATATGAGCATGTATATAATATATATAAATACAGAGGAAGCAAGTATAATATATTACCATTATTATTTAGTCCTTGTTTAAGAGAGATGCTAAGGAAAAAATGGTCCACAACAGAACTTAAAATTAGTTTTTTGTGGGTTTTTTGGGCTGTGTGGCCATAAGATGCCAGCCACATATGCTGGCGAAGCATCAGAAAGAAACTCTTCTACAACATGGCCACACAGCCCGAAAACCCACAAAAAACTATGGATGCTAGCCATGAAAGCCTACGACTTCACAGAACTTAAAATTACTTATAGTAGAAGAGAAAATGAGAACTGTATTATATCACAAAGAAAGTATACGCAAATCAAGTTCAGAAAATAATATTAGATGATGAATGTATAGTAACAAGTATATTTTCTGCTTATTCGTTTGTTCACTTGTTTGTTTGTTTTACATGCTGTATTAAAACCACAATAAAAATTATATATATATAAAAGAAAAGAAATGAGTTGGCATCCTATAGTTATGTATGCTAGTATAAAGGTGGCATCCATCTTTTTTTTTCTTTTTTTGGTTGTAGGGGGAAGAGGAACTCACTCTCTCCTTGCAATGACCAAAACTATCCCAAAAGCCAAACTTTTATATTCTGTACCCTCTAACACTATTATTGGCTTCTTTGCAGTTTATAAGAACCAACCTTCAAGTATACACTTCTGTTTACATAATACATGGAACTATTGGCAAATATTTACCTGGACATTAAAAACATGTTCCACACAGTTCTCTATGGGACGGACTATGACATTATCCTGAAGATATCTCTCATTGTTTTCTTTAAATAAGCCCCTAGAGGTCACTCGAGAGGATAAAAGGTCAGCATCCAATGTCACATTGTATCTGATATCTAAAGGGGAAAACATATTGCAGAATTTACAAGAGTTGTAACTCTGTGAGTCTGTGAAACATACATATGAACATGTTCCACTACAAATTTAATGGTAAAATTCAAAGACATAGCCATGTTAGTCTGGAAAATCAGCATGTAAAGAGATCTAGTAGGACCTTTTAGTTAGTCTAACCTTTCAGTTAGTCTCAAAGGAACTACTAGATCCTTTGCATATAAATTTAATAGACAGAGTAGAACATATAATTGTCTAAAAACAGAAGTGAGGAAACTGTGGTCTCCTTGCAGCCCCTAACACCATTCCCACAGTCTCCTGCACCCTGTTGGTCCAACAAAAACATCCATGTGTTTTATTTTCCCCAAAATTTCTTTTTGAAGCAAAATGTGACCCAAATTGGGTCAGTTAGCATTCCTGGTGGCTTGTAGGAACAGTAGTTTACTTAATTTAAATTGCTAGTGACTACAAATTATTTCCTATATGGAAAAATTACTTCCTGGGGTGCTGGAGTCTGCAGTGGAGGTAGGGGTGAAATTTGTCTACCACCACAGTTGCTCATGCTTGTGCTATATCCGCAGACTTCAACTCCTATGAATGCTTAGTTAAACATAAACTCACAAGAATAAAATAGGACATAAACATGTAGAAAATCAGCATCACATTTTATTTGGGCTTTGTGCAGCCCTGCAAAACATAGAAATAGTAATATGATCTAAAAGAATGGCAAATTTCTGGGTTTAGATGGCTAACCAGAGATCACGCTTTGACACTATCACCAAGATTTTTGATGCTACCAAAGTTTGGTTACTACCAAAGTACTTTTCAGTGGCTGCATCCATGCTGCAGCAATAATGAAGTTCCCAGAATTCCATAGCAATGAGCCATGGCAGTTAAAGTGGTGTCAAACCAGATTATTGCTGCAATGTGGATTCAGCCACTGTTGTAGTCAACTGATTCTATAGCTGCAACCATGATATGTTTCTATAGTGCAAGGAGGTTCTCTTACACCATAGAGATCTGCCAGTCTGCAGGCATAATGTCTTTGTTCTTTCCAGCTGTAAAAGCACAAAACAGTACCAGAGATATTTCTGCAGGCTCACCTGTATCTACAGGCAAGGCAAAGACATTCTTATGGGAACAAAGGTTGTATAGGTTCTGTCTCTCTTATCAGAAATGCATGGGACTAGGAATGTTTTGTTTTTTTTAGATTTTTGGAATTTTTTTGGGGGGGGGGATTTTGGAATACTTGTATTTGTACATACAGAACATAAAAAATAAGATATCTTGGAGATGGGACCCAAGTCTAAACACAAACTTCATTTATTTTCACATAAACTTTATACATAGCCTGCAGGTAATTTTTATCCATAATATTTTAAATAATTTTGTCCATGAAACAAAGTTTGTGCATAATGAACCATCAGAAAGCAAAGGTGTCACTATCTCAGCTACCCATGTGGATAATATTGGAATATTTTGGATTTTGGAATTACAGATAAGGGAGGCTCAACTTGTACAGTGCTTTGAATCTTCACAACTTCTCTTCAGTAAAAAGGACTGATTAATTTGGTGGAGTGGGCCTGTAAAAATAATGTAAATTCAAATAAACATATTCATCAATATAGTTACTGCTTTACTAATATCTGACCAAATAGTCAAAAGTGAGCATCTATATTAACTGGGGATATATTTTAGTGCTGCATGTAGCAGCATAGCCAGTTTCATATTTTGTTATACAATTTCACAGCAACATGCCCAATTGTAATATCCCCAATATTTACATGATTGGTATTTATTATACTCGTGGTTTACATCAATTGTTGTTATTGTTGTTGTTGCTGCATTGTTGTTACTTAATCCACCGTAGTGGACACTTTCCCACTACAAATGAAGCTGTACTCATCCCACCCACTCCCCCAAAATTGTGTAAAATATAAAATTAGAAATGCTTACCCACTTGATTATTCCCATGGGTAGGTCTAAAGGTTCCAGTGAAGCATATCTGCAGAATCACATCTGTATTCTTGCTTAACAAGTTGATTTTCTTTGGTGTAGATGAAACATGCATTGACACCTTTGCTATACTCTGAGACCTAAATTACAAACAGATAGATTTCCCTGTGAACTCAGTTACAGAAAGGGAGATGTGTTTTGAACTGTATGTATCCATCCTCTTACCAGAATATAGAATAAAAGTGTCATATGGTTATATCCACAGTTAGGTCAGTGGGAAGAGATGTGGCAGAGAACCCCAGCCCTTAAACACTATAGGAACAATTAGTACACGTAGCACAGCAGCTACACAAATGAAGATGTAATACACTGTGTATCCTCTTAATCTAAATGCACGTGCAAGGCCATGTGGAAGATCTTGTGCAAATGAGACTGAAGTATCTCATTCAACTCATTTGTGCAAGGATGAAAACGTGTTTTCAGAAATGGCAGAAGCACTATAAAATAGCTAGACTGGGAATGCATACTTGCTAGGGAACAACCACATAGAATATGGTGGGACTACTTCTGATAGTGGAATTATATTGGGACTACTTCCTATTATATGTTCAGTTTGTCTTGAGCTGCTGTCAAAGACATAGCTCTGTTAGTCTGGGTCAATATACAAAGGGACATTTGTATACTGTAGTAACTGAGGCTAACTGTGAGAAAAACATTGGTAGCATATGTGTTTTTAGACTTAGGGCTACTTAATCTGATGAAGTAGATATGTGTGTGTCTGTGCGTGTGTATAAATTAACATCTAATTTAAATTAGGTCAAAGATGAGAAAAGAAGTAGTGTCAGCGGCGTTGCTAGGGTTGGTGTCAGCCAGTGCTGTAACTCATGATGTCATCCCCCCACTGATGTTTTCCCATACCATACCATACAGAATCGTAAGTAATGTTTCTGTACTAATGTTACACATAAATCGTAATTCCCATATGTCACTGAATGTAATAGTAATAGTTGTGACATAAACAACTAGCAAAATTAAAATTATACCTTTTAATTATAATATTATACATTCAGCCTAAATGTATTTCCATGTACATAGTTTCACATGGTTAAAGTGAACATTAAAGAAAATTTTAAAAGAATAAAAACTTTTTTTAAAATTAAAACTTTTAAATTTTATTTTTAATTTTTCAAAATAATAAATTTAAAACTTATTTTAAATACATTTAAAGGCCTCTCCTTTCTCTTCCCATTGAGCCTTACTCACCCCATCTCTTCAGCGTTTTGAAGGGATGTAGGTGAAAGCCACAGCCCGTTTCTGCCAAAAGTAGTGTCACACATTCCTTTAGGATGCCGTATGGCACATTCCTCACCTCCCTGTGATGCCACTGAGTAGTGGTGGAATAGGTGGAATGGACATCTTTTAAAAAAATATTTGACATTTCTCTAAAAACCTATTGCTCACCAGAGTTGAATCACATTTCCATCAGAACCTACAGATACATCTATTATTCCATCATCATTTAAGTCACTACGGCCATCTATTGATCTTCCAAAATACTGGAGTTGCTGGCCAAGGGCAGGGTCTGATCCTGAAATTTTCTGGAAAGAGATTGTTTACAGCAAATATATTGTTTCATTAAAAACATTAGGTTATAAGCATTTTGAGGATTGTGTCCCATCCAAAATTTTCAAATTAGCATTACACTGTTTTCATCTGTTTTCATAATTTTTATCATAATTGTTTGTAATTTCACAAAAGTATAAACATGTGGTATAAACCACAAAAAGGTTATGTCACAATAAATTTGTTAAATGTCATGAGTCTCTTTCTGAATTTTTACTACAAGTGACTAATACAGCCACATGTCTACCTTTCTACATTTATTTATTTATGAAACCAAACTCATCAAATAGTAAAATAGTACAGTTTGAGTAACCCTTAATCAAAAATGCCTGGGACCATAAGTGTTTTGGATTTTGGATTTTTCAGATTTTGGAATATTTGCATATACATATTGAGATATCTTGTCTATAGGACACACATCTAAACCAAAATTCATATACACCTTATACACATAGCCTGAAGGTAAATTTACACACAGTATTTTGAATAGTTTTGTTCATGAACAAAACATGTACACTGAACCAACAGAAAGCAAAGATGTCATGGTCTTAGCCAACCATGTGTACAATTTTGGATTTTGGAGTATTTCAAATGTCTGGATAAGGGATACTAAGCCTGTAGTAAACACCTAACATATGTGTTGAGTTAGTACAATTCTGCTGATTAAGAAAATATGATGGAATCATTTGACAGCAATAATAATAGCAAGATAGGGAGCAATAATAACACCAAGATACATTTTACAGATATGGGTTTGATTTTGTCCTTGATCTAGTGCAGGATTCTGAACAAAAAGCCAAGCAAGGGAATTTTCAGAAATTTCCTCTATCTGCAGCTCCCTGTCTTCCCTGAAATCTTTTCATGAGGACTTGGGAATTCTACAGAAAAGTGAAAGTAATGACATTTTAAACTGCAAGAAGAGGTGCAAATCATACTACTCTTCAAAAATCATGTTACTTGTAAAGTTAGCAGCTTTTCCTTGCCTATACTTGCTATTAGTTTGCATATTTGCTATTTTTTGTTTGTCTGTTTTCCTGCATTCTCTCATTTCCTTCACCACTCTAATCTGCAGCCATTTTTTTTTGCTTTCCCCTCTCCTCCATCAAAACATGTATCTGATTATGCACCACTTACTGTAGGTAAAGCTACTTTTGCATGTTTTACAAAGGCTAAACTTTATTTCTTTTCACTACTAGATCCTGGAGCAGAGAAGTGGACTGTTTGTTGTTTAGCTTTTGCCTTGCAAATGGATTACTCTGCTTAAGAGTACCAATACCATCTCTCAGATTTCCCAAAAGCTGCAGATTTGTAACCTATTTACCAGAGTTCTAGAATACAATGATAAAAAAGGGAAAAAAACAAATATAAAATATTGAACTAACAATGAAAACAAAAGAAAAATGCTGTGGGCTTGTACATAGTTCTGAATGGTTGAGATAAGAGGACGTTTAGATAGCTGTAGTCCAACAAGTAACTCTTCCAAGCTCTGTCTGAGAACAGAGAATGGGTAACAATTCCTTTATCAACAGCATTCCATATCAGTGATACTTACTTGGGAATACTTAGTTTGTATTGTTCTTTGTTTACCATTGTAAACGTAGATTGCACCAGCATTCTTGTTTTCTAATGGTGCTCCAACTATTACATCATTAAAACCATCCAAATCAAGATCTGAAATGGCGGTGATAGCAGATCCATAGCGAGCATTTTCTAACCCTTCAGGACCTTCTAGAATTTCTCGTTTGTCCAAAATCCCCTTTGACAAAAACATTAGAAAGAGAGAGGAAAATAAACTTACATTAATGATTTGTTAAATATGCTGGCCTAAATATATAGGTCTCAACTAAATAAGTTGTTGAATGGTAAGTCAACATTTATATAAATCCCATTAAATTAAGTGGTCTGCTCTACTTTATAGGCCTATTCTCTTTAGGACTAGGAACTGGATTTAAGCCACTAGACTAACATTCTTGCATCCGAATGTAATTCTTTGAAATGTAAATGGAATTTCCTTATTTCTACAAAGAAGAAAGAAATAGTCAGCTGCAGAAATACTTACTCCCAATTGCTGTTGTGTCAACTATAAAGAAAGTGCTAAAATCAGCTCAGGTACAAGCAATAAAAATTTTCCATTCAGCATCACTGGAATTATTGATCACACAAAATAATTTCCCTGTGTGTCTCATATTGCCAACGATTACTTCTTTCAGCATAACACAGGACAGTAAAAGAAGGAAACTGTATGCATGAGAGCTAATCCAACTGGATAAGGAAATCATTGGTGCAAATGAGAATCATGCACTACCATCCATTCCAGCAGCTGGGCTATGACTGAAAAATCCATTATAAATGTCTACACTTAACTAAGTGTGGGAAGTAATAGTGCCAATGTATTCTTTCTGGAATATTGTACCCAATTCTGGGCACCACAATTCAAAAAGGATGTTGAGAAACTGGAGCGTGTCCAGAGGAGGGTGACTAAAATGGTGAAGGGTCTGGAAACCATGCCCTACGAGGAATGACTTAGGGAACTGGGTATATTTAGCCTGGAGAAGAGATGGCTAAGAAGGGATATGATAGCCCTGTTTAAATATTTGAAGGGATGTCATATTGAGGAGGGTGCTAGCTTGTTTTCTGCTGCTCCAGAGAACAGGACTCGGAACAACGGATGCAAGCTACAGGAAAAGAGATTCCACCTGAACATTAGGAGGAACTTCCTGACAGTGAGAGCTGTTCGACAGTGGAGCACACTCCCTCGGAGTGTAGTGGAGTCTCCTCCCTTGGAGGTCTTTAAACAAAGGCTGGATGACCATCTGTCAGGGATGGCTTGATCTTGAGTT
The DNA here is from genome assembly GCA_020142125.1 of Phrynosoma platyrhinos. Taxonomy (NCBI): domain Eukaryota; kingdom Metazoa; phylum Chordata; class Lepidosauria; order Squamata; family Phrynosomatidae; genus Phrynosoma; species Phrynosoma platyrhinos. The sequence continues at coordinate 29,948,348 of CM034703.1, read as the reverse complement.
CCTGCATGACAAGGGGTTGGTCTGGATGGCCCTTGTGGTCTTTTCCAGCTCTATGATTCTATGATTTTATGATAAGCAGGCATTTGGGAGGGCAGGCATTGGTTGCAATTAGTCTCTCCATCCTAATTCTTCACTAAAACCTAATCAGCAAGATTATAGGTATTTTGAAAGTATCTATACTTTTTTGCTAAAAATTGAGGTGAGATGAGTAATATATATATAGTATACATATTTATAAAAAGGAATATAGTCTTTTTTAATATCCATCAATGAGAAACGAGGTGATTTGACAATATATGTACATTACTGTCTTTAAACAGAGGCTGGATGGCCATCTGTCAGGGATGCTTTGGTTGTGATTTCCTGCATGGCAGGGGATTGGACTGGATGGCCCTTGTGGTCTCTTCCAACTCTATGATTCTATGATATATTATTAATAACTGTATTGTTATTTATTTATTTATATATTTATTTATTGCACTTATATCCTACATTTCTCCCAAAATGGGATCCAAAGTGGCTTTGTATCCAAGGTGGTTTTGGGACAGAGAATGATTAGATTCATCTAGTAATGATGGACCAACTGTCAACTGTTTCTGATCTATGACTGGAAAACTGTTAGAGGCAGATGGAAAAAACATAACCAAGAAATACAGAAATTTCCCTTTTAAAGACCTTAAGCATAAAACATTAGATGGCGTCTTCCATGGGTCAGTTTTTCTACTGTTTAATTTCAGACTCAAAATACCAGTGAAAAGATATAATTTGATTGGATTATAGGTGATAGGATGGTAGAATCAAGAAAAACAAGGAGAGGGCAATCCTCTCCCTCTGGAGACCCTGTGTGTCCCCCAAACCCAGCTGGGCATGGAAACCTCAGGTGCATCTACATTGTAGAAATAATGTAGTTTGACACCACTTTAATTGCCATGACTCCATCCTACAGAATCCTGGGATTTGTACTTTGTGAAGCACTGGCACTTTGGCAGTGAAGACCTTGAAAACCTACAAATCCCAGGATGGAGTTACAACACTTAAACTGGTGTCAAACTGCATTATTTCTACAGTGTAGATGAACCCTTCAAGAAGCCAATCTTTAGGAGGCATGGAGGGCTGAAAGGGAGGAAAAGAAATATCCGTTGCAATTGCCAGTTGAACACTGGATTTAGCCCATATGCTACTGAATCTGAAATACATTTTTGTCCCTTGGTTTTCAGTACTGATGGATACATAGCCATGTGAAAAGAATGATATGAGAATTAGCAGAATGAGAGATCACAGAAATACTGGACTGGATACCAGATATATTTTTACTTACATTTCTGACAGAAAACATGTAGACTCTTCCTTCTTCTTTTTTAAAATCATTCATAAACATTGGTGCACCAACCAAAAGCACATCTGTTATGGAGTCTCTATTAACATCCACTGAACACACTACACTGCCAAAATAGGAGCCAATCTGAAATGATGGGATTATTGCACCAGTTACAGACATACATTGTAGCAAGTTTCGGGCAAATAGTAGACAGACCTTGACACACAAATAGGAAATAAACAATCAAGAACACATCTCCACTTGCCTGCTCTCCTGTTTGAGAATGAACGATATTTAGATTGCCATGGCCATCCACCTGATAAACCACTACTCTGCCAGTGTAATTGGATCGTGGAGCACCAGCAACAAAATAGACAGTGTTTTCCATTGAGAGAACAGCAACAGAATAACCTGAAAGGCAATGTTGTAGTTAATCCTTACAAGTAACAGTTTATACACAGAATAAGACGACACAGTTCTGCACTCAGTGGGATGGGAAGATAGAATCTACTCTCTGCTCTAGTCCAGAATGGCTGGAAATTGTCTACTGCATCTGAATTATCCCTAGCTCAGGAAGAGAGGTGGAAAATACAAAACATCTTTTATTTTATCCCATTTCCTTTCTTTAGAATCATGCATATGTTAGAGACTGCCTTTATGCAGATTTACTCCACATTTCAGGGCATGTCTTTAGAAATGGGGTGAGGTTAGCATTTGGTCTAAATATACTCTTCCTCTATACCCTGCTCCCAATGCCAAACTGTTTTCAAAGATCTCTGGGCACTAGTGGAGCAGTTCACATGGTGAAACTTTCTTCAATGCTTGAGGTGCTTCAGTGGGCATGTTTTCAGTGCAGGGTCTACAGCGTTAGTGACATCTATCTTGGCAGAAAGATGGAATATTTATTGTAATAAGTAAATAAAAGGTACAAATCAGTTATTTTCCATTTAAAATGCATGAATACAACTCGTAGCACCTATGTTGATTTTTTTCTGGCTAATTTCTAACTTCAGTTAATCAGTCAAACAATTAAAGGCAAATCATTGCTTAAATTAATTTTTCTTAATTTGCTGTAACCTGCTTTTGGTTCTGAACTAGGAAAAAGACAGGGTAGAAATTACTAGCAGCAACAACAACCTAAACCTGCACTGCTTACACTTCCAGGACAGTTTGAAATTGTCTGGATTGGTGATTTCATTACCTATTCTTATACACAGGGAAGAAAACCTTTCAGTAATTCAAGCCAACATGTTATGGTGTTCAGAAGCATTTTTACAAATATTTCATTATGCCACTGGTACTGCGAGTCTCACCTAGATAGGAGCTCTGATTTCTATCTTGCAAAACTTTTTCAAATGCATGATTCGGAAATACAGTAGCTTGTTTTTCTGACTCCTGGATCACAGTACCAGTCCACTCATAGGCCCCAACAGCACCTAACATGAGAACTTCCTTTAGAGAAACCAAATGGAAAGCAAACAGGATTTAAAATTCAATCAAGAAAGTAAGATAGGTCAAAATTTGCTTTGGTTCATTTGTTTTGGGATAAGGGTTTTCCAAAATTCAGAAAGTACTTCATAACCTAAATAAAATTCAAAGACATAGCTGCATTAGTCTGGATCAATATGCAAAGAGATCTTTTAGCATTGTTGAGATGAACTAAGAAAAAGAGGTTAGTGGCATAAAGTTTCACAGACTTAAGTCTACAAATGTTTATGCTGCCAATTTCATCCTCAAGGGGCTTGTCTCATGGGACTTGTGAAAAACATCATATTCACTTTGAAGCATGTATTAGCAGTCCTGATGACACATAGCTATTTCCGGGGGTGGGGGACACCATGTTTTTCTGCTCTTAATTTGATTTTGCTCTGAACTAAGCAAAGTAGTGTAGAATCCCAGTGTTTCCCAAAAAATCCAGTGACCTCAGGTTATTTTGGTATGTGGACAGCTGGACTGGGTTTGATTCAGTTCAATCCAGTTGTCCACATACCAAGAGCAGCAGCAGCTCTCTTTCCCTAGCTGAGACATGCAGTGAAACAGGATGCCCTGTTTTCAGAGCCACTGCTGCTTTTTTCCATGTGTAAAGCCTACCAGGTATGCAACCACTTCTGCTGAGGACAGAAATGGCTGCCCAGACTTCCTTTTGATCCTATGTCCAGATGGCCATCCTGTCCTAAGTAGAAGTGATGGCATGCTGGGACGGCTTTACACAGAGCTCCTTCCCATGAGAAAGTGGTGATGGTGGCTCTGAAAACAGGGGATGGACTAACAGGGCTGATGCAATAGCAGCCCAGCTGGCTCATGTGCACAATGTGGTGTTGCAGTGGATTTGGCCTGGTGCATATGGTCACCATTGTGGTCAATCCAAAGTCAGTCTGGGACATAATGCTCTGGAGTGGCCCCAGATTAAGTGTCTGGTATAGACATGTCCTTAGTCTCAAAGGTGCTAGAAGATCCCACTGCATAAACTAAATAGAAAGAACTCAGAATTTTAAACTGAGTAGCAAGACTTATAAAAATTAGAATGTGGAAGAAAGTGAAACTGATAGATACACCTAATCAAGCTGGAAAGCTCTGAGTGGTTAGCTTTCTGGAGTTTACTTTAAATTAAATTAAATATAGTACATTTCAGAGTATGATCACATTTGTGGTGCTGAATTAGGTTTTTTCCTGTTTCTTCCTCTTATGCTCCCAATCTCGAAGAGTGAGCTGACTCTCTTCAGTATGACTCACTCAGTAGAGGGAACTGATATACCTAGTAAATTTGACCTTTGCAGATAAATGGCCCTATCCCTGCTTTGCTTTCAGCAGCAGGTAAAAATTTTCTTGTGTCGTCAGGCTTTCTCAAAACTGACAAGGGTTGGACTTTAAATGATGTGTAAGGTTTGTATAGAGTTTTGTATAGAGTTTTAAAATATATTTTCAATTTTAATGTGCAATGTTTTGAACTTTTTAAAATTGTTTAACAGTTTTTTAAACTTTGTATCTACAGGTTAATGCTATATTGGGAGAAAGGCAGGATATAAATAAATAATAAACAATTTCAGTGCATTGTTGCTAATGAAGTTACCAAAATGAACTTACCAAAACATGCAGATGGGAAAAATGTGAACTTTTAAAATAAAAAGAATGGCAAGAGGGAAAAAGCTAAACAACTTTTTTATCCTTAATTGTAAGATGTGTTGGTCTACAACTCCTGAATTCCCTAGTTTCTGTGAGGTTTTGAGAGTAGCAGTCTAAAACTTCAATATAGCTTCTCATTTAACATTTCTATTACTTTACATTTCTGTGCTCTTTTAATGTTTCATCTTCACATCCACTGCCCTTGTACAAGGTTCACAGTCATACATTTACTATAAAGTGGTAATATTGTAATAGAGTCTAGCTAGTACATTAAGTTGTAAAATATTCATTACCTTTTGCTGTGTATACGAAGCACTGAAACCCACTTGTGACATTTCCATCTGGAATGAATCACCTTGGTCAGTGCCTGGTAGGAAAACAACAACATACAGTGGTATTTATTCATGTGCTTATTAACAAACATATTAACTCAGATGCAAGTAGTAATGATTTCAGTAATGGGACCGGCTTTCAAATGATGAGTGGAATAAAAAGCCTAATTTAGGTTATCTGATAGCTTCCACATGCTCAGTGTAGTTTTTGTTTTCTGGTGCCATTTCATTTTACAAAAAAGAATCTTCTATAGAATCAGTCAAACATGAGCAATGTTCTTCATGCTGGTGAAAATAGCTGTGTACTGGGAAGTTTACAGCCAGATCACTAAAAGAATTAGGGAGATCTATGTCTGTTGAAATCAGTGGGCTTAGGCACAATTTATGGATGTCATAGGACAGGCTATTAGCATAGGAACAGAATCTTTGGAGGAACTAAAGACAGATTAACAGAGGTGCAAGACTGTACTAAAGCACATGCACCAGGGCAAGGGGATGGGATATGGTGTCCGAGAAACCCAAGTCTCAGGCAGTGAAGGCTGGTGGCTCTACTCCAGGTTTTCTTCTCAACTTAACCTATTTGGGGGATAGGTTTAGTAACATGAAAAACTCTTTTAAAATCCAGAGCCAACCCATACCCTAACTCAGGGGTAGGCAACCTTTCCCCTTTAAGGGCCGAGGGACTTCAGCTCCCAGAATCCCAGGAGCTATTGGCCAACATGGGACTATTGGCCAACATGGCTGAGGCTTCTGGGAGCTGAAGTCCCTTGGCCCTTAAAGGGGAAAGGTTGCCTACCCCAGCCCTAACTCATGCTATAACTATAACTCTAATCACAGCCCTATTCACATTGTAGCCACTAGCCTGCACTGGTCTCAGGTCTTCTTGGCCATGTGGAATGAACAGCATAGTTTTATATATGTCAATGAACAGGTTTAGGACCATGTGTCAGTATTCCCCCACCCAGTACGTTCTATGCCCCACCCACTAGGTTCTATGCATTTTCCAATGAATTCACAATCCCCCAGGTTTTGTCTTGGAGAACTTATAAGGCAAATGCTGGAAGCTGACAATCATGTTTGTGTTTATAATTTAATAAAGTTTTAAAACAGTGCATTAAGGACTATATGAAAATTATACACAATTACCATATCATTTCAAAGGCACAAGGGGAGCAGTTATTTCTTAATAAATCTCTTTATTTAGTACCTTCTATGCTGAAAATTCGCTCTCCCAGTGTCCCTGCCTCTTCTAGAAGTGCAGCTTCAGAGGACACATTAAAGAAATATTTTGATGTAGGAAGACTTGCTATCCCTTTAATTTCTTTGATAAAGTTTCTAGTGTCCATATCATTTCTGATTAAATATCCTAATACCTGGGGGAAAGTGAAAGAAAAATAACAGTATTTACTTTAACAAGAAACAAAGAGATACACCTGTATTTGTAAGGAAACTGAAAAGAATGTGCATTTATTGACACAATATTTTTTCCTGCAGAGGAGGAGGAGAGAGAAACCTCTGGCTGAGAATCCATTTCCATTGGTTGAGGTGTTTTCAAACCTGGAGTGTTTTTATTTGTGAGTGGTGGGGCTTTGTTGAGTCATAGGGGCAGAGCTAACAGCCTAGCTGTTTAGAACTGTTTCAGAGTATTCAGACTCCATTTCCTGCAAAGGAGGAGGAGGAGAGAAACCTCTGGCTGAAAAGCCATTTTCACTTCCTAATGGCGTGTGAATTTTTACAGTTGGGGAAGACTCAGAGCACAGAGCAGAAGGAGATCTGGGAGCTGTGTTTGAGGGTTCTCTGCTACTTTTCAATTGTTTTTTTCTTTAAGGGGTTAGGTGGGGGGTTTGCTCAAAGCAAAGCAAAAGCAGCTTCATTTATATACTGCTTCATATCGCACTATGGGATGTCTAAGCGGTTTACAACTGTGAGCTGATTGCCCCCCAACAATCTGGGTACTCATTTTAGCGACCTCGGAAGGATGCAGGCCTGAGTCGAGCCTCAGCCCTGGCTGGTATTGAACTCGCAACCTTGTGGTCTATGAGTGAGTGGCTGCAGTACAGGCATTTAACCACTGCGCCACCAGGGCTGCTCAGAACAAGTGAGTCAGAGACTTGCTTGGAGGGGGAAGCCCAGAGTCCTGTTTCACTGACTACTTTAGACGTCTCAATATGGACAGTGAGGGAGCTGCAGCAGTTACCTGTGCCCGTTATGGGATGTTTATCTTATTGCCTATGGATGTAGGTAATTTCACCTGCACCAAGTGCAAGTTGGTAACCCTGTTGGAAGAGAAGATCCAGCAGCTGGAGAACCAGGTAGGGATACTTCAGCATATTAGGGAGCAAGAGGTTTTCCTGGACTGGAATGGAACGGATGGTCTTGGATGGGGAACACATACAGGAAGCTTCTACAAAGGAGGTCACTTCACATACACAGAAGTAGGCAGTTGGAGGAATGTCACACACAGAAATAGGGAAAACTAAGGATCATTCTGTGAGCTTGCACCTACAAAATCAATTTGAAGCTCTCTCCCTTATCAGGGATGGTGAGGAAGAGCAGCTGGGACAGTCCTCAGGGACAATGCAGGGGACCCTGAGAGTACCACCACAGGGAATGGTTGCTGCTAAGCCTCAGAGGAGGTGTGTGGTGGTGGTGGGGATTCCTTGCTTAGAGGTACAGAATCAGTGGTTTGTGGGACTCATAAGATGTCTTAGGAGGTGTGTTGTCTCTCTGGGGCAAAGATCCGTCATGTGACAGAGAGGCTGACAAGACTTGTCAAGCCTACTGACCATTACTAGTGAAAGAGCTGGATGCACAGGTTATCATCTCATCTCTTCTCCCAGTTGAAGGACATGGTCCAGGAAGGGAGAAAAAAATAGCAGATATAAACAACTGGCTCTGCAGATGGTGCTGTCGAGAACGATTTGGATTTTTGGATCATAGTCTGTGGTTCCATGAGGGGGGACTTCTGGCAAGGGATGGGTTTCATCTCAAGCCAGTTGGCAGAAACGTTTTTGCCAATAGTCTCAGCTTTAAACTGAGTTATGTGGGGGAGGGAGACAGTACTTTGGAAGGCAGGAGTTCATCAAGGGATGGAGGAGATAACAGTCAAATGGTTATAGAGGCAACAAGGCAAAAAGGGCAGGTACCCAATAATGAGAGTGAGAAAACTTTACACAGGCAGCTGGGAGGGAGAACCCATGGTCTTCAATGTCTCTACACTAATGCACAGAGCATGGGAAATAGGCAAGATGAACTCCTAGCACAACAAAGGAAATACAATATAATAGGCATCACTGAAACCTGGTGGGATGAGTCTCATGATTTCAACATAGTAATAGAAGGGTATAACCTTTTTAAGAGAAATAGGCCAAGCAGGAAAGGATTAGTAGTAGCAGCATTATATGTCAGGGATGTATACATCTATGAAGAGATCCAGGACTTAAATCCTGGAAGCCAGGTGGAGAGCATCTGGATAAAAATTAAAGGGAAGGGAAACAGCATAGATGTTATTGTGGGAGTCTACTACAACCCCGCCCCCCCACATCAGACTGAGGAATTGGATGATGCCTTTCTAGAACAATGACCGCACACTCAGAAAGGAGAGATGTAGTAATGATGGTAATAACTATCCTGATATTTGTTGGAAATCAAACTCAGCCAAAACATTAAGGTCTAACAAATTCCTTACTTGCCTGGAAGAAAATTTTATTGTCTAAAAGGTGGAAAAGGCAACAAGGGGATCTGCCATTCAGATCTGATCCTAACCAACAAGGATGACCTGGCTAATGGGGTGCAAGTGGTCAGATTCTTAGGTGGGAGTGATCATGTTCTCTTGGAGATTGTTATACAGTGGAAAGGAGAAGCCAGCCATAGTCAGACACACATTCTAGACTTTAGGAGAGCTGATTTCAGTAAACTTAGAGAAATATCCTATGGTCAGGAATAGGAAAAGAGAAGGGAGTTCAGGATGGATGGGAGTTTCTCAAAAGGGAGATACTGAAAGCACAATCTTAAACTGTTCCAATGAGGAGGAAAAATGGGAGGTGTATAAAGAAACCGGAATGGATGACTGAGGAAATTTCAACTGAGCTAAGTTTTGAACAGGGCATGTATAAGAAATGGAAAAAGGGTGAAATAACCAAGGAGGAATTCAAGCAAATAGCTAGCACATGTAAAGGGAAAGTCAGAAAAGCAAAAGCACAGAATGAGCTCAGGTTTGCTAGAGAGGTTAAGAACAACACAAGGGGCTTTTCTGGGTATGTCCATAGCAAAAAGAAGAAAAAGGAAATGGTAGGGCCACTATGAAGAGAAGATGGTGAAATGCTAACAGGGGACCGAGAAAAGGCAGAACTACTCAATGCCTTCTTTGCCTCAGTCTTCTCACAAAAGGAAAAGGGTGCTCAACCTGATGAAAATGGAGCAGAGGACACAATGGCAGAAATGCAGCACAGAATAATTAAAGAGGAAGTACAGGAATACCTAGTTAATCTAAATGAATTTGTCTCCAGGACCAGATGAACTAAATCCAAGGGTATTAAAAGAACTGGTAATGTAATCTCAGAGCCATTGGCAATAATTTTTGAGAACTCCTGGAGAATAGTAGTAGTCCCAGCAGACTGGAGGAGGGCAAGCCTTGTCTCCATCTTCAAAAA
>CM034703.1:29917508-29928109 GCA_020142125.1 Phrynosoma platyrhinos | reverse complement strand
CCTCTTCCTTGCCTCGGAGACAACTTTATTAGTTGTCTGCCGAGGCCCTAAGAAACTGAAAATAATTCACATCTAGAACAGACTTATTTGCTATTTTTGCACTTTCATGGTATTTTTGCTTGCCCCATTTCTTTGGATGCTTAAACAGTATTTCTAAATGCTCAACTGAAGTGTTAAGATACTGCAATGCTAGAAATTTGGGTACTGCAGGTAAACTTCATGGGTGGGGAAAAGAGAATTTTTATTGGTGGTGATGTCCTCTTATTGCTCCCACAATAGCTACGCCCTCTCTCTTCCCTACACACACACACACACACACACACTTTTTTCCCAAACTGGCAGCACAGGAAAGAAAGGCAGAGTGGATGGGGAGATAACATATTTCTGTTTTAAGGTGAATTTTCCAGATGTGTGCTGCTCCAACACTTGCTTCCTGGATGACTTTCTGCTGACTGGATTCATGGAATTGGCAAATAGCTGTGACTAGCTTGGGAAGGAACTGTGAAATGCAGAGCTCTGCTAGTCGGCCCACTATAATTTCCATAAAAGCTGTAATGCTTTAGATGGGCCTCTATAGCATAAGAAACTTTGTGGATAATGCAATTAAGTCACAAGGGACTTGTTTTTGTTGCATTTGCAGCACATGGAAACAACACACTGAATGTGCTTTCCAACTCTGCAAATAGCGTGCTCTGTAAGGATTCTCACAATACAAAGTGCAGAATTCATTATCAATAAGTACAGGTAATGCTTCTGGGCTACGGAAAATAACACAATATTAAATGTTGGCAGATATTTGTGTATACAAGGCAATTAATTCAATAGCTGAATTTCATTTAAAGTGAAACGATAAATGTTTTTCCCTTGTTAGAAAGCCACTGGAAACTAACATTTCGCAAAGAATAAATTATCATCTTATTGTGGATTGTTAGATACCTGCCTAAATACCATGAAAGCACCAGATCCTATTTGATCTTGGAAGCTGAGCAGGGTCAGCCCTGGTTAGTAACTGGATGGGAAACCATCAATCAATACCAGGTTCTGTAGGCTATATTTCAGAGGAAGGAACTGGCAAAACCACCTCTGAGCATTGTCTAAGAAAACCCAATGAAATTCATGGGGCTGTCATAAGTCAACAGGTGACTTGAAGACATACATGTTCATACACATGTGGCACTTCTAACTGATAACTGTTTAGGAAAGGGGTGACAATTGCTGGATTTTAAAAATGCAGAAATGCAAAAGGATAAGGCTCTCACAACTTTACGTGGAGCATTCTAGGGCTCATTCCAACTTGCATTTAAACCAGCACTGATACTGGGTCACTGAATCGATTTAGGCCAATGTGTAGTTCCCACTATGGAAGCCAATTATTTCCTTATTCCATGGATTCGTGTCTTTTTTTTTATACAACTGTTGTTCCCACTAGATTTGCACCACCAGAAAATGTATGTTCAGCATCAATTGCAATTGATCCATCCTGGTCTTTTTAAAAATATGTCAATCATCTACATGCCATCGGTAAGATAAGGAAGGAGGGAGAAAGGGGAAGGAAGGGCTAGGAGGACCAGACATCCCCCCCGCCATGGAGGACCATCCAGGAAAAAAAATATATGAAGGACATCCCCAAATCAAAACCCAAAACACTCCTAGGAATGTCAATGCATGCCTCTTGGTCCTGCTCAAAATGGAAGACCTTCCAGCAGGACATATATATATATATATATATAGAGAGAGAGAGAGAGAGAGAGAGAGAGAGAGAGAGAGAGGATTTCCTAAATCAAAAACCTCAAAATCACTCCTAGGAATGTCGATGTAGGGCTTCTCTAAGTGATGCTCAGAATAGAGGACATTCAAGGGAGGACTTAACAGATGGAGGGACAGGTGGTGCCCTCCCATCCTCACAGGGCTTGGAGGACATGGGGGGGTTGAGGTACTGCCCTCCCAGCCTTGCAAGACTTAGAGGACATAGGGGGAGGGCTTAGGTGGTGCTCTCTCAGCCTCGTAGGAGTTGGAGGACATGGGGAGTTGACGTGGCAAGCTCTCAGCCTTGCAGGACTTGAAGGACATGGGGAGTTGAGGTGCTGCCCTCCCAGACTTATAGAACTTGCGGGAGGGAGCTTTTTGAAATTCCTCCTGGACAGAAGGAGGTTGAAATGGAGGACAGGTCCTGGAAGAGGCGGCCATCTGGTCCCCCTAGACCTCTCCCCTTCTTACTCTATTATTTTTCCCAGTGAGGTTTCCTGACTGTTAGAAAGACCCATTTTTCCACTTGGGAATGGACAATTATTTCCATCCCTAGAATGGATAATGATGCAAGAAATGCTCTTTGATTAGGTGATTGCTTGGAAACCAAACCAGGGGTGGAGACAGTGTTTACCATACTGGGTATATGTGCTGAGGTCACTTAGTGAAGCCAATGAGTGTCATAACGAAGAAGGGACAGTGTTTATATTGATCAATAGTTTATCACTGAAAGTATACCCACCCTCATCTGGGAAAACTAATTGTTTTTCATCTAGTCACAAATACAAAAAAGACCAAAGGGGATTAATTTAAATGTAATATGAACCTACTAATATCATTACATTGTGCTTATCCTTTTCTCAGTTGGATAAAGCAACTTGGTGCTTTGAAGAAGTGTTGCCTACTCACTATCCGTGCAAAGGTAAGAAACCTGATCATTTTATCACTGGAAATAAGCTATATTTTTGCTACTCATATCTTCAGCACTTACCAAAAATCCTCCAGTTATTGAGTTTCTTACTAGAGTTAATCCTAGATTCATATCCTTCTTTATCTCTGTAACATTTGGGATGCTTGCAAAAGCTATGAAGACACAATAAAAAACAACAGAAGGTGCTATTTTAAACATATATCTCATGTATCTCAAGCCTTCAAATGTCTGAGGTTACTTCCTACATCTGTTCCATTTAATCTGTGCAAAAATACCCCCTGTGCATTTTTCTGTACAATGATGTTCTGAAATACCTTTTCATGGGAAACTACTCGCTGAAAGGTGTGCAGAAATAGTCATCTTCTCTTGCAACAGGGAGAAATACATTTTAGGTGCGGGGGAAAACACTCTTCTAGAAACACGTGATTGCAAAATTATTGGGTTTTGTTCAAAAAATAAATTTTGTACAAAGTGTGTTTTTCTGGAAGCAGACTTTTGTGTGAAAATTGTGGGATTTTGCATGAAAAACATGGTTTGTTGTGACAAAAAAAAATCCAGAAACACACATTGTTCTCAAAAATTGGTGAGTTTTGCCTCAAACCCACCAATTTTACATAAAAAGCTGTATATATTTCTGGAAACTTCTTTATTTTTGCAAAAAAATCATGTTTTTCATGCAATAACCTATAATTTTCACTCAAAAAAAATGCTTCCAGAAAAATCTTTCTGGCCATATTAATTTTCCAAAACACTTTAGGGTGTGTGAATTCTGGGTAAAAAAAGGACTACAGAAATATTTTTCTCCCCCATTGAGATGTAAACTGGAAATTATTATTCTTTCCATGTATGGATGAAACAAAATTTGTACTCCTAGTTTACACAGAGGCCACCAGTTATCTATGGGAATTGTTCACTACTTCAGCATCAGGAATTTAACTGTGGGTTTTAGTCTTTTAGATATCACTTATTTCTACTGCCAAACTTGTTCTAACCTCAGCACCATATTATAAACATTTTCTCTTTCTACAAAGAAATTCATACACATTTCTGTGCACAAAGTATTGTTACTTTTAATGTGCTTCTCAACTCTATATATTTTGGTATGCATTCTCCTACTGACTCAAGAATGATTACACACGTTGTCTATCTATCTGCATTTTAAATACAATTTTTGTGGTACAATCCACATTAAGTTTGGAAACGTCCAGTGGGATACTGTGCAAACAGCTTCTAATGTTGCTCTGGAATGCAGAGGTAATGGGGGGAATCAGGGCAGCTCTAGGGCAGAATGCTCCAGGAGCAGCCCAGAGTAAATCCATCCTGAGACAGAGGGCTGGAACAGATGAGCCAGAAAAAATGTTTTTTCCCAAAGTGGGTTGAAACCCTGCTATCTACATGGCACGCTCCCAATGAGGACTGAATATGCATGGGCTGACTGCATGGTACAGCATCAAGATATCCCGCTAGCTAATTTTTTTTGTTGTCTCCGCACTATACATGCAATCTTGATAAACACACCACCTGCAACTTCCAAGTCCCTCCAATGTATGTCCAGATACCATCTCAGTGCATGGCTGCCCCTCTGATTGGCCACAAAGTCACATGTGCAACGCTCCACCGTTAAAGGGCATCAATGTCCGAGTGATACATTGGCAAAGCACAATCCTGGAGGCCCCCCCCCCATATGGCCCCCTTCATTTCACCTTGATCCCATGCCCCTCTGTTGGACTATCTGGTTTGTGTATGTTGTAGTTACATCTGTTGGAATTGTCACACTTTCATTCTTTGCTTTGTCACCACTTACTCTGCAAATTCATTTTTGAACATTTGGTTCTTTGCAGACTAACAGCACACTTATAGATGTCACCCATTCTGTTTCCTGGGTAGCCACTCCAGGGTGAACCAACAAGCAACCTGGAAAACAGACAAAACATATCTTTATGAAAGATTTGGTTATTTCAGTTGGAAGATTTCCTTCTTAGAATAATAACTGAGCAGAAGACTTCACGTTCTGGGAGTGGAAACAACAAATTACATTTTGTGAAGGAGAGGATAAAGAGTGTTAAAAGTAACATAATGAGGGAGTTGTGCATGTTGTTATATATCAAGTTTTAGAAGAGTCATTTTCACCTCCCGTTATATCTTACCAGTAAAGGTAAAGGTAAAGGTATTCCCCATTGACAAGATTGTCAAGTCATGTCCGACCATGGAGGCAGTGCTTATCTCCATTACTTAGCCGAAGAGCCAGCATTGTCAGAAACTACTTTGTGATTAGGTGGCCAGCATGACTGCACAGAATGTTGTTTACCTTCCCACTGAAGTGGTACCTATTTATCTACTTGCATTTGCATGCTTTCAAACTGATAGGTTGGTAGAAGCTGGGACTAGTGACAGGAGGTCACCCCATCATGCAGCACCCGGGCCTCAAACTGCCAACCTGCTAATCTTTCAATCAAGAGAGTTAGCGATAGAAAGGTTAATTTTTTATTTACGCTATCCAAAAACTACTTTCAATAGGAAGTAAAAGTTTAGGTGATAACTAATCACTGTAACTTCACAATAATTAATTCTTCTAATCTTTCATCCAAGTTAAAGCCAATAATCCATAAAATGCCAACCTGCTCAAACTGGTGATATGCACATATTTAAATTCTGTTTCTGTGTTTTTTCTCCTTTCACTCATTTCTGCATCTGGTCTGAGACTAGTTCTGTTGCTTTGTATTTTTAATGGGACGTAATACTTCCATTTTAATTTTGTATGTGCATATGTACTATCTGTGTGCATTCTTTAAATTGTGTTGGGCCTCCATGCCCCCACATAGCACATTTCAGCATATCCAGAGTAACAAGTTATCACTCCTGGCTAACATTTTCAACCATTTAAATCTCTTTTTTTCCTGTGAATCTGGAGGCTTGATGGGTTTTCAGAGTTAGGCACAGTGAACCACTTTAGTTTGGGCAAAAACTCACCTAAAAATTGCGTTCCCAAATTTTAATTTGGGGTGTGCGGGGTGCTTGAAAGGTTGCACATTTGAGTCCCAAGGGCTGCATGCAGCCTCTAAGCTACACTTTGTACATCCCTGTTTTAAATATATTCTCTGCATTCTAGTAATTCATTGACAAATGTGTTCAAGTACTCTTTTACACATATTTAAAATCTGCACATTTTTCTATGTATATTTTTCAGATGTATTCTAGAGGGATGAAGATGCACGGATAGTCATTCATCAACACTTAGATTTTCGAAAATTAATTCTGTCCAGCCTGCAAACAGCTCAGCAAACGTAGGCTAGGTGATGCCTAAAATAGTGTATCCCAGATTCCTTGTGAGTGTGCGCAGATGTCCTTTCAAGTCACCTGCTGACTTGTAGTGAGACCATAAATTTCATTAGGATTTTCTTTGGCAAGGAATATGCAGAAGTGGCTTTGCCAGTTCCTTCAGGACAGTCCTTTGGCAAGGAATATGCAGAAGTGGCTTTGCCAGTTCCTTCAGGACAGCACTGGCACAGGAAAAACCACTGTTTTAAAGAAATTGACAGGATATGGGATACACAGTGCGAGATGTAGCTTAAGTGTGAAGAATCCTCTGCCTTTGGGGAGGGGAATCAAGACAGGAGTGCTGGGGAGGAGAGCCAGGTGTTAAGGTTTGAGAGGGATAGCCAAACAATTATTTATCTAGCACTAATACTGCCTGGAGGAAGTGTGCAGCACCAAAAGCAACAGTATTTAATGGAAGTTGTTTTGTAGTAAAGAAAACACTGGATTATGTATCACCGGGATCCTGAACAACTTAAATAAACAAATTAATTATGGCATGAGCTCCTGTAAACCACAGTTCC
This sequence comes from Phrynosoma platyrhinos, assembly GCA_020142125.1. NCBI lineage: Eukaryota > Metazoa > Chordata > Lepidosauria > Squamata > Phrynosomatidae > Phrynosoma > Phrynosoma platyrhinos. Next base: position 29,921,593 of record CM034703.1, on the reverse strand, counting down.
CTTCATAAGATGCATCATGTCTTTTCATGAAGTTTCTGCCACTGGATGACCTTAAACATACACACAAAATGAGAACCTGGCCAAATCAAAGGTGCACACAAGTAGTACAAAAATGTCAGAAACAAACAAACTCTGAAGACAGACCTCTGAGCTGCAAACACTTCCTCTTAACTCTTTTGGTCACACCTTCCATTTGTTCCTAGGAAGGAAAGGTGGATATAAATCTAAGAATTAGATTGCAGGGCAGTTCTAGCCCATAGCTTGTGGGGAATGGGGGAGGATCTTGATGGGATCTAGATTAGATGGAGAAGATGGGCTGTGGTAGTGGTGTTAACTTTTTTCTTGATGGTCTCCCACTAGCATTCATATTGCTCCAAAATAGTGCCTTGTGGGGGTAAAACATTAGATCCACTGGACACTGCAGATCCTGAGTGAAGCCCCATGATCAGAATGGAGCTGTATTCTTATTCAATACCATCTACTCCTTACAAAGAGAGACATTAAAGTACTCTGTCCCATCTGGGAATGGGGAGAGAGAAAGATTGGAAGACACTACTACCATATTCTGTCCCATGCAATGAAAATATTCAAAGCTTGGCATTCAGTACTGGATCAGCTACTACACTCCTGCATAAACCCACTTAGGTTTGCTTTGTTGGCCTGTGTTCTGTAATGTGTTTTGTTCTGCTCTCTTTCTCCACCTTTTTCTTCTTTTTTTATTTAAAAGAATTTAAGAATTCAGAACAAGATAGATTCTGACTAACAGGATTAGATATGTTAACATAATTATATGGTTTCAGCTTCTTAATTCATGCATGGATTATGCCACACCTTTACAAAACACAAAGACTGCAATCCTACAGCCAGGAACTGTACACATTCAGCAGTGCAAGTCACAGCAGCTCAGATAATCATAGAGTAAAGGACAACTAGAAAAAGCAGGTAGGCACGGTCTGCAGCTGCTGAGCTAAAAGATCCTGAAATGTCTTTTATGTTATGCTCTTCACCAAACAGTAACAAAGTATGGTATTGCCAACAGTAGAATGTGCTATAGAACAGATCACAGGAAAGGAAACAAGCTCAGATTGACACCTGACATAGGGGCTATACAGACAGCCCTTAAGGGGCGGCATCCCGCCACCCCTTTCCTTGCTGGATTGGGGCCATGGCAACTGCCCACTGCGGCCCCGATCTGGCACTGCCATGGCGGTGGCAGCTTTTCTGCACTCCATTGGCACAGCATGTCTGTACGCTGTGCCAAGGGAGCACCACCGGCCACCATGCAGTAGGGCACGCAGCATGATGGCGGCATCAGGAGGAGTTAGGGTGCCTGGTGTGCGGTCACCATGCCCTGACTCCACCCCCTTTTGGCCAGTCTGTATAGCCCCATAGCAGCACAGACTGCAACTCTGAACTCAACAGTTTGTTCTCCAGTGTGGTTTGCACCAAAGGTAAAGGTTTCCCCTTTGACAAGGTTGTCAAGTTATGTCCGACAGTAGGGGGCGGTGCTCATCTCTGTTACTAAGCCAAAGAGCCAGCACTGTCAAAGACAACTCTGTGATCATGTGGCCAGCATGACTGCATAGAACCTTCTTACCAAAGTGGTACCTATTTATCTACTTGCACTTTTACATGCTTTCGAACTGCTAGGTTGGTTTGCTAGTTATTGACAATACCATAATGGTTCTGAAGTTATTAGTATAAGTATGCCACTTAGATATCTTAATGAGTAAAATATCTTACTCATAAAATATCTTATGGTTATGATTTATGGTGTAATTCTTTGCCATCTTTCACAAAGAGGGTAAAAGTTTGCTCAGATTGTCAGAGAAACCACAGAAAAAATCTGTATGAGACAGTTGCCAGCCTGCGTGGAAATGACTGTATACACTCTACAGAAATCAGCATGGTTAAGATTGAACTTTTTGGTACAGTTATGCTCACCTTGTACTTCTCAATGAATTTTTTCTGGTGTCTCAAAACATGTCCTAAAAGCCAAATCCAAGGCATAGAGGCAGGTGGCCATAACCACAGTCACTACACCTGAGTTTCTCCTGCAGGTTATATACCCAGAATCCTATGAATGGGATCTAAATGAATAGCCAGTTTTATAGTATAAACTGTCTTGGGAAGACTTAAATTGTAGCTAAGAAATGCCTCAAATTAAATTAAATACTGGTTCTGGAGTTAAGAGAGTCATATTTAAAAAGAGGAGAGCCAGCATGGTGCAGTGGCTTGAGTGTTGGACTACCACACTGGAGACCAGGGTTTGAATCCCTGCTCAGCCATGGAGGAAACCCTTTAGCTGACCTTAGGCAAGCACACTCTCTCAACCTCAGAGGGAAGCAAAGGCAAATCTCTGAACAAATCTTGCCAAGAATCCTGTGGAGGAGTTGCCATAAGTCAGAAGCAATTTGAAGGCACACCAACAACAACAATTTTAAAAGAAAGGGTGGTACATAAACTTTATGTGACTGCACTGCAAAAACTCATGCAAAGTTATTTTTCCTCCTCATGGTGCCTCCAATCTGCTTTCAAGAATTCCTCAATGCTCTGGAGCAGATTTTAGGGTTTTGCAGGGTGCTATGGGGGGAAGGGAAATTCTATTCCACCAATACTAGCTTTTCTGCTTGTAGGTCAACATATACTATTATGGTAAGTTATTTTGATATTTTAAATTACTTTAAATGTTCAAATATACAAATAATGAGTTCTTGTGGGTTTTTTAAAAAAGAAAAAGTCCTAAGAGGTAAGCAAACTTCAGCATGTGTTTAAAGAACAGACTTGCTATTATCACATAGAGAAAATATCCCAAGTAAATTCAGAGTATTGTTATTCTAAATCTGTCACATAAGTGATATAATTAAATGTCCTGAGTCATTCTGTAATGATGGCTTTTGTCTATGGAAGGTAACTGCAGTATACTAAACGTGCAGACAGTCAAAGTCAAAATTGCCAAAAAAGGACCAGTACTCAGATAATAAGTAATAATTTTGTTTCCTATTAGGATGTTTTGAATTTGTAATTGCTTAGTGCCTTCTTCCTTTCCAACACTTACCACATCCTGTGTCTCCTTAAAACTTCTATGCACAGTTATTTGCAAGTTACAGAAGGCTAAAGTTTTATTCAACACAGTGAGGATATAGTGTTTTGTCTGGCACTTACTACAATGAACATGTAATGAGTAAAGCGATGATATAGACTTAAAATACATGGGGCACATGTGGTGGAAATATGCTGTCACTTTCTGCACCTACTATATGCATGCTTTGAAATGTTTATGATAGTTATGGAACTATCTTTAGTCCTAGTATTACAGAGAGTAGGATTTCATTTCAGGATTAATCTCTGATGGTTTCCCACATGCTTCTAGGTGAGCATTCTCTTCCCTCACCCCAAAACAGAGTAGATCATGCTCCCATTAATAACCTGATCACCAGTTTAACAAGACCAACAGAGGAAAATAATAGATGCATTTGAGGAAGTAGGCTCAAGTATGTGTGTGTGTGTGTGTATGAGTCTCAGAGCTGCAACAAGATTAACAGGGCTATGTCTTTGAATTCTACCATACGTTGGATAAAGAATGCAGGAAAAGATTAAGATTCTTAAAGACATTTATATTAGGTTATATTTGGAATACAATGAAAACTCTTTTTTTCATGCTTGACTTGAAAGTGTATTTCAACATATTTAGAGCCATAAAAGAAAACAGTAAATTGTCATGTAATGTAATGTCATGTAATTTCCCCCTTCCCCCATGAGAAAATTTGCACGAAAACCATTCTCTGAAAACTGTCTTTTTCACAGTTTTTGTGCAGACATTTTGTTTGCTAAAAAGTTCCCACATGCACGAAATCATCAAAAATATGCATTAAAAAAACCCCTCTCACCATCTCATCCAGCAGGGATTTAAAAAACAACAACAACATCTTTCTTGCATGTGAGAATTCCAGCAGTAAAGAGCTACATCCCATGTTTATATTTTGTTTTCAAAATACAAAATTTCAAAAGCTTTTCTTCTTCTATGAAACTCATTTTCATAGGGGGGAAGCAGACTGGCGGCACGGGGCCGCCCTGGGAAGGTG
>CM034703.1:29899442-29917408 GCA_020142125.1 Phrynosoma platyrhinos | reverse complement strand
ATTTAATGTGCACTATTTCTGGCAGTCTGCTTAGGCCTAAAGTCTACATAATTTCAGAAACTAAGGAAAATTAATCATTCAAAAATTCTTCCATTTTCTCCTAGTTGGATGATCTGTCCCTCTCTGTCTCACACACATACACACACACACATACACACTTACACTTTACATATAAATTCATATACAATTGGGCTTATTGTATATTCTAATTGAATTCACTCTATCTTGCACAACACTGTGACTAAACTTAAATTCTGAAATGAAGGATTATTAGTCAGCTTTATAAACATCCTCCCAATGAATCCCTTCCTTGTAAGGGATCTGAATTGTCGGAAGCCCAAAACTATGCAAACACAATTACAAATACACATCAGACTGTGGGAGGGAGCAGACCAAAGTACAAGAGATACTATTTGCAGAAACCATACAATGATACAGGTCAAGACCAGAAATGGGTGCAGCCCAAACTTTAAATCTTTTAACTCAATGTTAAAACATCTCAAGATGTTCAACAGTAGAACAGGCTGTCCTGGAAGTGGTGGATTCTCCTTTGATAGTGTTTTTTTTTAGAAGTGGCAGGATGGGAACTAAGGAAAACACAGGAGTAATTGGTCGATCAACTGAGACAGGAGATGAACCAAAGAGGAAAAGAGCAACATAGTACAGCCACATCCAGTAGCAGCAAACTTCCTACATCAGCAAAAGGGTTGGACTAGCTGCTCTTTAGGACTGCTTCCACTTCTATGATTCTGAACTTTGGACAATCCACAGTAGCTAGCATTCTTTCTGTTGCAGATTATCTTTTGTTTTATAGCCAATGGCAGTGGACAATATAGGCTACCCTTCAGCTTTGCAGTCCCAGGATAGGGTCCACTGTAAGTCACCCTACTTGAAGGCACATAACAACAACAACAGAAACAAATCTATATATAGCTTTGGGCCTGTACAGACTGCCAGAAATAATCCAGCTTGAGACCACTTTAACTGCCCTGGCTCAGTTATAGGGAATCATGGGAGCTGTAGTTTATTGTGGCACCAGAGCTCCCTGACAGAGAAGGCTCAATGTCTCAGAAAAAAACTACGATTCCCATGATTCCCTAGCACTGAGCCAGGACAGCCAAAGTGGTCTCAAGATGGATTATTTCTGGCAGTCTGTATAGGCCCTAACTCAAGAGAAAAAGGAACAGAGGTTTACAGGCTTTTGCACCAAAACAAAATGTAAAAATACTGTATCCAAATCCACAAAACACTGATACTTTTATTGGCCCAACCAAAACAGACAAAATGCATGTTGAAAGCTTTTGAAGCTCCCCTGGCTTCTTCATCAGGCAAAGGTGTTAAAAACCAGACAGGAGGAAAAAAATTATGATGATGTTAGTCACAAGCCTGCATTTTGTCATTTTGTCAAGATGTAGCTGTTATCAGTTTGCGAGGCATAGAGAGACATTCATGCAGGCAGGGCCCTCCTTCTTCTGGCTATGTGGGTACTCCAGGAAATAAAATTTGTGTTCCATTAGCAAGGCAAAAAGAGATTTTCCTCTTGAGATCCAAATTGCCTCCATCCTTTGTAAAGCTACAAGCTCCCTTGTTAGGCAGAGAGCACTGAATTTCTAAAGAAACCTTCCATGTTTTTGCATTAGGAAACTTTTTTAGATGTCATTTTGGTAATGACATCTACAGTTTTTTAGAAAAATATTTTACTTTGCTGTACATTTTGGTTATCCCAATAAAGGTGTCACTGTTTTGTGAATTTTGGATTTTCAACAATTGTTCTCTGTCCTTGATTTACTTATGGGCTGGTGTGCTTTGATCTTGGTTAGCAGAGGTATGGGTAGGCCATCAAGAAATTCTCAGCAGAGATGTTGAATCAGAGACCTGCAACCTTTCAGTTTTATAATGGCTAGGGAGAGGACAGGAGAATATAGGAGCAATTGGTCAATCAGCTGTGGTAGGAGATGAATCCAAGAGGTAAAGAACAACATAGTACAGCCACACCCAGTGCACAGTGTAACTACTTGGCTGTGAGGTGGGGAGAGTAGAGATCCTCAAGCAACCTTGGAAGTGATACCTGGAAACCAGTGGGTTAAAAAAAGGAACAAGCTGTCACCATCACATCCAACTCATCCTAGTTTGAAATAGAACTTTGGGGCTTCAAATTCTTCTTCATCACCATCACTACAGCATCTGGCATCATCACCACTGCCACATCTGTATGCCAGTTTCCCATGGTAAATAATACTCAGACTGGTTTACAGCAACATCAGAAAAAATAAAATGATCAAATCCAACAACATTATGAGGTTTTGGATTAATAGGGAGGACAAGGAGAATTTATCCACACGAGAGGAAGTGCTTGGGAAAGAAAGTATACATGATCTTGCAGATTGTTGCCTGTGCCTTAAAACTAAAGCTTAACTGCATGGATCTTGGGAAGTAAACATCCATGAAAGTCTGAATTAAAACACATATTCCTTGATGGTTCAATTTTTATATCACAGTGCTCCTTCCTCCCTCCCTCCTTATATCCTTCCTTTCATTTCCTGTATACCATCCACTTTATTCTCTTAAGAATAACCCTGTAGATCAGACTGAAAGGCCACTATTGATCCAATGGTCCAGTGATCATTCTTCCAAGTTCATTTTCCATTATATTATACTGCTCTATTGATTTTACTTTGTTTTTTAGCTATTATTGTATTGTGTTATTGTATTTTATTATTTAGTTATTATTTTATTGTTTCAAAGCCTCCCTTTAAATCACAAGACTTTGGGTGGGGAAACAAACTACAAATCTAAAACAGAAATAGAGAATCTTGTGATTCTCTTGACAGTACAGTAGGGCCTCCATATTTGCAAGACCCTCATGAAAGTGGAGAAAAGGCAAATAAAAAAGCTCCCTCCCCACATGATAACACCTCTCTAAGAATTTCTAGGTCCTTCAGTAAAAGTCTATGGTTAACATCTGCTGGAGGCTGACCACAGAGTTGCATCGGAGGACCAACAAATACCTAGAGAAGTCATCTGTCTAGAATATCTAGGTCCTCCAGCACAACTTCTGGCAGATGTTGATCACAGAGTCTAGATCAGGCCTGTACAGAATATGGCCCATGGGCCACTTGCAGCTCACTAAGGCCATCCTGCAAGGACTTCCAAGGCTCCTCTGCCACCAGGCTTTCTCCAGGGAAAGAGCTGGGCTACAGAGGAGGATGGGTGAATGTACACACACCCAGCCATCTCCGTAAAGGAGCTTTCTCCCAGGAAAGAGCCGGGCTTTGGAGGAAGAGGACAGGATTAATATTAATAATATTCATTATTATTAATGATTATTAACTAATTATTAAAATAGTTTATTCAATAATTACATCTTTACTTGGAAAGTGAGCTGCTAAAAACCTATCTGCAGCCCAAAGAAGTTTAGCCTATTTTAATTTTGTCCCCTACTTACTGCCAAGTTGTAAGATTCCTAGAGATTCCTAGACAGAATATATTAATCAAATCCACAAAAGTCAAAAACACAAATGCGGAAAGACAACACTTTATTACTTTAGAGGACATTTAAATAAAATATCATAGCTATAACCTAGGTGTCTTTTGAATTAGCTCTAAGTGAAGAACAGAAAATGCTTACCATTTGCCATCTTCATTTAAAAGCTGTTGAACTGTATATCCAAATTGCTCACTCGAAGGGCCAGAAAATACTTTTGCTCCTTGGAGCCCAACATTGTAGGCTTCACAGCAGTTCTGAAAAATACCTATTAAGAGGAAGCAATATCATAAAAATCAATTAAGTTGATGCATTTCCTTTCTGCACACCACTTCCACTCTGTATATGATTTATATGCCATGACAGTTTGAGTATATTCCATATTCCCACAGTGGCGCCACACCGGTACAACAGCTGCAGCTATGGAGACTATTGCTCTACATTCTTAAAACGGGGCTAGGTCGCTTTAACCACTCTGGCTGCCTCCTGTTGCATTCTGTAATTTATAGTTTAGGAAGGGGCATTTAGAATATTCACCAGAGAGCCTTTAAGCCTCACTTAACTACAAACCCCAAAATGCAAATACCCCATTTTAAGAGTGTGGTGCGATACGCTATTATATCAGAATTTAGCATCTCAGTTTCATTTTTTAAAAAACTGTTTCTAACCCTTACGATGGAGCAGATTGGTCTGGAAATACATAGATGCACAGAGGTAAGATACAGAACAAGAAAAGAGCCCTGGTGGCACAGTGGTTAAATGCCTGTACTGCAGCCACTCACTCATAGACCACAAGGTTGCGAGTTCAATACTAGCCAGGGCTCAGGCTTGACTCAGGCCTGCATCCTTCCAAGGTAGCTAAAATGAGTACCCAACTGTTGGGGGGCAATGAGCTTACAGTTGTAAACTGCTTAAACATCCCATAGCACGATATGAAGTGGTATATAAATGAAGCTGCTTTGCTTTTGCTTTGCCTTGCCATATAATGGGGTCATGCTAGTTTAATATTGCCTCTACAAATTACTAGTGGCTTTCTGAAGTTTCAAATGAAAACTTTTCAGTCACCTGCTACTTGATACTTTTTCTCTTTTGGCTGGCATTGCCAAAAGAAGCTTTTGACTATATCTTCTACATCCATGGTAACAATTTGCAAGATTTAACTGATTCAGATTTGTTGCCGAAGTCTTTCCAGATGATCTATGTATTTACTTAGGACTTTATCACACCGATAATAAAACTGGCCTCTCTGAGCCAGCTTAAAATTTAAAATGGGCAGCATCCTGATGTTATCAGAAGAATTTAGCTGCCAAATCTGCCGCCTGGGTCCAGCCCGGGTCCAGCCCCACTCCCAGGGCAGTTCTGGCAGTCATTTCCTTAAGCCGGAAAACTCCCGGCTTTGAAAAGAGGTGTGCTGAGTGTCCCTGTGAGTGGGGATGGACCCGGGATGGACCCAGGCAGCGATTTCAGTGACTAAATCTTTTTGATAACATCAGGATGCCGCCCATTTTAAATTTTAAGCCGGCTCAGGTAAGCCAGTTTTATTATCAGTGTGATAAGCTCCTTAGTTTCCTCCTTCTAGTCTTTGTGGCACCAAGGCTCACCTCTGCTCTGCTCTGAACCCACCTTTTGGCTAGAGGCAAGATATAATATTTCTTATTCCATTTCTCTAAGAAAATGAGAAGAAATTATCCCCTCACTTCACTTGGATCTGGGAAAAGATGCTCTAGCTAAGATTCCCCTCTTAATTTCCAAACAGGAATGTACGCTATTTCTTTGTGCAACCTTGACTGACAAGCTATGAGCAGCAGTGGTTAATGCATAAGATTCAATAGCATCAGAAGGGGGTATCCCTTGATCTCAGGTTTTGGCCAGAAAATTTCAGGGCCTGGATCACCCCTGAATTGTCAACCTTAGTGACAATGGCATCATTGGGAGAAATGGAGACAACTGGATACCACATTGGAGAGTCCAGCTGTAAAATGTAAGTTGCCTCACTTCTTGTTCTGTTTCAGCCTGTTGCTGAGAATTCAGTTTAGCCTTTCTGTATAATTACTGTTCTTAGTAGCAAAGTGTATGCGCACACATGTACACACACAAATATACTTATTAGCCATCATTCTAAACACTCACAGGAAGTAATATAGTTAGTAAATTAAAATATAGCAATAAAATATGGCTTTTTTGAAACATTACTAAGGAGTGAACTCATTTATTGTATAAAGTTAAATATCTACAAAAATGACTTCCTGTGTCGTGAATTGCCGGCCTGGAACTGTGTAGGAGGGAGAGTACAAACAGATGTAATAATTTAGGAATTTTACAAATGCTTCTCCTTGCATCAGTCACAAGCCTTTATGGACCTTCTACTGATGTGACAGATACAAGGGTCCGATTACAGTAAACTTCTGTTAAACACCCCTTATGATTCTGTTCAGAACTGCAGGGATCAAACTAAAATCCCAGACAGCTATTTTTCACTCACTGTAAATACAACTGGTCTGTTTGTTTCTTTAGAAGTGGTGACTTTTAAGATGCAAGGTACATGCACATAACACCCACAGTTTATGTGTCAATTAATTCAAGCTATGTCCAATGGCCAAAAATGAGCTAATGAAAGTAAAAAAAAAAAAAAAAATAAGAAGAAGAAAGAAAAGAGGAAAAACTATTGCACCATTTAGTGTTGCCAAGGACAAAACAATATCTGTTATGGGAAATGGGGACCTTCTTAATCAGGACACAGACTATCTGCAGATAAAAACTCCTTGGATTACACAACTGTGTATGTGATTCCCAGGCAAGTCAAAGCTGTGGTGTGTATAATAGTCTCGACTGGAGATATCTTACTCAACACAGACTGAGGCCATTCATGTGCCAAGAAAGGACAATAATTCTCTACTGTTTCCAGTGGATAATAATCTAATAAATTTCATCTCATTTTCTAAGCCATTTTCTTATCTCCTGATACAAGTAATGCTTTGGGGATACATTTGTAAATTTTCAGATCACTTTTTGATAGCTTGTAGTTAAGAAAATCCTTTCTTCCTGACTGCTCTGTAGTTTCCTGAATCTTCTTTTTTGAAGAGAAGAAGAAACAAAAATTCATGTTTGACTATACTGTTCTTTGGCCTGTCCCACAATTGTGAATTCTAGCACTGCATGGCCATGCTCTCCTAAAATCCCCTACTTAGGTTTCTGCAGTGACCAGGAGTGTTTTTGCACATTTAATGCTTGTGCACCAACCTCACTCATTCCTTGAGATGCCAGATCTGGCCATGGTGGTACATGCCTTGGTTACATCCCATTTGGACTACTATAATGTGCTCTACTTGGGGTGCCTTTGAAGAGTGTTTGGAACATTCAAAGAGCTGCAGCCAGGCTGTAAAGTGGGGCAGGTTACAGAGACCACACAATGCCCCTGTTGAAACAGCTCCACTGGCTGCCAGTTTGTTACCGGACACAATTCAAAGAGCTGGTTATGATGGCTCAGGTCCAGCTATTTGACAGACCATATCTCCCTGGATGAACTGGCCCAGGCTCTGAGATCCTCAGGAGAGGCCCTTTTCTCAGTCCCACTGCTATCACAAGCTTGGTTTGTGGAGACACGAGAGATGGTCTTCTTGGTGGCTGCCCTTAGAATGGAACTCTCTTCCCAGGGAAACCAGAACGGCCCCTCCTTGTTATTCCATTGGTAGGCTAAAATCTTCTTATGAAGGCAGGCTTTTAAAACAGAATGTTTTAAAAGAATGGGCTGGTGTATTGTATTGTTTTGAAATGTACAGTTTTAAACACTTTTATTTTTTTTAACTGTATTTCATTCTTTTAACGGACAATCTGTTTTAATATTGTAATAATTTAATTCTCTTTTAATGTATCACCTTTGAATGTTTTCAATTGTACTGTAAGCCACTTTGAGTCCCAGTTTTGAGGGAAAGCGGGATACAAATAATCATAATCACAATAATTTGATTCCAGTGACCAACTCCTTCCCATTGGTTAGGATCAAGCCCAGGATTTCTGATCCCCTTATTCCTTCCTTTACCTTTTGAAATAGGAAATTATCTGCAAGACACTTCATGAATTTGTTGGACAGCCTGCGCATAACAGAGTGATCTTGTAACACCTTCACTCAATTAGTCTCAAAAGTGCTACAAGACACTTCTGCATGCTGATATTCCAGATTAAAAGGCTATGTCTCTGAATTTATGCTTAGCAAAGTTAGGGCCTAAGCAGACAACGCAAAGCACCGTCTTCAAGGCCAGGAAGGGGAGCGGCAGCCTCACGCTGGGTGCCCCAACCCCTTCCCGAAAATGTCGTCAGAGCGGCCGGCCCTCCGCACGGCCGGCGCTCTGATGACGCACTTCCGCTGCAGCGTCCGCACACGCTGCAGCGGAAGAGGCACTGAAAGTGTGCCGGAGACCTTTTGCGGAGCACCTTCGGCATCTTGCGGAAGGAGTGCTGTTTTAGCGCTCCTTCCTGGGCCTGGGACGCTGCACCGCGGGGCCGAGGAGTGTGGATACCTCGGCCCCAATCCGCAGCTTCCCGGGGTGGTCCCGTGCCGCCCGTCTGCTTCCCCCCCTAGTCTCCCAGTAGATATCAGGGTAATTGAAGCCAGAACTACCAATTCCTGCCTCTTTGAGACTTCTGAGATTTGGTTCTGAAAAGCACCATCCACCACCTTCTTGGTTTAGTGGCCTGTAGTAAACTCCTACCACAATGTTGCATTTGTTTACTTCTCCATTTATTTTTACCCACTCTGGTCCACTCTGATCACTCTCATGGATTTCTGTGCAAGCCAATTTGTATTTGACACATAATGCTACTTCACTCCTTTTCTGCCACATCTATTTTTTTAAAACTAGGTTATACCTTTCAATTGTTCAGTGGGATTCGGTATCTGCGGACTTGCCATCCACAGATTTGTATATGCAAACTCAAGAATCCCTATACGTAATATCAAGTAACTGCAGATCCATAAATAAATTGTAAGATATTTGTGTCATTAGAACAGTATTCACTACATATAAATGACAAAACAAAGACCCAATTACATTTTCTAAAATTAGTTAAAAGGACAGCCTTCAAATATAGGGAATCATGGGAACTGTAGTTTATTGTGGCACCCGAGCTCTCTGACAGAGAAGGCTCAGTATCTCAGAAAAAAACTACAATTCCCATGATTCCCTAGCACTAAGCCAGGGCAGTTAAAGTGGACTCAAGTTGCATTATTTCTGCCAGTCTGTAAAGGCCCTGAGTCTCCCTTTTCCAAAATGCTTCAGACCAAAGGTTTTTTGGATTTTGGATATCCTGTATTTGCATATAAGTACATAATGAGGTAAGAAATGGGGCCCAAGTCTAAACAAAAAATTCATGTTACGTTCTTCTTTTGGATCCGTAAGCTGAGTATTTATATTTGGCAATGGAAAGGGGAAAGTTATCACAGGTATTGATTGTGGAAGAATGCCTTTACTCTCTGGCAATGGCGCAGACACAATAATTCCTATAAGCCCCAAAGAGAAGTATTACACAAAAAAGCATAATTTTTCCACTGAGGATTCTAGGATGATCAATTCAGAGCAATTATGGATGAGTAAATTTAGATAACTAAAGACCGAACTGGACAGACAGGAAAAAGAAGCATGATCCTGCTTTTTCCCAAAGCAAGTCAAACCCCCACTGCCTACATGGCCCGCTCCCAAGATGGGCCGATGTGAAGCCGGGTAATTCTTTGTTGCATCCCCCCACCATACATGTGCACCATTGTACAAATACACTGTCATCAACCCCCAAGTTATCTCCTGCGTCTGCATACATGCCATTCCATTGCACTGGGATGCAACCTTTGATTGGCCACATAGTTGCATGTGCGATGCTCCGCCTGTACAGGGCATTGGTATGTGAGTAATACATGGCAAAGCACAATCATGGAGGGGCCCCCTACATGCCCCCCTGTTGGACTGTCTGGTTTGTGTATATTGTAATTACATCCATTAGAGTTGTTGCACTTTCATCTACTTGCTTTGCTGCATCTCGCACTCGTGGTTGGATTGTTTATATGTATGGACAAAGATACACATCTCTGCCTTGAGCAGAACTATCCCAGGATCTGATTGATCCAGGTTTTAGCCCTGGAGAGTGGCTTTGGTGTGGTTTCTGCCTGCATTGGAGGTGTGCGTCATCTAAACGCTCCATCTTCAAAGATGTTGGAAACTTCTTTATCTGGCCCCTCTGTTCTACCTGATTAATATTCGTGATCACTAGTCACAACTGTGACACTATTGCCACAAGCTTAACTTCCCCTCCCTCACTCTGCTTTTCTGAGCATCAGTTGTATGGGGAGAAGGAGGTCCATTCTGTCAGCAAACAGAGCATGGGTAAATGAGGTTTACATGAAGTTTTTTTTTGGGGGGGGGGGGGTCAGGCCAGGCCAGGCCAGGCCAGGCCAGTGTACTTAGTTAAGTATACTTAACTAAGTAGCTGAGAGACAATAATGACTTTTTTTTAGTTTTAAAAAGTATTTTTTAAAAATATTTTAATATTTTGGATTCCTTCCAATCCAACCATCAACATTTAATACTTTACCAAATTAAATAACTTCTGAAGAAACTTTTAAGTGAAATGAAAATGTCAATTCCAGAAATAGCAATACAACCAAAAATTGTCATGCGTTACTTGATAACTTTTTTTAAAAAAAAAGTTTGTGTCACATGCATCTTCCTGTGGTCAAATGAGTGGCCTTTCCTTTAAACTGATGCTGTTCTTGAAGCAGTGGCAACATGATCATCCTGCAGGTAACACAGCTCACCCTAATTTGTACAACTACACCTCTCCACAATGTTTTATCTGATAAGTTTTATAATGAAGCAAGCAAATTGTTTTATTTTAAAATAATACTGCTTATTAATACATTTTAAACCTAAGTTGTGGGAATCCACACATGCACTGCTACATCCACAAACCTAGACCACAAAAATGTTCAAAAATAAATTTGACCACAGATGCCTATGATAGTACCCTGTAATTTAAAATGAAAGCACACTCTCCTGGGGTGGGTGGGTTGGTTTTCCCTCCTGTCAAAGCAATATTTCCTAAGGGGTAATCTGCATGCAAGATCAGAGCCAAAATGGGCAGGACCAGAACCAAATATAGATACAGTTTGCAGAATTGCACAGACTGCTCTGTTTGTTTCTCTGCTGCCTCAAGTCTCCATTCTTCCCTCTGTCTCCCCATCTCTCTCTCAATACAATACTATCTCTATTGGCTATATAAATTTAGGTCTGCCAAAAAAGAAGGCCCATGGCTACATGAAACTAGGCCAATAGCTGTCAGTGGCCTTCCATGTTCTAGGTGTGAGTCAAACAACTCACTTTTGGGGGTAAATATGCATAGAATCAGAGTATATGGGCACACAAGCAAACTTTATCACAGTAGAAGTACATACATGCCAGAAGATTAAGCAAGTGCTGCTCCTATTCCATGACATTTAAGTGGATGTAGTACACAGTAAAACCATGATATGAGTTAAGCATTTGCTTTGATTTGCAGAACAAATACAGCTTTTGAAGTGGTCTGCCACAATCACCAGCAATTTTCAATGGTCCATGAAAAAAGAAAAGTTTGAGTAATGCTGCCCTAAAACAATCAAACATATGCTGATAGTAGGGATGAAGGAGGTTCATGAACAACTCTGATCGGAATGCAGCTTGTGTCCTGTCTGCATTTTAACATGGTAACCATGGAAATGGGGACAAGCCTGCACACAGCCAAACAAAGGGAACTTTGAACTGAGTAAGTGAAAATGACAAGAGTGAATTGTGAACATTCGAGACTTTTAGGAGTGCTAACGGCTTGGTCTGACCTTCTGAATAAAAATAAAAACAAACTAATAATCCATTGCCCCTCCCTCTCTCTCCACTGCACCACAATTAATTGCTTTAAATCACTTGGTTAATATTGCAGACATGAGTTTGTATTTATATGGTATGAAGCAATAGGAAGAACCAAAGAAGCCTGAAAGTAACTGTCTATATGCCAAGAAAGTGCAGCATATATAGTATACAGTACTTCCTCTCCTTTACATATTCTCTTAATTAAATTTGTAAAACTTGCCTCATTGTTTCACTAATACAATGTTCTCTTGCTTTGTCCTGATTATTTAGGGATCTTCCAGATGAAGCTTTTATCTTGCAAAATCACACCACTTTTGACCAGGAGCCAAATGTCATGACCTTCCTGCCTTATAACATAACCTTTGTACTTTTCATACAATTGTAGAGTTGAAATGACCCCAAGGAATATCTAGTACAGCTCCCTGCAAATTTACCACTAAAGTAACCTAAGATGTAGTATTATTAACTTTATTTATACCTCAAATAAGGTTTCCCTAAAACTAGGACTTAAGGATTTTTAAATTCTTGCTTAAAAACTCGCAAAAAAGCTGTCAAGACAGATCTCTTCCAGCAGGCCTTCCCTGACTAGCCTTCCTGGCCCTAGGACCCGGCCACCAGCCGCCAGAGCTGCCATCGAATCACTTAACCTGCTGTGTTATTTTACTTCAATGATTTGGTTTTCTTGTATTCTGTGTTTTAAAAATTGACCAGTTTAATACTTTTTAAGGGGAGGGTGGGTTAGGGAATTGTTGTACTTTGGATGCTTTTTAATGTGTAAGCCGCCCCGATTACACTGCAGAGGGGCGGGATAAAAATATTTTTATTATTATTATTATTAGAGTCCACTATGTTTCATGGGAAGGAGGGGGAAACCAGTCTGCTGTAAACAGTTCTTAAGTGTCAGAAAGTTCTTCCCAATGTGTAGTTGGAGTCTCCTTTCTTTTAATTTGAATCAATAGGTTCAAAATGAATGCTCGTATACACATGCTTCTACAAAGACCAAAAAAGATCTCTTAAAGAGGACAAGGTAGAATTGCTGCAGTGACTTTTGAAGTATTCATCTGAGGCTCTTCACCTGGAAAAACCTATCATTTCACTTTGATCCTTCACTGACCATGAAGGACTTTATCACATGAGGCCAATAGCACAAACATATTTTGACTGGAACTTAAACATGATGTCATGTTTGTCCTGCTGCTGCTTTGCATTCCAACTGTCAGTGGAACATACCTTTTTATTGATGGGTAAAACCTGTCAAAGCCTTCCAATATTGTTGCTTTTCCATTAGTTCCTTCTATGTGATAGGTCCCTTCTGCTGCAGTTCCAATATGCTGGTCATTACCTGGCATCAATGGGCATGATTCTCCTCCTCTCTTCTCCCTTTGCTATTCCCAAGCAGTCTGTTTTCCTTCCCTTTTCTATTTCGTTCCTTTTATATTTTTAGACATTTGACTGCATTGCACAATTGTTAATTGAGGTGAAAATAAAAATAATAAAAACTGAAAGTTACGCTAGGTAGGGCATAGGGCAGGAAGATGAAGCTATGAAGGCCATGAGGAAGAGAGAGTGAAGGACCATAGATGAAATTGAATGCTCCCATGAAAGCTTGTGTAATACAAATGTATGCATTTGTATCAGGCTAGTAACAAGCAGAATACAGGGTCAGAGGGATTACAGATCTAGAGTATTTTGATTACAAAGCTTTAAAGCTAACCTATGTGTGAAAGTAAGTTTGTTATAACATTATATGGCATGACAACTGCTTCAGACTGGATTTTCTATTCTAGAAGTTTAGATGCAGAAGCAAATTGCCTTATCAAAGGGCTAACTGACAAACCTCAAAGGATAAAATTCAAATGTAAATAATAATAATAATAATAATAATAATAATAATAATAATAATTTTTATTTATATCCCGCCCCTCTGCCAAGCAATCGGGGCGGCGCACAAAATCACTTCAGTGTATACTATAAATAATTTTGTAGAAGCATGTATGTACAAGCATTCATTTTTTCCTACAGCTACCACAGCCAGGGTATCTCCCTGAATATTATTACATTCCATCTACTCTGTTTTGACAACACTAGTACACACTGTCACTCTCGACCAAGTGTCTTTACAGTCTGAATTGGTGCTTTTGTTTAAGCTGCAGTCACTTTCAACAAGAGAATAAAGGAAAGATTAGACAAAAATCCAGATAGAACATTTCATGGTCTGAGGAATTTTTAAAAGTTTTTTTAAAAATGTTTCAGGGTTCTTTGCATGCCACAATTCTTCCAAAAGGTTAATGTCTTTGTATCTGATTTCATTCCCTCTAGCACTACATTCCACAATGTCTCCCATAGTTACTGAAAGAACAAGATGGAACCTCTCGCAGGTAAATGCTTTTGTATGTCATCCAATTCCACAATAAGCTCAGATGAAAGTGAGTTCATATTTAACAGGCTGGAAGAACTGGTGGAAGAGTGTTGTTATGGCAAATGAATGTCACAGCTGCTGCTCTCAGAAAAATACGTGCAAAGGCTATTAACTTCTCAAAAATATGAGGTAGTTCATATTTCTACACTTCACACTCATCGTGGGCCAAAGATGAACAGAAAGGGTGAGGTACATGACAGGCAGAGCTTGGGAACATTACTTTTTGAACCATATCTTCCAGCACTCTCCAGCCAACATGGCCAGCAATTATGTCAGCTGGCAGATTTGGAGACCTGGAATCCAAAGGAGTAACTTTTCCAAGCTCTGACACAAGCCCAGTGCCACTAAAATCATTTAACTATACAGGCAAAGTGTGTATTTTAAAACCTAGAGTTAGGTTCCCATGGTTCCTCAACTATACATGTATAAAAGATCTAAGATGGAAAGCTATTTTTTTAAAGAGGTCCACTTAATGACATCAATATGATCAAAGCAATAGTGACACCAGACATACCTTTTAATAATGCTTCAGCAACAGGGAGTTGGCCAGAGACCTTTTGGATCCTTCATCCACATATCTCCCCTTTAGTGTGTGAATCCCAGCCCCAGAGTTGGCTGTAATTGTTTACTTATGACCTAAATCCAACTGTTAGTCCCAACTACTGTAGATCTATTGAATCAAACTGACCTTATATACATGCTGATTTAACATGCTAAGTTAATTCATTTGATGGGTCCACACTAGTTGGTACTAACAATTGGATTCAGACTTGTGAGAGCAGTGATATAAACCATGGTTGAGACTAATCAAGGTTCCCCCCACAATCAGCATTTGTAACCGAGTTTATAGTTGGTTAATCTGAATGAAACCCCCTTTGCAGACGGCGCAAAGCGCCGTCTTCAATCCCAGGAAGGAGAGGGACAGCCGGATGCCAGGCACCCCAACCCCTTCCTGAGCATGTCATCGGAGTGCCATCATCGAATTTTGCACACGACGGACGCTCCGATGACATCTTTCTGGCTCAGCGTCCAGACATGCTGAGCCGGAAGAGACGCCAAAGAGGTGCATGCCGCCTCTTGCGGCGCCCTTTCTGCGCCTTGCGGAAGGAGCGCTATTTTAGTGCTCCTTCCAGGGCTGGAAAAAGAGTGGATTGGGGCCAAGGCATGGGGCAGCCTCAGCCCCAATCTGTGGCTTTTCGGGGTGGCCCATGGCTGCCTGTCTGCTAAGAAGGACAGTTAGCATTGCTGTCTTTTAACAGTCTAATTCAATTAGAAATAGCACTCTACAAGCAAGGGTTGCAGAGAGAAAGCATATGATATAATGGCACCATCAGCAGCCTTTCTACTCCTACAGCATAGAACCATAAAATAGAAAAGGACCTAATGGGGCATCAGCCACCTCAGACTGTGGAATGACCTGCCAGAAGAGGTTTAGCAGCTAAGCATGCTGTCTGAATTTAAAACAGTATTAAAGACCTATCTTTTCTGGCAGACCTAGCCAGTCAATTTTAAACTATGAATTTTAAATTGGTATGTTTTAAATTTTATGTTTGGATGATTTAAATGTGTGCTATGCTTATGTGTTTTAACTTATCTATCTAACTAACTTTTATTAATGGGAGACTTGATAGCACAACAGTTAAATACTGGTACTGCAACCACACACAACATGTGAGTTCGATCCCGCAGGGCCCCAGGCTGACTCAGCCTTCCATCCTTTTGTAGGTTAGTAAAATGAGTACCCAGCTTGTTGGGGCAATTGGCTAACACATTGTAAACTGCATAGAGAGTGCCCCAGAAGTGGTATAAAAATGTAAAGTGCTACGTGCTGATCATTAATAATATTATAGCCCAGAACACACTGCAGAAACAATCCAGTTTGAGACCGCTTTAACTGCCCTGGCTCAGTGCTAGGGAACCCTGGGAATTTGTAGCACCAGAGCTCTCTGACAGAGGCGGCTAAATATCTCACAAATCTAAAGTTCCCAGAATCCCCTAGCATTGAGCCAGGGCAGTTAAAGTGGTCTCAAACTGGATTATTTCTGCAGTGTGGATCATCGTCATTGTCATTATTATTATTATTAGTCATCCAATGCCTGCTCAACACAGGATCTCCAGCCAGGGATCCCCAGCAGGTAGCTATCCAACATTTTTTTGAAGACATCCAGAGAAGGAGACTCCACCACCTCTCTATGCAATTGGTTCGGTTACCAAACAGCTCTCACTGTCAAAAATTTCCTTCTAATGTTCAATCAAAATCTACCCTCTTGTAATTTATACTTTTCTATCGTGAAAATATTCTTGACCAATCTTTGTGGACAATTCATACCTTTATTTGCCAACTATTTAATTTATAAAATGAGGATTAGCAGAGCCTAAGCTTTTGTGAAAGTACTTCCTCCTAATCCTAGGTTTGATGGTGGCAAAGGGCAGTGTTGTTCTTTCTGTGTGCCTTCAAGTGGTTTCCGACTTATGCCAACCTTAAGGCAAACATATCACAGGGTTATCCTGGCAAGGTTTTTTTCAGAGGAGGGTTGCCTTTGCCTTCCTCTCAGGCTAAGAGAATGTGATTGTCCAAGGCCACCCAGTGGGTTTTCATTGCTCATTCGAACCCTGGTCTCCAGAGTTGTAGTCCAATTCTCAAAGCACTACACCACACTGGCTCTCTCAAAGATCATGGCTTGTTTCAGAGACAAGCAAACAGGATAGTTGCCAGGTCCTCAGGTGACGGAGGAAAAGAGGATAAAACCTTGAATAAAAACAACACTGTTCCTGGACAGAACAGTTTTGGGGAATGATAAAGGTACGTTTTAGTTAATAATTAATAATAATAATAATAATAATAATAATAATAATAATAATAATGTTTTATTTATAAATAAATATAAATAAAACTTTATAGCTATTTATAGTTATACCTTATAGTTATACCTTATAACTATTTATAGTTATACCTTAGAAAGACAATGATATATTTGGACTAACTGAATTGTTACTTCCAACTCGAGTAGACCCACCAATCAATGGAAATTTGCTAAGTCCCACTAATTGAAACACTGGTTTTACTCTCTAGTTGGGGTCAGGTTTAGTGTTTGGACTAGGATTCCATAGACCAAAAGTCAAATCCCTGCTTGACCATGGGTGTCCACTCACTGCCTCCTCCATCCTCCATGGAAGGCAATAGCAAACCTCTTCTGTGTAAATCTTGCCAATAAAAACCTATGTTAGGTTTGCCTTAGGGTAGTGATAAGGCAGAAACAACTTGAAGGTGCATCTCCTCCACCACCACCACCTCTAGCTGAGACTAGCAATTTCGCTTGTTGTTGTTGTTTGTTGTTGTTAGTATGTGGCACTACTTGGTTTGCTTATAGAAATCATCCAGGCAGAGGTCCTTCAGTTCAGCCCTATTCAGGTATTCAAAAATTTTACTTATACCAACATGCAGGAAGGAAGAGCAAGCTAGCTTTTCATTTTCTTGGGTTCTATATTCCATGGATAGCTCCACAGATAGATAAAACACTTTCTCATCCACACTATAATGCAGGAGTAGGCAACCTTTCCCCTTTAAGGGCTGAGGGACTTCAGCTTCCAGAAGCCTCAGCCATGTTGGCCAATAGTCCCATGTTGGCCAATAGCTCCTGGGATTCTGGGAGCTGAAGTCCCTGGGCCCTTAAAGGGGAAAGGTTGCCTACCCCTGTTATAATGCATGAAGATTATGAAGACAGCGGCAGTTGGGTGGGGTCAGGGAGAAGAGAGGGCATACATGCTCATCCTCTTCACTTATTGGTGCAAGTCCCTGAATAGGGCTTTTGTGCTGTTCACTTTTGCTGCTTCTTAAGAGGGTCCCATGATGGCCTGTGTCAGAAATATTACAGCCAGCTATCAAGGGAGAAAGGCACTTTGAACAGGCTCAAGGGCACCCCCATATTAAATGAAAAGGATAAAGGAAACAATCCATCCACAGATCAGATCAGTAGATAAGAACATGAGCCCTGGAGTCCATAGTTAAAAATGCATTTGAAAAATGAATTTACTGGATTTACAGTATACATACACACATATAAACACATATTCACCTGCATACAATTCTCACTGAATTAAAGAGGGTTTACTACTGCATTATCATACTGTGTGTGTTAAGTCACCACATTGTAAATCTGTCACAGGATGTTATCAC